>PSNO01000003.1:2400000-3000000 GCA_002976275.1 Monascus ruber
ACAAGTTACATCAAAAATGGATATCAACTGTGTTCATAAGCTCGTTCCAGCATAAGATGGGGACCACAATCCGAACATGAAACGAAGATGAGAAACATGGAAAGAAGAGAATCTTGGTCATCGCAGAGGTATGTCGAAATATTCGTGAAACATGAGCACTAAATCGTGGTATCGCAAAGTCAATGCGTCAGTAAGTCTGTTCTTCCCTATTTTCTTTTGTCACATCTTTCTTCGTTTCTCTCATGTTCCGCCATCGCTGTGACACACTGGCAGGACAAGAGTCCAAGCGCCCCCACACAACCGGAAGGTGAGGGAGCGCAAAAAGGACTGGGATCGCATCGGTTGCCAGGCGGCAACACTGGGGATAACATCGTCGAGAAGAGGAACGGGGTTGGGTGTAGAATATAGCATTGAGAGCGAATGGATGTGGAGCACGATGGAATCGAATTCTCCAAGCCGAGGCCAACGATGCAGTCGGTCTCCAGCAAGTGTCATTAGGAATTAGGCCGAACATTGTCAGTATTAATCAATTATCGTATCCTTCTACGCCAGAGGGCACGGGCCAGTCATCCTCCGTTATACTGCTCCAAAACAGCCAAACAGCAACAACCGCCAAGAGGGTGAATAGCGTTTCGAATAAGGCGCCATTGATCCTGCCATGAGACGCAGAACAGAGATGCGGGCTGATCAAGTAGGTGAAAACCTGACCGATTGCAAAAAAGACGGCAGCTAGCGTTAGGGTTACTATGCGACGCAAAGATCAGTAATTTCATGAGAAAATCGAAGTCGATCCAGACCCTCAGGTTGGACAAAGCTCCCGGAAGAGTATATCAGAGTAGCAACACATACGCATTGGCCGAATCTCGCCCAGAATTCGGATGACCACAAAAGCTTGCAAAACATAGTAGAAAAAGAGGCAGATAAGTGGGAATAGCTGGTACAACACATAGAGTGCAATATTCCGGTGGGAGCCCGATAGACTCGAATCAAAATGACCGCTCCAGCTAAAGCCCGTGTCCAAGGCAATATAGCCCGTACCGATAAATAACACCAAGGCAGATGCTAGGAAGAGACCAATGGAAGCGGGTGTACCGTCATCGAGAAGTTGAAAGCCGACGATTGCGTTCAGGAATAGAATCCAAATAGTAGCCGTAATGGCGGCGAGGTGGACGGCCGAGAAACCCTAGCAAGAATAAAGCGAAACATCAATATCAAAAGCAAACACAGCAACGGATACGTCCTAACTCCAGGAACTCGGGCTCGATCATTATTCCACGTTGATTCCATGTTGAGACCAACCTTTCGGACATCTGTATCCAACGGAAAACCTCCCACTGTGAAAATCTCACAGATCTCAACGACAATATATCCAATTAGAAATAATTGCATTTCCCTGATCGACAAAAAATTTTCTTGTCAGAAACCACGCCCAAATTCCATATATGGTTGTGCCTCTTTTGCGACAGGTCGATTGTTTACAAGGCACGCATACCTTCTACCCACAGCTGCCTTTTTCCTCTCTGACCTCCATATTAGAAAGAGAGTGACCAATATCGATATAAAAGCGAGCAGAATTGACCCTGGGATTATGTCAGTCTGTCATCGCCTTTCGCATTACTTCCCGGACCGGACAACATCCTTGTCGTACCTAGATTTCGCAGATATCTACCACCGCTTAGGTCAATGCCACGAAGCTCGCATCCTCCATACCCCGTCCATGGAGATTTATTATCTGGAACAAGAAGCTGAGAAGATATCCGCATCAGTACGATCGATTCCATTGAGCGTTCGGTAGAGGTAAAGAAGATCCCGTCCCACGCACATTGCACACAGGTAATGTAGAGTGATAGCAAAAGCTCTATTGCACCACAGAACAATTGTCAGTCAACTAGCCGCTTTTATTTTGTCATGTTTTAAACGAGCATGAGCTTTTCGGTATTTGTCTCAACCCACTTGAAAATTACCAAATTCCGTTGAACCCATAGCGAATGACCGAATAACCAACGGAGAGAATTAAAGTCGTGAGAGGTGAGTCGGATCGAGCGCGAGCGACCATGTATATTTATCTAGATACTCTGTGCTGAAGCTTGAAATAGAAGTGTATGTATTTCCTCTGACCCGCGCGGAGTGACCGATCACGATCGCTCTGTAGCGGATCGAGGCTGCGCGAGAACAGAGTCAGACACGCTCAGGGGATGAGGAGAGTGGGCATTTAATGACATTCAACGAGAGAGAAAAACGATGGAATTGCAGCTCGACAGGTGCCGTGGTAGGACACGTCAGTCACGACGGGCGGAGGAGCAAAGCGACGGACCAGGAAGATCGAGACAGAGAGAGAGAAAGAAAGAGAGAATAGGAACAAAGACCGTAATAATACGAGAATTAGGATTATACGATGATGATGATAGGAGCGGTGATGGCTATGCGACAGGGATGTAGGATAAGCGAAAGGGGTGAGACGGCGAGAAGCATTCGGGCTGTGGCTGGGGAGTTGCTGCAGAGACACGCATGGCCAATTCAATAGTCATACGGAGATTGTCGCTACTTTTTGACCTGTCAAGCTATTCCATCTTTCTGGGCTCTGCAGAGGATCATTTCATGTCATATCACATCAATATTCCCTCCGTATTTACTTTCTCCATAGTACAGACTCTGTACTATGGAGATCTACCCATGGATCCATCCGTCTCAGATGCATGTCTGCCCCTGTCATTGGTATTCCTCCACGGCTCGATGGGGAAGAGACCCAGAAGGCATACCGCTATAATTATCAGAATCCCATGTCGGTCCCGCATCGACTCGGTCTGGAGCACATTGCATGTTGCAGCTCATCCTTTCTACGCTGGGTTATAACTGCCACGGCTCTGGAGGAATATTATCGTTATTCCATGCATTACCTACTGGCATGCATGCATGCAGATCTCATTTTATTATTATTACGCCGTATTTGATGCTCCGTGCCGAGTACAGGGCCAATATCTATTTATTCTCCAGTCTTCTCCTGCCCAAACTCCAATAACACATGTACCGCTGCAAATGAGACCACCACAGATGGTACAATGCCCAAGCCTGCCATAAATTTAATATTTGTACACGAAGATAAAGAAAGTAGGGCCACGTAGGCATATAGATGATCGCACCGAATCCACATACCACAGACCCTTTGCTTTCATCTTAAGAGGGTGGGTTTTTAAAAATAAGATATGATAAGGGAAACAGGGGAAAGGAACAGTCAAATTATAAGACACCATACGCGGGAGAAATGGATAGAATGCGGAAATCGCAGTTGGATCCCGCACAGCCTCCTTGATCAGAAGACATACTGTGTCGTCAGTCAGTCTATGCATTCTTTTTTTTTTTTCGTTCCGAACAAGTCTTGCTACTCACCGGAATGAATAGATAGGGCACCCGTCTCTCATACTCAGCCCAGGCCTCGCCGTATCTTTCACGGCAGCGCTGGATATCCCGCAGTGCACGGTGGCTGATCATGCATGCGAAGAAAACAGGATAGAACCAAGGGAAGGGGCTGTTGAGGCCCGTGATGAGGCCCCAGTTCAATGCAAAGTAAAGATCGCAAGTGTAGTGGAGCTTGCGCGCCTTGCCATCTGCATTGTGTTAGTGCATCCGTACTAGGCAGTATCTGCGACTTCACTTACACCATCCATCAACAAGGATCTTGGTTCCATCAGGAGCAGTGATCGTCTTTGGGTTTTCAAGAGTCTGCCAGGGCAACTGAGGGAAGGCCTTCCGCGACACCAAGGTTCCCCGTTCCTGTTGGCGGAAACGGTTCTTCTGGCTATTTGTCGTATCCCATACCCAATAAACGAACAGGTACGCGGCATACAGAGCCACCAAGAAGTAGCGGTTCCAATGGTAGGTAGCAGGATCGTGGTTGGCAAGATAGAGGGTGCAATGGCAATAGCTCAAGGGTACTCCAGCAAGGTTCCAGAAAATTAGCATGAACCCCCATTTTTCGTAGTACATATCCCTGCCCATCTGTCAGCTTCATGCGCGGTCTATTCGCAGAGGAAAGCAAAGAAGGACCATGCCCACCATGTCGACACAATGCATTCCTCGCCTTTGCAGCAGGCATTCGCGTAGAGAAAATGCGCCATGAGAAGAAATCCAACCTCGCCAGAGACATAACCGTAAGTCTCGTATTGTCTGGCCGCAGTGCCCATAGTGAGAAAGAGAAGAATGAACCATGGGAGTCGCACTTCGAAGAACATCTTAAAATCCAAAATCCCAAACATCCGTGGATTGAGCTCTGCACCCATGAAGAAGTCATAGATTGGATAGCCAGTCATGCGATGCTGGGCTCCGCGAGCCAAGGCCGAAAAGTACGCAATGAATGAAACCAGATAGCCAGAGATGATAGCAACGCTCAACAGAGGCCCAAACTCATCGATGATAGTGTACAACTTGAAGATGCCAGTAAAATGAAGAGCCAGAATGAGGGCAATGCTGGTATAGAAAGACCATACAGCGGAGCAGTAGTACGGCAGTTGTTTCCCTCCCAAATGCGGGAGAGGCCGTCCCGACAGCGTCACACCTGGAAGAGCGACGTAGCAGACTGCCTCAAAGATGAAAAAGACCCAATAGATTGTCCAAGCCTTGAGTGAAGGAAATGCGCCCTCGTATACCAGATGGCTCAGATGCGCGAAGAAGCTGGTCCAAGTTTGGCCTTCCAACCGACGTGGGAACTTCCCATCATAGAAAGTCGCACCAATCCACATATAGTACATCAGCAATGGAAAGCCAATCATCATGCAGAGCACTCCTAATGAACCCCCGAATTCAAAGTGTCCACTATAATCGATTCTGGGATCCTTGGCCTCTTCCTGCTCGTTGATGGCCTGGGGCTTCTCTGGGACAGGCAGATTGTCTTCCCCATTGGTCACGGTTGGCTTCACATCAATATCGGGTGTTGATTCAATCTTGGTCTTTCGGATACTGCGTTTCCGAGTACTTTGTGTCTCGAGCTTGTAGTCAGATATATCATTTGCGCTGGGCTCGGCACTTTGACGAGTAACTCGTCTGGCGGGTGTTCTGCTACGACCTCGATCAAATGCTTCATCATACCCCAAACGGTCAACCTTCCTAAAGAGATCTCCAGAATTAGCACAGATCATCCAATTGATAGTTTGCATGCACGGGAATAGGATAGGGGGGCCGATCAAGAAAAGCGGGAGGTATCGCAAAACAATCTACGAAGAAATCACGTACTTGGGGGTTTTCCCCGTTTGGGAGCGAGTTACAGTCATGGTGAACTACCCGGAGAGGAAAGCAACAGCAGAGAATTGCCGCCAAGGTCAAAAAAGGTGGAACGCAGAAGGGAGCAGAAAGGCAGGGTGGAGGCCTGCTCGGTGTTATTATTGTGTTTTTTCCAAATTAATTACCATGGACCGAATAAGTATAGCGCGGATTCTCATCTTGTTACCCGGACCTGCAAGGACCCGCCAAACCTCGACAGCGATGAAAATGTTAATTAATAGTTTAATAATGATCAAGAAACGCAGCTTGGCTCTATCCTAATCTCATCAACTGCAGATATACCCGGGTACGAAGCTTTGACGTGTGGCTGGCAGGCGTTGCGCTATGCTTCCTTTTCCAGTCGCCTGCAGCGAGTGAAGGAATATGTGAGCGCACCTTGCTACTAGCTATGCATGTCGCCGGAATCCTTCTGCCTTACTTGATGCATGTCAATCATATCCATTAAATCATTTATCTTTATTTATTATTATCGCTATCTCAAGTTTTCGTTTGTTTGAGGGCAGGCAACCGTCAAGAGGTCGTCTGCTATCCATACATCTCCTATCCCAAAGTGAGAGTGAGAACCCATTATCCCAAATGCATATTCCAAAATGCAATCTTTATATAGCAAATAATGCGCAAATGGCAAACCGCCTCGACTCCTACCCATGCCAATGTACGCTGTAGACCACAACGCGACTTTCCATCGAATAAGAGTAAAGTAGGACAGAGTGAGGGAGAGAAACGAGGAAAGAAGGACAACTGCAAAATTCCAATGCATCAAGTTCTAGTTCACGCCCCTCGCTGAATGTTGGTCGACATAAGGGTGATCTTCTTGTTTTTCTTCTTTCTTCCCCCGCCAGTATTGTTTCCGTCCGCAGACGATTGGGCGATCAAATCGCTCTCTCTTTGAGCCAGCAAATCCTCCTCCCATCCCTGTAGCCATCCATCGTTGTGAGCGACGTTTCGTGAACCAGATTCCTGGGAGAGCGGCGTGACCGCTGTGGTTCCCCATACGGTACGAGGACCAGGAGGACTAGTCGAAGGGGAGGCTAGAGCCCCAAATTGGGATGATGACTGCTGCACAAGGGATGCTAAAGACGGCTCGCCATCAATGGGCGGCAGGTCATTCGACGTTGTACCACCTGAGAGCGGTAGAAAGTCACTGTCAGTAAAGGGTGGCTCGGCCGAACTGGCGCCAAAGCTGGACCTCTTCCGGCGAGCCGCAGCCCAGCGCTTCTCTTCCTCTTCTTTCTCAGCGCGGATCCGATCCTTTTCTTCACGAGCTTCCTTCTCTCTGTTTCTTCTCCTCCTCCTTTCGATCTCTATGCGAAATTGCTCCAGGACCTCCGGCACCACTACATCTCTCCAATCGCATTCGAGAAAGTTGACTTCGCACCCTTGTGGAAGATGGCCCAGGTACTTAACACGTTTCCGGAGTTCATCATCCACAACGTGTCCAGTCGAAATGCGCTCAACTCGAGGCAAGATGGTGGCTGGGAACAAGGAGTAATCGCCAAATGCAGCCTTCAGGATGCGAATGTCTAGAGATGACAGGTAGAACTGGGGAAGGGCTTGGTAGAAATAATACGGCTGATCTGGAGTATGAGAGCCCTGCGGTCCCTTGGGCTGCTCGGGTGCTAAGCCGGGATTAGCGGTGCCAGGGTCTCTTTGTTTAGATTTTGTATTCAAATTAGAATGTAGCTGAATATTTCCCACTCCCTCCGACAGATGCCCAAGCTCATCAGAGGGCCCTGGCGTAAGCTGACCACCTGAGCTAACCGAGTCATGGCTGCTTTGGGGTGTTGATTCCGTAGAGGAGGCTTTCCCTGACTTAGCGGCGTGCTGCAACGAATACAGTAGAGCAACATCATCCGGTGGAGCATCGAATACAATGGGCTCCCTTAACGGCTTCTTCAGCGCTGGTTTCTGGGGAACATCAGGGGGATTGCCAATCCCCTTAACCTTTTCTTTTGCATCTGTAATTGCCGCGATAGCTTTGTGGATCCACGTGGTATCATCTCCAAAGAGAACCTCGTCTTCGAATTCTTGGCGACGGAGATCATTGATCTCCCCGTCGTACTGGGATGTCATATAATCCTCACCCCCTTTCATAATGCGCGCATAGTCAGACACTTCAGCAGCATGATACCATGGAATATCCTCGTCGGGGTCAAGATCCTCGGCACCATCACGAGGAAGACCTAGGGTGCTCCCAGGTTCTCGTTTCACCAATCTCAACACCACATCGCCACCTTCGACGGGCAAATCCCCTTCCTGGCCACTGAACCATCGGACTGGGCGTGTTTCAGAGATATAAATAGTATCCCAGCAGATGGGGCACTTCTGGCAACGGGCTTTCTTCCCGGGAACTGAGTTCTCATCATCGGTTGAGTGCATATACCGGATTAAACAGGGAAGACAAAATATGTGACCACACCTAGCCATGCGGGGAGCCACAGGTATGGATAAGCAGATCGGACAGCTAGCGGATTGCGTTTGAGCAGATACCAGCACCTGTAGGACAGAGTCCCAGTCCAGGTGGACATCAGCGTTGGCAGCCTGGGCATGGTAATTCCTCATCGGATCCACAATAAACCTGTAATTTGCATGAACGTAGCGTGCCTTATCCATCGCATGGTATCCCGAACCCAGTCCCCAGGACGCATATTGGCGGTGGCTCCGAGACGGCGGATGGTACTGCGGACGAGGAGGAAGAGCAAAGTTCATCAAGTGGGTGATGGACCTCTGTCCCTTTCGACTATTTGCGGACCTCATGACGGCCTGTACGTATCCAAGGCTGTCAACAATAGTCCACGTGGGTTCAGTGGGCCCGGCAATGCAACAACAATGAGTATGCAGGGTAGGGTCCAGGGCCACATACAGTCTCGCTATACTCAACATCATCCAACGGCCGAGGTCTCTGCCGCTTGTGTTGATTCTTCCGACCTTGGTTGTTTCTGGCAGAAGGAGTACTCCTCGACGTCAGTCCAGCTCCAAAGCTCCCGGACCCCCCTGGGCGCCGTTGGTAGCCACTGTCAATGGGTGAAGGGGTCGAATGGAATGTCGCAGAGGAAGACGAATTTGGGATATTCACGGCCTTGGAAGACGTTGAAATCTGCCCTGGATTGGACGACATTTCTCGATTGCAATTTAATTGATGACTTCGCGCTGGATACCGGCCGCAGTGCCTCGGTCACCTTGGAGGGGCTCCTTAGAGTAAGATACGGGAGAACTCCAGGCGAGCAACGATCCAGCGGTGTATCAAAGTTGGATGATGGAATAAACAGAGGGAATCAAGGAAGACCACGACGAATGTATATAATAGAATATGGACGCGTTAAACCCCGAAGGGCGCGAGAGAGGAGGATCGAGGGAGGAAGCGAGCGGATACTTTTCGAAGGCAACTTATGTCACCTGTCGATGCCTTGTTGATGCCTCAGGTGCACACGCGATGGGGTGAAAAAACATGGCGAAAAAAGAACCTCAACAGCAACGCCTGCGTGAAGATCAACAACCGCCATCTCTGCATTCCATCCCCTTCCTCTCCCTGGGCACTCCCTTGTCCATCTTTGTTCAATCGCCCAAGCTACCTCTCAACCTCGATCAGGTACGTTCTCAAACAGCCGCGCAACCTGCTACCGTCTGCTAACAAGATCCCTTCCAAGCCTCCGCAGAGCCGCCACACAGACGCCTTCTTTTACCAAACTCGCTGGCAGCTCCTACCCACCGAGATCCCTTACTACCCATTTATTTCTGTGGCCTTGTGTTAACATGGCCTCGTAGACGAGTGTCACGTTCTCGTCCTGGTGTCTTCTATTTATTGTTTCGCATGGCTCCCATTGAGGTAACGCGTGGTTGAACCGTCAAGGACATGATGAACCATCATCTGCCCGCAGTGCCCCATGGGCAGCCGCCCATGCCACCTCCTCCCAGACGGCAACAAGATCTCCCTTATTCAACTGCACCGCCCAATATGCGGTCTCCTCCAGCGTATATGCCATATCATTTGAATGGTCATCCACCTCCTGCCTATTCGCCCCAACAATATCCACCACACTGGTATCCGGCCTACCCTCAAGTTCAGCTGCCTCCACGTCCATACCAGTCACCGTATGGGCCACTCATCGTGTCCTCATATTCACATTCACCGCCAGTGATGACACCGCCGCACATTCCTCCGTCGCTTCCTTTGCAGCCGAGAAACTCAACTCCCTTTCAGCCTACCATGTCTCCTCCAACTGGAGCGATTCTTGCCCAGAGCGATGTGCGTGGACCTACACCCCCGACTATGACGATTCCAGGGCCTCCAAATCCCGTCGCGTCTTCTTCGCCCGCTCCCCGGCCTGATAAACCCGTTGCACCCATCAGAGCACCGTTTCGTGCACCGGTGAGTTGTTACTAAGCGTCAACTAGGTTTGAGATATCGTCACTAATAATGCGACCCCAGATACCTTGGCTCTCTGTGCCTGATCATCCTTTCCCTGCCAGACTTCCACGCAGGCGCCGTAATAACCGTCTTTTACAATCCTCTTCGATTTCGGTTGAACTTCCCGTTAAAGAGGCAGAGCGGAAGGATTCCATACCATTGGACAAGTTGGACAAGAAAGACATGCATAATCGTGAAGGACCGTCTATGTCTTCTGAACCTCAGACCCCTACAACGTCCGTCATCCCTTCAGATTCAGAGTCCACGCAGCCCACCACACCCTCCTCCGCTGTTCCACAGACTGCAATTCGATCTCAAGTGCAATCGCAGCCACAGTCTAAAGGTACCAAACCTGCCGTGCCATTGGTACCTATTGTTCCGGTTATTCCCCAGGCACCGAAGACTCGTCGGCCCTCGAAGAATGACACCAGCCGGGAATTTGAGACACTAAAATATAGTGCGCCTGTTAACAACGTGACTGAAGCCCAAAAAGATGCGGCCACTGAGGCTGCTGCAGAGTCAATCACGAGTCCTCCACAGGAGTCAAGCAAACAAACTCCTCTCACTCCTGCGCCTCCCAAGTCATGGGCAGATCTCGTTCGATCAAAAACTCATCCACCGGGAGCAGGGGCTCCTAGCGCTGTCTCTGCCGAGCGCATGTCCTTGCAAAAGAATGAGCCCATTGCGGAGGTCCTTGCTAGCCTGGGAGAGGAAGTATTCAGATACAGTGATAAAATATCCTTCCTTGAGCCCAGAGGACTTGTAAATACGGGAAATATGTGCTATATGAATTCTGTAGGTTTGTTTCGAATATCTCCGAGGGGAATTAAACTGATGCAGAGCGTTTCAAATAGGTTCTCCAGATTCTGGTGTCGTGCGTGCCATTCTATCAATTCCTGGACCATATTGGCCGGAGAGCAGCGCACAGTTTTCAAAGCGATGTCCCCATGATAGATGCTATGTAAGTGAACCAGTATCTTACTCAGATGTTCACACTGACTGTAGGCTATTATAGGATTATGTTTATGAGGGAATTCCGCGTTATTGATGCTGCAAGTTCAGAAGATCAGCTGAGACTCAGACTCAAGCCAAATGAACTGGAACAGTACGGTGATGCATTCATTCCCGAGTTTGTATATGAGGTGATTAGACAATTGCCACGGTTCCGAGACATGCGAGTAAGTTTTACACTTTCTGTTGTTTTCGTGGGATAGACAAAGGTTAATGTGTATCCTACCTACCTTCCAGCGTGGTCACCAACAGGACGCCCAAGAATTTTTGGGGTTCCTTCTGGAAGAAATGCACGAAGAATGTGCCCGCGCCTTGAAGGCTTCCTCTGCAATTACGTTATCCCACGAACCAGGAACATCCGAGGCAGAACCTACTTTCGCGAGTGAGCCGTCCAGCGACGGATGGTTAGAAGTTGGTCATAAACAGAAGGCTGCCGTTACACGGTCATCCGGGCACATCACGTTGGAATCTCCGATTACAAAAATTTTTGGTGGCAAGATAAGGTCGGAACTCAGGGTGCCAGGCAATAAAAACTCGGTAACTTTAGAGCCCTATCAGCCCCTGCAACTCGATATTGGGTCTCCAGACATCACCAATATTATCGATGCCCTCAAAGGTCTCACGAAGCCCGAGAGTATACAAGGAGACTTCAATTCTTCGCGTGGCCCTAATGTTACAGCAACTAAGCAGATTTTTATTGAAAGTCTGCCACCAGTTCTCATTCTTCACTTGAAACGTTTCCAATACGACAACGTCACGAAAGGCACGCAGAAGATCTGGAAAAAGATCGGGTACCCGCTCGACCTTGAGATCCCTCGAGAAGTATTTCCACCCCATAGACGTAATGCTATGGCTCTTCATGGTGGCTTGCCCAAATATCGGCTCATCGGGGTCATTTACCACCACGGCAAAAATGCCGGCGGCGGGCACTACACGGTAGATGTGCGACGGCAAGACGGCCGTGAATGGATCCGTCTTGACGATACAGTCATCCGCCGCATTAGGGGTGAGGATGTTGCAGAGGCGGGGGGTGATGAGGACCCCAAGGTTTTGGCTGCTGCTCTCGACCAGCATAAACGTGACAAGGATGCTAACACCAATATCTATGGCCATGTTGACCATGACGATATGGGTCAGATTGATAGCGAAAGAGGCTGGAGCCAAGTCAATGGAACAGGCACAAGCAGCAACGCAAGCAAGAAACTAGGCTCTGTGAATGGCTTCGCTAAAGCTGGGATTAGGAACCCTGTCAGCAGAATTGGTAATCAGGACAGCAAGGTTGCGTATTTACTATTCTACCAGCGTATCGTCTGATCGCAAGGAGAATAGAAACACAAAAGACGCAGCCCATGGCAAGGCCGCTTCCCTTTACAACCTTTCTTTTGCCTTCACGCTATCTTTCGCGCACGACAGACCCGTCATGTCTCCGATTTCAAAACTTTCAACCGCACTACTAAGAAATCGCGCCATGCTGCTCCATGTTTAGCGTGGTGCCAATGTCAATGGTGAAGTTGGGCAGTTTCATCGCAAGATGAACCTGCCTTATATCAGATGTACATATAAGAATATGAATGTTGGCTTATCAGCTGGCCAATTTTCGTGTTTGTCGTCGGTCTCTGCGTCTTCTCCGCAAAAGTCCAGGAATGCCTGTTTTTTTCAGTGGGTTGGCCAGACTTATTATCCTCTTCTCTCTCTCTCTCTCCCGCAGTTTTCAGCTCTCAATCCTTCGATGACCACCGTTTGGGAGCTTGCGCATTTGCATACCTGTTTTTTTTTTTTTCTCGTTTTTTTTTCTTCTTGCCCCTTTTTTTTTCATGTCTGCGATGACTCTGGTCTGTTTCGGTTCATTTTCATATCTTGCGAGATTTGGTTGCTGGGTCGTGTTCTGGCAGAAGACGACTTTAGTATATACCCTTTTCCTTTTCTCCTCCTTGTCTGTCTTCTTGTTGTTTCCCTCGCATAGCCATTTGATTATTGCCTAGAAGATGCAGATGGGGTCTCTTTCTATTTTGATATGTGGAGCTAGTGGGGATCATAACGACTGCCATGAATTCTCGGTTTCGCATTAGACGTCTTACGTGGGTCCACGTGAAAGAGGAGGATACATGTGGATGAAATATGGATATGGGAAGGGTCCGTGGAGGAGCAAACGGCTGGGATCATTTTCTCCCTCGCCGTCTGTGACTAACGATGAGGTTTTTATGTGGGAAGGGGAGCGATAGTTGGACAGGGAGTGGGGTTATTAAAAAAGCATGTTGCGGGAGGAGAAAAGAAACAAAAAAGGGAAAACGGAAAAGAAGGCCAAAATAATGAAATGAAAGGAGATTTGTTCGAATACATTTGGTACAATACTAGGTGTCGAATGTAGCAATTGAATGATTCGTATGAGGTATACTCTGAAGTCTTAAGACGTAGAACCTTTCGGTCCTTGCAGTGTTTGCAGGCAAGCAACAATCTGTATTCTTATTACTTGCGCTTTAATGAAAATCGAAATGCTTTTTGAGTGGAGATTCTAACATCTAACAACTTTTGGGCAGCGGACACAGACCCCCCCCCTAAAAAAATAAATACCCGCACTTTATATATACCTTCTACTTCCTTCAGACATTTTCAATGACAGCTTCCCCCGCTAACAGGCTTGTCGACCCAAGTCAGGCTCTTAAGAGTATATCAGAATCCTCTGCTAACACTCATACTACACTGTCAGCCTTCATCTGCGCATTCTCATTCCCATGACTAATAGAGAATTCTGAACTCCCCGGATCCATAGCTGGCTCCGTTAGAGGTTGCGGTTGGCTTGATGGAGAACCTGTCCTTATGATAGAGCGACCAATGCGGACGGCAGCGGGTCGCGGCGGTTCTCGCGGGCCACGTTTGCGACCTACAATCTCTGCGTCTGGGACTGCAGTACTATTGGTCTTGTTGGTGCTAGAGATGGGAACGGGTTCTGGTTCAATCATGGTGCTTGTGCTGAGGGCAATCGAAATGGTCTGTGGGAGATGGTATCCAGCTTTACCCAGGGGAACGGAAAGACCGTGAACCACCTGCCTTGGTTAGAGAAATGGGATGGAAATAAACGATGGAGAGGAAACCTGAAAGGACTTTTCAAAGAGAGACTTACTATACTGCAGATAACCAGAAACCATACGATAACATTCACCGCGTCAGAGATCCTCTGCGCATCCTCGCGGACCTTTCCATCGACAGTGATCCCACGCAAAAATTCCCGACAGATGGACAGGTAGAAAATAGCACCAACACCAATAGGTCCAAAGAAGCCAACGAAGGCAGCATGCGCAAAATTTTCGATCTGGTGGATTTGCTTCCACATGACCAAAATTATTGGCATTCGGCGAACCAGAAGAATTAAAATCCCCAAGAAAATAAGTCGAAGAATGGGAATGATATCATTATGCTTAAACTCTGACCAGGGACATACTGCACCAAACCACATGAAAATGGCAAGATTGAGAAGCATATCAAGCGTCGGCTGAAGCGAATCATCTATCGTTTCGAGACGGAACCAGTCGCTGGTCTCGTCAGCAAGATACTTGGAAGGAATATGAGATGCATTGGCAAAGCCTTACTCCTGGGTAAACACGTTGCCCGCGATAAAGCAAGCTAGGAGATCATCGCTACCTATGAGGCCACATGTCCCGACGATGAAAAGCTTTTCCCGTGGTTAGTAACGAAGCCATACAGAACCCAACTATCGAGAACTTACCGCGAGGGCAAGGGCATACACAAGAAAGCTCTCACGATCAACGTAATTGTTCTTTTCTGCCCAATGAAGCAGTTCTCTAGACAGCCATCCGACAACGATGCCGTAGGCAACACTCAAAAACACCGTGTAACACCAGGTTTCGTAGAACCACATGCCGATAGCCTTCCCTGCTCCTCCCCCGCTAGTGCCCATGCCACCCATTCCAATGAACTTGACCAGGTACAGCCCGAAGAACAGGAACGGATACCCAAGGCCATCATTAGCACCGGATTCGGCAACGATAATCCTCTGCAGTGGAACAGGCACGTGCTTGTTAGCGAATTTGCCCTTCACTATGGAGTTGGAGAGGACAGGGTCGGTTGGAGTGACGCAGGCACCAACGACTAGGGCATGCAGGAATGTGAAGTTGGGGACCATTGCCCAGATCAGAAGACTGCTAAATATCCACATAGCAGCCATGCCCGGCCCGAGCAGTAGTGCCAAACTTTTCCATTCTATCTGCAGGTAGCGTTTGGGAAGCTGGACACCTGCAAGGACCAATTGTACTCCAAGGACGAGTCTGGTAAAATACATGGTGATTGACTCCAGGTTCTGGGCCGAACCCATGGCATAATCCATGGGCCGTATAAAATTGGCGGCATGGGGAGAGAAAACAATCCCCGCTAGCATTGAGATCACTACCGGTCAGGTCAGCACACACATCTGATGACCGTGAAGAGAGAAGATGAAGAAGACATAACCGGCCACACACATGCTTCAGACAGGTAGAACTTCTCCTTGAAAAGGTACGAGACCAGTCCAAAGACCGAGATAAATCCCCCCAGCGTCGCACAGACGATGTTGAAGTTGATCAACGAAATCGTCGGCATTGTGCTTTCCGGGTGTATACTAATATCTAAGCTTGGATGGATAGAGTGTGACAGAGCTTTGGCATAAATAAGCTTATTCTATGGGACGTTCAACGAGATCTGAAACAAGTTGTATATTCTGTTGAAAGACTTCCGCAAGAATTACGTCTTGCTTTCAAAGAGAAATGCAATAAACGGAGAGTAGAAGAGGATCCAGCCAGTGTTATTCGTAAAAGACGGAGCCAATGCAGTCCAGTTGTCAACCATGAGGCGAGGTCTCGCAGCAATCGATGTCTCTGTGAGAAATGCCAGATCGAAGGCCGGTTCTGGTGTAGATTCGTTCCCCGTGTCTTCCTTGAAGTGTATAGGGAGAAGATTGGGAGCGAACAGAGCGAAGTCGAGAGATAAGGGAAGATCCAGAGCGAAGTTGGATTAGTAATGCACCATCAGGCTAGTTAACTAACTACCCATGTAGGTGCGCCGCATCCCGACACGACTTTCATCCCAACACGAAAAATTCTTACCTTCCCACTAAATCCACCACAACACCACCAAAATGGCAGATAAATATAAGGAAGAAGAAAATCGAATATTAGCAGCATGTGAAGCCTTCAAATCAAACCCAAAATCCAAATCTATTCCCAAATTGGCTGCTGAATACGAAGTTTCTTACCAGTGACTCCTTCACTGAATCCATGGAGGAAAATCATGATCAACTCAACCACCTACAAGGAAACGGCTTTTAGATGAGCAGGAAGAGGCAGTGAAGGGCTGGATAAAGCATCTGGATGATATTGGAACGCCCCCAACAGCAGAGATGATATATGGTTGTGCAAATTCTATATTACAACAAGACAACCCAGGCATTAATCCTCCACCTGAACTTGGGAAGACCTGGGCATATCGATTTATCAAACGCCTCCCTACTGAGTATAAATGGGTCAAACAGACCCCTGAAGAGCCAAATCAGATACATGCAGAAGATATTGGAGTTGTTCAGGACTTCTATTCAAAGCTAGAATCAACTATAAAGGTCAATAAGATTTAACTAAAGAACATCTATGTAAGGCCGAAAGGACGGAGGCCTCAGGCCACTAAAGATCACGTGTATTTAGCACTTAGGGAGCTGAACTCCGCAAACACCACAGCGAAGTCAGCGTGCTGTGGAAGGTCTCCGGGCAGCAGTGGGTTTGCCATGCACTGCATATGCCAACCAGCTGAACATCTTCCTAGACAACCTGGCAGCGGCCAGTCTACTAGCAGATGGCAGGCCCGCGCCACACAGACGCCATCTCACAGACACCTTCCACCAGCTCTCCACGCAGTGGCTCAGCCTGCCGTACATCCTAGCCTCCCCCCGCAGGCCCGTACGGGTCTCCTGGGTACCAGGGCACACTGGAATCGCAGGCAATGAGCTGGCAGACAGGCTAGCAAAGCAGGGAGCAGCCATGGATGGCTCCCACATCCCCCCTCCCCGGCATACCTAAGACGAGAGGCGAAACAACAACTCCGTACTGCCACCCAGGCAGCGTATATACGCAACGCACCCCAGGCATACCAAGACCTGGGCATCTGTCCCCATACGAAGAGCAGCCGGGCCCAGGAACACAAACTGCCACGCTGGGTACTAGGCAGGCTCATTGCAGCCCGCACTGGACATGGGGACTTTGCAGCATATCACGAACGCTTCCACCACACGGACTACCTAGCAACCTGCTCCTGCAAGAAGCTAAAAACTCCAGTACATTTCTTCTTCTGCCCACATACTAGGAAGCGCTGGAAGGAGAGATGGAAACACACACCTGTTGGGCCGGCAAAAACCATTGACTGGCTCCTAGGGACTGCTGCTGGGGCTGAGGAATTCAGCCGCATCGTGCAAAACACATCCTTCTTTACGGATATATGCCCAAACTGGGCCCGCCTAAGCACAGAGTAGTGTAACAGTCCAAGCATATCTTCCTGGGAAAGAGGGATTGGCTCCCCCTCTCACCTATAGGGAGGCAAGACAGGTTTTTCCACCGCTTGAAGCCCCAGCCAGGGTAGTGCTGGGAACTTCCCCAACCCTACAGCACGTAGTGCTCAAATTTGTCTCCTTTAAGCATGTATTTAGATCCTTTTAGATAGTATACGCTTGGGAGGCACGTCCGGTTGCCCTTCGGGAGGCCGCGGTCACCCGCCACGTGACCGCCAAGCGACGTTAAATAATAATAACTAACTAACTAACAGCGAAGTCAGCCCCACAGCAGCACTCCTCCGAGAGGCAGACCTGTCAGACCCAAAAGCCCTTTTGGAGAGCACCCTCCAGAGGGCAGCCGCTAGATACGCAGGCCTAGATGCAAATCACCCCATAGCACGCATCCATGCAGCCCTAAACTATGGGTACAACACAAGGCTCACCAGGATCCTGCAACATATCCCCACACCAGCACCAGAATGCAGGTGGGTAGAGCCATAGCTCCCACCACTACACATGCTGCCAACCCACCAGGAAGGGCACATCTCCTCACCACTAGCCATATCAGTCTACTCAGATAGCTCCCACACGGGCCAAGGTGCTGGATATGGATACGCCATATACTACAGCTCCACCCTAGTCACCCAGGGACAGGGCCCATTAGGCCCCTGGACAGAGGTTTATGACGCGGAGATCATGGGTGCTGTGGAAGGTCTCCAGGCAGCAGTTGGTTTGCCATACACCATATACACCAACCAGCTGAACATCTTCCTAGACAATCTGGCAGCAGCCAGTCTACTAGCAGAAGATAGGCCCACGCCACACAGACACCATCTCACAGACACCTTCCACCAACTCACCACACGGTGGCTCAGCCTGCCATATATCCTAGCTTCCCCCCATAGGCCTGTATGGGTCTCTTAGGTACTAGGGCACACTGGAATCGCAGGCAATGAGCTGGCAGACAGGCTAGCAAAGCAGGGAGCAGCCATGGATAGCTCCCACATCCCCCCCTCCCAGCATACCTAAGATGAGAGGTGAAACAACAACTCTGTAATGCCACCTAGGCAGCATATATGTGCAACACACCCCAGGCATACCAAGACCTGGGCATCTGCCCCCATACAAAGAGCAGCTGGGCCCAGGAACATAAATTACCATGCTGGGTACTAGGCAGGCTCATTGCAGCCTGCACTGGACATGGAGACTTCACAGCATACCATGAACACTTCCACCACACAGACTACCTAGCAATCTGCTCCTGCAAGAAGCTAAAGACCCCAGTACATTTCTTCTTCTGCCCACATACTAGGAAGCACTGGAAGGAGAGTGTCAAGGTGCGGATTCAGGCAATCAGGAAACAGAAATAGATTGGAAAGAACACGCAGGCAGGCAGGCAGGCAAGCTATCGTACAGGTAGGTAGACAGAACGTAGCTCGAAGAGCTACAACAAGATCGAGACAGAAGTTCGAGATATTTCCTCGCAGGCACGTGCAGGGGCGGTCAGTACAGGCAGAACGGGCCTCCGGACCGTCATACGGTGTACGTTGGTCCAGCACCGTGATACTCCTGATACTCAACTATCTTCATTAGTCTCACCACCAACCACTGTCACCAAGCTCCAGAGATCTATCCAGAAAGCAAAAGAAGCTATAAATATAGCTGAAAATGAGCTAAAAGATGTCGACAGTCTTCAACAGCAGTTAAATCACATTTTTAAAGGTAGTCTTATACAGGCAGAGCTAAATGCTCAACAGGTAGTTAATGTTGAACAACTATTACAGGCTAACACTGTACAGCCCCTAAGAGTGGAAAGAGATTACAGACTAAAGGTACTCTATCAGTAAATGACAGTAATCAGCAAATAAAACTAGCTAAGATTGAGGCTATTCAAAAAAACCTATGCCAGGTTGAGCAAGATAAAAAGAAGGCAGAGAAGGAGAGGCAGTGAATTATTGCACAAAACCCCTCTATTCATGCTGAATTTGGGGAGATACCTGATTTAAATGCTCTGGAAAATGCTGGTCTGCTTCATTTAGTTGATACTACTGGCGTTGAGTTGTAATTTGAATTTGAAGTTGATTGTGCCTAAATTATTCGTGTTGGGATGCGGCGCACCTACACGGGGAAAGACGTGTAGGTGCGCTTGGCACGGGTAGTTAACATCTAATCGTGCCCACACCGCCTACCTACCCGGGAACACAGGTAGGTAGGCGGTGTGGGCACGATTACCTCTCATTATCTACATTATTATTAACCCTGCGCAGCATGATAATAATCTGTTTTAAGAACGATATTTGAACAAAATCTAGTGCTGGACTATTAATTGTGCATTTGTCGAGATCCTCACTCTATACGCCTTACCCAAAAAGATGCAATTTCATAGAACCCATGTCAAACAAATGTTAAAACAGTACCACCTTCACTCATCGCAGAGAAATTTACAAAGCAAAGAAGCCCATGTTACCTGCTCAGATATCGACATCTTCAAATACTTCCGCAGGAGTATTCCGCACCAGTTCAGAGGCCTCTTTCTTTTCCGAGACGCCCCTTCGCGCGCCGTAGACCGCCAGGCGATCCGCTTGCTCGTTACCTTCGTCCCGATTGTGTCCCTTCACCCATTCGAACAGCGTTTTGACCTTCAATGCATTCCGTTCCTCGATCTTCTCTAGAATCGATTCCACCAAGTCCTTGTTCTCCACAGGCTTGTTGTCCGATGTCATCCAGTGGTTACGACGCCATTTCACAAACCAATCCGTCACGCAGTTAATAGCATATCGACTGTCCGTGAAAATGGTCACGTCGCGATGGCGGGGCGCAATATCAAGGGCTCGGAGAATAGCAGTTAACTCAGCCCGTTGATTAGTTTGGCGGCTGCCTTTCAAAGGCTCAGAGACATTCCTGCTGGGATCCGTCGATGTCAGTGGGGAAACAAAAAGCAGTAAAAAGAGAGAAGATCAGGTAAAGACTTCACCCACCTCTTGTCCTCTGGTCCAAAATAGACGCCAACGCCGGCCGCTGCCACCGTTGAACCATTCTTTAACGCACTCCCGTCTGTGTAGATACGTAGCATGCCCGGCGGTCCTACTGGTCTCGTCTTTGCTGCAGCCTTCTGGGCAGGGGTCTTGTACACGATCTTCCCCGTCGTGGGATCCAAGAGCACGTTCGGGTCAAATCCATCTTCCGCACCTGGAGGCAGAGGTCCGGTGCCAGGCTCTAGTTGGGTCCCATTTTCATCTGCAGGGACCTGGGTTGTCATACCAGGAGCTCCAAAGATCGGTCTCTGCACAGTATTGGAGCCCACAGCACCGGAACCCTGCTGCTGGCCCATCCTAACAAACTCTTCCGCTTCCTGCCTCGTGGGGAATTTCTTATATCGCGGTCGAGCGAAGCCTTTGATCTGCTCCTGCGCCTTGGACCAGTCTGTGTAGACACCAGGTACATGCCCGCGTTGGATACCGTAGAATCTTGTAGGCTCCGTTCCTAGCGCAGCAGTGCCACCCGCGGACGGCAGTCTGCATCCCGTTAGAAAGGCTTGTGCTTCTTCGGATGTCGGAAAGGCCTGGACTACAGAGAAAGCACATCAGTCCATATCCAACGGCGAAAACGGCAGAAGCGAGTACACCGCGTGTTTCGTTGCGTACAAACTTACAAACCGCGCCCTTGTATCCCGTAACCTGGGCGAGACAGTCATTCCACGCATGGTATATACCAGGCTGAAAGCCCACTTTGACCGCATAATATCTGCTGCCAGTATTTCGCTTGCGCTTTGTCCCTGCGGAGGGCGAACTCTGACTGGGGGAGGGGTTCACAGGGACCGGGCTCGGAGAGGGGGTTGTGGTATTCATGGCGTTTTGCAAGGCGTCAAGGATCAGAATCAAGGGATCTCGTCTTCGATGGATATTTGCAAGGTGATGAACCGTTCTCGACGACGTAGGCAGAAATCCAGGCCGGCAGCTCGAAAGGGAACGCCAAGGTTCCGATTTCGAAGCTGGAAGCCAAGACCAACGGCGGAGCGTTGTGGATGCTTCGATCGGCGCGTTCAAGATGGTGGCAGTCCTTGTATTCGGATCACTCGCATCTTCCAACGCAGTGCCGTTCTGTGGGAGGTTGGGTCGTGGGAGAGTGGAGGAGAAGGCGGAGGAGACCGGGGAGTCTCGCGACCCCTCACCTGCTGCACAGAATGGGGATTGCGGTCGATGGCAGAGTTTCCTGGTTCCAAATGTCTCTCTTCGCATCAAAGAGGGCCAGACGTGGTGCTAGCTCTCGAATGCGAGATAAGCTTAAAAAGCTTGGTCTTCGCAATTTTGCCGAGTTTGCGTTGAGCATTACGGCGACGGCGATGAAGTCATTGGATTGGCATTCTAATTACTGCAACCTCCCCTGTGCAAAGATCATGCTGAACATTCCTGAAAAGAGAATCCGGAATCATCTACGGCATTCCTGTTGTCTTCCAACTTATGGAAAGGTGGAGTGAGCCCATCGCCAGGCCTTCGGTCACATCCATGGATAACATCGAGTCCCGAGTATCTCTATGCATATGCACCTTTTTTTATGTGGAACATCACCAGCCGATTCACCTCACAGCTGCATTGGACTTTCAGAAAGCCCACCGGGTTTAGAGGAGAGTCAAGCGCGCAGACAGCATCCTCATTCTAATGTATTGTCGATGGGCCTCCCCAAAGTATATTTATGCCTGTCACGTATAGTTTCAACATACAGGAGAGAAGTCCTTCGGAGAGCTAGACAGGGCCTCTCAACAAGGACAAAGATGTATGATATGGTCTGCTTTCGTCCTGGGTATGACTTTCTTTCGTGGTGCCCTTCGCCTGAGAAAGAGTCGCTGTAAATGGCTGCAACATGATCTCTTATTTAATTCAAAGAATACATACTAACAATACCATTGTCCCAGTTAGAAGGATTTGAATGATATTGAATAATACTCCTTACTATCCTGGCCTGTCTGACAATACAGGATATCCGCCGCTCCGCTCCATGATGATTATGTCGTCGATTATGTCGTCCCCATTCACAGTGGATATCTAATGAGAGAAAATTTCTGAACAAGGATGAAGACAAATGGCTTTTTCTTCTTGTATTCTAGCTGTCTATATGTGTCTTTGATGCATGTTGTCTGCAGAGACTGGCACCTTTGTCTCCCACCAACGTGAGCTTCACAGCCCTAACGGAGTTTTACAGATGTAAGTGAACAGGGTCTATAAGTTTCTTCTTTTTTTATACCATCTTCCCTTGGGAATCCCAGATATAATATTTGCATATATATATGTATTGCAGTCTTGAGGCTGACTTGGCTCTGTAGACTGTGTAAGACGCGACGCATCCCCTGCAGAAGCCAGAGTCGTGGAGCACGGTCAACAAGTAAGTCCTCTTCTCCATTTAACAAGCTTGAGGTATACGAGCACGATGTCCTCTCCGATTGCCGTTTCGATGGAGATGCGCTGTCTATCATAATCTCGCTCTCCTACGCAGTAGGCAAAGATGAATATTGACTAACCATTCCTGTAGGAGCCGAGATACACGTCCATCGCTACCCCTTGCCCCTTCATCAAGCCCATTTAGCGATGGACGGAAATGTAACAGTGGACCCGGATCTAACAGAGGACGAAGAGTTAGCAATGGACGAAACCGATTCTGATGAGGCTCCTTTCATATGGGACGACGATACCGAATCTGAACCGGACTCTCCCACTGCTCCTCCCGCGCAGAACGTCGACTTCAACACCCAACTACAGGCCGCATGCAAAATAGGCTACTATCCTAAAGTGGTGGAGATGATTATCAGAGGAGCTAACCCGTATGCCAAAAATGAAGCTGGACTGAGCGCCATGGACATCTGCGATATTATTGGGAGAGTTGACATCGTCAAATATTTTCTACGTAATCTAAATATCGCAAAGAATGGCTTGAGAGCTCTTATGTGCGCTGTCCGCGACTGTAGGGGCACCGTTGTGAGGGCTTTGCTCGAGATGGGAGTTAGCAGTCAGCTCTCCAACGTAGAGCTCTATAAGGGCATCTTGATCTCCGCGTGCGCAATGAGCAGTCCAGCCGTTATCGAGGCGCTGGTGAGGCATGGTCCAGGACATCCTATGTCTATCTGGGAGCAGCTCCTGGTACTCATTGCTAATTTGGCCGGCAATATCGACATCTGCAACCTTGTCCGTGAGCTCGCTGAGAGAGAGCGACAAAAGCTACTTGCGGATGTAGAAGTGAGTATATAAGGCCCCCAGCACAATCCATACCTTTTACATCACATGGTACTGACTGTTATGCCAGGCATTTCTTGCTACTGCAAACAAGCAATCTAACCGTAACCACGAGAATAGTAAGCCAGTTGAACCGGTTCACCTCCCCAAGGCGGAAGAAGAGAAGAGATCTATTTTCAAGGAGGGCGCGGACCCGGAGAAAGTGTTCTTTGAATTTGTCAATTGGGACGATGAGCTTGCCGAGATGGCTAGTGTGGGCAAGGTGATGTCTGCTCCTTGACGTTCTCTGAAAAGACAAGACACATATGCGCGGCACAACGATCAGCACAATGCTCTGTACATTATCGGTATCTATGACATCGTTTCATGCGTGTCGGTAAGATGGGTTGGTTGACGAGGTACATAAAGATGCAACGATTTGTTTACTTGATTTCCTTGGGATAAGTGACAGAGACGTCTGGGATTTGAACTGCTTATTCATGAAGTGCCATGGTCGTACATGTATCCCATGGCTTACTGTTCTGTACTTTAAGTACCCGGTGGCGTTTCTAGGACTTGGGCTGGTATCAATTGATTCACGATCCTGAGTACGAGCATTGACTAGGTGAATAACGGAAAATTCACAAGCAGATCTTCCTAGATCATCAAAATCTCTGTTTGCTGCTCTAATTCCTCGATCTCAACCGGACTCAGCAATCCCAGCTTCTCCCTCCTTGTTGGCGCCTTCGGGTCAAAGAAGGGTTTCTCCGCCAACGACGTAACTCTGGTTCCATGTCTCGGCTCAGAGCCTTCATAATCCCAGCTGGCATTGTGGATGGTGATTCTAGACATTCTGAATCAGTTTCATGCAAACGCAGGGGGAAGAGAAAAGGTGCATTCGCAAGATAGAATACATAAGACACACCTGTTGTCCCACAGAGCACTGGTCCGTGGGGTCCATTTGAACCGAACTTGAATATCGACACTCTTCTCATAGACATCAAACAGATATCCCAGGATGAGATCACTCTCTGCCTTGTCAAAGCCCACAATCCTGTCCGTCATGGCCCGGTTTACAAACAGTGACTTCCACCCAGTAGCGGGATGCACGCGAACCAAAGGATGCTCGCGCTCCACATATTTCGGACCGGACTGTGGGTTCTTGCGATCAAGGTAGGGGTGAGCAGAGCGGTAGATGGCGGTCTTGCCGTCGATTATCTTGCGGAAGGCCGGGGATAGTTTCTCGTATGCGGCGTATCCGCTGGCCCAGAGAGTGTCGCCGCCCAGGGATGGGACGGTGTCGTTGTGGAGATGGGTGATACCCGCTGGCTGCTTCTCGTGAACCAGGTCGGTATGCCAGCGTGAGGCGCCTCCAGGACGACGGAAACTTGGCGTGATCTCTGTGGCTTGAAGCGCTGGCCAGATCACCGTCACGCCCGGGACTCCAGGAACTTGGGGTACTTGTGGCTGCCAGAAGATGTCAATAATCGAGGGGAAGAGGGGCGATGGGGGAAAGGGTGTCTACATGTACTTCAATCTCCCCATACCATTCTCCCAACGCTTTCTGCTGCTGCGGTGAGAGATCTTGATCGCGGAAGAAGACCACGCTGCGTTCGGCGATGAGCAACGCCAGCTCATCCTTCTGCTGGTCAGTTAGGTCTTTGAGCTGCAGACCCACGATCTCCGTTCCAATGTGCTTGGTCAGGTGGATGACTTCTTTTGCGGCAGACAGAAGGGCCTTCTTCTCCGGGTCCGCTCGACTTCCAGGGTCTACATGTGGACGGTCCTGGTCGCGGATCTTGTAGACGTCATCCAGGTACAGAGGCCGAGAAGGTCTGTATGGGTAACCGACAGAGAGATCAATTCCTGCCTTCTCCAGCCGCTGGCGAGCGGATGTTGGAAGAGCAAGCGTGTCCTTCTTGGGCTCTGCGACGTCAACGATTCGAGGGTCAATGGGAGCGGGAGCCATGTTGATTTGGACTGTTCAGTTCCCATTGCAAGGCTTCCGGATCTGATGTCTGATGGAGACCCTCCATGGGATTATATACGGACATGTCGAACATAGCGATGCATGATGCTGACAGTGAGTGTAACTGTCGCTGCATCTACCACGGCGATGATTATCAAGCTTCAAGTTGCGTCGATGAGGGGTCAATCGCATCATCGAAGCCCTCCGTTGCGTCTTAACCGCGTATAGCGGCCTCTGTTAGATCATGGCAGCTCTTCCTACGTCCTGCATCTTGGCATTCGCTCTCTTCTCCGACGATGCTGTCGATTCGCGGGGCTATTATCACTGCCCCAATGTCGCAATCCCAAGGGTGCGATGACAGCACGGGGGTTCCTAAGCATGAGCTGGAATCCTCAGTCTATTTCTAATCTGCCATCCACTGTTCGCCTTCAGATGTCGGCACGGTGGTTCCGGCTGTGTCGCTTGCACGGCCCGAATGCGTTCTGCCATCGTACGAGCTGATAGAAGCGACTTTAGTTTATCTAGAGAGGCATACGCAAGTGGTGACAGTCGTGGTGCAATCCACCCGGTTCCCGTGGAAGAGACGAGCCGGACTGTCCATAAGCTACGGGAAGAATAGCATCGCGACTTGTGGATATCCCGAGTCCAGTCTGCACTACAACGTCCGAACATTTCACTTTGGGAATCAGAATGTCGAATCTCTCGGTTAACAGAGTGGCCGTCATTGGCGCTGGCATCAGTGGTGTTGTGTCTGCTGCCCATCTTCTCGCAGCCGGAGTGAAAGTCACTGTCTTCGAGAGGAACAAGGCAGCAGGAGGAGTATGGTATGTCCTCTCCAGATGGAACTTGTTCGGCTTCGAAGCTCTTGACCAACCGTTTCATTGAAAGGCTCTACGATGAACGACTACCAATCGAGCCCGTGTATCCGTCTACAAAGCCATCAGCAGGAGAGCGGCCTGGAGAGGCTCCTCGAGGAAACGAGAGACGTATCCTCGAACATTCACCACCGGGGTTAGTTCTAGCGGCCTCTGCCCCCCTTTTCTGCAATCTTCCCCGGTACTGATGGCCTTATGCCGCCCGCAGACCATGTTACGAGGGCCTCACGAACAATGTCGCCACGTCTCTCATGCGTGTGAAACTCAATGCATGGCCGGAAGGGACCCCGGACTTTGTAGGCCACCGTGTGATGAACCAGTACATTCAGGACACATCGAAGAAACGTGGAGTCAATGGAGTGACGGTTTATGGTGCTCGAGTGACCGACGTTAGCAAATACGGTCCGAAATGGCAAGTAACATGGTCAACTATACACGAAGACCCCGAGACGGGTGAGATACGAGAGCATTTTGACACTTCGGTAGGGACGGTTCTCTGGTCTGGGCCGGAGACCAATGGCTGACATTTTCATGAAATGAAGGATTTCGACGCAGTAGTCGTTGCGTCTGGCCATTATCACGCACCTCGCATTCCGGATATTCCAGGTCTCGCTGAATCCAAGACGAGATGGCCTGCCAGGATCCAACATTCGAAGGCGTACAGGAAACCAGAGGGTTTCGAGGGCAAGGTAAGGTGTCCAACACTACAAGATAGTCCAGTGGCCCTCGTTGATTCTCTACCTTTAGAATGTTCTCCTCATCGGAGGAGGAGTCTCCGCAACAGACATAGCCGGCGAAATAGGTTCGGTGGCCAAAGATATATACCAAAGCACACGGAATGGGTCCTTTGACCTACCAGCAAGTGTTCTGCCGGAGAACGGGGTGAGGATCAGTGAAATTGCTTCCTTCGAACTGCAGGACAGCCAACATGCCTCCGAGTCTCTCCCAGTTAATGAGCCCTTGCCGTTAATCGTGCACCTCAAATCAGGACAGAAACTGTGTGGAATCCACCGGGTCATCATCTGTACCGGATACCACATCACCCTTCCTTTCCTTCGCGAGTACCACGAGGATGACACTCCTCCGGAAAAGGCCAGTGACACAGTAATCGTCACAGACGGCACGATGGCCCACAACTTGCACAAAGATATATTCTACATCCCCGACCCCACACTGGCTTTCGTCGGGGTCCCGTATTATACGGCCACGTTTACCCTCTTTGAGTTCCAGGCCATTGTCGTGGCAGCAGTATTCTCGGGGGTCGTCCAAATACCGACGGAGAGCAGCATGAGGGAGGAATACACGGAGCGAGTGCAACAGCATGGGGCTGGCCGAGAATTCAACTCGCTGAAGGATAAGGAGGAGATCTATGTCCAGGATATCCTGCGCTGGATCAACAGCGATCGAGCGGGGCAGGGATTGCCTCCGATCGAGGGACACACCGATGCCTGGCTCGAAGCCAAGGAGAAGCAGAAAGAACGGTTCCGGCTTAGATTTGCAGGGAACGGACAGGACTCCAAGGTTCCTGTCCTCCCGGCCTGTGCCTGAGGTAGCGGTTTTGGTTTAGCAGCGCAGAATCCTACCTAGTATACCCGTACAGCCTGGATCAATGAAGCTGAAGCAGCACAACGTCGCTCCCTCGGCACGCTGTAGATTACTACCTAGATTAATATACGATATGATACTACCCATAAGCTTATGCACCATGCACCTGGCACACCATCCCTCTGGCGGATGGCGAGTGTTTTCCGTGCTGAGATCGGCCGGCAATTGCGCGAGCCCTGCTTCTGATGGTGAATTGCTGTTATCTTGCTTTCGAATCACCATAATAATTGGCCGACTAAAAGAGATAGCATGCTGGCACTGTCAGCCGTGAATCTGGTATAGACATGGCTATTTAACGAGCACTGCTATGGCTGCTCCTGGTCTGTTGTGCGCTTCAAAGGCGGCATTTACCCCCCCCCCTTGATCGCGACAGATCCCCCCTTCTTGGGTAATCACTGATCAATTGGCCAGAGGATTTCTGCTGTTTGCGTCGTGGCTATGGCTGCAACGTCGGCTGTGGTCGATGAGGGAGCAGTGAACCCTTCAGAGGCCGTCGTCAAGAAAGAGCCGAAGCGAAAATGGATGAGCTACATCTGGGATACCTTCGACAAGCCTCCTCAGGAGCGCAGATTGCTTTTAAAGCTGGATACGGCCATCTTGACATTCGCATCTTTGGGTAGGTTTCCTTTCCTCTGTGCGTTGGTATGTGTAGATGATGCTGGCTTACCTCTTGATTTTCCCAGGGTACTTCATTAAATATCTCGACCAGATCAATATCAACAACGCCTTCGTTTCCGGAATGTACGCTTTCCATTACTTGTTTTATTCCCAGTCGATATTCGACGTTGACAACCCACAGGAAGGAAGACCTGGGTTTGTACAAGAACCAGCTGAACAACATCCAAACATGCTGGACCGTTGGCTATGTCATCGGCGAAATCCCAAGCACCCTGCTCCTGACGCGTATTCGCCCAAGATACTGGATTCCAGCAATGGAGGTATGGAATGCGTGCTGTCTTGCCTCTTCGTGCGTTCAGGGCTGATCGATCTCTCCAGCTTATCTGGACTGTTCTCACGTTTTCCCTGTCGAGATGTAACACTGCTTCCCAGTTCTACGCGCTGAGGTTTCTCGTTGGTATGCAGCAAAAAATCTCTCTTTCAAGTGTGGCTATTGACCGTGGATGCACCAACACTCCAGGACTCGCCGAGAGTACCTTCTACCCCGGAATGCAGTACATCATCGGCTCATGGTACCGGAAAGACGAGCTCGCAAAACGCTCCTGTATATTCCATACTAGCAGTGGCATTGCCGGCATGTTCTCCGGGTATTTGATGGCGGGAGTATACCACCTGGGCGGCCGTGGTGGGTTTAAGGGATGGCAATGGTAATGGCTGGTTGACAGAAAAGTCCTCTGTTGCAATTTTTCTCACTGAATGCACAGGCTTTTCCTCATCGACGGCATCATCTCCCTTCCTATTGCGCTGAGTGGATTCTTCATTCTACCCGATGTACCGGAGATTTCCAATCCATGGTATCTAAACAAAGAGGTCCGTTTGTCAGCGTTCCTGAGAACTGTGGGCTCGCTGCTCACCTGTAGCGTTTCTTGCAGGAAGTTGCCCTGGCTCAGAAACGAATGGAGCTCGAAGGGAGAGAGAACAGAGGGCCTTACACGAAAGCTAAGCTCAAGAAGATCTTTACATCGTGGCATATCTATCTCTTGACGCTGTTGTATATGTGAGCCATAGAGTTTCTTTTTCTTTCGAGTTGGCGTTGGGGATGGTCTGCACTGACAAGTTACAACAACAACATAGAATGTTTAACAATGCCGGAGCAGGCGGCAGCCAGCCCATCTTCCAACAGTAAGCCATTTCCCTTTGATGGAGTCGGTTATTGGGTAAAATTAGATACTGACAAAATAATGCGCAGATTTCTGAAAGATTCCAAAGACCCCAAGTACAGCGTTGGGCAGATTAACGCCTATGCAACTACACCAAATGCTGTCCAAGTAGCGACGACTCTCATCTATGCCTGTAGGTCAAATTTCTCTGAACTGTACGTATCAGGCTTGGTACTAACATTTTTGCACAAGGGCTTTCTGATTCGGTTCTCAAAGGAAGACGCTGGCCACCCATTATTTTCGGTGCTGTAGGTTCTCCCAAATCTAGACCCTTCCTCTGCTGCATATAACTGAACCATCTCTTTCTTTAGGTCATGAACATAATTTGTTACCTCTCATTAGCCGTTTGGGATATCCCCATCGGATGGAAATGGGCTTGCTTCATCCTCTGCGGAGCGGGATTCGGACTCAGCGGTCTATGCATGGCGTATGTTTGCCATTGCTTTCTCTCAGTCCTTACGGGAGGAAAGAAAAAGCTAACCGGTATTAGTTGGGCCCACGAAATCTGCTCCGACGACAACGAAGAACGAGCCCTCACGGTGGGATCCATGAATGAAATGGCCTACGTCTTCCAGGCATGGCTGCCGCAGGTCGTATGGCAGCAGGTCGATGCACCTCAATACCAAAAGGGCTATATCACGGTGACGGTCTTTTCTGTCGTTCTCATCATCACTGCATTTGCCATTCGGGCTTTGGAACGGGTGGAGTATTCGAAGAAGTATGCTGACCTCTTTTCCCTCCACTATCTGTTACTGTTGAGATACTAACCTTCAATCCCAGGGAACGAGAAAAACAGCAAAGGGAGGACAGTGATGGGGTTCTTTCAGTTTCAGTTTCAGTTTCAGACTCACCCAGAGTTACACCGGTTGATGAGAAGGCGATTAAATCATAACCTCTTCGAATACTGAACAAGAACAGGGTCCCGACCTAGAAACCCTTAATTTGCATGGTTGACATCTATTTTTATATGGCAACATGCCCTTGCCAGTCTACGCTGTGACGGATTCCTTAGAAATTTATCAAGGGCGTAGGGCTAAGACATTAGAGCCCTAAAGCCACTAGGGTTCGATCCAACCAGTTCTTTCGACTGGACTTGGTTTCTCCATTCTCTGTTAATTCTGTTGGCCCACTGGAGTTTCTCGGCGCTTTTGACATCAAGAGCCCAACATATAATGAAATTAATCTCAAATAATGAGTACAGTAATCCATCTCTTAAAAAAAGGAGTGGCTACTAGACCGCTCGAATCACTGCCTTCCTAGTTCTTCCTTCTCATGCCGACTTCTTTTCCTGAACAGCACTATCCAAACCAAATGAAATGAATGGCTGTAGACTCCGGTGATCTTATCTAATGTTTCTAGCAGTACTGGTGGTTTAAGAACCCCCCAGCTGAGGAATGAACCTAATAGCGTTCTAGCTGTTCTCCAGTGCTACAAGACTGCTTGACAGTGTACCAAGTTCTTTGATGGTTTTTGCAACAATACCAGTTATCTATACTATGCCTAAGAAGGAGCTGACATAGGAGAACCATCAATATATCCCTGATTCTAGAATAAAAACCCATATAGGCATTTATATATAAAAGGTCAACAGGATTGAAACAGACATGGGAAACATCAGGCAACAAGAACATGTCCCAAGCTCATTGGTACCATATTTTGCTTCCTTCGCTGGAATCTGTAGACATCCACCCTTAATAGGCAGTGCCCTGCATAAGCTTCTGTGTTCCTGCATTCATTAGGGTGACAACCCTCACAAAATAAAGGATGGGCAACTTAGGACTACCACATGATGAGAGATGGGCAGCCCAGAGAGGGCTCAGTGGGCCATGATCGGTGCTATGAAATACTCACTGAGCAAGGGCCTGGGCGCCCTCATTAAAGTGGCCACATCCAGGAAAGGAAAATAACAGCTACGGTCTAAATCCGGTACGTACAGTAAGGTATATATATATGTTCAGGAAATCTATGCAATCCACTAAAGTTTCGCTTTGAAGGCACGTCGTAAGTCCTCAAGACCAGATGGTCCGTCGTATATTTGTTGCTCCACAAGACGGGTATTGATCTATTGAGTTAATGGGTTAGTATAGGCATTGAAATCAGAAAAGGGATTAACCAAACATACATGTTGTGGCCCTAGGTCCTCAACCCTTTCAACGCCAAGTAACCGCATGCATGTGCTCGTCTCATCAGCCAGAACTAGAGAATCGGTTAGCAACACCCGATGCACGGATTTGCACCAGCATAGGACATACTCTGCAATGTCCGCTTCACACCGTCAACACCACCCGCGGTTAAACCCCAGAGTGCAGGCCGGCCAATACCCACGGCCTTGGCACCGAGGCAAAGCGCTTTGACAACATCAGTGCCCCGTTTGATACCACCATCAACGAATACGTCAAGCTTGTCGAAGACCTCTGGGCAGTACTTGCGGATCTCCAAGAGAGTATGCACAGCAGGGGGTGCTGTATCCAAAGCACGGCCACCGTGATTGGAAAGAATTATCCCCTTCACTTGAGGCGTATGGAGGGATGCGATATAAGCATCCTCATGGGACTGGATACCCTTGAGGATAATCGGTAGGTTGGTATGTTTGGCCAGCCACGGAAGGGTATCTTTCCAAGTCAGGGTAGGATCCGTACCCGCAAACAGCATCTTCCCGACGCCACCGCTTCCTTTCTCGACATCTGGCGTGCCATCGACAGTACGCGCGACGTCTTTCACGCCACTTGGGGCTTCCGCCGCGGCGCTGGCAAAGTTGTTTCGCTCGTCATCTTCTCTTTTGCCCGGAACCGGCGCATCCAATGTAAGGACGACGAATTTGATCGGTTTGAGCTTGTTGATCCGTGCAAGCATGGCTTCGCTCTTCTCGCGTTCAATCTGAACATATAACTGCCAGCCAAACACCTGGTCTGGAGCTGCATCTTTCACGATCTGTTCCGGTGTCATGGACGCATTGGTGGAGATCAACTGCATGGCTCCAAAGCTGCGGCATGCTTCTGCAATTCCAGCCTCTCCTGCTGGGTGGCCCAAACGAGCCATTGCAGTAGGACATACAAAAATTGGCAACCCCAATTTGTGTCCTAGGACAGACATACCAAGGTCGCAACGTGTGCAGTCGATGAATACTCTTGGTCGGAGTAGGATGGAGCGGTAGACGTCAGTATTAAAGCGCTTCGTGACCTTGTCGTCAGATGCGGAGAAGTAGTATGCCCATGCTCTTTTGCTGGCCCGTTTGGTGGCCGCGGCTTCGATATCGTCCATATTGAGAAGTGCTTCGAGAGGAAGCGGTCCCTCTTCTTGCTTTTCTGAAGCTGCAGGTTTCGCCTGTTCCTTGGCAAGTGTTTTGGGGTCGACTATACCCAGCAAGGCTCCGGGCTTGAGGTTATCCTCTAGAGTGCCCGGTGGGTGGATAGGGTCATATTCCTCGGTGGCATCTTTGCCAGCCAGCTTCAGGATAATCTTGGCTCCACCAGGGTGATTGTAGATGAAGTCTGTTACCTACAATGAGTTGCGTGCGTTAGTTAGTTTGAAGATTGCCAATGACAGAGGTGACGGGAATAGGGGAAATCTCACATCGTAGACCTTGCCATACAATATTACCCAGCAGCTTTCCGGGGTATTATGCTTTGCGACTACATTCATGAGCAAGTATCTTGGATGCTTTGGGGCGGGGATGGCATACCCTCAATCGCATCAAATACCTTTCCCATCTTGGACGCAATACACACGAATTGGTCGATTTTCAAGCGACAGACGTGAGCAAGAACAGGGAGAGAAGAGGGAATGAGGAGAAGTTGGAGAAATGCAGCCGTAGATAAGCGTTCGGCGAATGACCGTCGGCAATTGACCGATCCTTCGGAAGTGTTCCTTCCAGTCACGAGCCTTGGAAAGCGGCTTAGTAACGATGCAGAAGAGAAGTCGCTGAACCTTTTGCAACTATTATTTACAGAGTACTTGAGGGCAAGAATGGATGGCTGAGTTGAGTAGTTTGGCAGTGGACTTGCGGTCTTGTGGTTTTGGCTACAACGTTGGGATGGAAAAGAGACACAAGTTGATGGATATTTTCTCTGCCAAAGGCCGATGGTAGTCTTTCGCTGAGGTAGTTCATCAAAGCTTCACATTGGGTACTCTTGTCAATCAAGCGGTGTATCTGTGATCTTGGTGGTTCACCAATCTCCTTGTCTGTGCAGCCCGAACTTTTCCGGAGGGAAAAGTGGTTGGTTTGTGGCGAGTTGAAATATCTATATATACAATATCAGTTAGCTGATCATGAGAAGTCACTGAGACACTGAAGGTAAAATTGTACCAAGCAGCCCAGTGGCCAAACATCAATTTTCTTGACTCCCAGGGTTCCCCTTCAATAAGTCCACGAGGGCACAAGGATCTGGGAGTTACTGGACGCGCATCGTGTTGGCGACCGCTCCAGATGGCTAGTATAAGGATTGGCGAACATGAGCAGCTCAGAGGCAAGAAAAGGAGCACTACCTCCATCCAGGTCACCTATCTGAATTGATAGTCTCTGGAAGTCTACATCATCCAGCATTCCACGAAGTCTTTGCGAGGGAATTAGGTACCGGGGTGCACTATCTTCAACTTCCGCACCTGAAAGCCATTCGACAGGCTGTAGATCTAAGAAAATGTCAATGGCCACCTTTGCAACAATGGCATTGCAGAATATACCGCTATGAATAATGGCCTGCTCGTGTAGAAAATCCAAGCCTAGCAAGATTTGCCTGGATGCAGCTTGAACAGTTTGCGTAGCAAGGCTTTTTTCGAATAGTCATAACTTGGCCATCAAATACCATCATTGGAAACACAAGACAAAGATGCATGTCATTCGGCCCTCTATGCTCAAAATAATCTAGCAATTGGACAACATGTTTCTGTCCATGCTGTTCAAGGCTGGTCCGATAAAGGCCTGCAGAATGGAAAGCTCCTTGCTTGGTCTCAAAGCGTCTGCTTTAAGTATCTTCAGTACAACACGGCGCTGAAACCTAGGAGGCATAGGTTAGTCTTCCTACATACAAGGATGGGAGATGACAGGAGGTAATGATACTTCTTCTCATCTATTGCGAGACACCCAGTAGAATATCGACCGTATGCTAATTTTACAAGCATACGATGCTGCCGGTTAAGGACATCTCCAACATGTACTGGGTGATACCCTCCCCCACGTACTCAACCGGTTCGACAACATGGTAGATCCACTAGAAAGATGCATTTCTTAAGAATAATAAAACGAGGCAATATGAAAAGGTCTGAAGCAAAAGATGAGGTCAATTCATAGAACGATGGGAGACTTTTCGATAGACATACAGCTTCGGTTATCCCATTTGGGACAGCGTCATGTGGTGTACAGCGAAGGTGCTTTTAAGAGAGTAGAAAATAAATAGAATACTAGATTTAATACTAAATAGGAAGTGAGAAGAAGGCAGGTTAATACGAGTAGTGTTCTATACCGAGTGGATATTGAAGTGCCAGCTTCCTAGGAGTTAAGGGGGATACAGTGACGAGCGGTCCCGATTGCAGTTATTTCTAGCATCAATGTCACAGGCATTTGTATTCTATTGTAATTTGGTCGTTGGACGCCTTCAATATCCAGAGGATATGATGTGTGAGATATTATTATTACAGGAAGCAGATGTCAAGGTATATTATTTATATTGGAGAAAGTCCCCACAGGTACCTTGTACGAGGTACTTCGTACCTCTCCGGATTCTTCCCAAACTCTGTCAACTCTCCGCAACATGAGTGAACAGCGCGAATACCCCCATTTATTGGTGTGATTTACTCGTTATCCATACCGTTTTATTTCATCTTTGGAAGTGCTCCCCCTGATCGAGAAGCTGCTGTGGAGTAGGCGTTCCGCATCCCAGGTATTCCGCACCAAGCGACATACGACGAAGCAGAGCTCGTCCTGTTCACCTTCTCTACGAATTTTGGGAGGTGACTACTGTGAAGACTTCCCTCTGTTCAGGACTCCTGTGCATCTCTAATTCGTAGCACACACACTCTCTCACCGGCGCTATGTTCGAGGTGCGTGCTTGACCGGCTTAAATGCCAATTCGGTCCCATTTCAGTAATGCAGTACTAACTGATCTATCAGCGTCGTGCAGCAGATAGATACCGGTTGCGGATGCATCGCGCCCGATCCGTCGCACTGACCCCAGAAGAAATGGTCGAAGTACGCGCGGCTCAGCGAACATTCGAGGGCGCCTACGTGCGAACGGCCCTCTCGCAGTTCTCCTTCGCCCTGATCGTTCTCAGGATCTTTACACGGGAATTCTACAGTATAGGTGCGCTATTCGCGGTCTACGGTGCCGGAGTGCTCATTATCGGTGCATACCGTCGCCACCAAGGGAACCGTCAATTTTTTGAAGAGACGGGAGATGACGGTGTCCAGCGCCACAAGTTCCGCACAAGCGGGAATGCCGTCCTGATCCTGACCATATTGAGCATCGCAGCTTACATATGTCTCATCGTGCTGACAGCGAGACTGAGCAGTTGATCCTAGAAGAAGACGGGGGAGATGTGTCTGAAGACAGTTCGTTCTAATGGGCTATGTTGGTTTTCCCTTTGGATACTCAAAAATGGCTATCTGCCAACGACCCCTGCCCGCATCTGGGCGGCGCCAAGAATTCCGCTCATTTTTCGCTCCTCTCCTATGTGCCGATCAGGGGCGGGATGTATCTATTTCCTTGTGCCTAGCGATGCCAAGAATATCCAGCCTGGTTCCTTTTGCAGCAGGGCGCACAGCTACTCTGAACGGATAATGTTCTAGCAGCAAGATCAACACTTGCATTTCAATCTGCAGCGAGGCGGACCATTCCAATCCGAATGGCATGGCGTTGGCTGAGATGCAGGCATCTGAGTTCCTCGCTGAGCTGAACCCGTGACTTTGTCGGTCATCTAGCGGTGATGAATCTCAAACGACACGCAGGTGCACGCTTGTCGGGCGAGGCTGTTGACTGTGACAGTAAGCCTGCCTCGTGGATTCATCCCGTGGACACAGCTGTCCACGGAGATCCGTGTAGAGCATGTACTTACGATGGACTGGTGTAACCATTCCCCGGTCATACCAGCCCAGCTGGATAGATACGTCATATAAATAAGGCATATTGAAAATTATAGATGAGTTGGCCAAGCACAGCTGTCTCTCCTTTAGGCATTTCACCTGTTTCGTGCTGTGTTCCGAGGTTCTTTTGGCACGTATTTGATAAACCGCACGGTTGAATCTACACCAGTCATATAGCCACATGTGCTGCATTAACAGGGAATGTAGTTTCAGCCAGGGAAAAGGCTGGATGAAACAGAAGCCTTTCACCGGCCTAATAGAAGGCTGCTGTCACTCAGGGGAGGGGGGAGGCTGTCCTGCACAAGGGGAAAAAAAAGGAGAGGGTGATTGCACCAGCCAACCAGTGCACACCCCCTTTCCAGAGTTGTGCCCATTTTGCTTTTTTTTTAGCAGGAAGAAACGAACACTGTGGTGGTGGCTGAGAGTTGAGTTGGTTGGGGAGAAGGAATGATGAAAGTGACGTTTGTAGGTTGAGTCATTCCAGAGAAAAAAAGTGCAGACTCCCGCTGCGGCCTCACTGTTTTGCGCCACCGCTGGAGCTTCCCCCTACTCCGTCTTCACCCTCCGGAGTCTATCTATCTATCGCTGCAGGCTTCTCTTTCCCATCTATCCGTATCGCTCTTGCATCCAGCTTTCACTCACTCACTTCAGTCCTCCTTGTCTGATACCTCTATTGACTGGTTTCTGTTCCTCACCCTCCTGCGGCTGCTTGGTAGCAGGTCCAGCATGACCCAGCAGCACTCGGATATCGCGCGGTCGGCCATTATAGGGAGTATGTCCCTATATTCATCCGAGCCATCCAGTCTCAAGAACCAAGATATTCCCCAGACCAACGGCGTTCACGAAAGTAACAGTGGCGAGGCCAAGGACAGCAGTAACGGCCTTCACGGCAACGGTAACGAGGGCGTTGACGGGAGCGCCAAAAGCGATGACAGCGACAACAGCAACGGCTCCGATGGCAAGGATTCGACTCTTATGCCGCCGCCGAAGTCAGTGATCGGGAGAGCACTAGGTAGTAATATGAACGGCGTGCCGACCGACAAGGCGTCATTATTATCGTTCAGCAACGGGGTCGGAAAGGCCCTGACAGACACTCCGATTTCTACCGCACCCCCTTCTCCACAGATGTATGTGATTGCTCCTTTGCCCCGAGCCTTCGGTATCTTGCACAGCCTGCTTCTTCCCTCGGGCCAGACCGGCTGCAAGCTCTGCTTGCCTCTGCCTCTCTGCATATTGATAATAATCACACAGCGTGATGTTTCTGCTTTGTTGTGCTTGCGCTAACCCCGTCTTCCCACAGACTCGCCCGCTCACAGCCCCCCACCCCTCCCCGGGTTCGTGCCACCACCCTCGACATCCCCGGTCTGACCAGATCAAAGGCCTCGCCTGACGGCAGAATCTCCCAGCGCGATGTGGGGTCCAAGCTGGTCATCGTTATGGTGGGTCTTCCTGCCCGGGGGAAGAGTTACATCACCAAAAAGCTGGCTCGCTATCTGAACTGGCTCCAGCATGACGCGGAGATTTTCAATGTAGGCGAACGTCGCCGTCTCGTCGGGAGGTCCCCGTCAACCGGAAACGGGAGCTCTGCTTCCCACAAGGACCTAATCGACTCCGTCAAGAGGTTGAGTGTCAGTATAGGCGCAATGGGATCGCCGCCAGACGAGAGTACCTTACCACCAGCGGCCGTTCCTACCAAGATCCTTGTAAATGGTGAAGAAGCAATCCAGGACGGTGATGCCCCAACCGTCATTCCGCCCATCGACACGGGTCTTACTGCTGCGGAGAAAGCCCGCTCCCAATCTGTTACACAGTCCGCCGAGTTCTTCGATCCACAGAACCAGAGCGCCGTGAGGTTGAGAGAGCAAGTGGCGCTGGATACTCTCGACGAGCTCCTGGATTATATTCTAGAACGTGGAGGTAGCGTGGGTATTCTGGATGCCACTAACAGCACCCTGGAGCGCAGAAAAGCTGTCGTCGACCATATCCGCCGTCGCGCTGGTCCCGAACTGGGCGTTCTCTTCCTCGAGAGCCGCTGTGTGGACCAGGAGCTGTTGGAAGCCAATATGCGGCTGAAGCTTTCCGGCCCCGATTACAGGGACCAGGACCCGGTCCAGGCCTTGGCAGATTTCAAGAAACGCGTGTCTCTGTATGAAAAATCTTACGTCCCTCTTGGCGAGTATGAGGAGAAGAACAATATGGCCTACATCCAAATGATTGACGTCGGTCGCAAGATCGTCTCGCACCAGACGAACGGTTTCCTGTCCTCACAGGTTGTCTACTACCTCCTCAACTTCAACTTGTCACCACGCCAGATATGGATCACAAGACATGGTGAAAGCAAGGATGACCAGGTAGGGCGCATCGGAGGCGATTCCGATTTGAGCGAAAATGGAGTGCGGTATGCAAAAGCCTTGGCTAAGTTCATCGACCATCAACGGAAGCAGTGGGAGTTGTACCAGAGACAGAAGGAATTGTTGAAGAACTTCCCACCTCGTCCTGGCGACAGCACTCCACCAAATCCGTCCTACATTCCAAGCGATCGTCCCCGTAATTTCTGCGTGTGGTCGTCGATGTTGAAGCGCTCCGTGCAGACCGTCCGTTACTTCAACGAAGATGAGTACGACGTCAAGGAGATGAGAATGTTGGACGAGCTCAATGCAGGAAAACTGGAGGGCATGACTTACGATGAAATCCGTCAGAAATACCCCGAGGAGTACGCCCATCGGAAGAAGGACAAGATGTTCTACCGTTATCCCGGACCGGGAGGTGAAGGTTACCTTGATATCATCAATCGACTCCGTGCTGTGATTATCGAGGTTGAGCGAACTACAGACCATGTGCTTCTGGTCAGCCACCGTTCGGTTGCTCGTGTCCTCCTCGCTTACTTCCGTGGCTTGAAGCGTGACGAAGTGGCCGATCTTGATGTCCCATTGGGCATTGTATATATGCTAGAGCCCAAGCCTTACGGCGTTGACTTCAAGGCATACCGCTACAATCCCGCGACCGATTGGTTCGATTATATTCCTGACTTCCAACTTCGCCAAGCAAGCTATTAAGCATCTCATCCTTGGAAATAGGATTTTCCATGCCGAAGGAACGATGACTCTCTGTTCTGGTACACAGATGGTCTTCCTACTCCTTCTTCAACCCCCTACTCCATACTCTTTCCAGAATACTCCTATCTTCTCTTCGATATTCCACGACTTCATTAATGCCCTTCACAAAATCACGTTGCATCGCCACTCTCTCATAACTAGCAACTCTGGAATTTCCCCTGACGTCTTAAAGTTTCGGGCTTATTTGTTGCTGATTTTGCTCCTCGCCCTGACTTTCTGTTCTCAACTGCACTATCACACAAAATATCCTTCTTCTGTTTCTTTGGTTCAATTAGCGTATGGGTTTTCTTTGGGCGTCTAATTGCGTAACGGGAGTCTTTTTCCTCTTGTGGCTATATCTCTTTTAACTCTTTTTTTCTTCTTCCTATGTTGTGTTATTTCTTTTCTAGACAGGATGCTCCCATTGTCCTTTTGTACGATTGCTGGCGTTTAAGGATAGGGGGCTCTCAGATCCTCGGTGGGTTCTGTTCTAGAAGAGAATGTTGAGTAGAAAGACTCCTGCTGGGCATGAGCGTCGAAAGATAGGAATGGTGGATGTTCTATCATGGATTTGGGAATTTGGGATTTTCGCTAGAGAGAAATTGTCAACGGAAGAATGAATAGATCGTGTGATTTGCATCTTGTTTTTGGCTTTCTCGATGCAGAGTTCTAGCTATCTATCTAGTCTGCTCAATCATACACCGAAGTTTTTCTTTGTGGCCTCTTTTCCGTCTAATCTCTTCCATATAAACAACTGCACTCTGCAATTTTACTGGAGTTTGAAGGACAGGGCGCTGTACAAACTCTACGAAGCAATACAGACAGGAGGTACAAAAGAAGTTAACTGTGCTGCTTAAATATACAGAAGATATGACTAAGTACTGAGTGAATAACAATACACAATGCGTCAACATGATTGATCGTCGAAGGACCTTGTTTCCGTCGTTTTTAATCCGTCATCTCATGGAGAGAAGGAATAAGCCAGAGGAGATAGGAAATATGATATAGAGTTGCTGTCGACAAGACTTCCAATTGAACATGAAGAGAGCCAACTAACTAGAGCAACTGCCCTCCCTGGTTGACCAGAGGCAAGTTGCTCGAATTCGCGGTGACAGCGTTTGACGAAATCCATTGAGATGGTCCCGGATAAGCCTCTCTCCTTTCTCGAAGGACAGCAGCGAACTACAGAGATTGGGATTTACGAATTAGCATGAAACATCCAGAACCACAACACTGGAGACCATAAGATACACATAAACATACCTTGAACCCGAAGTTCACAACCAGTGCCGCAGCCAGACCGAGACACACAACCACCGGCCCAAGAATATTGTCCAGGTCCTGACCGCTCCGTTGGCGGATGAGCCTAGCGCGGAATTCATATATGTACCATCCCCAGGCTGCCGCAAAAAGGGCGAAGAATGTATAAACCACAGAGAGCGCGCGCGCAATATCATTGTGCTTGCCGGCAGCGTTATACAGGCCTAAGGAGAGCGAGGAAAGGAGTACACTTATGTGTAGCCACTTAATGAATGTGCGTTGGTTAGCGAGCCATACTTTACTTTCAACGCGTACCGGGCCAGAATCCTTGATCCATCTGCCTGGATGCCGAATTCCAGGCGGTAGGTCAACAGATTCATGATGAGAGTTTCGAGAACGTGAGATCGGAAATGACGGAAAAAAGGAGGCAAGACGAGACGGCATGTTTGCCAGTTCATAAGACTGGCGAGCTTCTACAGAAGGCCCAAGTTTTGCAGCGGAGGGCCTGTGTGAAGGATGTGTTGTCGCCTGGGGTGTTTTCCCAGCCCGTGACGGAGACCCCACGTCGATGAGCCTACCGACCGGGGATCCGATGAGAGGCCCAAAGGAAGGACTTGAACGGTTCCCCATGAAACTTCCCATTGCCATGTCATCCTCAGCCCGTTTCGCCAATCGCTCCTGCTCTTCGTGGAATGCCGTCTCCGGATCGCGTCGGATGTCATTTTCCAGTTCGCCCAGCCAGAACGGGAAGCTGTTGACATAGTCATCAAACAGTTGGGCGACGCCGTGAACGAACTTTGAGAATCGAGGAGCTTCCTTCACTAGATGGGAGGCCATAAGATCCCTGGCCCATTCAGCGTTATGTGCGTTCCCCCTCAGCTTGATCTCCAACAACGCGTGAGGGAAACGGACGATCTCGCCAGGCCTAATAGCATTGAACGGATACTCCATGGCGGCATCGTCGATGTCAGTGCGATGCCATTGGGAAGGATCGCGACATGGGCGGTCCTCATCCAAACAATCCTCCCTGATCAAGGCCAAATTGGTGTCGAGAGAAATCCGGATCCGGTCATCGCCAGGAATCTGGAAGGCTGTGCGGGTGTAGTTCGCTCGAAGCATGGGCTGCAGATTATTCTCTTTGATGAATGCTTGTAGCTCCTCCACATCTCTCTTCAGCGAATCGGCCTCTACCGACTCTCCATGCCCAACCTCCAACATTCTGTGGACCTTCTTGTCGAATCTATACGTGCCTTCAAGAAACTTCTGAATGTGCTTCTCCTTGAGCTGCAACCTCACGTCTTGACTCTGGTCATCTTCCGTAAGAACTTTCTTCTCCAGAAAGATAGCTGGCTTGTCTTTCAATTGTCCGGTCCAGCGTAGCCTCAAGGACTGAGCGTCAGGAGCCTTTGCGACCTTCTGGTTGTAAAGATCGAAACGAGGATTGTCGAAATATAGAGACGTAATAGTAGGATCTTCAATAGTCGCTAGATTATTGGAGTTTCCTGGTCTGTAGATGAGAACAGGGAGCTTTCGGAGAATGTAAGTCTTCACCTCCAGGAGATTATCTGCGTGCACCCAGAATTTGTACGATGAGTATGACTCGCGACCGAAGACAGTTTCCGAGGGCTTTCCTGATTCAGGAACATCCTGACTGAGTATCTCACGGACAAACGAGTACATCACAGATATTTTGTTGACGAGAGGCGAGTAGTCCTCCGAATTAAGCGGCAGCTGTGACAATCGTACTTGGAGAAGGGGCTTGACCTTATATCGCGCACCACGCTTGCGATCGTGTTTCTTCGCAGCTTTGAGAAAGCCGGTGAAGTTTATCCGACTATACTTTTGCAGTTCGCTCACTTCTTTGAGGATTCGGTCAAGCTCGTCGAGGACCTCACCGGCAATAGCTTTCCTCTTCGTCTCCTCGACAACCGGCGCCTCCTCGTCATTTGGCCCAGGAGCCAACTGCCGCAGTTTAACCTCACATGCAGACGTCCGTTCCCGAAGCTGACTAGAAGTCTCAACCTGAAAAGCATTGACCTTATCCAGCTGAATGTTGATCAATTCATTCACGAACGCCTCCTCATCTTGCTCCGTCCAAGTGGAGCTCTCAGTATCACTGTCATCTTCTCCTGTCACTTCATGCTCTCTCAAGAGTGACTTTAGCTTTTGATAGTCAATATATTTATCTTTCCACGGAGGATATACTGAATTCCGGAGGGTTCTCCCAAATCGCATGGTTGGTGAAATAAGTGGGGAGCTTCCCGTTCTTTGGAGTGTCTCTATGGAATTGAAGTAACAAGGATGCTGTACTCAACAATCCGGTATCCAACCAGAAGTGACAGTCAGAAGTGCAACAATCGGATCACCGACAGAGAAAAAAATAGTGTTAGGGAGAGAGGAAGTAGCCGACTTGGGAGGGGGGTTTTTAGGTGATGGGTGCATCATAGCTCGCACTGGAAGCACGTGCGCCAGCAGCAAATTCCCAGCCAATCTGAGGTCAGTTATTGCCGGGTCGATTATCCATTTCCGGTAAAGCATTCTTATTCGGAACAATAATAATCCGACTTCTAATCTAATCAGCTTATCGATATTTATCACGTGTTGGAGCTCTCTTCATTGAGCTTCCACTTTTCCTGTCAGCCTTCTCTTTGTACTCTGGTTCTATACAAAATACGCACTAATTTAGATATATTCCAAGAACATTAAATTTATATTCAAAGCACTCGCTCTACATACCCGATTACACTCGCTGAATGGCGTCGTCACATAAGTCGACTCCATTGTCCAAATCCCTGCATAATGTTCTGGTAGACCTCTACCAACATCCATATCCGCATGTTCCCAATCCACCAAAATGCAAGAAACGCGCGTCAGTAGCTCTCATCCTCAGAGTCCGGCCTTCGCATAGCCACTGTCCGGTCACTTCCATCCCGAAACCGAATCTAAACTCATCGGTCGAGCAACAGCTAAAAGATTTCTTTTCTCAAGACTGGGTTAGACATGGAGATCCTGAGGTTCTATTTATAAAACGGGCATCTCGCGTGGGTGATCGCTGGACGGGTCATGTTGCTCTCCCCGGAGGAAAGCGAGATCCTGAGGATGCAGATGACAAGGCTGCTGCTATTAGAGAGGCTTCCGAGGAGATTGGGCTTGACTTGACGACGGACGATTATATCCACCTGGGAAATCTTCCTGAACGAGTTGTTACCACCTCCTGGGGTGCCGTACCGTATGTTAGTCGCCTCTGTTTCTCTTTACCGGGAAACTGACACTTTTTCTAGCTTGATGGTCCTCTGTCCCTTTATTTTCTTATCGACACGCAGCGACTCTCCCACGCTCAACCTGCAGCCGACAGAGGTGGCTTCGACCCATTGGGTTTCGTTAAGGGCTCTCTTGGCTCCATCTTCCCGAGCAGTAGAGCATGTCGATGTGTCTGATCGATTTGTAAAGCAGGGCGGGTCGTTCATCCGGCTTGCATGTCGGTCCATAATCGGCTGGATGCAGTTTTCCGCCATCCGTCTGACACCAACTGAGAGTTTGCACTGCAACTCAGTACCAGGGTTTATCCCTGGTATTGAAGAGTCTCAAGACTTCCCCTCTATCTTTCAGAAGTTGAAAGCGTGGTCTGCGCGCGGCAGGTTAACTGATGGAACTCATCGTCCCCTCCTTCTGTGGGGATTGACGCTTGGTATATTGGCCGATTTTCTGGATTTGCTGCCTCCCCACACAGCAATCCAGCTGTGGACATATCCCACTTTCACCCCTCCTGACCTCCGACTCATTGTAAACGTTCTGACTTACCGCCTACGGAAGCACAATATGCTTCTGGCGAAATCCACTATGCGGCCCAATCAAACAGCGATTGATAGTCAGACAGCTGCGTTGCCCGTCGCCAGGGAAACTGATCTGGACAGCAAAGGTAATGGCAGCGTCAGCGGGCTAGAAATTGGTAAATACAATGAGAGGTCTTCAGGAAATTCAGACAGGAACTTCTACGCTGTTGGGATTCTATTGGGAGGATACTATGACCGTCTTCGGGTTGCGATCATTGTCTTCCTTGTATGGAGAGCTGCCGCCGGATCTATAGCGACTTTTTCCATTTTCAGACTGTTCCGACACTATCAGCTTCATTAGTGATAGACTAGCAAATGTAATATAATCACAGCAGTTGGGTGATTTCCACTTCGTATGTCCTGCTGTTGCGCACTGGGTGTCTCCAGCTAGCCTGACTCTGCACGTGCCTGTTGACTAACTAACTTGATGAGGATATAACGTAATCGGACACCGAGAGTCCCCGGACACCAAGAGTCCCTATTTTTCGCTAGGCCCATGGAAATAGCTATAGGCTTGTAGAACCGTAGAATTATCAACGAATTCAATATATTTATATATATACAAAATAATGTGAGGCTATTTAACAGGACATCTTAAGCAGTTATGGCCAGTCTGACCACAATTACTACATTTAACAAGCTTCTGCTGCCTCTGAGATGATTGCTATTTATCACGGTGCTGGACCAACGTACGCCGTATGACGGTCCGGAGGCCCGTTCTGCCTGTACTGACCGCCCCTGCACGTGCCTGCGAGGAAATATCTCGAACTTCTGTCTCGATCTTGTTGTAGCTCTTCGAGCTACGTCCTGTCTACCTACCTGTACGATAGCTTGCCTGCCTGCCTGCCTGCGTGTTCTTTCCAATCTATCTCCGTTTCCTGATCACCTGAATCCGCACCTTGACACTATTGAAGTAATTCCTCTTCCATCTGCTAAATTTTTTGCTGGCCTTGTAAACCAGTAAGACTTCCTCTATCTTGAATAAATTTTTGAGGTGCTTTCTTCTTTTTATTTTTTCTTTCTTGGACTGTATGGAGCTGTTGAACCTTATTTTATAATAAAATTACATTTTGCATTGTAATCTCTACACTTTTGATCACTTTATCTATTGTCTGGCTGATTATGGAAAGGGATATCTCATTATTTTTAAGATATTGGATTCACTGTTTTTGTTGCTTAAGCTGATAAGCATTTGCTAATATTTCTTTAGATCCAAATGATTTGTTGCTGCAGGCTGTGGATGGTGGTGTTAGTGTTTTTAGCTTAATAGGGAGTTTCACAAGCACTCTTTCTAGATTAAAAAGAATTAATCCAGTTGCTGTAAATCTACTTTGAATATTAAATGATGATAATGCATGTTAATGAGCTAAAGAATAAAAAAATAAGAAATTATCCTTGCAGATTGAATGGATTCCTTTTTGCATCATTTCTGTGATATTTTAGCCATAAATATGCTTTAAGGGAGAAAAGCAGCTGACATCAAGGGGTTGTAAAAGATGTGAAGAATATAGAGGCATATATAAAGGAATAATCCTCTTATCTGTATAGAACTTATCAAATTCTGCAGTAGCATGGCTTGAATAGCTATCAAGGATTAACATCCTATATCTGCCTTTGATTTGTGAAGCTGTATGCCTTTCAAAGAGCTCTTGGAGCCATTCATAATCAAGCTCATTTGTCATCTATCCATTCTCACTTAAGCTGATCCAGTAGTCTTGTGGAATCAAAAAATACCATTGAGATTGATTTTTTTTTTCCTCTAAGGACTCTGACCTATTATTATTATTATTATTCTTCCATTTTTGAGAGCATTTTCCAGTCTAAGACTATGCATGCTCTACCCTGCCCCAATGAGGTAAGGATTTAGTTCTGATGCTTAAATACATGATTGGGTTGGCCATGGTACAGGTAAAATATAAAAACTCACAAAGAGGGGAGAGATGTACAGAAATATTGCAAGTGGTTATAACTGACAGATGATTGACAAAGTATGATGCAGAAAATATGATAGTATGATAGGATATGTGATAAATATATAGCAAATACATGAAATTCAATAATTGGCAGATAGATAGGAGATATAAGCAAAAGCTATATTTTTCTTTTCTTTTTTTTTTTTTTTTTTTTTTTTTTCTCCCTTTTAACTTTTAGCAAAGGCTAGTAGCCATCTTCTAGTAGCTATCTTTGTGGATTTTAGGTATGCCAAAAGCTGTTTTAGCCCTGTGGAAGTGTTAAATAGGTAAGACAGAGTCTGGTTTCTCTGGGGAAGACTAAGTATAGTGTCTCTTCTCTCTCTAGCATATGCTGGGCATGCCATAAGCAGATGGTAAGGGGTCTGTCTTTGTTGGTATTGGCAGTTAGTGTCAAGGTGCGGATTCAGGCGATCAGGAAACAGAAATAGATTGGAAAGAACACGCAGGCAGGCAGGCAGGCAAGCTATCGTACAGGCAGGTAGACAGGACGTAGCTCGAAGAGCTACAACAAGATCGAGACAGAGGTTCAAGATATTTCCTCGCAGGCACGTGCAGGGGCGGTCAGTACAGGCAGAACCGGCCTCCGGACCGTCATACGGTGTACGTTGGTCCAGCACCGTGATAGTACGCCCCCTCTTCTATGCCGAGCTCCGTCGAGGCAGGGGGCCCGGTTTCTGGGGGTACCGCCGATGGAAGTTGGCGACTATTTCTTGTGAATTTCGCAGGTACTCGGCAGGCTCTTCAGTGGGTGTGTCATATCCAGCCCACTTTACAGTGTATCGCAAGCGTGGGCGTCCCCAGCCCCGGCGCTCCCACCGGGAATCCAATATGTCTTCAACGAGCCATTCCTCCAACCCGTCTACTTCGACAGGTGGAGGTGGGTCGGGCCTCTGGCCGGGCAAGGGATTGTTGGCAGCCGGGGTTAGTAGGTCAACATTAAAGACTGGATGTACACGGATGCTAGTCGGCAGGTCCAATTCGTAGGCATGTGGGCTGATCTGACGGAGGATGCGGAATGGTCCCAGGTTCTTCCAGTCTAGTTTCTTTTGTGGTCTTAGTGTGCGGATATTACGGGCGTTTAACCATACAAGTTGGCCAGTCTGGTACTGGTGAGCAGGTTGTCGTCGTTTGTTGGTCTGCTCTTCCCAACGGGCCTGAGCAGATAGGATTTCAGCTCGTGCGAAGTTAACAATCTGGCGCATCTTTGTTGTGAAAGCGTCAGCATCACGGGTGGCAGGGAGGTTAGCTGGCTGAATAGGTTCGAAGCCCATAGTTGGGTGGAACCCGTAGTTGGCAAAGAAGGGTGACATGTGGGTAGTCTCGGATTGGGCAGAGTTCATCGCGAATTCAGCTAGGGGCAGCCATTGGGCCCAGTCATCCTGTAGATAAGATACATAGGCACGGAGGTATCGTTCTAAGACCCCATTTAAGCGTTCAGTTTGGCCATCAGTCTCAGGGTGGTGGGCAGTTGATAACAGGCGTTGGATCTGGAGACGCTTGGTTAAATGCTTCCAGAATGAAGACACAAATTGGGGACCTCGGTCAGAGATAATAGTCCTAGGCAGGCCATGCAGTTTCCAGACATATTCCAGGTACAGGTAGGCTACTTTCTCCGCGTTGTAGGTTTCCTGGCAGGGTATCAGGTGTCTCATCTTGGTCAGGCGGTCCACTATAACCAGGATTGAATCAAAACCCATGCTCTTTGGGAGGTGTGTGATGAAGTCCATTGAAATATCTTGCCAGGCACGCTCAGGAACTGGTAGTGGGCGTAGGGCTCCTTGTCGAGCTTCATGGGAGGGTGTAATACGGCGGCAGACATGGCAGTTGGCAATCCATTGTTCCACATACTTGTACATTCCAGGCCAATAGTATTCTCGAGCTAGGATTTCATAGGTCTTAGAGCGTCCAGGATGTCCAGCAGTGGGTTTGTCATGTGTGTATTGAAGTAATTTCGCTCGCAGGCTGTCGTTATCAGGTATGTACAGGCGGTTCCGGTAATAGAGGTACTGGCCACGGCGCTGGCAGTCAGCCAGGGTGATAGCAGGGTGATGGGACGCCTTCTCATCCACAGCCTTTAGGATTGATTGTACTAGGGGGTCAATGGTGTAGGTTGTTTTTATTGGTTGTTCAATTTCATTGGGTAGAATAGGTTCAGCGGGTTCAGCGGGTTCAGCAGGTTCAGCGGGTTCAGCAGGTTCAGCAGGTTCAGCGGTTCAGCAGGTTCAGCAGGTTCAGCAGGTTCAGCAGGTTTAGCAGGTTCAGCGGGTTCAGCAGGTTCAGCGGGTTCAGCAGGTTCAGCGGGTTCAGCAGGGTTCAGCAGGTTCAGCAGGCGTTCAGCAGGTTCAGCGGGTTCAGCGGGTGCAGCGGGTTCAGCAGGTTCAGCAGGTTCAGCGGGTTCAGCGGGTTCAGCAGGTTCAGCGGGTTCATATGTCTGGGCGGCTAATCGGGTCTTGGGGGTTCCTTAGTGTCTAGGCCAACGATGGTTCGTGGGGGGTCATCAGGGTGGTAAAATTGACAGGTTTGGGTCTTTGTGAAGTGCACCTGTTTCCTCATCTGTGTCTTAGGTTCTTGGGCGTCAGGGAACCCTCCCAAATTCTCTCTCTTCAGCACTACCTGACTCTGGTGTCTAAGGCGTTCATCCCCCTCCTTTGGAAGGTCCGCTGACCTCCGTGTCAGGGCATCTGGTTTTGCTCCTTGTTTGCCAGGGCGGTATATCACTTTGAAGTTAAAACGGGACAGGAATTCAGACCAGCGGGCTTGACGTCGATTTAGGAGCTTAGTGGACATAAAATACTCCAGGTTGCGGTGATCAGTTAGGACACGAATTGGGGATGGGGATCCCTCTAGCTCTGGGCGCCATTCTTCAAAGCAGCGCACAATGGCTAGTAGCTCCTTGTCATAGATCTCATAGTTGCATTCCGTAACAGAGTGCTTCTTAGAGAAGAACGCGACAGGGTGAAGTATCCCATCATCATCAAGGACCGTTACCCATTACCACTAGTCAAGGAGACCCTGAACAACCTAGCAAACATGAAATATTTCACTAAGGTTGACATTATCTCTGCATTCAATAACATCCGTGTCAAGAAGGGTCAAGAATACCTTACCGCATTCCGCACTCGCCTAGGCCTATTTGAATCCCTTGTTATGCCATTTGGTTTGACAGGAGCCCCTGCTACCTTCCAACGATATATCAATCATACCCTGGCTGAATACCTGGATGTCTTCTGTACCGCCTATCTCGATGACATCTTAATCTATAGCAAAACCCGCTCTGAACATGTCAAACATGTCCGCCTGGTCCTTGGACGTCTACGGAAAGCTGGCCTATATGCCAAGCTAGCTAAATGCGAATTTATTGTCCCTGAAACCAAGTTCTTGGGTATTATTATTGGACGAGATGGGATCAAGATGGACCCTGAGAAGGTTGAGACCATCTCTAACTGGCCTGTACCCACCTCTGTTTCGGATGTACAAGCATTTATTGGCTTTGCCAATTTTTACCGTCGGTTTATTCAGGACTTTTCCAAGATAATTGCACCGCTGACTGCCCTAACCCAGAAGCATGTCAAGTTTGCTTGGACTACTACCTGCCAGCTCAGTTTTGAAGCCCTAAAGAAAGCCTTCACTAAAGCACCTATCCTGAAACCATTTAATTGGGACCGAGAGATTATTCTGGAAACTGATGCATCTGATTATGTCTCAGCAGGAGTCCTATCCCAGTATGATGATGATGGGATACTTCACCCTGTCGCGTTCTTCTCTAAGAAGCACTCTGTTACGGAATGCAACTATGAGATCTATGACAAGGAGCTACGTAATGTCAAGGTGCGGATTCAGGCGATCAGGAAACAGAAATAGATTGGAAAGAACACGCAGGCAGGCAGGCAGGCAAGCTATCGTACAGGCAGGTAGACAGGACGTAGCTCGAAGAGCTACAACAAGATCGAGACAGAGGTTCAAGATATTTCCTCGCAGGCACGTGCAGGGGCGGTCAGTACAGGCAGAACCGGCCTCCGGACCGTCATACGGTGTACGTTGGTCCAGCACCGTGATACACTATTTGGGTGGGATAAGCTCTTCTTAGATGCCTGCCTCCCCTATCTGAGAAATTGGATCCTAGGGTAGGAGGAACTTGATTTTGGGTCCTCTCCTGTTCTATCCAATCTAGATGGTGTGATCTTTCTACATCTAGTTCCCCAGGGTTTGGGTAGGTGGTTGGCAGCCTAGCCCTAATTGCATGGCTAGTAGAGAAGGATAAGATCTTAAGCATATATGCCCTGCAGATCTTCCTAAACCTAATTTTAGGAGGTGGTAGGGAAGCCTCTATCTCCATAGCTTTGTAAGGAGAGGTTTTAAAAGCCCCTAAAATCTTTCTTAAGGCTAGGTTCTGGAGCTTCTGGTACTTCTCAAGCAGATATTTTTGACCCTTCCACCATATAGGAACCCCATAATCAGCAATAGAGGTGATACAAGCCTTAGAAAGACAGAAGCCTTCTAGGGATACACCTTAAGCTAGTATATCTATGTATCTCTATATACATGCACCCATACTAACCGACTGCTGCTTACTGTCCTCTTAGGCTAGAGATAGTGGTTCCTATTCCCACTAGTTCACCACCGCCCAGCCCTATATAGAGCCATCATATATAGAGCCTTCCAGTTACCAATATCAGTATTTCAGCCTACCTATTGGCCATCACAGTCTTGCCCCTAGATGCGAACAATCTAGGAACTAACCACCACTAGATCCTCTCCCTATCAGACTCCATAAGAGGTTGTGACTAGTGGTAAGGGTGTCCTCTCCTTGTTAAAAGGTGGGATGGTTTTTAAAAGCTGATTCCCTTAGGTTGGTGCCCTCTATCTATATGTTATGTAAGAGAGGATGGAGCACCCATCTTAATAGATAGAAGTAGCTTAGATATGAGCTTACCATAGCATATTTTTTTAATCCTTTGCCTGGATTAGGTTAGATATGGTCTCTGCCTATAGCATAATATTTAAAGTCTATGCCTAGACTAGTCTTCCTGTTTTTTGTATCCTGGAATCAGATAGAGCTCCCTAGTATTTGATATCCTGGGAGTTAGATAGGCTGAGTCATGCAGCTCCTCATGGTTCTCCTTGTTTTTAACATCCTAGGATCTAGATGGGCTTTCTTATTCTTAAAGCTCCTTTTTTTCCTCTTTCTACCCTTTCCTCCTTCTGCCTTCTCTTTTTTTTTTTTTTTTTTTTTTTTTTTTTTTTTTTTTTCTCCTATCCATCTCTATTTCTAAAGGGAAGCTTTTGAGGTTTAATCAAGCAATAGATCATCATTACCATCTAAGCCCCTTAGCTCATAGGATGGAAAGAAGAGTAAGTGAAAACCTCTGCTTTAAGGATTGGAGGGGAGACAAAGGGCCACTAATCCCTATGCCCTTCAACTCCTAGAGGAGAGGTGGAGGGGTAAGGTTGTCAGTCAGCTCCTTCAGCCTAAGGCTAAGCTAGGACTAGCCCTCCACTAGCCCTAGCTCTGCCTAAGCCAGGAAGTTGGTGACTAAGCACCTGCACACACCTTAAAATATTGAATTCAGGGGGAGTGCAGCGAGAAAGAGCGCAAAAAAGAGAAGGGAAGCAAAAAGAAAAGGGAAGTGAAAAGAAAAGGGAAGCAAAAAGAAAAGGGAAGTGAAAAGAAAAGGGAAGCAAAAAGAAAAGGGAAGCAAAAAGAAAAGGGAAGTGAAAAGAAAAGGAAAGCAAAAAGAAAAGGGAAGTGAAAAGAAAAGGGAAGTGAAAAGAAAAGGAAAGCAAAAAGAAAAGGGAAGTGAAAAGAAAAGGGAAGTGAAAAGAAAAGGAAAGCTTTCCTAAGCAATTTAATAAGGAAATAATCCTATATGCCTTTGGCCTAGTCCAGTCTCTTTTTGCAGAAGCTGATTTCCTAAGAACTACCCCAGTAGCCACTCTCCAGTATTTAGGATGGTATCCTTTCTTTATTAAAATTCTGTACAGCTGGTTAAACCTCTGTGGGAGATTTAAATAAGCTTTTTGTAGAATTTTAAAGGAGCAGCCATCTGGACCTGGAGCTTTCTTTATAGAGCTTGAGAAGATAGCCTCTTTAACCTCCTTATCTGTTATCTCTGGCCATTCCCAGTCTCCAGCTTGGTAAGTGGACCAATCTATAGGCTCTGATTGGGGGGAGATTGGAATAAGGTAGAAAATAATGCATGAGCTTTTTCTTGGAAGGTAATGGCTGTAGCTTCCTGGGATCCTTGTTCCTGATCTTGATATTTAAGGATAGGAAGCTTCTGAGACTGCCTTAGCTTTGTATATTGGAAGGCTTTAAAAACCTCTTTATCCTGAGCATTCTCTAGGAAGGAATTCCAACAACTAGTTTTTGCTAGCTTTATCTGTTGGAAATAGTGATTTCTTTGAGATAGATAGTTCTCATAGGCTTCAGAGGTCTGGGAGGTCTTCCATATTTTTCTAGCTGTTCCAAGAGTTCTTCTAAGCTGGGTTAGCTCCTGGGTCCACCATGTTTTTGATCTTGAAGAGGGCTTTCTTCTAGGGATAGCTTTGTTAGCAGCCTGTTGAATAATATCTTGGAGAGATAGAGCTTCAATATCTAGGTCTTTTTCTGAAATCTCTTAAATATTGGGAGCTTCTGAGAGCTTAGATCTATATTGATCTGATTGGTCTAGCTTTAGAAGTTCCTGACTAAATTGTTCCCAGTCTGCCTTCTCTATATTGTAGGGGGTGTGGTAAGTGGGTTTTCCACCCCTTTCTCTAGGCTGATAGAGAATAAGAGAATTTCATGATCAGATCCTGAAGTAATTTGTGGATCTATCTCCCAATATATCTGATGTTTGTTTAGGCTGCTAGTAGCAAAGACTAGATCAATTATAGAAGTATTGATCATCCCTTTTCTAAAGAAGGTGCCTTGATCTGGTGTATTTTGAAGCTCAAATCCCCATTGAGTGAGCCATTGGACTAGGTTATCAGCTCTTATAGCTGAAGGAATAGCTGTATTCCACCAGGAATGGTAGGCATTAAAATCTCCTCCTAATATAGTATTTCTAGAAGGACTAATTTTAATAAGAGCCCTTTCCACTGTCCATTCTGATATTTCTTTCTGAAGTGACTCTTCATTATAGATATTTATAAGCTGGAGGTTAGGGATAGAGGTCCCTAAAATATCTAATATTAAGAGGTCACTATCAGAGCAAATATCACTTCTTTGGCAATATTGAAATTTAGATAGCTTTCTATAAAAGATAGCTACTCTTGGCCTTTGTTGAGTATTTTCTGGGAGTATGGTGGTATAGGATGGATGTGATATAGTAATATACATTTTGCCAGATTGATAGATCCATGGTTCTTGAAATAGGATAAAATCTATTTTGGATTCTAATCCTTGTTCTAGGCATGAAATCATAGCATTCTGATTCCTACCTATATTATTTTGGAGAAATTGGATTTCTTGTTGTTGGGGTCTCATAGCTCTAGATCTAGATCAGAGTTTTCAGAGAAGATAGGTTGCTTAGGTTGTTGTTGTAACTGTTCTTGAGCATATGCTTGGTGCCTAGTTTTAGGTTGGACCCTAAGCTTCTCTTTACATTGGGAGTAGCTGGCTAAGTGGTTCCCTAGGCAATTTGGACAGCAGATTTTAGTATGAGGGCATGCCTTTGCCTGAATTTGGCAGATGGAGCATGAATGATCTGATGTTAAATGTGCTTTGGCACAAATCCCACATCTAGCTTCCCTTTTGCAGTGGATTTGGGGGTGTCCAAAGCCTTGACACTGGTCACATTGCAGAAATTTATCATAAAATCTCTCTACCCAACATTCTTCTCCAGCTATAAAGAGCTTGTTTGCTTGGGCTGCCTGTTCTGCCATTTCTTGATTCTCCAGATAGACCACTATAGAAGAATGGAGTTTTTGGGCCCTAATTTCCTCCCTACACAGCCATTGGGGATCCCTACTAAGCTTCAAATATGGGTTAAATGTCTCAATCTCTTCTTTGAGATAAGACAATCCTTCCTCTGAAGCAAAGGCTTTCCATGGGACCTTGTGGACCACTACCCTAGCCCATTGTTGGTCTAAGGAGCATTTCTCTAATGGCAGTAGGTGTTTCCAGATAGAGAGGTGGTCCAGAAGATATTGGGCTGTGAAGTTGGGGAGGGTAGTTGCAATTATAGAAAGATTTGACCTAGATCTTGCTATACTGGCAACTACTGCTTGGTCCTGGGTTCCCTGAGCATAAAATTGGTCATTTATCTGGTCCCTTAGTAGCTTTGGGCTCAGCTGTTCTATATATTGGAGGGGGACCTTTAAGATAAGCCTTCTCTCTCTAGATACCTTTCTAGAGATTGGTCTGATTGGGGATCCTGCAGGTGTTATTTCCATTGGGGTGTATTCAGCCAAGTTTATGTTTGGCTTTTTTGGAATAACAACCTGTAGTGCTGGACATGCTTTCTGTGTCTTGCCTTGGGGGTTTTGAGCTACCTGGGCATAGGTTGGCTTTTGGGGCTGATCATTCATTTTCTCTAGTATCTGGTCTAGTTTCTGGTGTACATCTTGGAAATGAGATTAAATTTCCAGTTTAGATGCAGACCCAGATGCAGACCCAGATGCAGGCCCAGATGCAGGCCCAGATGTAGGTCTAGAGATAGGATTTTTCAGGTAGTCAGATACCAGGCCTAGAGCCTGTTGGAGCTTTGGTGAGGCTTCTATAGTGAGTCCAAGGGCTTGTCTCAGACACTTTTGGGCTCTCTGGCATAGTATTTTTTGATAATTCTGTTTTTTCTGTTTCCCTTCAGCTTTCTTAATAAAAAGCTGATCTACCTCATCAAGGCTCATAGAGCTGGCTGGGGAGAGTTCAATAGGAGATGGTCTTCTCTCCATATTGTTTTTTTTTTTTTTTCCTCCTCTTTCTAGGTTTTTGGCCAAAAACCTCTCAAAAAGGTAGGGTTTACAAGGTGACCCAAAACTAGAGAAAAGAAGAAAAGTAAAAGAGCAGGGTTTCAGGTGACCCCCAACTATATCCAGAGGGTTTTAAGGTATCCCCCCAACTAGGACAAAGGAAAGATGGCAAGGAAAAGGGTCCAACTTGACCTATTAAATGGGAATATTTAATAGGTAGTGATTTTTCTAGGGAATCACTAAACCAGGAGAAGCTTTTGGAGGGAGCTTTCTAGGAACCAGCTTTCTCTAGTAGATAACTATAGGTTGGTCCCTCTATTTCTTATACCTAGAACTAGGGCAACTAGCCTAGTGCCTTACCTGTTTTGATAAGGGACTAGTATGCCAACTCTCCTAGTCTAGGGAATAGAGCTAGCTTCCTCTAGTTCTCTAATTAGAGAAAAGCACAATAGCTACAAGGCAGATACTGAACTCCTGTTTTCAATGAGGTGAAACCTAGGAAAATGCCTACCACTTTTTCAAGAGAAGAGGCAAACTGAAAGGCAATTTCTTATTGTTTATGCAGAGAATATGCCTATATTAACTGCTCTGGTGTGCACATGCAGCTAGTCCCATAACCCCTGGCCCCCAGTGGGATTTGCCTTAGGCTATTATATAGTCCTAGAGAGCTTCAAGCAGGGATCCAATAGAGCACAGAGGGACTTCACCCTAGCTACTGTACTGGATGTTTTCAAGAAGCTCCTTCAAGCAGTCCTAGTGGTATTTGGATATAGATATATCCAGTAGAGGGACTAGGTTGAACTAGTATCTGCTAAGATATAGGGCTAATCCTTTCCCCTAAGGATGCTGTGCAGGGACCGTGGTGTTGTTGTTGTTGTTTTTGTTGTTGTTGGTATTATAGCTTGGGCTCAGTTGTTGGTGCCTTAAGCTTTGGTTGGCTGGTGCAGAGCTGCACAGTTGGTTGGTGTGGGTCCCTGTATTCCGTTCCGTGGAATGCCACAACAAAATTTTCAGGGGAAATTCCTGTTTTTGCGCTTGGTTTGTGGGTGATATTTGTAGGCTCAGAAAATGAAGATAGGGAGAGATATTCAGCTCAATGAGAGCTATAAGATGATATGGGTTTTGAGGGCGCTGACCCCCTAAACGTAGGGGTCAGTTTGGTCGGTGCGGAGTTGTTTTACCAAGAAAATGTCATCTTAATAGATAAAAGTAGCTTAAATATAAGCTTATTATAGTATGTTTTTTTAATCCTTTATTTAGATTGGGTTAGATATGGTCTTTACTTATAGCATAATATTTAAAGTCTATATCTAGACTAGTCTTCTTATTTTTTATATCCTAAAATCAGATAAAGCTCCCTAGTATTTGATATTCTGAGAATTAAATAGACTAAGTTATGTAGCTCCTTATAATTTTTCTTATTTTTAATATCTTAAGATCTAGATAGGCTTTCTTATTTTTAAAGTTTTTTTTTTTTTTTTTTATCTTTTCCTTCTTTTATCTTTTTTTTTTTTTTTCTCCTATCTATCTCTATTTCTAAAGAGAAGCTTTTGAGGTTTAATTAAATAATAGATTATTATTACTATTTAAGTCCTTTAACTTATAGGATAGAAAGCTTCCCTTTTCGCTTCCCTTTTCTTTTCGCTTCCCTTTTCTTTTCACTTCCCTTTTCTTTTCACTTCCCTTTTCTTTTTGCTTTCCTTTTCTTTTCACTTCCCTTTTTTTCACTTCCCTTTTCTTTTTGCTTTTTTCTTTCACTTCCCTTTTCTTTTCACTTCCCTTTTCTTTTTGCTTCCCTTTTCTTTTCACTTCCCTTTTCTTTTCTTCCCTTTTCTTTTCACTTCCCTTTTCTTTTTGCTTCCCTTTTCTTTTCACTTCCCTTTTCTTTTTGCTTCCCTTCTCTTTTTTGCGCTCTTTCTCGCTGCACTCCCCCTGAATTCAATATTTTAAGGTGTGTGCAGGTGCTTAGTCACCAACTTCCTGGCTTAGGCAGAGCTAGGGCTAGTGGAGGGCTAGTCCTAGCTTAGCCTTAGGCTGAAGGAGCTGACTGACAACCTTACCCCTCCACCTCTCCTCTAGGAGTTGAAGGGCATAGGGATTAGTGGCCCTTTGTCTCCCCTCCAATCCTTAAAGCAGAGGTTTTCACTTACTCTTCTTTCCATCCTATGAGCTAAGGGGCTTAGATGGTAATGATGATCTATTGCTTGATTAAACCTCAAAAGCTTCCCTTTAGAAATAGAGATGGATAGGAGAAAAAAAAAAAAAAAAAAAAAAAAAAAAAAAAAAAGAGAAGGCAGAAGGAGGAAAGGGTAGAAAGAGGAAAAAAAGGAGCTTTAAGAATAAGAAAGCCCATCTAGATCCTAGGATGTTAAAAACAAGGAGAACCATGAGGAGCTGCATGACTCAGCCTATCTAACTCCCAGGATATCAAATACTAGGGAGCTCTATCTGATTCCAGGATACAAAAAACAGGAAGACTAGTCTAGGCATAGACTTTAAATATTATGCTATAGGCAGAGACCATATCTAACCTAATCCAGGCAAAGGATTAAAAAAATATGCTATGGTAAGCTCATATCTAAGCTACTTCTATCTATTAAGATGGGTGCTCCATCCTCTCTTACATAACATATAGATAGAGGGCACCAACCTAAGGGAATCAGCTTTTAAAAACCATCCCACCTTTTAACAAGGAGAGGACACCCTTACCACTAGTCACAACCTCTTATGGAGTCTGATAGGGAGAGGATCTAGTGGTGGTTAGTTCCTAGATTGTTCGCATCTAGGGGCAAGACTGTGATGGCCAATAGGTAGGCTGAAATACTGATATTGGTAACTGGAAGGCTCTATATATGATGGCTCTATATAGGGCTGGGCGGTGGTGAACTAGTGGGAATAGGAACCACTATCTCTAGCCTAAGAGGACAGTAAGCAGCAGTCGGTTAGTATGGGTGCATGTATATAGAGATACATAGATATACTAGCTTAAGGTGTATCCCTAGAAGGCTTCTGTCTTTCTAAGGCTTGTATCACCTCTATTGCTGATTATGGGGTTCCTATATGGTGGAAGGGTCAAAAATATCTGCTTGAGAAGTACCAGAAGCTCCAGAACCTAGCCTTAAGAAAGATTTTAGGGGCTTTTAAAACCTCTCCTTACAAAGCTATGGAGATAGAGGCTTCCCTACCACCTCCTAAAATTAGGTTTAGGAAGATCTGCAGGGCATATATGCTTAAGATCTTATCCTTCTCTACTAGCCATGCAATTAGGGCTAGGCTGCCAACCACCTACCCAAACCCTGGGGAACTAGATGTAGAAAGATCACACCATCTAGATTGGATAGAACAGGAGAGGACCCAAAATCAAGTTCCTCCTACCCTAGGATCCAATTTCTCAGATAGGGGAGGCAGGCATCTAAGAAGAGCTTATCCCACCCAAATAGTGAGACTCCTCTCTTACTACCCAAAACAGGACTGGCAAGGAGACCCTGAAGCTAAGGACTCAAGACCTTCCCCATGGGCTAATATATTGGGAAAAAAGATAGATATCTCTATCTCCCTAAAATCCAAAGAGGCTGCGGCTCTAGACCACCAAGCTTGGACCCAAAAACAGGTGACATCTGAGATAGATAATAAGCTCATTATCTACTCAGATGGCTCTCAATCACAGAAAGGATCTAATGGGGCTGGGATCTTTAGTTCTACCTCCTCTTTCAGAGTTCAGAACTCTCAGGCGTGGAACTTAGGGACCCAATGTGAGGTATTTGATGCAGAGCTATATGCTATTTATCAAGCTATCTTACTAGCTAAGAAGCAGGCCCAGCACCAAATAGCTCTCCAAGAGGTGTGGATCTTTTCTGATAGTCAGGCTGCATTACAGAAGCTCCAGAAACCACTAGATCAGGAATTTAAGGTAGGAAAGATAGCCCAGGCTATGCTGGACCTACTCTCAGCATATCCTCATCTAGAAATCCACCTTCATTGGGTCTCAGGCCACCAAGGAGTCTATGGGAATGAAAAGGCAGATGAAGCTGCTAAGTATGGAGCAGAATGGCAGGAACCTATCTCTCAGGCCCCTCTCTCATATACCTTTATGAAGAGAGATCTAAAAGCTAGGTCTTTAAAAGAATGGGAGCAGGACTGGCAGCTAGCTAAAAGTAAAGCTAGCCAACATTATCTTCAGTTTGCCAGCAGGCCTAAATGGAAACTAAGCCAGCTCCAACTTCCTAAGCAACTTTGGTCTACAATCACCCAGCTGAAGCTAGGGCATGGATATTTTAGGTCTTATTTAGTCAGACTACCAGACTACAATACAGAAGACTGCCCTAACTGCCAATATCAGCAAAGACAGACCCCTTACCATCTGCTCATGGCATGCCCAGTATATGCTAGAGAGAGAAGAGACACTATACTTAGCCTTCCCCAGAGAAACCAGACTCTGTCCTACCTATTCAACACTTCCACAGGGCTAAAACAGCTTTTGGCATACCTAAAATCCACAAAGATAGCCACTAGAAGGTGGCTACTAACCTTAGCTGGGAGCTAAAAAGGAGAAAAGAAAAAAAAAAAAATATATATATATATATATATGTCTCTTGCTTATGTCTCCTATTTATCTGCCAATTATTGAATTTCATATATTTGCCATATATTTGTCATATATCCTATCACATTATCATGTTTCCTGCATCATACTTTGTCAATCATCTGTCAGTTATAACCACTTGCAATATTTCTGTACATCTCTCCCCTCTTTGTGAGTTTTTATATTTTACCTGTACCATGGCCAACCCAATCATGTATTTAAGCATCAGAACTAAATCCTTGCCTCATTGGGGCAGGGTAGAGCATGCATAGTCTCAGACTGGAAAATGCTCTCAAAAATGGAAGAATAATAATAATAATTGATGTTTTTTTCCAGCAAAAATAATCTATGAAGGTAGAGATTATCCAGTAGAATTAATGCAGACAATTGAAGTCACCCATTCTTTATTCTCAGATTGTAGTTCTTTTGCTTTGCTTTCTCTTGTTTCTGAGCCATATATAACTTTTGCAGTTGATATAACACCTATTTAAAACCCAGTCTCATCCATATTGTAAATATCTTCATATAGAATCCTATATTTCTGCTGGACATTAATAAAAAGCTTAAACCAATTTTGAATAAGCTCTGGATCTTCACATTTTGCACACTGATAATCATATTTTTGAGTATATTTAGATTGAAGCTCTGGATGTGAGGGGCTAAAGCGAGATTTGATTCAATCTAACGATGCCAGATGCTATCTACCAAAAGCTTCAAAGAGAGGAAGAGCTCGTGCTGCTCGACAACTCGTGTAGATAGACTGCTGGGCACGTGGTTGCACGTGATCCAGGACGGGCTCTGGCCCGTTACACTGGATGGCGTTTAACAAATCAATTCACCCATTTTTCACTAAGGGAAGCAGAGGCAGTAGAGGATAGCCATGCAGACAATAATAATCCTGCTAAATATTGGACAGTCACAATTCTTGGAGGTAAACCATGTTGACACATATCAAGTATCCATGCTGAAAGAGTAGATTCTTCAGTTGCTGATAGCTTTCTGCAATTTGCTATAGTATCTGCATGGGCAGAGACCCCTTTCAACTGTCTTTGGAGAGTTTTTATATTGACATCAAATGCTGCTGCAACCTTTGGGATAGATGGATATTGACCCTTTTTGAATGCATTAAGGGCTAAAAGAATTCGCCCTTCATAAGATTTATCTTCCATGGCAATGGTGTGGGTGGTAGAGGTAGTTGATAAAATAATAAAATTATCGTACTAGCTATCGTGGAAAAGGGGGGACTCTCGGTGTCCGATTACGTTACTATTTCGGACATGTGGATTATCTAATAATCCGGCCCCGGATATGGAGTATGTATGTTCCGGAAGGACCATCATACATATATCCTGGAGTCGTAAGATGAAGCGATCGAGAGCTTAAGAAAGCATTGTTTAGAGCTTCAAGATGTACTAGAGACGGCAGTATATCGATATAGAGCGTTCACCACGATCCCTACGAATTCTACAGTATCCTTTAGTATCTGGTATCCAGACGCTGCACCCCTGATCCACATCATAACCAACCATCAGTCTTCCATCAACCACAGCGTCGGTCTGCGTCTTCATTTCAAACAAAACACGTCCTGTTGACCGCCTATCTCATCTCTGGCCTTCACCAGTCTTACTAGCAATTATGGTCGTCGCACAGAAGCTCTACCCTCGCTCGACAGTGCGGCGCATCGTCAAAGGCCACTCGAACCGGAGCGTGAGCAAGAACGCGGATATCCTGGTGAGCTCTGTCTTTTGCGATTTCCATCTCTCCGTATCTTGGTGGCTAATAGCCTGATCATTATGAATTAGATATTTTTGGACTACATGCTGTTTGTGCAAGAGTGAGTTCCACGCGCTGTTTACGACCATTGCGAACTTGCCAGAATTGTTGCCATGTCGAACCTATTTACCCCTCTATTCAACCATATCCAAAGAGAATTGGTGTTGAGAATTTCCTGCCTACTACAGATTGATGCGTGAAGCGAATATCCGATCCCGAAAGGCCGGTGAAAAGAATGTCTCTGGGAATTCGGTACGGAAAGTAACTGAGGTATGTTTACGGGACAGTGCCGACCATCGTGCCATTGCTGGTAGCAGATCTAACTTTCTCGTCATTTTCCATAGAAAACTCTGCGAAAGTTTAAAGGATGATGGGCGGGTTCTGTTCTGCCTTGAGTCGGGTTCTTTGCTCGAGTGTCTCCTACGTTACATTCTCTTTCATGATTGCATGTCTTCCAGTGGGTTTTGAGGCGTTTTTATCTGGTCATTCCCATTTTATGATACCCTGAAGAGATTTCAATTGAATCCATTGCCACGTGGGATCTTCAATGGAGAGCAGCATTTTTCCAATCAGCGCAAGTAGAGAAGTAGACGTAGCTCTGGAGACATGTGGAGGATTAATAAGAGACCCCTTATCCCTTATCACAGACAGCAGATCAGATATCTGTCAATAATGGAGAGTTTGTTGCCTACTGAATGCAGTCATGTTGGCTTTGACAAGCTGTGCGTGTTGGTTTGAGGATGATCGAATGCCGGCAGATTGACCGTTGGGCTGCAGATGCGATCGGCACGCGACTGGAACAACAAACCTCCCATTCACTCCACCTTTTTCCTCTTTCAACTCTCAACAATCCCCCACAAACAGCCTTTTCCCCCTTTCTATCCATACACGTCCTACAGAAGGCTCTGAAATCTTCTGCCTTATTGTCTATTTCTTCATATTGTACCATATCGCTCCCAGTCCGAGTCTGTAAAGTCTACTTGGCCTTTGCGACGCCCACTTCCATCATGACTACTAGTTCAGAGAAACAGAAAACAGCTGCTTCTGAGCAGACTGCATCTGAGCTGCCAAATGGTACTGCAGAGGGATTTGAGAACACTTACCTCAAGGATCTCCAGAAGTATGTACCTAGCTTCAACCTTTTTCTCTCTCTTTACAATTGCGTGCTTTGTTTTTGTCGTTTGTCGCGTGAATGCTTCCTATTTTTGAATTATTGGAGAAGGATGCTGATTGCTTGTCCTTGCTATCTTCAGGAGTCTTCGGAATGCCACGAAGAAACTGGTCAGTCGCATCATCTTAGGACCTGTCCAGCTCATTCTACACCACTGACATACGATCCTGTCGCTTCCAGAATGCTACCTCCAAAGTTGATGCCATTGTGGCAGAGAACCCTGGAAAATTGCTAGATGACTTAGTCGCGGAAAAGAAAATCAACGCCGATCAAAAGGCCCAGATCCTGAAGAAGCCAGCCCTGCAAGCCAACATCGCTCAGCTTGAAGAGCAGATCGGCCACTATAAGAAGTTTGCTACTTACTACGAGGAGCAGCTTGCCAGTCAGAAGGCTGATCTTGAGAAGGCACACAAGGCGGAGTTGGACGCTATCCGGGAAACTGTCGTCGCCGAAACCACTGGAGCAAATGAGGGGCTGTTCAAAGACCAATTGCTTGCTCTTAGCAAGTTTCTTTCCGCCGCTGCGACCATGAGACGCTCGGGTGATGAGACTTCTATCCAGAGTCGTGCATTTGAGGGTGTTCTCTACCAGGTCTATGGTGGCACCCCTGAAGCCGTTACTCTCATACAGAAACTGGTTGACGGCGTGGAAGAGAAAATTGCTAGTGTTGAGGGGGAGATCCTTGATTTCACTTGTGAGTCAGATACACTTGATTCTCATCTATTTTGTTATTATACACTTCTTTGCCCTTCAGATCGCTGACCCTTTCTTTTTTTTTAAGACGGCAAGGTGAAGCAGGTCTCGGAAGAATATGCACCTGCCACCGAGGCAACATGGACTGGAGAGGCTGCGACAACTACAGAGATCGCTCCAACATCTGATCCTACTCTGGTTAATGCTGGTCTCACTGAGCTCCAGGATACCGCTATCGGAGGTAACGGTGTCAACGCTGCGGGCGCGGCTCAGCAGACGGAGATTGCTCCTCCTGCGCAAACCCTTGTGTCGGATGCTGCGAATCCAGTCGCGCAGGCTAATTGGGATCCTAATTCTACTGGCTCCGTCGATGCTACGACGACTGAGAATGGGACGGAGGTGCCACGCGCACCCGCTGAAACTGATACCGGACTTCAGGCGACCCCAGTCGCCGTCGATATCGGTTTGAAGAACAACCCTACTGCAGCTCAGAGCTCTGGCGCATGGACCGAAGATGCGTCAGCGGCCCCTGCTTCTTCTGCCTCCAAGGAACACAGCAGCGATGGGTTCGAACCGGTGGTGCATCATCAGAGACAACACAGTGGACGTGGCCGTGGTCGTGGACGCGGTCGTGGCGATGGATTCCGTGGTCGTGGTCGCGGCGATTTCAGAGGCCGTGGACGAGGCCGCGGAGAATTCCGTGGTAACCGCGGGCGAGGTGCATTTGGAGGCCAGCAGGGCCGTCAAGGTCACGGAGCCAGCGGTGCTGCGGCCCCTGCCACGGAACCCCGCTGGTAATCTTCGACATGTCAGACACAGTGGCAGTTATTTCATCGGATACCAGTGTTCTAGTTGCTCTCGTGAATGATATCTCTCTGCATTAAATCCAAGTTTTCGCAAGAGCCTTTCTTCGCTCTCATGCCTCGCCTCTTGCACAGGCAATTCCTTTATTCCGCCCCCCTCTGGCCTCTCTTTTCTCTTCTCTCGACCTTGTCCGGATGTTTGACCTCGCTGATTACTTGAGTTATGGTTCACGAATACAACGAAGTTCCCAAGGATTCCAGAATCATGAATTTGGGGTACTCTGTGATGGACTTTTATTACTTTCATCATTGCCTCGCGCTTCATTCCTCTTTCTTTCTTCCTTTTTCAAATCATTTAAAAAGTTATTGATTGTGTTTGTCCTGAGTTATTGAGCGTGCATATGGTTGCTCTTCATTTGATGCTTCTTCCATTTTCTTTTCTTTACAGACCCACCATCACATGATTCTAATTTTCTTTTACCATTGTACACTTCTCATGTATTCTACCTTGTATTTGGCTGGTGGGTTTGGTCGGCGGCATCTTTCATGAGGGACAGTCTGAAAGGCAGGGACTGGAGGAGTTTTTAGGGCCAGTAAAGGAAAGGGAACAATGGATGCAAGCCTGATGATGTTAGATGGATGCAGTACAGGATGGAGCAATGAAGAGTATCTGTGGTTAATTCAACATCCGCATACTGTCACACACATGCATGCACACACAAGTTTTATTTCCATTGAATTGTAGATGTTTGTAAACTTGCTAAAGAAGCCAGCTGTATTGCACTTGGGGGTATCGATTCATTTCCAATGCAGATAGGAGATTAATGAAAAGAATTCGCGTCAAAAGAACCAAAGAGCAGTCGCCCTTGTCTAGGACTCTGTTCCCCATCCAACGCTCTCCCCCATCTACATAGATGCATATCCCAAGTATCACAATGGCCACCTCTAGCAACTCCTCCAACAGTTCCCCTCCCTATCAATGCACCGTGATTTCCCGAACTAGACGAGGTGTAGTAGATGTTGCCGTGCTCGTAACAGCTGGTCCAGTGATAGTAGTTACCTCTATGCCTCTCGTACTCGTAATGGCCGACTCAGGACTTGTTACCGCTGTCATAATACTCGTCCCAGTCGTCGTACTGTCGCCATCGGTGCGAAATTCAAGAATTGCATGGGTCCGTCGAGCAGCATCCTCAAAACCCCTTGCGGACATAATAGCTTTTCTCTATAGGGCAATCTTCTTCGACCCGGGGGAGGACGATATGTTTTTTTTTTTTGTTTGCAACGATAACCCATACATAGATAAAGAGAGAACGTCAAGGGCAGATATCGCACCCTCTTTAAGATTGGTGATGCAGTCTCAGGTGAGGTTGAGATGAGAAATTCTACACCACGAACCAAATCTTGTGTGGTGTCACCTTCCACTGCGCGATGATGATAATGATGATAATAATAGACGCCACCCGGACAAGCCATGTGTTCATTCTTCCAGTGGGCTGTGCTCACGTCTCTGGGAGCACTGCCCGACGGCCAGTAATCTGGAGAGTCAACTGGCTCGCAGGCATGGTATATATAAAATTTGCCAATCCCGGACGTGCGTATGGCATGATAATAGTAGAATCTGTTGACGGGAGTATCCCAGCTGTAACTAGTCATATAATTATTACCCATTTGACAGACCTTGTCAATGTGCCGCAGCACAAGGATTGGATTCTTTGTTCCATTCTTGTATGTAGAAGACACAAGCAAGCAACATTGCTGTTTTAAATCTGATGGATCAGAAAGGATTGAGACCCAAAAGATTGGAAGAATTTCAAAGAATCAAGGCCGAGACGCCCCAAATTAGTCAGACAGGGCTTAGGGCTAGGTCATGAGACATCCAGTCATTCAACTTGCCTCCGCGTTTCTTTCACCAATTCATCCCTCATCTTTCATCCAATTTATCAATATACTGCTTTTCTCATTGCTTCTTGGTATAGAATTCGTCTACTGATTCCATCTTTGTATCTGTCCTCTTTTTGTGCTGTACCATGGCGGCTAGACAAGTCTCCGCGTCGCAGCGGCGATCAATCCTAAAGGTCTTAATGATCTCTCTTTTGTTAGATCTGGTACCTAAATTCCTTTGTTTAGTGTTCAGAATTACCCTACCAGGATGTCTTGCGTCTTCTGACAAGCGTTTAGATATCGTTCACGTTCATCCTCCCGCTCTTCCCATCACTACTCACCTTCTACCGCGGCAAAGACCCATCGCCGACGTCACTCCTCAACCGCATATTCCACTACCTCAATGCGTACAAAAACTCTTTTGCCAGGCCAATTGACTCGCGTTACGATATTGTACTCCTCGGAGGTGCTCTGGGCTCCCTTTTCTCCTTCCTCCAGGCTATTGCTGCCCCCTTCATCGGCCGCCTATCTGACAAACATGGTCGAAGAACCGCTCTTCTTTGCTCCATGGTGGGCAATATCCTAAGTGTTGCGCTCTGGGTAGCTGCAACTGACTTCCGCACCTTTCTCGCGAGTCGCATTGTCGGTGGTCTTAGTGAAGGAAACGTCCAGTTGTCCAATGCAATTGCGACCGATATCAGCGATGAGAGCCAGCGGGGATCCACCATGGCCCTGGTAGGCGCCTGTTTCAGTGTTGCCTTTACGTGCGGTCCGGCTTTGGGCGCTGCGCTCTCGAACATCACCACGGTAGCGGCGAATCCATTCGCCACCGCCGCGGCCGTTTCACTCTTTTTGATTGTTCTGGAGACTACGTACTTGTACCGATATCTCCCCGAGACACATCCACGTCTTTCAAAATTTCATACCACTTCGGATTCTAACCCAGCTCCCCCAAATGGCGGCAAAACCCCGTCTGCTAAATCCACGCCGCGCAAGCATACGAATAACCCGGCCTTGCTTAACTTCATCCATCTACTCTTCCTACTTCCATTTTCCGGTATGGAGTTTTCTCTTCCATTCCTTACGGCCACCCTTTACGCTGGAAGAAGTGATTCCAGTCCGTCGGCTCTTAACGGCCGTCTGCTTTCTTTAATGGGTCTCATTGCGTCCCTCCTTCAGGGCACCGTTGTTCGCCGCTTACCACCTCTCGTTACTGTGCGCGCTGGGGTAGTGGCGTGCGCCATTTCTTTCTTCCTTCTCGCCCATGTTTCGACGATAACCGGGCTATACGTTGCAGGCAGTCTGTTGGCTATCACCAGCGCCACGGTAGTCACAGGATTGAACAGTCTAGGCAGCTTCGAGGCTCGGGAAGGCGAGCGTGGCATTGTGCTTGGCCGACTTAGAAGCTGGGGCCAGGTGGGGAGGGCTGCCGGTCCAGTCCTCTTCTGCTCTTTGTTTTGGTGGGCAGGCCGTGAGGTTGCCTATACAACTGGTGGATTTGCGATGCTAGCTGTTTGCTTAGCTGTCTTCTCTACATTGAGGCCGCCTGTAATCTCTTCGTCTGGGACAGAAGAGTCCAAGGCTAACTGATATGGGAAAGCTAAAGAAAGGCGCTATATAGGGCCAACCTGTAACAGTGGCATGGAGGCTCTTTAGGAGTAGTAAATTCCCACTGAGCCAAAGGGGTTGGTTATCAAAGAGCTCATTCTGGGAATCCACTACCTGGACTAGTCGACAGGTAAATATTTACTAAGCAGATGCGATATTGGGGAGCAGACATCCCAACATCCGTCAAAGTCTTCAGGCGCTCTGCGACCCATTTGAATTAAGAGATGTAACTAATGTCTGTGTTGAAGGTTCTAAGCCACTCCAGCCAGTTACATAAGGCTAAGAAGTGAGATCTCCATCAACTTTGAGATAATGAGTCCAATACGAGGAAAGAGACTGTGAGATAGTGGTTTCATGAGGAATTGCATCAAACGAGAGTTCACAGCCTATTTCCGGATCTAGCATACAAAGAATCAGATCTCAATTGGTAAGCCTTTATTATGTAGGATCTAGAGATCCGTCTGGCCCTGGTTAACTCCTCACTTTATAATAACAGCTCAATATCAATGATGTAAACCAAACAACCAAATGTTTGGGTTTGAAGCAGCCGCCAAATCCTAATATCTCGTTATTCGGGTATAAAAACAGAAGCTCTGATAGTTATGAAAGAAAAAAAAGGCATGATGAACAGTACGAAGAGCGGAGTTGGGTAATATATACTAAACGAGCCCAGTGCCTGCAATTGAACTCCGGGACGCCTTTCGTACAAAAAAGCATTCAAGTAGCATGCTAGTCCACACGTATGTCACAAACAGCACGCAGGTGGCACATTTCAACCCGGGAAGACCCAGTTGCTCAGTCACTGACGGCCTGAAGAGCCGTCTTTCTCATACTGCGGGTTCTCAAAACCCTGGCAGGTATGAAATGCCAAACCAGCACCAGTCGAAGGGCCGGAAGACGGGTCGAACGACCCTCTTGCCTTGCCGAGCAACCAGTCCGTCAAAGTCACGAACTTCGAAGTGCGATCCCAGCCATTGGCATCGTCCGCATGCTCGACCGTGTGAGACAGGATACGACCCTCTTCGTCGAAGGAGAATATGAACAATCCGGTAAACTGTTCCTCATTCGATAATTTGAAGATAGGCGCCTCCCCGCCGAGAAGTACGCTGAGACGCTTGTTCACTCCGGCTTTCGAGTCGGAAAGATGGCCCTGCCTCCCCCAACCACTAGGTCCCGTAGACGGTGTGTTTGAATAGCCTTCTCTCCTCGGTTCAGTTTTCCAGCGCACCACCAATCTCTCGTCCCCGCAATCCTCGTCGCAAGAACGATTAGGATCCAATACCGTCCCTGCACGCACGATCCGCTCGCTGAGAATCTGCAACTTGACATTCCCGACTAGTGGGATACTGCCCCATGCCACTGGGACGGTCCAGAGCGCCGCACGATAGAAGGTTCGCCCTTTGACAGTGGGAAGATGCGGATGCGTTGATGGGAATAGGTGAAGGGTCACATTCGGAGAAAGGATTTTCGAGGGAAGAGGGTGTATGAGGAGGGAAGGGAGAAGCGGCGAGAGGATTCGAAGAGCTGCAGCGCACGCAATAATAAAAATACCATCAGCATTATCTCCCAATTCGGCAATCTGGACTTAGCTACACACGGTGCAGTCCACGTTCGAAAGAGTAGCATCAACTTACTACTTCCCAGTTTTAAAACCCGCTCGTGCGGCGGCTTGTGGTCATTGTTCATGCTCCCATTCGGCGAATTTATCTGTCGGCGATAGCCGTTGTGGGAGAAGAAAGTAGACGATGGCGTAGGTGATGGTGGCATCACTGGTGACGGAGAAAGCCATGGCTCATCTAGAATTCCATAATGATGAGGCTGTGCCAATGGCCGCAACGGCGAGGAATTGAAGGGCTGACGATTGGCGAAGGAAGCATGCGGCGCTGACGGGGCAGGCGGTTGATGGGAATGGAGAAAGCATCGGACGGCAAACGGAGAAGATGAGAGCTTCGGCATCACGATCAGCTAGGATAAGAGCAAGAGATAGGAATCATGCGGAATGCATTGGGATTGGGCCAGGAAGAGAAGGAGGCAGAACGGGGCGTGCCTCAAGGCATGATGGAGTGTTCTACAGACATGGAATCAGAGAAAAAAAAAGAAGTTCGAGAAATGACGTCGGACGGAGAAAAGGCCGGGTCCGCGCTTATTTCGTTCTGTACATAGTTCATTATTATACGGAGATACATCATAAACAAACACCCAAGAATAACAATATCATGCCAATTCATCATCGTCGTCATCCTCCCCGATCAACCTTTTTTCAGCCATGTCGCGGATCTTGTCTTCCAGAATCCCTCGGCCATACCGCTGCGCGACCTTGACGGCAGCCTCAAGCATCTTCCCACTGGCATCCCTCATCATCTGGACCAGCTCCAAAGCTTTCATGCCCCGTTCCTCACCTTCCCTGCATTCCACCGCCAGCATCTGTAGAAGGGTCTTATCAATCTCCAGTTCCTTCCTGGCCAATTCCGCACGTTGACTAGTCGTGGCATTGGTGGACGACAGGAGATCCTGGAAGAGAGCCAGAAGAATATTCTGACGAACAAAGGCTTCCTCGAGCTTTTCGCCATTATTGCGCGTAGCCGCATCATCCAGATCCCCGTTCGCTTCTCTTTGTGGTGCAGATGAGATGGGGATCTTGAAGTCGAATTCACTGAGCAGAGGCCGTGGAAAATATGGATATCTGTCTCCTCCTTTAAGGATAATACAGTGGAATTTTTCTTCAGCCACCGCAACCGGCCAGTAAGTCTCGTCCTTACGCCCACCAGCCAGTCGGTCCATCTGTTTGGTGTCAAGCAGAGGTACCCATCGAGCTTGGCCTTGCTGGCGCCAGTGCTGTAGAACAAGTAAGACACCATCAGAATCAAATATGCATGGATCCTAAGTCAATCATTAGTCAACAATGAAAAGCCGGTATTGCAGACTGGAACCCGGCACTTACCCCGGTGTCAGAGAAGAAGACGCTAGCTAATTCGGTGCCCTCCGCGAGTGCAACCGCATCTTCATTTTGAAAGACCTCATTGCGCTTGATATTCTCGACAGTATACCGCAGTATCGCTCGTCCATCGGCCCCAACCGGTCCATTTCCAATAGTTATAACGTAGTCCCTCCAGGCAGCGCAGGTCACGGCAGGGCTCTTCTGTCTATATACTTTATACGGTGTCCCAAAGAGCGTATATACACGGACGTAGGACTTCGTCGTTACAACAACGATGTACGAGTTACTTAATGCCATCGCTAAACCCAGTTTAGCAAAAAGTCTTTCTTTTGTCAGCAAATTGCGCGTCCTCACCTCTAACAGACTCTCCCTTTGGCAACTGTGTACGCCAGTCTGCTCGCGCCGTCCATGTTTCATGGGGACGGTAAAATATGGTAGAAGGGCTGCCATCCTTTGGATTGTTCGAGAACAGTGTACCGTGCTCATCTGGATTGCGTACATGTCAAAGACAGGATTACTTGCAACAGCGAGGCAAAGATGACTTACTTAAACAGGCTTTATCATACATATACGGATCTGTAAAGTGGAAGTCCCGGTGTAGCTCGCGGTCATAGAACTCCACGGTGACTGTATTATGAGTCTCTTGGTCAACGGTCCACACGCAGCCGGTTAAATTCAAACCTGTCCAAAAGTCAGCAATGCATCATCTACACAGAGGCATAATCGTACAGAGGTATCGTCTGTTACCCCTCCAGGGCGTACTGCCTGGCTGGAGAGGAGGATGCACTTCTGGCTGCCAAAATCCATCCATCCGCCTTTTGGCAGGATGGCCGTCCAGATCATTCAAATGAGCATTTGTACGTTTTCCGTACCCATTGATTGCTTCAGCGTAACCGGCGCCATCGTCATCTTCGACAAAATCTTCCATACCATCATCTGAACCGAGGATGTCGTCCAGCGAATCCAAACTGCCTGCCCTTCTCCTTGTATTTTCTGTTCGCTCCTTTGGCCTGCTTGCCAGCGGTCTGACATTATCTGAAATTTCGGTCAACGGACCAGAAAAGATAGGAGCAGCCTGTAAGGTCTTTTGAAGGAGGGCGAGATGATCTCTTGGAACAAAATTATCGTATATGAAAAGTTCTCCATCCGATGTCGTAAACGAAAGGGAGTTTTCAGTAGGATGCCAGGCGACATTGATGACATTCGCAAAGTCATAGCGCTCCAAAACTTTCTGGCTCTTAGTCTCCCAGAGTAGGATCTGGCCATCAGCACCAGCCGAGACTAGAAGAGCTCCGTTCGGGGACCAGCCAAGTGCCGTCACATCTCCGTTATGGCCGCCTGAGAAGACTTTTTCTTTCTTCCATTCCATCGTCGAACACATGCAAATATCTCTGGTTGCCTCTGCGGTCACAAACGCGGTTCCATCCGGATGCCAGACTACTTTCGATGTGGCCTCATCCTCGGGTTCTAGTCTTCGGATAACACCATCGATTTTTCGAACCAGCTCTGGCTCCTCTGAAACGGTTGAATAGATGTAAACATGCCCATCTGTGGACGAAACAGCGACATATCGTCCATTTGGATCGAAACTAACATGCTTGGCTCCCTTTGCCTGATCTCGAAGATATTTAACTTTCGTCATATCCTCAATATTGACGATTTTCACGGTGAGCTCACTATAGTATCCAGCGGTCAGTATCCTCGAAAGGTTCCATTGTGATGATCAAGGCTCAAAACTAACTCGCTCGCTACAGCAGCCCATTCCCCATCTCTAGAAATAGCTATGTCCCTGACTGGAAGGGCGCATCGTACAAGCAACTTGTCCATTTGGCCCGTCTCAATGTCGTATTTCCAGACAGTCCCATCCTCAGCGCCCATGATGAATGACTCGTTCTGAAAAGCTCCGTCAGATCCATGACCCGGTTAACCCCTATTTTCCTTGGGGGGGAAACACGTACAGTGGCTCCAATCCCCAGGTGTCCATCGACGCCCTCATCGATGGTAGTAGGTTCTCCATCCTGTCCAACAGTGTAGATACGAATCGCAGAGTTCGAACCGCCAGTTATGACTCGTCGGCCGTCGGGTGTATATGTTAATACCGTTGTCCCCGGGGTATCTAATATCAATAATATCAATAAAGAGCTATATCAACGTTATTGCTCGACTGAAATATTCGTGAACTCACGAGCTGGTCTGCCCCTCGGGCGAATGGCTTCCAAGCTCATTTTGGAAGCAACTCAGACGAGAATTATGGACAACCAAGTTCAAAGAGACAGGAGGGCGATATTTCTTAATCCAACACCCGCAGAAACACGGGATCCTCACAACATTGAATCTGTTGTCGACTTGTAGATGTGGAGTGGTTGGCACCACAGCAATCTCCCAACGCGTAAGTAAAAAAGCACGCGTCGCGCGTACCCGTTACAGCCCGATTGGGATGGGATATATTAGGGCTTGGGGCTTGGGGCTAGGGCTTTCGTTTGTATGTAGGATTCGAATAGGATTTCTCTCGTATTTGGTTCTTTTCATATCTATTGCAGTAAGACTTAATGTATGTTTCTCTGAATGTCTTTTTATAAGGCACAGAAGTAAACACACCGTATGAATGTTGTATCCTATTTGATGCGCTTCTAATAGGTGTTGCATCCTCATACCCATGTATAAAACTGGCATCATGCCATGGATACTATCACTTCTTCCAGCTCTTTCAATATCTCCTTTTTTGGTATCTCCATCTACCCAGCCCATCTAAACCGCGTTCTGTACAAGCCTCACCATGTCCTCTTTCGTAAATTGACAATGTGTGTATACCATCATGTTTCCATTGATTCACACATGCATGTATGTCGGATCATCATTGTTGATGCAGAACTTCACTCCATCTTCTCATAACCTTCGAATCTTGGGGAAATGAACCTCTGTGGCTTGATAGTGGTGATAAGCATGTGGACAGAGTCAAGCCAATCCCACGACTTGTCAAACCTGGAATCAAATCCTCGCGGTCTATTGCATTGAGGCCATAGTCAATCCGTTCGGTCCCGGCGCCGTTGTAGACATCGAAGATGGCTTTATGGACATGTCCAGCGGCGATTCCTGGTCCACATCGCAGTGCATGGTAATATGTAGGCCATCATTTCTTGCCAATAAAAGAGCTTCTTCGAAAAGCATCGACGGCCTGTTATACTCGTTGCTTGCCAGGTCAACAGCATGGAATAGCCCCTTCCTTTCCCATTTTTCGTCGTTGCCCATGGTAACGCTAACTGATGGGCGTTGAGACCATCTTCCAAAGGCTCATCGCGCAAGAAGCAAGAAATGCAGTTACTTCGGATGCGGTATTTCTCAGCTCTGTCACGCTGCGCACGCAGAAAACCCATTCAACACAACCTCGGCCGGTATGCCTCGAGGAATATCGGGGCGCCATTGTCGTCATCGACTTCGTGCCTATGGTTATAAGCAACCTTGTACGGATTCAGCAGCACTTCGTACGTCGCATAAGGTAGGGGGGATACCATTGCGATGTGCGAGTTCAACGCCGGCATTAAGGTGCCTTCAATATGGGCGTGCAGCTCAAGCAGCTTATGAACGGTGATATTTCAAGTCCATTCATTCTGGTTGACAGCTCACGAATATTATTCATTACCTCAGTTAGTCGTGGCATTTGGCATCATTTTCCCTTCACGTTCGCTGAGCGATCAGTTTCGGATGAGAAACCCGAGCTGCTTTGGTTTCGGGAATTACCGACGTGTTATCTCTCTCCATCGTCCAACGGTTATCCAAGATTCTTCTCCAAGAATCATTAGGTGCGTTGATATTAACAAGCAAAAGGCCAAGGAATGTAATTCTGACTCGATTCGGTAATGTCTCTGCAGATGCCAAGCGATAGGCCGATGCCAGTGCGTTGTCCGTCAGTCAACGGTACGTTCTCACCTGCGTGCATTAGTATGGAGGACTGATATCAACACCATAGCAAGAGGAGATGTCACCCTCCTCTTCGTCTGGGGATGCTTCCGAGCATACTCCATTGCTCTCCGGACAAGCGGTGGTTGCCAGCATGACACATCCGGATGACGATGCTGCTCTCGAAAGAGACGCAGGGGATAATAATGCGCGAGATGATACCCAGTTACGCCGGACGCTACGCAAAGTTGACTTCCGGTTGATTCCCCTATTGTTCGTCACGTACATGCTCAATTTTATGGATAAAACAATTCTCTCGAGTGCTTCGGTTTTTGGATTGATTGATGATACTGTACGTCTCCCGTCAAGAAAGCGCCGCTGTGAATGGGATCTAAGATCTAAAATGGCCGCTGTGCTGTTTAATAGCATCTGGTTGGCCAGCAATATAGTTGGGTGTCGAGTATCTTCTACTTTGGCTATTTCTTCTGGGAGTATCCCACCAATTTTCTCATTGCTCGGGTGCCGGTAGCCAAGTATATTGCATTCAACACATTCTTCTGGGGTGCCGTCGTTGCTTTGACAGCAGCATGCATCAACTACCGTGGTCTTTTGGCCGTGCGTTTCCTGCTGGGGGTCGCTGAGGCTACTATCACGCCCGCGTTCATGTTCATCACCTCGACATGGTACACCCGTGATGAAATCCCATTCCGGACAGGCATCTGGTTCTCCGGAAACTCATTTGGCGGCCTTGTGGCAAGCCTGATGGCGTACAGCGTCGGCCATATCAAGCATCCGCTCCAACCCTGGATGTGGCTGTTTATCATTCTCGGCGTTGCAACTTTCCTATGGGGGTTTGTCATGTTGGCGTTCTTGCCTGATAGCATCTCCAAAGCAAGGTTCTTGACTCGAGAGGAACGTGAGCTGATGGCCGATAGGGCCGTCATCGCTGGCACAGGTCGTACAGAGAAGACCGTATGGAGATGGGACCACACCATCGAATGTCTTATAGACCCCAAGACCTGGCATGTCTTTGCCCTCGCTATCCTGACGCAGATCCCGAACGGCGGAACCCAAAACTTCTCAAACCTGGTCATTAAGTCCTTCGGGTTCACGTCCTTGCAGTCAACCCTCATCAACATCCCAGCCAGCGTAGTCAGCATGGTGTCAATCGCGTTAACCGGCTACCTGGCTGGACACTACCGACAGGTAAACTGCATTCTGATCGTTGTCGTTATCGCTCTGGCAATGACAGGCAGTGCATTGATCTACGCACGAAGTCACGTCCCTAAGGGTGGCCAATTGTTCGGTTACTTCCTTCTTGAAACAGGCCCCGCTGTCCTGCCACTGGTCATGTCCCTTGTACAGTCCAACTTCAGAGGTGTCACCAAGAAGATGACCGTGACAGCGATGATGTTCATTGCGTACTGTGCGGGTAACATTGCAGGCCCACAGTTCTTCAAGACCTCCGAAGCACCTCTCTACCCGACTGCGTTCAGGGCGATCTTGATCTGCTATATCATTTCAGCGGTATTGGCTATAACCCTCCGTTTCTATCTCCAGTTCATGAATACCAAGAGAGACTGTAAGGAAGGCATCCAGGGAAGTTCTGGCTTCTCTGGTATCGTCGCAGGAGGAACGGTTACTGAGCTGAACAATAAGAATTCTGTTGTTGATGCTGTGAGGAATGTGGCCTTGCAACTAGAAGATTATGATGATGTGACAGATTGGAAGACTTTTGGGTTTAGGTATCGTCTGTAGACCGGAGGCGTACATTTAGAGAACTAGTTCTCTGCGTGGGCGAGCTTTGGCCAGAGTTGTTGCTACTCCGTCCATCGCAAGACTTCCTCGAGTAGTAGAACAGAGAGCACGAGAAGAGAGGCGATAATGAAGGGACCGCGCAGTCCACCTGTCTTGCCAAGGCAACGACTGAAATAATATTATGTTTATTTATATTAGACAATGAAACCAGGAGATATAAATAACGACAGATCCGTCCTTGCCCGGGTGTTCGAGAGGCCAAAACATCCAATCTAGGCAACTGATTACAGCTACAGCAGTGCTTATACTCTCATTTTCATCTTTACCCTGATATCATTCAGAGGCAAGAAAGTCCCTACGGAAGACTTGTGACCGGGAATTTTCCATCCCTTCTCGCCCACCGGTTCGATGTCCCAAAGAGATAAAATGGCAGCCGTAAACGCAAATATCTCTCGCTCTGCGAAATGCTGTCCTTTACCCTCAAATATATTGTCATGAAAAGGTGTGATAGTGCGCGAATCGACCTTTGTCTCTCCCGTCTCCGAATCTCTGCGGATGAATCTCTGTGGGTCATATTGGCCGGGGTTATGGAAATACCGATCATCCTTTTGATGGGCACCATGTGAAATAGCAATATAGTCGCCCCTTTGTAGTTTGTATGTCTTGGGACTTGTCAGGCCATCAATTGCAGCATCCTTGTCGGATTCAGTCAGGTTAAGGTCCGAAGTAAGTTGCCTAAAAGATACACCCGCTGATTCCAGACGTATAGTTTCGTAATAGCAGGCCTTGAAGAGAGGACAACACTCAATAATACCCTTCAGATCAATGGAAAGCTTAGGTGGCTCCTGGAATGGGAAACCATTTCCACCACGGCTGACCCGCGTAGCTTTGGCGTATGGAGATATCTCCTTTCGGATATCCTCCAAGAGTTTGGGATCGGCATATATATGAAGCAGATTCCAAAAGACAACTTTTGGTGTGTTTCTAAGCAGAGCCCAAAGCTGAGACAGATGCCCTGGGGCGCTGGCGCCGGAGGACAATCCCAGCTTTCTGGAAATCCGGATTCGCTCCTTAATGGGTTCTGAAACGTCCTCAAGATCACGCAACTCCATACCAGGATCTCTACCATCATCCCAAGCTATAAACGCTTGGTGAAAAGCCGAGAAAATCTCCAGGAGACGCCTACGGGCAGGATGCGCTGCAGAAACACCTGGTGAGGGAAGCCAGCGAGGCGCTCCAGTGAGTAGAGAGATAATCCGGTTTTCCATAGTCCAAAGATCCTCTAGTTGAGAGAAGAATAACTCGGTAAAAGCACTTCCCATAAACAGAGTGACGGAGAGATACCCGATGAAGTCCTTTACAAGAGAGAAAAGGTTTGCTTCACAGGTTCTGACTTCAGTGTCATAATCATCAACAGTGACTTGACTGGCGCGCTCCCAAGGTGCCTGGTCGACAATACTTCGACAGAACGTCACTAAATTCGGGGTTTCGCGCTCTATCAATCTCAATTCGGTTGCTAAAGCTTTAGTGATAAATGGTTCCCGCATGATAGCAGTCTCATGGAACGCACGAGAATCCTCAGGTTTCAACTTGTGGATTGCACCCGTGTCACCAAAGACATTCTCAATGACATAAGCAGTCACTGCCGCGCTGGATGCATCTGGAGAAGACAAGATAGTCTTCGTGATGGACGGGGACACGACCACATTCTGCCTGACACCGCCCATCAAGAGACCAAAGACGGATTCCTTAGCTGAATCCCTTTGGTATCTGTCAGCTGATAGTGAAATATGGTCACGCTTTAAGAAGAAGAGACAGACCTGGCCTTGCAGACAGAGGTTACATGGTCCCAAGTCAGTGACAGGCCGTGCCCAATCCACGGTAGCCAGTACGGAACGATTTTCACACTCTGTGGCTCCTCATTGCTGGGCTTCCTGCGCCTGCTCTGAAGGCCAGTGATGATGCGCGTCGCTATGCATGAGAATACAATAACAGCAATAAATGTCCGCCAAGTCAGCTCTGGAAGATGGTCGTAACTGTTCCGGACAGTCTGTGCCAGATCTGATGAAGATGGAGATGACGGTGGCGATGCGTATTCCTCCATAGCTGACAAGGGCAATGAAGAAGTCAAAGAAAATATAAAATGGCAGATAGAAAATAAAAGAGAAAGAAGATCAGCGCTATCACTAAGGAGTGGAATGTAATTTCTTGAAACTATTTACTGCTGCAATCTGTAAGATGGCCCTTTTTTCACGTGACTTGTCGATTACTGATGTGGATCAGGGGTGCAGCGTCTGGGTACCAGATACTAAAAGGATACCGTAGGATTCGTAGGGATCGTGGTTCTATATCGATATACTGCTATCTCTAGTACATCTTGAAGCTCTAAACGATGTGCTTAAGCTCTCGATCGCTTCTTCCTACTACTCCAGGATACACGTATGATGGTCCTTCCTCCCGGAACATACATACTCCGTATCCGGGACCGGATTATTAAGTAATCCACCTGTCCAAAATAGTAACGTAATCGGACACCGAGAGATACAGCTTTTTCGCCAGGCACCATGGAATTAGCTATGGGTTTGTACAACTGTGGAATTATCAACGAATTCAATATATTTCTATATACCAAATAAATCAAGGCTATTTAACAGGACATCTTAAGCAATTATGGCCAGTCTGACCGCAATTACTACATTTAACAAGCTTCTGCTGCCTCTGAAATGATGAGATGATTGCTGTTGAAGTAATTCCTCCATCTGTTGAATTTTTTGCTGGCCTTGTAAACCAGTAAGACTTCCTTTATCTTGAATAAATTTTTGAGGTGCTTTCTTTTTTTTATTCTTTCTTTCCTAGACTGTACAGAGTTGTTGAACCTTATTTTATAATAAAATTGCATTTTGCATTGTAATCTCTACACTCTTAATCACCTTATCTATTGCCCAATTGATTATGGAAGGAGATATCTCATTATTTTTAAGATATTGGATTCATTGTTTTTGTTGCTTAAACTGATAAGCATTTGTTAGTATTTCCCTTGATCCAAATGATTTGTTGCTGCAGGCTGTGTGTAAGGGCTGGATGGCGGTGACGGCGTGAAGAGGTAATCAATATACGGAGAATGCTAAATACGATAGTAGGGAGGAGAACGTAGGGTCCTTCTTGTACGAGAACTAATCGCTGACTTCGCTGTTAGTTAGTTATTGTTGGAGGGGGTTGAACTCGCTGAGTTGGTTGATCTAGCTAGGGAGGCGGGCGAACTATCTACACAGTGCGCTGACTAATGTGGACTAAACCTAACTAGGAAGGAGCTGAGCCATGGGAACCACCGACATGTTATATCCTCATCAATTACACTTTTAGAGAACGGCACATTCTATAGACTGATTTTTGGGCAAATAAACAAATACCAACATGCCTTTCCTTTGGACTAGTTATCGCTGAGTAGAGTCATAAGTAGCACCCACATACATACATCCACACATGCATATACACATTAGATACTTGTACAAGAGGACAACCTCGAAACTCCTTATTGTTCAGCTTTCAGAACCGCCTGCAAGGCTGTACTATCTTCCTCGTATTTGCCAATTTTGGCCTGCGCTTTATGAACCTTCTGCAAAAGCCAGGTGATTCTAGGGTACAGCTCTCGTGGCTGCCTGCGCATGGCTTCGAGCATACGAAGCTCTTCCTCAAACGTCTTGATCTTGTCATTCTCCTTCCGAATCAGCTCCGAGAAGACGGCAAGGTCAAGACGGCTGCTCAGTGCCTTGTTTTCTGTCAGCCTCCGGAAGACAGCCCGGAAAACCGGTCGGCTAGGCTTGATTAGATGCGGGTAACCATTTACGGAAATGACGGAGACGAGTTCTGCCTGTTCAAGAGCGCGAATGCTAGCCTCGCCATTTTTCTTAAACAGCTCAGATAAGAGCACCTTGTTATAGGTGATCACCCCATCCTTTGAATTCGCGATCTCCTTAATTAAATGCCAGACCTGTTCGCGATTCCACGGCTGCTCCGAGGTATTGGCTTCCAGGAGAAAGATCTTCAGGATCTCAAAAACCGCCTGCTCAATAATGCGATTGGTGGCAGCTTTTCCATGCTGGTCAGTAACACAAAAGCAGCGTGCGGTAAGTCGTTGGGGACTTCTTACCTTTGGGAGTTTCTCCAGCCTTGATACGGTGTGCCATGAACTCGAGGTCCGTCACACGACCACCTAGAGTTTCAATACAGTAGTCCAAATCATCCAGCGGCTCCGGTGTCTTTGTCTCTGCCCCCGGACTCCATTCGTCGTCATGCTGAAGGTGTCTGAGAACAAACCTCCTTCCAACTTCAAGTGAGCAGTCACCCAAGGAGATATTTCGGAACACTTGGTTTGGGAGAGCCCTGCTCAGAGTCTTGGAGAATGAGATGTCAGTTGTCAAGAAGATTACATGAGCGATGTTTCCGGTAACCAATTCAGCAGCCCATTCGGTCATCTTGTCGTATACAGCGTTTTGCTCCATGGCATTGTGCAGGAAATTATCAATGACGACAACGGGACGTTTCTCAGGATGCGCCTCCAGGTACTCTTCGTCACTCAGATAAGAGTCCTTGTCGTCCTTTCCTCTGCCTTCCAGGGCAATTCTTTTCAACGCCACCGAGGTATTCTGCCAAATCTTGCTGAGTTGCGCGTCTAGTGTCTCTGTAAATCCAGCTTTAGTTCCGATCACGCCTTGCGTTGCAAGGTCGATAAAGCTGCTGACGTTGTTCATCCAGGAAAACACCGGCCGATAACCAACCTGAGACGCTGCAGCTGAAATCTTCTCGGCATCCCCTTTGGCCTCCTGTATGCGCTTGCAGTCGATGATGACCTTGTACTTCGAATTTTCGAGTGCTTGGCCCATCACCAATTCCCGTTTCCCTGAACCACGGGGCCCGTGAACCACAATGAAAGTGTCAATGTTCTCCGTTAGCCATGACTGCAACAAAGAAATATCACTCTGGCGTCCTTCCCATATTGCAGCAAGCCCACGGTCATCGCTTTTACGACGACCGAGACCGAGATGCATGATGTTTGCATTGCTGGCTAGGTCGCGTACCCATTGCAGAGTCGGGTTTCTCTCTGTCCGAAGATTGGTCTTGATTTTCAACTCAATGAAGAACGTGCGAACCGGATCAAATATAACCACTGTAATCCCAGCAATCAGCGCTGCGATGGCTGGAATTACTATCCGGGGGTGATTGAAAAGCCAGTCCTTAATCGAAGAAGCCTTGATAATGCGTTCATACCGCAGCTTTAGTTTGGTGCCGTTTTTTCCGCCTCCTTCCTGCTCTGGGACCATATATCCATGCAGACAGTTCTTTGCCATGACGGCATATTTCGGTCGGGCAAATTCTATGTAGGCATAATTAGGAGTCGCTTTGGAACCCGGCTCTTGTGTTTCTATATTCCGCAACTTCCCGTATTTGCGGAACAATGAGTACAGAGTCTCCGCAGTCAGTTCTACTGCAGTATGATCAGGATCAGTAGGTAGAAACTCAACTCTGAGCTTCTGGGATGGGATACGATAGAGATCCTCTATCCAAGGCCGGCCAATAACGCGAGAGACTTTGACCTTCTGGAATGGATTAAACCAGGGAGTAATTGGGTTCTTCTCCAGATGGTGTCTAATGGCAGCCTCGATATCGGTATTCTCAAAACCAGGCTTGCGAGAGTATTTCACAAATGCTCCTCCTTCATTGAACCGAGGTATTACATCCTTGATCTCGATACCTATGTCTGACGGAAAGACCCGCCTTATTATATTCCACGGTGTCGAGGCCGCGAGATGCGGTTTATCAATCTGCTTCAGCCGCTTCTCAAATGACTTAGTACCCGCTAGGGGTCCTCGGAGCAGCCATTGCAGCTTCAAGGGGAAGATGTCTGTGGAGGACCGGTATAAGCCCGCAGTAAAGTGGGACTATAGCACATAGAGCGAAGGCGCAAAAAAAAGTAAAATAAAATATGAGAGAGAGAAATGGGAGGAGCTTTAAAGCTTACTGTTTATATAGACGACACCCTCCTTGTTCCCTACATCAATGTGTCCTGATTCGAGAGCAGAAGCGTGTCTCACGCTGGCAACAAAAGTTACCCGAGGTAGAGTTTGTCGTGGACAAGAAGCACATCTTGGGAGACGAGCAGCAGAAGCAGAGAACAATGCTGCCCTCGAGAAGGAAGCCCACATCATCTTCTCCAACAATGCCAAACGAGAGAAGTTGCTGCCAGCGAAAACATTTGAAGCTGGGCTTCTCTTGGAGTGTTATCAATGACGTCATGTGATCTTACACGCCATAACGGGAATTCCGTATGTTTTCTTCCGAATTACCGTCACGTATTATTTGAAAATTACCGGGAAAAGTAACTTCGAATGCCTCGAAGCAATCAAGGAACCCTCTCGGTTGATTTGCGTCTCACTTCAACAACCTTTGAAAAGCCCGAAAAAAATGGGATGGTGGTGGAAATCTTCCCCGCCAAAGGATCGGCAGCAGGATCTGCTTCAGAATAGCAAGAATGATGGCTCCAAATCGGACTCGAACAGTACCTCTGTCCCGCCGCCAACGCTGAGGACATTGACCGCGGACGAACAAGCAGAAGCAGATCTCAAAAGATTCTTCGCCAGTTTAGAAGTTGAAGAGAATAAGCGGTCACATCCAGATCAGGCATCGTTCCATCCGTCTTCGTCTCCGTCTGCGTCTCCTGAAGTACCCTCCACAGCGCCCACGGAACCCGCAAAACCAGCCGCAACACCGGGGTCCATTGCTCCCGACTCCCTCTACCCAGACACCATGTCTTGCCGCTCTGCATTCGATTATGCCTTTTTCTGTCAATCATTTGGTGGACAGTTTGTCAATGTCTACAGATATGGCGAACTACGGTCCTGCAGTGAACATTGGGACAATTTCTGGCTTTGCATGAAGACTAGGGCGTCTCCGGAGGAAGAGAAGAGAAAGGCCATTCGGGACCACAACAGAAAGAAAGCGATTAAGTACAAGACTGGTCCGAGCAGTGAAGATGTCTGGGATTTAAGGACAGAACCTGCTCGAGACGCCTTCACCGGAGATTTCGCTGCGTTTGAGAGGATGAGGGCTGAGGCAGAAGGGACAGAGAAGCCGTCATTGTGAGGTGGGCTTTTTGATATTTTTTTCTACCATGTATTATTATTTTCAGACTCACTTTGCTCTCTTTCTCTCCTTGGCCCCCTTTACCCAATATTTATTGTTCTCATGCTGGCTCATTTGGTATAGATACCTGGTACAATGTTCAATGCAATTCACCTCCAAGGTTAATTCCTTCAAACATTATTTGGACCGTTCACTGTTCCTTCTAGTATAATAACAAAGAGCACCATCTTCTCTTTATTCACACACATCCTTCAAAGAGGGCATCCATTGTTAACCTCAAAACAGACCCTTTGTCCAACAATGGAATTCTTTATCGAAGCCCATCCATCCCGTTTTCTTCATTTCGACTCCTGTCAAATACCATGTCTCTCCTCCAATGCTTATAAAAAGCGGATTTCTCATGATATCAGTGCATCTTTGAGACCGCACATCCCGTATTTGCCACTACACGAATCAGACCTATATCCAGTCAAGGTCTCCGAAACGATGTCCATCAGAACAACCCCGGGCATCTCCCAAACACACAAGGATACCAAACAAAATTCTCAACCGCAAAGATGCAAGGTCCACTTCAGTCCAAATATCCAGGTTATTCCCGCCGATTTGCCATTATCAAGCGAGAAGAACAACGCCAATGCCAGGTCCAATCGGGATCCCAGCCACAGACTCAACCCAATCATCAAACCCCCCTCGGACTTCGATAAAGAAATGTTAATCGAAACACTGCGAGAAATGGTGAACATTGCCGAAAAAAGACTCCGTATGTACTACATGTTCCTACGCGAGAAAGACCTAGACGAGGCATTCCTCGTAAACGAGCGCTTTCTGAGACTAAAGGCTAGACGGAGAGCCATTAGGGATGCAGGCGATGCAGGGTTCACCATGCGGGTAACTAAGGAGACCAGGCATAGTGGGAGGAAGGCTGAGGGGAGCACAAGCCAATCTGAAGGAGAACTGGCGAGTACTGGCACTTAACAACACAAGAAAATAAAAAAGTCTGGTTCAGAGATGAGATCCCAGCAGGGAACGAGGGTTCTACCTGATCTGTGGGATATAATCGATAACAATGAATGGGATTTGGCCTTGTTCACTTTATTTCGAAAGACGAATGGGCGACTGCTCTATTTTACTGGTCCTCCCAGCCGTGAAGCCTATGGGCTACAGCATCTACAGATATATCAATATCAAAGAAAAGGCGGAATGTAAGCCATGGACTATTCACAACATCTCCTCTATTCACTTGTTGTCGATATGCTTCATGGGCAGCGTACAAATCCAGCCCATGAATGGATTTCTCAACACTCATGCATTGCGTAATATGCACGGTAGTTCATGGTAGTTCAAAGCATTCAGTGCAATGATTATTGTTTTTGCCTTCTTGGTGTCTCTAGTTACGCGTAAGTGCGACTCTCCTACGTGGAAAGAGAGAATTGAGAAAAGTATGTATCTATCTATCCAACACAGATCTATTGGACTGTAGGAAATTTCTGAAAGAAAGCAAGGTAGTAGTAATAATCAAGAAAACTAAACTGTATGTACAGAACATTGCAAGTCCTCTTGACACCTTGCACGTAAACTGCATGAACGCTCAACTGAAAGGCAAATCAACATAACAAGAAGGGAAAGACATGGCAATGAACCAATCCCAAATATGAATAAGGGAGAAACGTAAAAGAGAAGTCCACCTAAGTCACTTTTCCCATCCTTCTTGTACAAACAAAGAAATCGTGATAGTGCGTTTTGCGACATTCCGTGGCTTGCCTCGCAAAACTCCTCGCCCAGAACGCATTAAAGACCAAGGATATCATACTGTAAATACAATTTTTGCCAAAATTCGCCCGACTCGAAATCGTTTCCACGTCGACGTTCATGGTTCATCAGTGAGACTCGCTTTTATCAACTTTTCTGTAATCATTACTTTTTGGATAAGCAACTTAAGCGAAGCCCTCGCCGTTCCAGGTCCTCCTTATGAGGAAAGGACCTCAACATATTGCGGAGGTTGTGGAACGGAGTCAATTGCTGGCCGTCGGACAATACCGCCAGAGACAGGAAGCTGAGAGCTAATGCCCGTGAGGGAGGAGTCTACCTCGCGAGCGCATTGACGACCCTCGTTAATGCCCCTAAGAAATGAGCGTTAAAACGTTGCTAACCACAACACAAAGAGAGCAGACAACTTACCAGACAATAAGAGACTGTCCACGTCTGCAGTCACCAGCAGCAAAGACGCCAGGAACGTTTGTTGAGTACTTCCCAGGAGAAGTCTTGACATTCTTTCGAGCATCACGTTCGATAACATTGCCGAGAAGTCGATCCTCAGGACCCAAGAATCCCATAGAAAGGAGGACGAGGTCAGCAGGGAAGAACTGCTCACTACCGTCCACAGTCTTCATGTCCCATCCACCCGATGCACTCTTGGTCCACTCGACACGAACGGTATTGATACCCTTTACATGGCCGTTTCCATCGTCGACGAACTCCTTAGACATAACACAGTATTCACGAGGGTCTTTACCCATATGGGTCTTGACTTCGGTGTGACCGTAATCCACACGGTAAATGCGAGGCCACTGTGGCCATGGGTTGTCACGAGCACGCTCTGGAGGAGGCTGAGGCAGAAGTTCAAAGTTCGTAACAGACTTCGCACCGTGACGAACAGAAGTTCCAATACAGTCGTTGCCAGTATCACCACCACCAATAACGACAACATGTTTGTCCTTTGCAGAGATATACTCGCCGTCAGAGAGGCCAGAGTCGAGGAGTGATTTGGTGTTACGGTGCAGGAATTGCATAGCAAAATGAACACCCTCGAGCTCGCGGCCTGGAACTTTCAAGTCACGGGCAACAGTGGCACCAGTTGCAATGACAACTGCATCGTTGGTCTCGCGCAAAGACTCCAAGGTGACATCGCTGTCAGGGCCAACGGCGACGCCGGTCACAAAACTAATGCCTTCTGCAGCCATCAAATCGACCCGACGCTGCACAACCCTTTTGTCAAGCTTCATGTTGGGGATACCATACATGAGCAAACCACCGACGCGGTCGGCACGCTCATACACAGTGACACTATGGCCAGCACGGTTGAGCTGGTCAGCAGCCGCAAGACCAGCAGGACCAGAGCCAATAATTGCGATGGTTTTGCCGGTGCGGGTCTGGGGTGGTCGAGGAACCATCCATCCCATCTCGAAACCGCGATCGATAATCGCGCACTCGATTGACTTTATACCAACAGGGTTCTCGTTAATTCCCAAAACGCAAGCGCCTTCGCAGGGTGCGGGACAGACACGGCCAGTGAATTCGGGGAAGTTATTAGTCATGAGTAGGCGATTCAGTGCATCCTGCCACTGGTTCTGGAAGACGAGCTCGTTCCACTTGGGAATAATGTTAGAGATAGGGCAACCGGTGTCAGACTGACAGAAAGGAACACCGCAGTCCATGCAACGAGCAGATTGATACTTAAGCTCATCCTCACTGAGACGGCTGGACAGCTCAGCCCAGTCACGAGTACGGGTGACAGGGTTGCGGTACTTCTCGCTGCGTCTGGAGTATTTCATGAAGCCCCTCGTCTTGTCAAGAATGAGAGCGGATCTCTTCTTCTCACTCTTCGAGTCGCTGATACTATCCTCGATGTCTAGCATATCAGCCTTCTTGGATGCAGACTCAGCTTTCTCTTTCGGCTTCTCGGAATCCGCCTGCTTTTTCTGGAGATACGGAAGTGAGAAATCTAGTTTCTTAGCCGCCTTGGCCTTCGCAGCTTCCTCCTCCAGAATCCGCTTGTAATCAGTTGGCAAGACCTTGATGAAGTGGGGAAGAGCACGGTTGAAGTCAAGGAGAATGCGTGCGGCCAACTCAGAACCAGTATAGTGATGATGATCCTCGATCAAACCGCGGACGAACGCAATCTCAGACGGGTCCTCAAGGCCAGATACCTGGACCATTTCCATGTTAACTTTGGAGTGGAAGTCCTGGTTCATGTCCAGAACGTAGGCAATACCGCCAGACATGCCAGCAGCGAAGTTACGTCCAGTAGAACCCAAGATGAGAACACGACCACCAGTCATGTATTCACACCCGTGATCACCAACACCCTCAACGACAGCAGTAACACCCGAGTTACGAACAGCGAAACGTTCGGCAGCCAGGCCGCGGAAGTAGCAGGTACCACTCGTAGCTCCATAGAGACAGGTGTTACCGATGATAACATTCTCCTCGGACTTGAACGTTGCGCCCCGTGGCGGATAAATGATAAGACGACCACCAGACAAGCCCTTTCCGACGTAGTCATTGGCGTCACCTTCAAGTTCGAGAGTCACACCAGGAGCCAAGTAGGCACCAAATGACTGGCCAGCAGAGCCCTTGATGTTCGCATGTATGGTATCTTGCGGGAGGCCAGCCTCACCGTAGCGACGGCTGATCTGATATGAGAGGGTCGTTCCCAGAGCACGATCAGTGTTCACAATGTCACACTCAATTCTACAGGGCAGACCCCTCTCCAGGGCAAGTTCTGATTCAGCAATCAGTTTGTTGTCAAGGCGAGTATGCAGGCGGTGGTCCTGCTTGCGGACGTTGTAGGTAGCAACACCAGGGCGAAGAGAATGAGCAGGGGTCAGGATGAGAGAAAGATCGATCCTCTCTTGCTTGGCTGAACGGATATCGTCCCTGACCTTGAGTAGTTCCGCTCGTCCAACCATCTCATTAAGAGTGCGGAAACCCAATTTGGCCATGATTGCACGCAGCTCGTTCGAAATGTAGTAAAAGAAGTTGATCACATGCTCAGGGGTACCCTGGAACTTCTTCCTGAGCACTGGATCTTGAGTAGCAATACCAACTGGGCACGTATTCAGGTGGCATTTACGCATCATGATACAGCCCATTGCGATCAATGGCGTTGTCGCAAAGCCGAATTCTTCGGCTCCGAGCAAACAGGCCATGGCGATATCACGGCCGGTACGAAGCTGGCCATCTGTCTGCACGACAACACGACCACGCAAGTCATTCAGAACCAAAGTCTGGTGAGTCTCAGCCAGACCCAGCTCCCATGGAAGACCAGCATATTTGATACCAGTCCAGCGAGAGGCACCGGTACCACCGTCGTGACCAGAGATCAAGATATGGTCGGCTTTGGCCTTGGCAACACCGGAGGCGACGATACCCACGCCAACCTCAGACACAAGCTTGACGGAAACGCGAGAACGAGGGTTGGAGCACTTGAGATCATAGATGAGCTGCTTGAGATCCTCGATGGAGTAAATGTCGTGGTGGGGAGGCGGGGAAATCAAACCGACACCAGGGGTCGAATGGCGGGTGTGCGCAATGGGGCCCACGACTTTGTGGCCCGGAAGTTCACCACCCTCACCTGGCTTGGCACCCTGGGCCATCTTGATCTGCAGCTCATCAGCATCGGCGAGATAGCCTGAAGTGACACCGAAGCGACCGGACGCAATCTGTTTGATGGCGGACCGCATCGTGTCGCCGTTCTCGAGCCTCTTGCTACGCTCCGCGTCCTCACCACCTTCACCAGTGTTAGACTTGCCCCCAAGACGGTTCATAGCAATGGCGAGCGTCGAGTGAGACTCCGCAGAGATTGAGCCATAGGACATGGCACCAGTCACGAATCGACGGACGATCTCGGTCCAAGGCTCGACCTGATCGATAGAGATGGGGGTGCGCTGTTCGAAGTCGAACTCGAGCATGCCCCGAAGAGTACAGTTCTTGATCTGTTCGTGTTCCGCTCTGGCGTATGCCTCATAGGACTTGTCGTTCTTGGTACGGACGGCGTCCTGGATATTGGCAATGCTGACAGGGTCGTTGATGTGAGCTTCACCTCCCTCACGCCAGTGGTACTCACCAGACTCGGGAAGACCTGGGATCTCGACGACCTTTCGGGACGGGTAACCCCTCTCATGGAAGGCGAAGGCGTCCTGTGCGATGAGTTCAAATGACAATCCACGGATACGACTCGCTGTTCCAGCAAAGCACCGATCGATGACAGAGTCATCAATACCAAGAGCCTCGAAAATCTGCGCCCCCTTGTAGGATTGCAAGGTGGAGATACCCATCTTGCTCATTACTTTGAGGATACCACCGTCGCAAGAAGCCTTGTAGTTCTCGATAACCTTCTCGTCGGAGAGCGGCTTGCGAATCAAATTCTCACGGTTCATCTTCAGGATGCACTCCATTGCCAAATAGGGGTTAATGGCATCAGCACCGTAACCAAGCAAGACACACAGGTGGTGGACTTCACGAGCTTCTGCTGTTTCTACGACCAAGGCCGCTAAGGATCTCCACTTGTTGCGAACGAGATGGTGGTGAACGAGACCCGTAGCCAGAAGAGCAGAGACCGGAACACGGTCAGCAGAGGTAGCACGGTCAGAGAGAACGATAATCTTGTCACCATTCTCGATAGCCTGGGTGGTAGCTTCACAGATAGAATCAAGCGCTTCCAGATAGCCGGGGACACCCTTCATCTTCTCAAAAGTGATATCGATCACCTTTACCGTCCAATCTTTATGGGCTTTGTTAATGTTCTTCACTGCATTGAATTCGGTAATAGACAAGATGGGGGATGGGAGATGCAGGCGGCGGCACTGGGATGGATCCATCGCGAGAAGGTTTCCCTGAGGACCGACGTAGCAATCCAAAGACATAACGACCGCCTCTCGAATAGGGTCAATCGGGGGATTGGTCACCTGCGCGAAAAGCTGGCGGAAGTACTCGTACAGCAGACGGGGCTGCTCAGCGACGCAAGCCAGTGGAGCATCATTGCCCATAGAACCAAGGGCTTCCTTAGAATCGGCCGCCATGGGGCCAAGGAGCAGGCTAACTTGTTCAAAAGAATAACCGAAAGCCTTCAGGCGGCGATCATTTTGCACGGTAACGTCATCGAGAGGAAAGCCAAGGTCGACATTCTGAGTGAGCAGCTTCTCGTTGATAGCAGGCAACTTGAGCATTTCCTTGCCTACCCAAGCAGCAAAGTCCTGACGGTGCACGACGGTGTTCTTCAACTCGGCATCGGAAATGATGCGACCAGCCACGGTGTCCACGAGAAGCATCTTGCCGGGCTGCAGGCGGCCTTTCTGGACCACTCTCTCGGGGTCAACTACGATGGTACCAACCTCAGAAGCACAGATGATGTGATCGTCATCCATGACGTAGAAACGGCAGGGACGTAAGCCATTACGATCAAGATTGGCACCGCAATAGCGACCATCGGAGAACGTGAAGAGAGCAGGGCCATCCCATGGCTCCATCAGGCACGCAGCCCATTCGTAGAAGGCCGCCTTGGCAGGGTCCATGGCGGCGTTATCCTGCCAGGCTTCGGGGACCATGAGCATGACAGCCTCAGGCAAGGACAAAACGCCATTGATCATCAGCAGCTCGAGGACATTGTCAAACGCAGCGGAATCGGAGCCGCCATCCTCAACAATGGGATACAGGAGATCAAGATCATCGCCAAAGACATCGGACTTGAGAAGGCCTTCTCTTGCCCGCATCCAGTTCTTGTTTCCGCGGAGGGTATTGATCTCACCATTGTGAGCAAGCCATCGCAAAGGCTGGGCACGGTCCCAGGAGGGGAATGTGTTCGTGGAAAAGCGAGAATGAACCAGAGCAAAGTGGGCTTCATAGTCGACATTGACCAGATCATGGTAGTACTGATAGACCTGAACGGGGGCCAGCTGACCCTTGTAGATGATGTTCCTGTTGCTAAGGGAGCACAGGTAGAACCAGTTTGCGATGCCAAGAACATGTGTAGCACGCTTCCGGAGAACGTAAAGTTGACGCTCGAATGTTCTCTCGTCAAACTGCTCTGGATCGGTGATCTCCGCCTTCACACCTTCACCGTAGGTAGCCTTGTATACAACAAATGGCTGCAAGATAATCGGCTCGCGGGAAAGCGCGGCAGGACCCAGAATTGTTGAGTCCCGCGGGACTTCACGCCAGCCCAAGACCCTCAGTCCAAGAGATGCTGCAAGGTCTTCGAAAGTCGCGGTAGATTCCTTGACGGTCTCTGGATCAGGCTTGAAGAACAGATTACCTACAGCGTACTGGCCAAGCGGGGGAAGCTCCACTCCCACATCACGAGCGAAGTTCTTGATAAAAAATTTATGCGGAATACTCGTCATCACACCAGCACCATCACCATCGCGAGCATCAGAGCCAACGGCTCCCCGATGAGTCATGTTGCATAGTAAATTCCGAGCTACATGACGGAGAATTAGTGTCGACGGGATAATAGGAAGATATGTCTTGGGAGTCTCATACCATCGCTAACAATCTTGTGGCTAACTTTACCCTTGATGTGACTGGAAATAGAAATATACTCGTCAGAAGGAATTCGTAAGAGGGGGAGGGCCAATTGGGTGAGGACTCACGCTGCAAAGCCTACACCGCAAGCATCCTTCTCATACTGCGGATCATAGAGACCCTGCTTCTCAGGGAGAGCCTGAGCCCAGCCATATCCTTCCTTTGGCTGGAACTCGGTGTATTGTTGAGCAGTCTGCTCTTCAACTATATCTGTGCCATAGATTTCCTCAAAGTTAAGACCCATTCTTTCCGCCGGTGACCGACAGAAAATGGGAATGATAGTGTGTGTGTGTGTGTGTGGGCTTTTTTTTTTTTGGAAGAGACTGGATCTGATGAAGTGCTGCCGGAGGGGATTTCCTGGATGAGGCAGGCTGGAGGGTTGGAAGAGAAGTTGGAGAGCGATGGGGATGTCGTCACGACTGATATGATACGTAGCGGGGTCAACAACGCGGGTATGGGAGATGCAATAGAAGGATTGATGACCCAACGTCTGGCTCCGTGTGGTGTATGTAGATAGATGGTAGGAAGAAGGAAGAAGAGAAGAAGGGGGGAGAAAAATAATTGAGAGAGCGAAGGCGGGGGAGGGGGAAGAAAAATGCCAAAAGGGAAAAAGAAAAAAAGTGGGCAGGTCCGGGGAATGAATCACAGCAACAGGAATAATAATTGAGACAACTCCGATACTGGAGACTACTTACTAGTACTGGAGGAACGGCCGAGAAGCAGCAAAAGTGCCAGCAATCAAAGCATCGGAATAAGTAATCTTGCTATTATTATGCTGCGCAGATATGTATGCTATGCTATACTGCGACTTGCTCCTACAGTGGGGGTTGAAGGCGTGGCGAATCTACGCTGGACAGACAACCGATATACGGAGATGACCTTGCGTACGTACTTTCATATAGTACTATGCTACTACCATGATACTCTTCAAATCCCCGCGCATCATCTCCAGACGCATAACATGACGATGGCATTCTTCAGACAACAAAAGCATGTATCCCCCGTGCAAGCGTGCAGCAGACAGCTGGCATAGAAGCCTAGGTACATAGTAAGTACATCCCTGTCAGCCGGATTTGCCTGGAGGACTTAAGGATGTATGCAGATGCACGGCCAAGAGCGATAAGCGCAGGCAGCCAATCATGACGCTTGCTTTTCAAGCTTTTGGCCATAAGATTAGGCTTTTGCTACGTCAGGATCCACTGTGGTGGGGCTTTGGAACCGAGAGCAAAAGTAAGGTGCGTTTTAGAATGTGTTCAGACTTCAGAATACTACTGTACCTTTACTATATGCTCTAGCACTACGAGGTATACTACAGTAATCCCATGGTAATATGGACTGCACATGAATTACCCTATCCATGTCTTATGTAGTATATTGTCTCCATATGTTGTAAGGTATTGTACGCTGTATGCTTTACTCCGGACAACGGCGTGCCGTCCCCAGTGCACTGAGCCCAGGACGATCCCCTGCCCAGTTCCTTGCCATCATGTGCAGGCGCGCATGCATCATGCATCTGCACAGATATCCAGGAAGTACCCCACACCCGACTAGCCTTCTTGTAGAATGTAGATACAGTGTAGAAGTGGATAGTAGTACTAACAATACATACTTGTTCTCTACTCCGTACTCCGGGTACTCCGTGCATTCAGCAATGAACAACGGCTCTCTGTGCTCCGCTGAACAGTAATAATGGGGCATCTAAGCAAGCGCCAGGGTTCACCAAGCCCAATGACTCCACAGTGTCCAGTCCCGATTTCGGTGCCCACCGAGCTACTGCCAGTTCCGTAATGCGCAAGCCCCATTGGCCGCTGGGTTTCCTCAAGCTCATTGTTTGAGGTCATAGAATCAGAGCTTATCGCGGCTCCGGCAAAATCATCTCTAGCTCCATGTCTTTTTTTTTGACCATCTTCACATGTCAGTCGTCTGGTAGCACCATTACCGGGCGGAGAGAAAGCTGCACTCCGACAGACTTTGACTAGACACGGTGGATGAGGGTTCAACTGTCTGTATCGGCTCACGGAAATAATGCAACTGGATATAAATCAAGCCAATCCCGCACTACTATTTAATTCTACCACTGTGGATAATAATTCCATTCCCCGGATGACTTACTACCACGACAAGACTCGTTGGCTGATCTCAGTGAAGCGACAGAAGACAACTCACAGAAGGATCGCCGTGTCAATATAATGAGATCCTTTGCAGCAGAAACGCACAACTGCTGCTACTCCGTACAGCGCACAATCCGTCAGTCATGTGACCTCGCTCTTCGGGAAGTGGAAGGTCGCTCGGCAAGGCGGACTTCGCGGAGAACACCAAAATCCGGGACTTTTTGCTTTCTTAGGTGAACAAGTACCAACTCCCCCTTCTCCTGTTTTTCCCGATCTTCCCCAGCGCGCGTCTCTGCGCTTCTTTGCCCGCTTTGGGTTCACCGGGCAATTGACCCGGACGCTTTCGGGGTGCTCCCTTCATCTCCGAAAACCGGACTGACCGTCTTGTCTCTTGAGACTTGAGAGTCACCAACTCTTGGTCCTCCCTCCCTGTTCCGACGCGGCGTTGCCCGACTGCACTTCTACGCTGTCGCTATTATTCTACCACTACCACTATTACTATTACTTACTCTCCTTGACAAGTCACCCGTCACACCACAACATCAGGCCATAGGCTACGGCGTATGTATTCAAATGCAAATGGAAATTGTGGGCCTTTCATATACATATTTCTTATGCCCAGCAATCCTCATAACGCCGCTTCCACTGGTCATCAGGCCTCCCGCTGTTTGGTGCGACTCCCCGAGAACGACACTATCAATCATATTGATTACCGCGGCCGGCTGCGGCCGTTGCCGCTTGACTGGCGTCCACTGTTGATGCCGACGTGACAATCAAACAATGGGGGAAGCCCGTGGGGTTGATTAGGAATCCCCTGATCCTGGGGTCGAATCTCGGAGACAATTCGGACTTTCGAGGAGACGGGCCATGAGTGAGAGGACAGGATGACTTGTACTTCCTTCCTTCTGCTAACGATGCCCTCGTTCAGTCCGTGCCGTCGATAAGTAGGTACGTACGCCGCAGTTTTGACTGCACGATGCTGTAGATAAGGAGAATGTAGGCCTGATTGAAATATCAGGGAAACCCCCAGGAGACGAAAAGACAATAGCTATCCTGATAGAGGCATTATACTATGTCTTGAAGCCTTGTAGACTTGTAACTGATGCAGAGTCCAGACATATCTGAGTAACTCATAGCTGTAAGGTTGCTTAAGCTTCTTTCAAACAAACAAACAATTCTCGCGATTGGTGGATCTTTACCATTTCGAGAAGCCAGATCAACTCCACTGTTACTACACTTTTGAGAAGCTCTCTCCAGACTGCGCAGAACAACCTACAATCCATTTTCATCGTTTATAAGAAATACTGTGTTTTTTTTTTTTTTTTCTCATTTTGTTTTTTGGAGCCGTAAATTCGTATTCTGTACTTCGGACCTGTGGAAGCCATCGGCTCTGCGCAGCGGCGCGACAAGGATAGACACGTCTTGAGCTTCTGCAATCTTCGAACTGGTGAGGAAATAATCATCGAAAATACACCTGGAAGCTCGCCAAGAGACATACTCTGTGCTATTTCGAAATATCCCAAATAAAAATATGCTCTCTCTACCCCTTATTACGCCTCGCGATGTGAGTTGTACGCCTACGCCTCAGGGAATCATGTCTATCCATCAACTAACACATATGCCCTCGTTTCCAGTCCCATGAACTTTGGTTTGGTTCCTCCCAACCCCACCGTTCTTCGTTCCATTACCATCAAAATGCTGGGGAGACAAATAACCATTCCCGTCGCAACAATGGCTCAGCCGCCCACCTGAACAGCCGCACACTGATTTCATCAACTATTCCTGCCAACGGTCTTTCTGCCCTACTCCTCGAAGAGCGTGCTTTACGCGCACGCAAGCAGAATATTGCCTCCTTCGGGTATTCATGGATCAAGCCTGCAGGATGTACGAAGACCATGCTGGGCATGAAGGAAGAGGAGGCGGAGAGAGAAGAAGCCATGGCTGCTGCCGCTGCAGAGATGGCGGCCACTGCTGCTGATCCCAGCTTCATGGATGGTCCACAGATGGATATGGATGGCCAAAATGATCAGATTATGGAAAGGGATTTGGACGACTATATTCCTGAAGCGGATGGGGAAGGTCTAGTGGAGGAAGGGGAAGAAGGTCTAGAAGAGGATTACAATGAGGATGACGAGGATGGCTTCATGGACCGGGATTTAGACGACGATATCCCCGAAGGGTTTCAAGATGATGATGGTGAGAACGATGAATCGGTTGCGGATGATGGTTTCGATGATCAACCAGATCTGGATGACGATATCCCTGAGGCGGACGATAATGATGAGGATGAGGATGGTGATGATGATGACGATGGCGACAATGGTATGGCCCGCGACTTGGACGAAGACATCCCCGAAGCAGCTGAGGCGGCATCCGAAGAAGACGAATGGCAACACACAGACACCGATGCCGAAATCGATGATGATGGCAACGAGCAAGACCTTTCTCCGCGTGATCTATTCGCTGAGAATCTCAGAGCTAGTACGTCCAGTAGCGTTGGCCTCCCACAGTTACCGTCTCAACTCCAAACACGAAGGAACCAAAATTCTCGAGCACATCGGCCATTTCTGCCCCGTTGGAGTGGCAGCAGTGGCACCGATGCTTTCAACTCCAGCGGCATGATGCTAGATGAAGAAGATCTCCGTGCGTCTATCACCAGCACCGGCAGCCGCCAGAGTATCTTCAGCAGGAGATTCCCTCGACGATTTGGGGGTCCCAGGGACAGTTTAGAATAAAGGTACTTCACGCACTAAAAGGGGCCTCTTCTGGCTGGCTCTTATGAAGATGACGTTATGAGATTTTGTATAATAGATGTTTTCGCCCAAAACAAAAGGAACAGGGTGGAATTGGCGTGCTTTGCTTTTGCTTTTGCTTTTGCTTCTGTATTATGTTGCAGTTCAAGATCAGCATTCAAGGCGTCTCATTTTGTTTCTGCCTGGTACTAAATTCTGCTTTAAAGATATCCTCGATGTTGGTATGAGAATAGGAATTCGAATTCGTACCTTGGATCGACGTCGAATGATTTGACCTATATTGAATTGAGTTCAGTATGGCATAGAATTCCTTGTATAAGCCTAATAGCTACTATCATATATGTCCACATACCTCTCTGCATGCATTTGAGTATACCTAAGTCGCTTCTATTGAAGCCTTACATTCCTGGATGGATATTCATATTCTGCAAATAAAAACAGAGGACTATCATTTGCACCTTACCGGACTAAAGATACATTTATTGCTATAAGTAGGAAAAGACCAAAGACACTATATCAACTTCCACCAAGACTAATCAAATCGTGTTATAATGCAATATACAAGGGACAATTCTGTAGCAGGGATGCAATTATAAAGTACCTATGTAGTATATAGGCAGAAGAGACGAAACATCAATTCTATACCCATACTTCTCATCCATTGTAAGCATGCAGAGCTCAGGTCTCACACCTGAGTGCCCATTTTTCAGGAAATGAACCCAATGCAAAGAGAACCAAGACCAGTAAAGCAAACAAGCAAACACCGCAACCCCGAGAACTGCGCTGTAGAAAGACATGTGCCGATGGATTATTGATAAAGCGCCAAGGATTATTAGTAGTGAGGTAGTAGTGTGACTTTCGTAGTGTCATAAGGCATGACTAGAGTAGGTTAAACCGGCTCTCTTGAATGAGACAAGTAGCCCGGTAGGAGAAGTATAAAGACGGGAAGGCAGCATGGGGATCATCGTGCTCAGGTTTGGAGTTGGAGTTGCAGAAGACAGAGAGGTAGCCTTTCCTCCCTCTCTCTCTCCCACTCTCAACTCAACCACACATATACGAAGAGGAAGAAGACAGCAGTAAAGAAGCCCAGCCATACTCGCCAGCCAACGCCTGTGCGTTCGGCCATGCGAAGCATGCGGTTCATGGTGCCGCGCACACGCACACGAGTGTTGTCGAAGGTATCATTCAGTCCCTGGTTTTGCGTCAGTCACCGGACCCTGGTCAAACGAAAGGAATAACGCCTACTTCTGCCAGTCTTGTGGAGTCTCGGATTTCATCTCCAATAGCAAGGGTAATCTATAGAATATGGATTGTAGTCAGCAAAATGGTCAAAGGGGAAGAATTATCCTAAGTCCAAAAAAAGAGTGTGTACCTCTTTTAATGCTCGAACTTTCGCTGAAATCCCTTCGACGTCAGCATCGTTCTGGGACTCAAGAGAAGATAGAACGGCATCCGAATATTGTCCTCTACCATCAAGGAGCATTAATATTTGTCGCGACAACAGCTTCCAAAACTCGCCTCAGGCGGAAAGTGAAAACTACATACTTCGAATTAGGTGTAGCTGTTCTGTACCCAGTGCCTGTGCCTCTACCATTTACGTATCCATCACTTCCTGACCCAGGATACCCTCCGTACCCCCCAACACGAGCAGGCGATCGGCTGGTCGGCCGTGAATCGCCGGTGTAGGATTCGAATAAAGAAGAGGCGGCGCGAGGATCACGTTGGTGAAGCGTTGAGCGAGGGAATCTGCCCGATACAGAATAACCAGACAATATACATATTAGTCTATGCGTAAACCGCGGGAGCGACCAAGTCTAAACGAGAGAGAAGAAAGTCCAGGTTCTAATTACCGTGAGGCCATGGCAGTAGTAGATTCGAGGTAAGGCTTCGAAGAGGGAGCTAGCTAGTTCATGGACATGCTTCCGGTCTTGTACAGGAATGCGAATTAAAAAAAATGGGAAAGAGGTTAGTTCCTGCTCTTAGAGGCGAGTCGATATATTCTTAGGCGACTTGTTCACGAAGTCCGAGTCGTAATCATTAAGTTGCTCCAAGCCCGGTACCTGCATGGGCGCAGCACGTGACGGAAGGCGAACGCGCATCGCGTGTCGCATACAGAATAAACCGCATTTGCGAGGCTACGGAAATGTCAAGGCATACAAGTCGTCCATGTCTGTCTGGACGTCTTTACTCTAGTCCGTCTTGACGATGGCCATTGCGCTTTACAGCCCGCAGCCAGGACAGACGAACCAGCGAGTATCTCATTAACCATTAAAAGGTAAATAAATCCAAGGCACATGTCTAGAATAATCACGATGTATTATTCTTTGAGAAAAGAGTAAGAGTTTTATTGACTGATAGTCATTCCTATCATTTAATGCGCCATCATCGAGTAAATGAAAAAAGGGTGAAAGATCATGATAATAAGAAAAAAACATCACCTGCGCCTTTGACTGCCTTTCCAGTTCACAAATGTCCGACCCACTTTATCCGAATAATTTGTAGATAGTGAAAAAAAGTAAAGAGCAAGCAAGGGAAGAAAAGAAAAGTTATGCAAAGGAAGCCATGTAAGGACACTTTTTAGTCACGCATTTCATCGTCTTCATCAGCGGAGAAGTCCTCATCATCTTCGTCGTCTTCCATCTCATCATCTCCAGCTTCTCTAGACTTCTCGGCTGCCTCGGCAAAGTCTATCTGCTTGCCACGAGTGCGTCGTCCGCCCTGGATGATATTATCAGCGGAGATCGGCTCGAGATTGTCGTGGTCTTCGTCATCATCATCTTCTAATAAAACGAAAAGAAGTCAGTACCAGCTCGAGCACCAATTATGGCATTCAGGTTCGCAATGGGATTTAGGAGGAAGATGGCAGGTGGGCCACCGCATAAAGCATGGAAAAGAGGCGAACTATTTACCTTCAGGGATCTGAGCAAGTTCACGAGTAACGTCAGCACTTTTTCCCACTTGGAATACTAAACTGAGAGGGATCGGTGTAGACATACAATGTCCTCAGGCCCACTGCCTTCGTCACTTTCATCTTCGCTCAAATCCTGAGGCGCGGGCTCTTCAGCGGCCTTGGCCTTTCCCTTGCCCTTCTCCGCAGCCGCAGCGTCAGGAGCATTGGCGGCTGGGTCATCCTGCAGAACAGTCTTGTCGTTGTCGCCCATTGCGGTGAGTGAGAAGAGCGGTAAACGGGAAACGGTATGGTAAAAAGAAGACAGAGCAATGAAAGATTGTCGGGACTGTGGCTGGAGATGGGTGGGAGGGATGACAAGAAGTGGAAAGCAAAGAGAAGAGAAATTTGGCTATGCAAACAATAGAAGCTGCGCCTGGTTGCTGGGAAGGAAAGTAACGCCTCGCAAGATTCACTCGCGATCGCCGCAAGTGCGGAGCCCGATCGCAAGCTCTCATTGGTCAGATAACCCCAGCATGCCAGTGCTCCCGTGACATGTCAAACTCTGTCTGATTTCCCCCAAACGGGTAATCAGGGTAAATCTAGGGCTACTGCAGTCGGCCTGGAGGAGCTGGCATTTGGACAAGAGATTCAGTGACTCAAAAGTTAATGGAAGAAGGGAGAAAGAAAGAGCGCTTTTTGAGTCGGTCTAAGACCCGAACATGCCTAGTATTATTAGTTCATCAAAGCTCCGTAGACAGTTCCAGGTTAACATATCAGGAACAGAACCAAATACTTCGAGAAAGTTCCCAACCACGCAGTGCTCCCTATAGTAGGTAGCCAAATTTAGCATTCTGCCAACAGGTGGTCATATACAGAAGGCGGTGAATAGGGTTGCAATGCAATTCTCGACAGAAGAGGGCAAAAGAACCTTGGAAACAGAAGAAAGGGGCTGATGCATTATTCGATTAGAAGCGTGTAGTAATTTACTAGTAACTGGCTGCACACGGCTCACTAAGCACACTCGCGTACGGTTGCATTTGACCAAGGAACAGTAGATTGGGTTCCACAAAAGATTTATCTCCTTGGCGAAAGAGAGGCAAAAAGCCAGGAAATTACGGTTGTCGGGAACAAGCATTCAAAAGCAGTAGACTAAAGCAGACGGGCTAATCCTCTAGACAGCCGTGGATGGAGCAGGACAAGTATTCGAAGGGTGAGTCATTATGACCTCAGGTCGAGGGAAGCAAAGGAACAAGGTCGGCTTCGAGAACAATCATCCCACCGCTGTTGTCGAATGGAACAGAACAGAAGTGCGAGAGAAACAGTCAATCATACTCGTAATACAGGGTCATCGACGTCATCGACCGGGGGCTCCGCTGGATGGAAGCGGACTGAAGGAAACAGCACAGCGTAGGGAGCTGTACTGTAGTATGTAGACGAAACACGAAGGTAGTAGAACAGTGGTAGAACAAAGGGGAAAGAAGACGGAAATGACAGAGCTGGAACAGCATGGAGCAGACGAGAAGCGGCAGACAAAGAGCGAGCGAAGACGAAAGAGAAAGTGGTTGCTGGGGCATTCAGGCTGCTTCGACGGGCGGCTGGAATGGAATCGCATGGACGCCCGTCGAAGCTTTGCCCTGCTAGAAGCTTCTGCCCGCCCACTTTCTTCAGTTATATCTAGCAACGACCGCTGCTTTTTCCCTCTTTCTCTTTTCCTCATCCTCAGACTTCCTTTGAATCATCTATCTTGACTTCTCTCTCCTCTTAAATACCCCTATCTTCCCACGAATCTCTGTACACTAGATCCTCCCTTCTTTTCTACACTTTTTTACTACCCCGCCTTCATACACACACAACACAATGGCCCCCGCAGTCGGAATTGATCTGGGAACGACCTACTCCTGTGTCGGTTTCTTCAGAGATGACCGCATTGAGATCATCGCCAATGACCAGGGTAACCGCACCACTCCTTCCTTCGTTGCATTCACCGACACCGAGCGTTTGATCGGTGATGCCGCCAGGAACCAGGTCGCCATGAACCCCCACAACACCGTCTTCGACGCCAAGCGTCTCATCGGTCGTCGTTTTGCGGACGCCGAGGTCCAGTCTGACATGAAGCACTGGCCCTTCAAGGTCGTCGACAAGGGTGGCAAGCCCATCATCGAGGTCGAGTTCAAGGGCGAGACCAAGCAGTTCACCCCCGAGGAAATCTCCTCTATGGTCCTGATCAAGATGCGTGAGACTGCCGAGTCCTACCTCGGTGGCACTGTCAACAACGCTGTCATTACTGTCCCCGCCTACTTCAACGACTCCCAGCGTCAGGCCACCAAGGACGCCGGTCTTATTGCTGGTCTCAACGTCCTCCGTATCATCAACGAGCCTACCGCCGCTGCCATCGCCTACGGTCTTGACAAGAAGGGCGAGGGTGAGCGCAACGTCCTGATCTTCGACTTGGGTGGTGGTACTTTCGATGTCTCCCTCCTGACCATTGAGGAGGGTATCTTCGAAGTCAAATCCACCGCTGGTGACACCCACTTGGGTGGTGAGGACTTCGACAACCGCCTCGTCAACCACTTCGTCGCTGAGTTCAAGCGCAAGCACAAGAAGGATCTGACGACCAACGCTCGTGCTCTCCGTCGTCTCCGCACTTCCTGCGAGCGTGCCAAGCGTACCCTCTCTTCCGCCGCCCAGACCTCCATCGAGATTGACTCTCTCTTTGAGGGTATTGACTTCTACACCTCCATCACTCGTGCTCGTTTCGAGGAGCTGTGCCAGGACCTCTTCCGCTCCACCATGGAGCCCGTCGAGCGTGTCCTCCGTGACGCCAAGGTCGACAAGTCCTCCATCGACGATGTCGTCCTTGTCGGCGGTTCTACTCGTATCCCCAAGGTCCAGCGTCTTGTTGCCGACTTCTTCAACAAGGAGCCCAACAAGTCCATCAACCCCGATGAGGCCGTTGCCTACGGTGCTGCCGTCCAGGCTGCTATCTTGTCCGGTGACACCAGCTCCAAGACCACCAACGAGATCCTCCTGCTCGACGTCGCTCCCCTCTCTATCGGTATTGAGACCGCTGGTGGTGTCATGACTCCTCTGATCAAGCGCAACACTACCATCCCCACCAAGAAGTCCGAGACCTTCTCCACCTACTCTGACAACCAGCCTGGTGTCCTTATCCAGGTCTACGAGGGTGAGCGTGCCCGTACCAAGGACAACAACCTGCTCGGCAAGTTCGAACTCACTGGCATCCCCCCTGCCCCTCGGGGTGTTCCTCAGATCGAGGTCACCTTCGATGTTGATGCCAACGGTATTATCAACGTCTCCGCCGTCGAGAAGGGCACTGGCAAGACCAACAAAATCACCATCACCAACGACAAGGGCCGTCTGTCCAAGGAGGACATTGAGCGCATGCTAGCTGAGGCCGAGAAGTACAAGGCTGAGGATGAGGCCGAGGCTTCCCGTATCCAGGCTAAGAATGGTCTCGAGTCCTACGCTTACTCCCTCAAGAACACCATCAGCGAGGGCAAGCTCAACATCAACGACTCCGACAAGGAGAAGGTCCAGAGCAAGATTGACGAGACCATCTCTTGGCTCGACAACAACCAGACCGCTACCAAGGAGGAGTACGAGTCTCAGCAGAAGGAGCTTGAAGGGTATGTTTCGCCATTCCTCTCTTAAATTCCCCTCGTCTTTCAAAGTCAGTTCAACTAACATTTAATTTAGTGTTGCCAATCCCATCATCTCAGCCGCCTACGGTGCTGCTGGTGGTGCTGCTCCTGGTGCTGCTCCTGGTGCCACTCGCACTGCCGATGAGGTCGAGGAGCACCCTGAGGAGCTTGACTAAGCGCCTTCAGTTACGTCCTTACTTTTCATGTCTTTTGCCTTAAATAGGCCACTTTTATGTTTCTTGTTTCACGGAATTATGGGATTTGCTATGTTTTTCCTTTTCTAATTGCGCATGACCTGCATAGATCCTAGTTTGGTGCTTTATGGTCCTTGTCGAATTTTCAAGGGTGGGAAAAGTTATGACGATGGACGATATACTATCTCCTTAATACAAAGAGGGTTGAGTGAGTTTCAATCATTATGTAGATGTCATCGTTATGATTATTTGTATTCTATTGCGCATGTAAAGAATCTTTTAAACAATCAACGACCGATTTCATCAACCCTTCTATAATTTAATTACAATCCCGAAAAGTCACCCGCCCACCATCTCCGTACCCTCCTTGCACCAAGACCAAAAACATGCCCAAATCCGATCTGCTTCGCAGCAGCAGAATGGTCACCATTAAAAGCTGCCGAGTTCAACAGCTTTTCTACTTCTTCGCGCCGGATACGGACAAGAGCGGCGAAAGTGCCGATGGACAGCGCAAAGATGGGATCGGCGACTCTGTTTGCTTTTTCAGTTTCATTCAATTCGTTTCCATTTAGTTGTTCTTGCTAGTAGTTGGATGGACTTACTTTGATATTAGGTAGGAAGGGCTCGGGGTAGACATGGCGGCTTGCTCCTTCTGGTACTTAGGTATACCTAGCGTGTCTTTTTTTCGTGCAGGTAGTAAGTTAGGTATGACAGAATGGCTCTGTTCGGTATTGGATCAGCGGATTCAAAGGCAAAGAAGGATATGCCTTGATAATTCGGATGATGATTGTTTACGAGCTGGTTTGGTCACGTGGTTTTATCTGTAGCAATTGTGAATTGATTTTTTTTATAAGTAGAATAACGAGTTAACTGACCCCTACGGTAACCTTCGGGGTCGCGCGTATTGCGCGACCCTGCCAACCACCCGAGCACCCCAACCACCCGAGCACCGATTTTAGAAATCCCCCCTTCTAGCTTCAATATCTCAATGAATTCTATAGTATCTGGCTTCAAAATATATTTAAATCAAAGCTCTACTCTTCTGCTTGGGCCCTAGCACGCCGTTGCCTTCGTATAATAATTCCTCGTTGAATACACACATCCAACAGCTCCGGTAGGCAGTGCTTGTATTTAGCCCTCCACCTCTTTATTTCAGCCTGCTCATTGATATTTGCTGTATTTCGTTTTATAGCTTCAAGTTCTGAGCTTGATACTATACCTCCCTTGCGAATCCTGCGTCTGGAGGCCTGTGATCGAGCTGCGCGGTCCCTAGCAGCCTTAATATACTGGTCAAGCTCAGCTTCAATAGCAGCTGAATATGATGCCAGCATACTACCACCACGAATAAGCAGCTCTAGACCCTTATTGAATTCATCCTCATCAGTATCATGAATCTCCGATATTCTGTCACCAATCTCCCTAAATCGGTTGGCTTTTTTTGGTGTACTACCCCAGGAATCAACATCATTGTTGTTGGAGGTAGATGAAGAAGATGGATAATCTGGTTGAGGCATTTGATCGAGTACAATTGAGGGATTAAATGGTACAATGCCAGTCTTTTGGAATCCATGCCGAATAGTACGCTGTTTGAATGTCTTCTTGCGAATTGCCCCTAAAGCATGAAGAAATTCAACTTTAGTAAATTTACCACATCCTGAGTAAGTTGCATCTGCAACTGCTTCTGAATGCCAGTGCTTATATGCATGAAAAACACCAACATCCAATGGCTGCAAGAAATGGCTTGTATGTGGAGGTAAGAAGAATGTGATGATATTTGTCTTCTCACAGAATTCAACAAATTCATGTGTTAAATGGGAGCCATATCCATCACATATAAGAAGGGTATATTGGCCCTTCCTATATCTTTTAGTATGCCGATAGAATGACTGAATCCATTGGAAGGCAATCATATCAGTCATATAGCCATTCTCTGATACTCCAATTGAATATTCTTGCTGGATATCAGTAGCTTCAAACCAATTTGCAAGTATACAACTCCCACTCATGAGAATAAGTGGTGGGCAGGTCCAACCATCTGTGTTAACTGCTTCAACCACAGTAACATATTCACGATTTGAATTCATGCCAATATGGGGCTTCTTAGTATTGAAGTCCCTGGTAATAATCCATTGATCACGACCAACACCAATATTGAAGCCAGTCTCGTCAAAGTTGTAGATATCCTCCTTCAATATCCCATGGTTCTGAATGGTCCGATGGAGCTTCTGAAACCACTCCTGAATAACCTCATGATCCTCTGCACGCTTGCGGTCAAGCTCTATAGCTCTAGAGCGACGCTTCTTATATTCAGGATGCCTTCCTAGCCATCGGTTTAACCATTTCTCGCTGACAGTAGGTGGAGGGGTGTCTAGGTTGGTATGGGTTGATTTCAGGATAGAATTGGCACTTGATTGGATCATTCGTGCAAGTGGTTTCACATTTAATTGCTCTAGAGTATCAATATAATGACACAGAGCCTTCTCTTGCTCTTCTGACAATCTGGTGTTTGTTGGTGGCCGTTCAAGTAGATTGGACCGTCCCTTCCACCTTGCAGAGAGGGTTTGCCGTTTAACTCCATATTCACGCGCAGTTTTAGCAATATTTGGAGGCTTTTGTGTGTTTAATGCGTCAATGGCTCTGAGCATTTGATCTTCGTAATTTTTATTGAATTTAGGCATGGTGGTGGTGGTTAAATTATATGATAAAGTTGATGGGTTGGAATTCTACGAATTTCTAAAATCAGTGCTCGGGTGGTTGGGGTGCTCGGGTGGTTGGCAGGGTCGCGCAATACGCGCGACCCCGAAGGTTACCGTAGGGGTCAGTTAGGTCGATTACCAAGCAGGATTAACTTATTTATATACTGATATAGATGCTACAGAGGTTGTAATGTAATAATTGTGAGAGATAGCTCAAATCTGTTGTCATAATACTGATCAAAGCAACCAAGGTAGGCAGTACCTGGTCCTAGGTAGGCTGAAGAAGACATTTTAAGGTTAATTATTCAATGGATCGCAATTCCCTGAAGCAATGTTGAATCCATTGTAGATCTGAGAACATTAAACCTGGATCAATCTGCGTGGATAGTTTGTTGAGACTTGCCAATTCAACTAATGTGCCTGTGACTTCATGCATTGAAGGTGGAAACAAATGAAACAGATATCCAGTCATCTTGAGTCTCCATTTATTTATTCTAACCTTGACATGGACATCATTTAAATTCTTATAATCTCTATTGACACAGGCAAGAATGGAAGATGGCTGGAATCTTAAACTCCCACAACGGCAGGCTCGCCAACCAAGAGTGAGATGAAGAAAAAGGACACAAAGGGGGCACGGAAATTAAAAAAAAAATATAGATATCCAGCATATAAGCACACTATACAACCTTATTGAACGCAGGGATCAGGGTCTGCGCCAGCCAAAAGCTGAAGACGAGCTTAGGTCCCGTCATCAGTAGTTTGGGAGTTAGACCCTTGAAGAAGCTGGTGAATCCCTCGTTCTTGAGCATGTTCGACACAATTCGGAAACCAGATTCGGGGTTCTCAAAGTTGCGGTTCTGAATACGTGTCTTGATCACATCAAGCGGTGCCGAAACCACCAACGATGCACTAGCACCGCAGATCGAGGCCACGAAGTTCTGTCCCCAGGAGGCCGCATTGTAGTCCTTCAGGGAGAAAATGTATTCCTTGGCAAAAGCAGAACCGCCGAAGAGCTAATCTCGTCGTTAGCCTCGTCAGTCACGAAAAACGAAAAAGCAGCACGGGTAAATAAATGCACTGAACAACATACCGCGAAAGATCCGGGGGCGTTACGGGCTGCTGTCCAACCGGCGCCGCGGTAAAGGCCCATCCCCTCGTCCGAAATGATCTTGAATAAGCCGCGGCCACGGAACGCGTCCGGGTTCGTCTGGCGCTTAATCTTCAGAACATCAAGAGGCAGCAGGACTATCTCTCCGATCCCAATTATGCTGGACACAGCGTCAGTGAAAAAAGGACAGTCCTGTCTATCCGGATCCATAGATATGCCCACCTTCCAGCAGTCGCATGCATAATGGCCTTTCCTGTTCCCTTTCCAAATGCATTGTCAAATTCCGAGCCATAGTGCGTGGCCAGGTAGTCGCGCACGAAAGGTTGGCCGCCATATTTGTAGATTCGTTGGAGGACCTAGTAAGACGATCAGCCAGTGGGAAGGGGGAGATAAAACCGAGCCATCTAATCGCATATAAACGAACCTTATAGCCGGCAGCATAACCCAATCCAGGAAAGAGCGAAGTGAACTTGCGACCAACGGTTGCATCGGCGTAGTCCCTGAAAATGACCTGATTGAGGGCATTGGTGGAAGTGATCTAGTGGATAACCTAGTTAGTCAATGAAGACTACAGTGAGAGCCTGAAATCAACATGGGATTCTCACCTTTGTTTGGTTGCTCATCAAACGCTTAGCAATCGTGTCGACCTTTTGATTTAATGTTAGCATGTAAGGCGCATCAGCGACGGCGACAGCGACAGAGAGGTCGAACGTACGGGGTGGAAAACCATCAACTCGGCAATTCCAGCCGTTCCTGAAAGTAATCAGCAATCACTCCTCATCTCATACTAGATGATAGTACCTACCGGACCCCAGCAATCGGGCAGTTGCAGATTCCCTCTTGACATCTTTGGCTGCAGAGTCAGCACCAGCTTGTACGACTGCAGGAGACATGTTCTTCTCTCTGATGTGGTGGATGATATGAAAAAAAAAAGAAACTGAAAAAAAAAAAAAGACGAACAGATGAACAGAGAAATGTGCTGAATAGACACAAAAAGAGAAGAAAAAGCAACAACAGACACTTTCTGTAGAAACCCCAAGCTGAGGAGTCACTCCAAAATTTATTCTGGACTCCGGAGTGGTGCCCCGGAAACATTATTTGTTCCGAAAAGCACCGATCCTCAACATCCAGTCTTCCTCATCATCTACTACAGAGTACTAATGTCCTTCCTCAGGATTATCCTCATTGTTGTTTGAAAGAGTTAGGTCAATGAAACTATTTTCCCTTTACCTGAACTGCAAAACTGCTACTATACTCTTAAGAAGGCTCATTCTTCCAATGAAGCTACTCCGCTCCGTCTTCGGAGCAAGGCCAAGACTCGACTCTCTAAGCACAGGGACTAAAGACATGTCGATTCCAATGAAGCTGCACAATACTGGCACATCTACGCTAGACTCTAAGTGACGGTGAAACGGGAACTTTGCCGGTCTGCATCGAGATCCATTTTAGATAGAGACACCTATAAAATTCCTTAATGTGTAGAACCGCCCGTTGGATCGCCTTTGTTATCTGACTGGGTTTCCTCACGGCTCAATGGAGGAAGTCCCCAAAGACCAAGGTATGCAAGACGCTTTGGTCAGAGGAACCCAGCAGAGCATAGACCATATCACAGAGATGAAAGTCCGTAGAGCATATTTATTCAATAACACCCGCCAGAAGGATAGTTCGCCAATGTCACGAGGAATAATAAAAAAAGAACCTGTCAAAAACGCCCTGCATACATGAAAGAAATCACCGTGGATAATTACGCCAGGCCTGCCTCCAGTTTCAAGGATGTCCCAAAAAATTAATGCCACGACCACCCGATGGAAGACAAGCGCGACGGCGGCGGTTACATCATTGACGCATCAAATCTTAAGAATCACCGAAAGTGTTCTCGCCGGAGTAACTGGAAGGATCTTAAGTCAATACGTGCTCCCCAGCACGGATGGCGGCAGAAGACATACGTGATGTAGAGGAAACCATCCTCGTCCTTGTGCTCTTCGTAGATGCTGCTCATCAGAGCCGCAGTGGGCGGCAGCACCTCGTCGACGAAGATGAAGATCGCTTTCTCTGGCGACAACTTGATACGCTTGCGGATGACGTAAACAAACTGTCCAACGGTAAGATCGGCCGGCACGAGATATTTCTTCTTATCGATGGTCGCAATATCCGACTTCTCAACCTTCTCGCAGATGACCTGTAGGATAGAAGTATGATGTCAGTCCACCAGAACAAGCGGTGAGAACAGAACCCAAACATAAAACGCGACCGTGTTCTTTTTCATAGGAAAGTGTGAGAGACAGAGAGAGGGAGAGAGAGTTAAAAGCTAAGCATACTGGAATGCGATCGGCGTATTTCTGGCGGATGCGCTCAGCTTCCGCCTTACGCTTCTCGAAGGGGTGCTCGTCCTTGAACTTGGAACGCATGGCGGCTGATAAGAAGATAGGGCGGAGTAGGCGGTCACTGGTTACAGAGACTGGTAGACGGTATTACTTGATGTTGAACAAGGATACTCGATGCAGGGAGTGTAAAGAGATGAAGATGGAGAGATGACGAAGGAGTATGCTTACAGCAAGATGATAAAGGGAAGGGAGATGAAGGCAAACAGCCCCGCAGTCTAGATGTCACAGGGGGGAAGAAGGCGGTGAAGGCAGTACATGTGACTCATCAAGTGAGCAAAGCTTCCCAGTAACAGTGACTGGAACCTGCCTACTGATTCTGGTGATTTTAATATGATGGCTGCCTACATGGAGCTACTAATGTTGGTGATTGGGTGATGTGCTGGAGTTAACATGGAATAGTCCATGTCTGCTCTGTACTGTCACTACTGTGGGTACATACTCTATGTAACTAGGGAGTACCTACATAGTAATTAATAATGGCATGCAAATATAACAAACTGCTTGCCTCTGCCAAACGAGCAAACACTGCAAACACACTCTCGTCCGGTTCTGCTTCCATCTGCCCCGAACGGGTCATTGTAACATGATTCCATCGACGGTGGTGCCATCGCCGGATGTCTGGCTCTGTGGTGGCTGCCTGGGACAGAAAACGAATAGGAATCGGTCAATTGGTTTTGCCTGCTTCCAAATTTCTACATCGCAGACCATTAGTCCAGATACCGCGGGTCGATAGCCGTCGTACGATGGCTTCTACCCGGCTATATTTTCCTCTACGGAGGCCGCTCTGTCTTTCTGCTTCCAAACATCTTCCACGTCCTCAGAACCTCCAAGGCCAGTTTCGCAGATACTCTTCGGAACAGAAGCCCCGTGATTCACGACCGTTTACTGTTTGGAGACCATACCTCCGTTTGGCGATCGGCATCCCATTCATCGATGCCATTATATACTCCATGGTACCGCGTGGCCTGAATCCATTGCCCATCTGAGGTGCTCCTTGGCTAATAGAGCAATGCAGATGACAGGCGAAGTGACCGAACTGGATACTCCATCCATCGTCGAGATCGACGAGGCCCTCAAAAAACAATCCACCATCAATGAATCGTCCCCAATGCGCCTACGCATGGAGAAATTGATCAAAGAACATCAGAAGAAGATTGTCGACGAACTCAGCAGGGTCGATGGTAAACCATTCAAAGTAGACACCTGGTCGCGCCCGAACGGCGGCGGTGGCATCTCCTGCGTTCTTCAAGATGGAAATGTCTTTGAAAAGGCCGGCGTCAATGTCTCCGTCGTCTACGGAGAGCTTCCCCGACCTGCCATTGAAAAAATGCGCGCTGATCATAAATCCTTCGTTGGTGCGGACGTGAACTCTCTGAGCTTCTTTGCGGCCGGTCTCTCAATGGTCTTGCACCCTTCTAATCCCATGGCTCCAACGGTCCATTTGAACTACCGGTACTTTGAGACTTCGGATCCCAAGGATCCCATTAATGGCGACAAGAACTGGTGGTTTGGAGGCGGCACGGACCTGACGCCATCCTACATCTTCCCCGAAGATTGCAAGCACTTCCATCAGGCCATCAAGGATGCTTGCGACAAGCACGATTTGACCTATTATCCCAAGTTCAAGGAATGGTGTGATAAGTATTTCTATTTGCCCCACCGTGGAGAAGCTCGTGGCATCGGTGGAATTTTCTTCGATGATCTCGACGCTGCCTTCCTAGAAAGCTCTGCGACATCTTCTCAGAATCCACAAGAGACACTCTTTTTGTTTGTTTCTGACTGTCTCGCTTCATTCCTTCCTGCCTACGTGCCAATCGTTGAGCGAAGGAAAGACATGCCTTTCACGCCTGCCCAGAAGGAATGGCAACAGCTCCGACGGGGCCGTTACGTGGAATTTAACCTTGTTTATGACCGTGGCACCAGCTTCGGTCTGCGCACCCCTAATGCCCGTGTCGAGAGCATTCTGATGAGCCTCCCTCGCACAGCAAGCTGGGTGTATATGGACCCTGTTTCGGGAACCAGAACTGAAACTGCTGGCACTGCTGGGGAGGATGAGACAGAGGTAGAGGGTAAAGAGAAAGAAAAGGAACTTATGGACGTCTTGAAGCATCCAAGACAATGGGCCTAATAATTGCTGGCCACTGGATTCCACATCTGATTTCAAAAAGTTATTATTAGAAACTTGCCGTTCCACTATTGTTTGCAAAAACAAAAAGTTACGGGATTTATGATCTCTTCTTGGATTTCAAGGCATACCTGCCTTATTTCTTGGTTTCCTTCGAGGAAATGAAAGGGGTTTCCCATTTGAAATGGGCCACCTATGCACTAATATTACTGCCATTTCACGAAGTCATAAAAGATAAAATCTTTCCTGTATAGTATATGTTGTATGTTGACTGTTCACATTTCATTGAGCTTGCTTCTGATATAAGGTATAGACTGGGGTAAAAATAGGGGTATTAGAACAAATTCTAGGTCAAACACTACCAAAGATAATGAAGTATTGAATCCAGAGCTAGAATAACATCTCGTTAAAGTAGTGAGTGGATCATATCTATAAAGTATCTAGAATGAAGTAATATGCACAATCTTAGCATTTCTCTCTTTTAACAGGAGAAATTGTGGACAGCAATTGAAAAGATATGAACTGAAGGCATATTGGCAGACACTGTAAGTTCTCTGCAGAGTAAATAGCCAATCACACCATATATACTCAGTGGTGTGAATGTAAACATGGCTTGAAGAAACGCAGGAGCAATATACAAAGAGACAGAAGCATAATGTATGTATAAGTACGAATCTTTAGAACTGAGCGTGAGCCATCACTCCAGGTATGCCTAATGGGCCGATCAGTACATGTCTCATTTGACAAAGTCAACAAACTTACAATAATTATTGACCGGCAACTATGCCCCTTTGCTTTGCCAGCCAGCCCTTCTTGGTATCTGCCCCATTGGCAGGTCCGTGGCGGTACCTCGAGACTGTGATATTGTTGTTCCGCCAACGGTTCTGCAGGTCATACCAAGCAGAGCTTATGAGGGAGAGCTCTCTATCTCGAGCCTCGATCACTTTCTGCAGTTCGAGCTGGATAGGATAATTATCAATCAGCAAAGATTTCATATTCGTGAAAACAAGTATCTTCCAGCTCACCTCGCGCTCTTTGCTGACTGTATTCTCGATGTCTCCATAGCTTTTGATTCTCTCGCGCAACGATTCAATGACTTCGTTTTGTTGCTCAATATACTGTACCATCAAATGACAGTCAGCATATAAACCATATTTGCTAACGATGTGGGAAATGCCCGCAACTTACCTCTGCACGCTTTGCAAGTCTTTCGATATTCTTCTCCGTCAACTCCGCAAATTGCTTTAGAAGCTCAATGCTTGATTTCTGGCTTGTGTCCGACACCTCACCATTGGTGAGGGCGGAAAATTCTGCAAGGAGTGCTCTCATTTCTTTCAATGACTCCTCATTCTCCGTATTGAACTCTGCTTGTTTGCTGTCAAGGATTCCACGGAGCTCATCGCGTTCGGTGCACACCTCTCTTGCTAACGCATGGCTCGCATCGGCCTCCGCTTCTAAATGATGTATCTTTTGGATAACAGCGTCCCATTCGTTACGCATCGTAGTCAATTCTGTAGAATTGCTTTCCTTAACTTCGTGGATTATATCAATTTTTTCTTTGCCAACAAGGGCAACTGCACAATTCATTAGCAAGCGACTAGTCAATACGAACTCAGGCTGTCTGAATAGCTCACTCTCTGATAAGGCATCTTCGAGCTTTCGATTTGTTGTCGCGAGAGAGTCTTCAGCGTCTGCGAACTTCTTACGCAGCGCTGCGTAATTCTCATACAGCTTCCAATATTCCTCACTGTATAGAGTTAGCGTAGTCGGCGGACTTCGATGAAATAACAAACCTTTGAAGAGACTTCGTTTGCACTTGTTGGACGGTCAGGACGAAATCCTCGGGGTAAGCGTCCAATTCAGCGCCCTTCTTCAACTCCTCGCTTTCGGGTTTTCTATAGAGTCGGTTAATTCACATTACAAATTTCCGAGATGAGGCAAACTTACAGCTGGGGCTCCTTAGCTCCGATATTCTCAAAGTCCTTTTGGAGAGTACCCTCTAATTTCGGAGTCTCCATATCTGACGAAGGCGATGGACTTCCAGGCAAGCCTTCTAGTTCTCGAATACGGTCGCGCAGCTCGCTTATTAGTGCATCATCTCTTTCTCGTTGTTCTTCTGCATCCCTGAGTCGCTCTGTCAAAGCATGGTTATTGAATTCCAGCTGCTTTTTCAAGTTCTGAATCTCATGACGGTCTTGTTCGATGTGTGGGAGTAGCTTCCTGTATTCCTCAAGTTCGACGTCTCGCTCAGCGGCCCATCTATGCTGTGAGTCAGCCTCCTTCAACTGCTGCTGGAGGTCCTTAATCTGATTTTTGAGAGTTTGGCTCTCCTTTTCGAAATCCTGACTAGCTTGTAACTTTTGGCGATACTTTTCGGCTGCATTAGCCTTTCGAATAAGCTGTTCTCTTTCCGTCTTCAGCTCATCATAATCGTCCTGTAGCTTTTGGAACCTTTGGTTCTTTACACGCAAAGACTCCAGAGAAATCTGTAGGCGGTCAATCTCATCCTGAGAAGCCGCTAATTTTGCTTCCTGAGAAGCAATAAGATCCTCTTGCTGACGAGTCCTAGTCTCCAGCGCTTTGGCACTCAACCCAATATCGCCTTTCCCGGACTTCAATGTCACCAGTCGATCCTCGGTTGAAGCAAGACGAACCTGCAAGGTATCGTTATTCTCTTGCAAACGTGCCAAACGGTTATGTAAATCCTCCAATGCCTTCTCTAACTCCTTTTTTTCGTTCGTTAAACGATCGTTTTCGGCGAGCACCTTCCCAACTCGCTCTTCAAACTGCAACTCGAGGTCGACGGGAATCTCTCGCTTCGACGGATATTCATTGTCCTCATTTTCGCTGTCAATTGGTTCATGCTGACCATTTTGTGCCTCTTCGATAATATCCTTGAGTCCCTCTTGAGTGGAAGTGCTTAAGGTCTGGAGGGTTTGGACGTAGGTCTCAGCGTTGGGGGAGCTGATTGCCGCGATAAGGAGAAGCTTTAGGAGCTTATTCGTTTCTCTGATAGAGCCCTTTGCCGCGATGGCGTCAAGATCTGGGGTTGGATCGAGTCCGGGGGGAAGTTCGTCGTCGTTCTTGTGCCGAATGTAGCTAACCAGGAGTTTGTGGATATGCTTGAGGTTCTGCCACTTTGCAACCCAATGGCCTGATGGGTTGCGTTCTGGTAGCTCGTCCAAAAAGTACTGGGGGTCAATATCCTGTAGGATCTCCCACAGAATGATCCCGTCAGTCAGTTCATCTGTGGCCCGGAGTATCTTGCCCAGGGAGAAGCTGTTGATCCACTCCAATAAGACCTTCGTGACCGTGTGTTCCGATGCCATGTTGTACGAAATCGACCATAGATATGCCAGATTAAGAAAGAGCCAATTTATACCGTTATGATATGTTGCTGGGAGCGCATAGTAGTTGGGACCTGGTAAGGACGAAGGATCCACGGCTTATTTTGTGTAAACTTCAAGTATCCGGAAGTTGAAGCGGGCCCACGCTCCCGCCGCACGCGATCGGAGGACGAAGATCGATCACCTGCCCCCATACTTTCCCAGATTCCGGGCATTTTAAGAGCTATTATTTCTTTGGGTGATTTCTTGAGCGGGTTAACCAAGATTGTAATGAGTCCATGGTCATGTATATTGTCTATTGCTTGAGCCTTAAATAGGTGCAAGTGCTACCATGGAAATGGCATCGGTCGATGGTTCATAGGGATCTATCAGATATTACCAAGACTACGGCATTGTCTTTATAGAACTGCGCAAAATACTTTCCATACATTAAGCATCACATAGGAATAAATTCAATGCAAGTTCATCCGTCATAAGCTACATGTCATAGACCAGCTTCTGCAGGTGTGAGGGTGTAATAGGCACACGATACTCAAAGTGACCGAGCCCAGGTCATATCTTAGGCATCGACTTCCCTATCATTAACCGTGACCACTTTATCTTCTTCAATAGATGGGACGTATTCGGCGGATAAGGCGGAGAGACCCTGGAGAGCATTTGCCGAAGCCTCCGCAGCAAACCCTCTAGCAAAGTATGAGAAATTAGGCATCGAAAGCAAGTTCAGGATGGGGAGATTTACTTTATTAACTCTGAGAGAGATCATAAATATTAGTACCATAACAAATAGCTGCCTGGTCAGCATAGGAGAACTTACGGAACTCATGGGTTATGATGCCACCCTAATAATGACGGATGAAGTTAGCGGAGGGAAGGAGCTATTTCCAAAATCATGTAAAACATACAGCATCGATAATTGCATTCTTTGCCGTGGTAAGAACTGAGTTCGGCGTGTCTTGTGGATATGTGACAACCACTGACTTCTGGGAGTCCCCGGCCAGTGCAAAGGGAAGGAGGCCAAAGAGCGCGGGGAGAAACAGCTTCATAATGCACCTTGGGAGTCTGAGAAGGGAGAAGACAATAACAAGCCTATGGTATAATCAGTCTGGCAACAGTGTGGAAGAAGTTGTTTGCTGCATTGAACAAGGGGGAATTGGCATTGTCGCTGAACAGTCAAGATGGTCACTTGCACTGCGTCATGGAACATGGCTGACTCAGCAGATCTCTTGGCATCCTTTTGTGTCGCCCGTCCTTTTCTTCCCTCATCAATCCTCCTCAACCTGCGGTCTTCCTCTCTTCCCTCCATCCCTTTCTTCACCGTGCGGATAAAATAGCACCTCGTTCATTTGCCAATTGAGTCTCCTCCTTTCCCAATTTGCACACTTTTTTACCCTTTGGCGTTTGGTTTCAGCGGCTCACCGTACTGCCCACTCCATCCGTCGCGTCCGTTCTTTTTCACCATCTTCGTTCTCCTACCTGCTCGTTTTCTATTGGAAGGTTCCGTCGGTCAGGATTTATAGTGAGGTAGATAGATAAATTGGACGGTGCTGAAGGTCGCGGGTTCTTTTATTCTGTTGTCGAGGGAGGCGCTCGAAACTACTTGTTGTCTCAATCTCGAGAACATAGCTAGCAAGCATTCTACAAGTTCGCCATTACTTTCCATCTCTTGCTCTTCCAGAAGACGTCTTTTCAGGACAAAGAAGGGAAGAAAGGAAATAAGAAAAAGGAACAAAGAGAAAAGAGAAAAGAGAGCGAAAAAAAAAAAAAAAAAAGAGAGAGAGAGAGAGAGAGAGAGAAAAGAAAAGATAAAAAGAAAAAGGGGTGAAGAAAAAGACAAGACAAGAAAGAAAAAAAAACACAAGTGAAAGAAAACAAGAAAAGTATTGAACAAGCAGAAAGGCCAATTGCCATATCTTACTCTTTCGTGCCTCGAACTATCTCCCTTCTCGTCCACTATCCACATCTTGTATTTCCTACAGTTCATCATGTCATCTGGACTTGCATCCGACGAAGTCGCTGAGGACTACAAGAACTCTCTGGAAGATCTAACCACGAATGACAGGTTCCAAATCAGCAATCTGACCGTCATAGCGAAGGAGAACACGGAGCATGCAATGGCTATCTCGCGGGTATTGGAGAATCATATTCGAATAGTAGGTGTCTCATCTCTTTGCATTGTACTCTGGCCGTGTGTCATCCTTTGGATGAATGGCTCTAATTGTGCTTTGTAGACGCCACCGACGCAAAAGTTGCCTGCCTTGTATGTAGTCGACTCCATTGTCAAGAATGTAGGGACTCCCTACACTCTCTTCCTGGGACGCAACATGTATCAGACGTTCATGAATGCATACACGTTGGTCGATTCGCAAACCCGCAGGAAGCTGGATGAGATGCTTAAGACGTGGAAGGAGCCTGTTCCTGGTTCACTGGATACCAGGCCAGTTTTCCCTCCTGAGATCACCCGTAGTATCGAGAATGCTCTTATCAAAGCGAGAACAGCGGCCCTCCATCAACAGCATGCTAGGGGTCAGCAAGAGCTTCTTGGCCGTGGCCGTGGGATTGCAGGCTGGCCTAGTACTCCCACTCCTCAGCAGGCTCGGTTTCCCACCCCTTCGAGCCAGTCCACTGTGCCCCAACTCAATAGTAACGGACATGCCTATGGCTATCCCACATCTGTACGCTCTTTCGTCCCAGTTCCTTGAACGCATTTTATGCCTTCCAGTATCTGACAGGTTGATAGGCCGACCAATACCCTGCACGTACCATCCTAACATCTCAATCGCGTCAGGAAGTCGACCTAGCTGCTCTGAATCAGGATATCGAGGCCCTAATAAACACTGCTCGCAACGAGTTTGCTACTAATCCTCTCAATCCCTCGGTGCAGCAGCGTCTGAAGGCGCTTCTAGACCTTCAAGGCATTTTGCAACGTCAGGAGCTTACCCAAGACCAGCTTAGACTTGTTCGCGATCAGGTCTCCGCTCTGGCACCTATTTCGATACCAGTGATCCCAACTCCTCAGACTGTCCCTCTGAATATTCCGGCGACATCAACCCCTCCTGTGGTTCCCCAGCCGCTTCAGCAGCTCCTCAACCCTGGGACTCTTGCTGGGCTCATCAAAGCTACAGCTACTCGCCAGCAACCTACTCCACCTCCTCAGACGACCAGCATTCTACCTAAGGTCCCAACGAACAGTAGTACACCCCAACCAGCCGTGTCTTCAGCGTCCGAGAATCCCCTCATCGCAGCTCTGAGAGCTCGAGGGATCTTGCCTCCAGCCCCCACAGTTAATCCCAGTTCCGCTGCCCCTACGCCGTCACTCGCATCGGCTTTGCCGTTAATTGTTCCTGGTCAAGTTCAATATGCACCTCCTACCACGACACCTCAAACATTCAATATTTCCGATGTCACTATTGATGTTAAAATGAGTACTGCATCCATAAAAATGTAGGTCTTATCTATTATCTCCAATAACAGCAATACTTATACAATACTGATATAAAGTGAAAACCCACAATAGCCCTCGCCAAGCTTTGATAGCCAGTCTCTATGAGGCCAGGCCTAACCGATGTGGAACATGCGGTCGTCGATTTTTTGAAACGGAAGAAGGCAAAGAGAAGAAGGCGCGTCATTTGGACTGGCACTTCAAAACAAACCAGCGAATGGCGGATGCTGCCAAGCGGGCTCAGAACCGCAGTTGGTATGTTGACGAGCGGGTTAGTGACGACATCTTCCTTCATAAGTTTTAGTTCCTGTTTTTGACATTGTGTAACAGGATTGGATCAAATCCCGGGAATATGAAGACGACCAGGGCGTGACTGATGGCGAACCTGCTGGTGGAAATGGAGCTGGGGTTGATGACAATGCTGATAAGAAAGGTCTACCTAAACACTGGATTCGTGCGCCGAATGATGCTGTTCTGCGGAATACGCCGTGTCCCATTTGTCAGGAGAAGTTTGAGTCGACATGGTCAGAGAATGTTCAGGACTGGATATGGCAGGATGCAGTAAAAGTCGGGAGCCGTGTATATCACGCCAGTTGCTATGCGGAAGTCACCAAAGATGGATCTGCTCCAGCACGTGGGGGCACTCTGCCTCTGGGGCGAACTGCAACCCCGGACTCTGTGCTAGGCAAGCGGAAGACCGAAGTAGGTGTACTGTATCCACAGTGAGGAGACTATAATATGTGCTTTGCTAACTTACACTGTCCATAGGAAAACGATACTCCTACGCCTAATGTCCGAATTAAGACAGAACCCGTTGCGTGAAACCGGCATTCCTGTATCTCTGGTAAATCACAATGTTTTGCTGTCACCTACCAAATAACCTCGAAATCAAACATGCAAAGCGTTTGCGGGCTCGGGATTGTTATAACCGTCCATTTCCCGACAGGCATCATCATCTCAGCGGTCTCACTCCAATGACAGTACCGGGAATTTGCTTCCCTTTCGCCACCACTACCACCACCCTTGGGTTCTTCTTTCTGTCGTTGTCTCCTTTGGGTACTGGTTGATCCAAGGATTCTGAATTGAGATGCGTGCATTTAGCCGGGTTTGATTATTTGCATTTGAGAGGTCGGGCACAGGCAGACCGGCGTTCATATCTACCTGGCGAGTTATTGCATACATTCGAAAGAGATCCGGCGTTGTATATATAGATAATGCTCTTTGAAGTAAAGAGCACCGCAAACAGTGCATATTAATTCCATGCAGTCTTCACGAAGTGCCCTTACTATTAGTTAGCCAAATGTTCAATAGCCGTCAGCGGCTTCTGATCGAAAGTCGGAGAAGCCCCGCGCTTTCAGGTGGAGAATCCGGGCCCTCTTCGGAGATGAGGGTGATAAATTGAAGTTAGATACCCCTCGTCGTCAATATCGTAATTCCTGCGCTTTGTGTGCTGCAAGTTGTTGAAGTCATTAAATTGCAGACATTACTACTATGGCACCGCATAATCTCCGGTGGGGTATTCTAGGTATGAAGACAACCAAGAAAAAATATATCACCTTCAAAGTTACCTTTCGCGCAGCTAACAAGTGACTGCAGCTACGGGGTGGATTGCATCTGGTACGTCCCAAGCAAGTTTCATGGTTACCCTCGAATCCTGACTATCAATCATCTGACCAAGTAGTTCACGGCGGGCAGTCTTCGTCAAGGATCTCCTCATCAACCCTGAGCTTCGTTCCAGCTCCGACATCTCTCACACTGTTGTTGCCGTTGCCTCATCTTCATCTAAGGCCAATGCAGACAAGTTCGTTAAGGAGACTGGTATCCCAGGCCCCTGCGCTTCGTACGGTTCGTATGAAGAGCTCGTGGCAGATCCCAACGTCGATGTTGTGTACGTCGCAACGCCGCACTCTCACCACTTCCAGAACGTGATGCTCGTTCTGGGATCAGGAAAACATGTCCTCTGCGAAAAAGCATTGACTGTTAATGCGACACAGGCGAAGATCCTGTGCGAAACGGCTAAGAAGAAGAACCTGTTCCTCATGGAGGCCGTCTGGACTCGATATTTCCCGCTTAGTGTACAAATCAGGGAGCTCATCCGGAAGGGTGAGATTGGTGAGGTCCTAAGGGTAGTAGCGGATAATAGCTTTGGGGACGATGTCGAACAGAAATGGGGAACAAAGCATAGGATGGTGAATAAGGATTTAGCTGGAGGGTGTTTGCTTGATTGTGAGTCGTCCTTCTGTCATTCCTCCCCCCTCTTCTCTACAAATATATGCTATTCTCTTGGGAAAATGAGGAAAGTAGTCAGACTGACCTAATTGCAGTGGGCATCTACTCTCTAACCTGGGTTTTCCAGACCCTATATCATACTCTCCCACGAGAACAGAGAAAACCTCCATCCTCTGTCTCCGCGCACATGAGCCTCTACCATCTGACTGGTGCAGATGAAGCAACCAACATCCTCCTCACTTTCCCAACTAGCACACCCTCCAATAGCGCTCCCCCACACCAGTCTCACGCCGTGGCCATGACCAACCTCCGGATTGCCTCAGACCCGGGTCAAAACCGCTCATCAGGTCCCTCCATCCGCATTTCGGGTACAAAGGGCGAAATCCAGGTCTTTGGCCCGGCTTTCCGACCGGAGAAGTACAAGGTCATCCCGGCCAAGCAAGAAGGGCAGGAAACGCCGGCCGTGAAAGAGGTCGAGTGCCAGTTCCCTGGAAATGGAATGGGTATGTACTGGGAGGCGGACGAGGTTGCTCGTTGCATTCGCGACGGCAAGCTGGAGAGTGATACCATGCCCTGGGAAGAGAGTATTGTCATCATGGAAGTAATGGATGAAGTGCGCCGCCAGGGAGGATTGACGTATCCGGAGAAGATCGAGTCGACTGCCTATCCTGTACAGATGTAAGGATATCTAAGGGTATATAGCCTTCTTACAAGTAGTACTTGGAGATTCAATGGAAAGTCAAGAGATGTAAGAGAAGAGGAAAACAAGCACGTATGGAATGCAGAACTCCTAAGTGTTGCCACAACAGTAGAAACCTCTCTTCTCCAAGGGTAGCGGGTTGTGAATAGCGGATTATAAGATAGCGTTGTCACGAAACGTGTCTATGTACAAACACCTAAACACAGTTTTGATCCCACCAGTACCCTCCAATTGCTACAGGGCAGCAATGTGGCCAAGTACCTTCGCACATGTTGAAAAAGTCTTAAATTTGCCTTCTCTTCTGCGAATGGAAGCCATTCTTGCCTTTTTATCTTCCAGCTAGAACATGAAGGTTTTGAGATGCTGTATAGACCACGCATTGCATCGAATTCCGTCACGAGGTCTGACTGCTCAAAGCCAATGCCTCTAGTTTTTCTTCTCAAAAACACCAAGAATGCTCTTCCAGACTTGTCCAGGCTCCTGGCTAGCATCAATACCCCTCCAAATACCGGTCTTCTTGTAATAATCGACAACAGGCGTGGTCTGCGCATGGTAGGTTGCGAGACGCTTCTTCAGAGTGTCGGCATTGTCGTCTGACCGCTGGATCAACGGCTCCCCAGTGACATCGTCCTTCATGTTGTTCTTGGGAGGATTGAAGATCTTGTGGTAGGAGCGTCCAGAAGCCGGGTGGACCAAACGCCCGGTGATTCTTGCGACCAACAGGGCATCGTCGATCTGCAGCTCAATGGCATGCTGGAGTTTCTGATCGCGCGCCTTAAGCATGTCGTCCAAACGTTCTGCCTGAGCCACTGTACGAGGGAAGCCATCGAGAATGAAACTTTGGAGAATAGGCTGTCAGCTTGCCACGCGTTCGTCCAACTTAGGATCCCAAAGAGTATATACGAACCCATTCTTGCATTCGCGGTTGGTCTCGAGTTCGCTCTTGATCATGTTAACCATAATCTCGTCACTAACCAAGGCACCCTGGTCCATAATCTTCTTGGCCTCCAGTCCCAATGGAGTCTTCTTGGCGACCTGTGACCGCAGCATGTCCCCGGTAGCCTTTTGGATGGGAGAAAATTAATCAGCTGCTATTGTATCGGGTAATTAGGAACGCGGCGACAGAACTTACAAGGTGGCAGACGCAGAACTTGTCCTTGATCTTAGGCGCTTGGGTACCCTTTCCTGTTTGAATAATATGGTTAGCTTGCCAGGCGCAGCGAAGATGTCTCAAGGGCATAGCAAAAACAAAGACAATAAAAACAGCATACCAGCACCGGGAGGCCCCATTAGAATGATGCGCATCTGCTCTGAAACTGATTTGGGCTTCTCCGATCCATGGGTCAAACGGTACTCGAGATCCTCGATTCGAGATTCGAGCTTGTCGATGACACTCTTCAGACCGGCGACGGTCTCTTCTGTGATGGGAGCCATTGTGCTGTGGGAAAATGGAAGGACGACCAGAGAGAAGCTCCACAAAGGACAGGAGAACGGCGAGGGGAGATCCTTTAGCGACCGGGGGGGATTTCGGGAGAAAATGGGGGAGAGGGTAGAGGGCCGGGTGGATGGAACCAAAATTGTTGGAGAAGGCCAAAACGAAGGGAAAAATAACGAATGCCGCTCACGGGTGGCCCGAGCCTCCGAGGTAGCTCCAGCTTCTCCAATATTACATATTAATCGCCAGTGCCGAGCCCGGTCCGGGGTTGGAGTCGTCAGCAAGATCGGATTGTTCTACGCAATACGACATGGAGATCTCTATTAGGAAGCTAGGGATAATGCAATGCCTCTCTATAAGGTATCCGAGGGCAAACAGTACATTGCGCCCATAGAATGCTGTTCTCCAGCGCGGTCACATTTATCTCTCGCAGGTGACTGGCGGTACCCTAAAATACTCACCGGAAATAAGCACATGATCTCCGGAAAGCCTAGTCACTGCCTCAGGCACCAAGGCCAGAATATATGTGGCTGGCACAATTACTGTGGCTGGGGTATGGCTGGAGCTCTCCGCAAACAACAGGCCAACCTTCACTAACAAAGACAGCTCGCCGTCATCGTCGTTGCCAACGCTCTTGCTATCCTCTTCCCCTCCCCTTCTTCTTTCCTCCCTCCTCCCTGCTCTATCTAGTGCTTTTCCAGAATTATCTTTCGACCTGCCTCTCTTTTCTTCCCTTCTCTTTCTAGATCGTATCCCTCCTTGCTCTCGCCATGCCGGCCACCACGGCGGACGCGCTCTCCCTCGTCACCCGCACTGTCTCCGTTGCTCCCCTAGTACTTCTCTCCGTTGCAGATCACTATGGCCGGTCCGCCAAGGGTACTCGGAAACGTGTGGTTGGCGTGCTTCTAGGCGAGAATACCGGTCAAAATGTTCGAGTATCAAACAGCTTTGCAGGTTTGTCTTGTCGTTCTGCTGCTCGTTCGGTTTGAGAGAATGTGTCACTCATTCTATTTCCTCTTCCAGTTCCGTTCGAGGAGGATGAGAAGGATCCGTCAGTTTGGTTCTTAGATCACAACTTCATTGAATCAATGAGAGACATGTTCAAGAAGATCAACGCCCGTGAGAAGCTCATCGGATGGTACCATTCCGGCCCTAAACTTCGGGCCTCTGATCTCGAGATAAATGAACTACTCAAGAAATATACGCCAAATCCCTTACTGGTGATCATCGATGTGCAACCGAAGGAGGTTGGCGTCCCTACGGATGCCTATTTTGCTGTTGACGAGATCAAGGACGTATGTAGTTTTCCATCCGCATTTACGGAGTCTATACGGTAAAAACTGAAGTCTTCCATTTACTTACACGACTTTCCCTGCAATATAGGATGGCACGACAACTTCCAGGACGTTCGTCCATACCCCGTCCATAATCGAGGCCGAAGAGGCCGAGGAGATTGGTGTGGAACATCTACTCCGTGACATTAGGGACGTTGCTGTCGGAACGCTCTCCACCCGCATAACCTCGCAACTGCAATCATTGCAGGGACTCCATCTACGGCTGCGCGACATTGGGCAATACCTACAGAAGGTCCTCGACCATGAGTTACCTATCAATCATGCTATCCTTGGCAACCTCCAAGATGTCTTCAATTTGCTTCCCAATCTTTCGACACCGGGAACTACCGCTGCACCGCGTATTGATGGTGCAGAGCAGCAGATCGAGAATAGCGAGCTTGCCCGGGCAATGAGCGTGAAGACAAATGATCAGTTGATGGCAATCTACCTGAGCAGCCTTATCCGTGCCATCACGGCATTCCATGACCTGATAGAAAATAAGATTCAGAATCGGCAGCAGCAGGAAGAGTCGGAGTCAAAGAAAGAACAGGAAACATCTCCTTCGAAGAACGACAAGGATGCCACTAAGAAGGCAGACGAGGCAGTGAATGGAGAACAGAAGGATGAAGAAGATACTTCCAAGGAGAGTTCTAGAAAGAAGCCATAATGAAAGGATGAACCTTTTCTTTTCAAGTCATGGTGTTGAGCCGGATTGGGGCCGCTTAGAGCAAGTCGTTCCGGGACGGAATGTATAATATGGATAATCTTAAAATACATCTAGATACATTTCTAGCTGGGTATGACAACATTGGCCATGGGGCATAGCTGCTCCTCTTTTTCTCTTGTAAGACTTTCCGGAATCGTGGCACTCCTTAACCAGGTATTCCCGATAATTCAGAATGGATTGCATCGAATGACGGTGGCAGTACCCATGTATTGCGAGCGAGTCATCCAGCTTCGCCCGTCCTACAGACAAGGCATCTGCAGATTGCGATTGAAAAGAAGATTCCTCGAAAGGAATAGACGTATATGGATGCCAGAAGAAGCCCTTGCTTTCAAGTGGGTCTTTGTCAGTCGTATGCAGAGAGGTCGAGACCTTTTTCGCTTGTGTAGAATTCTCAGATCCGGGAGACAGCAGCAACCTGTTGGTTTGTAGCCGCTCTGCATCAAGATCAATGTAGCACTGTTGATCACTTAGTGAGATTATTCACACAAAGCAAAATAGACTCCCTGCTGGAGGCACAGTCCGACCCAAATAACTCATTCAGCCCACCCAGCACACCACGCAATCAGCTCCCGCGTACTGACAGGACGGTCATCCACGCCCCTTCCAAAGAGGGCAGGGCAACGTGCCGCCAAGAGACAGGCAAGAAGGTGCTTACAAACACACAATGGAGATGATCGGGACATAGTCAAAGATCCACCAAAGAGATAGCCCTGGTGCTGTGATGGGTCGTCATCATTGTGATTTTGAGAAGATTCGAGCGAGTCCTTGCCAGGTCCGGGTTCGGGAATTGACGGCTCGGGGTCCTGGAAGGTGGAAAGTGTGAAGTTAGGACATGTGCAGTTCCACGCGCGCAAGCGGACTTCATAGCTCTTAGTAGTATGCTCTCGCGAGGAGGTGAATTGACATTGAGATTGAGCTGGTGGCGGTGAGGATGTGGATATGACGAAGAAAGTCTCCTCACCTTCCACTATGAGGCGTCGTATCAGTTTCCGGTCCAGGATGTCCAGGGCCAGAAGTAATTCGTTCGGAAAGAGGCAATGCAGAGTTAGCAAGAGTGGCTTGACTTTTGATAGCTGAGGCAATGGAAGAGAAGAAAAGGCGTTTCCAATTCGGCCCTGGTGGTGACTTCTTCGGCTTTGACTTGGCTCGTAGCCAGGTATACCATCATGGCTATCTTCAGGGGGCCCACAGTCAGAAAGCTGTACTATTAGACGGTCAACAAACTGTGACGCAGAAGGAAGATGAGTATTGAGGGTGTGAGGATTAGAAAGAACCATCTCTGCGCTGAGTAGGTCTTGGTGTGCCGTGAGTAGGAGTTGTTTTATCTCTTAAGCGGTGGATCAATGAAATATTAGTATGCCACTATAGAATTTCGTTTCGCTGTTTTGCTGCCATTTTCGGCCGCCCATGCGGCAATTATCATCTTCCACGCTCCTACACCCACCACCCACTGATCCCATTGATTAACTCAACGTCACAGGCCACAATTTCCGCATCGTAGCATTTTTTCATCCGCAACATCATTTGCTTCCTCCCAAGTTTCCGAAGGGCGCTGAAAATGGCATCCTCAGTAACCCACCAACTGGGGGCTAACTCCATGGTTAAAAGTCCAGTCACTCCCAACCCCTGCCTGTTCAACATTTGTTTCAGCCCAGTTGACACCCAGGTCATTGGGATTGACTTCTTCATTCTTCACACTCTTTCTCTTTTGCCAGAGTCTGTTGCTACCTTGAGCCTCTCAAACAACTTTATCCTACAGTCGGTATAAGTCTTCAGCTGTTTTAGCCTTGTAAGGGAGCGTAGGGCCCATCTGTCCCCTTGCACTTTCTCCACAAGAACAGATTATCATGGAGCGGATTCAAGGCAAGTATTTAGTGAGTATCTAGAAAACCCTGTCCAAGGAGTCTCTTTATGTATTTGTTGTCAAATACAGCTTGCTAGGCCCTATATGTTACCCATGTAGTATGGGGCATTAGACCTATACTTGCAACACACTCCATGTCAGTGGATAAAAATGTTTAATTAGCCATTTGCTACATATAGTCCGTTGTACCAGTATGTAAGAGGGTCGCCTTCGCTCTCCCACATAGTCAAGAAGACCAATAACCGCACCAAGCGGTTAAGACCCAAACCCGACTTATGTAGCGCACTGGGGTAGCTGCACCTTCACACAGTATTCTATTTGTGTCACCGGGGGGGAGAAGGGCTCTGTACTCTTGCGTTTGGCAGCAAGCTCGATTTTTTCTCGCCTCGATCGGGTTGGGTTTGTTGTATATTTCAAGGGAAAGGGGGGGCTGGACGAGACGGTATCGGCTACACGCACGTAGCCTACTAAGAAGTAGATGCCTTTGGTACAGGTCCCGGACCTGGAATGAATCTATGCTCTACACGAAGCCTTCAACGCGCTCCGTTGTATGCTGCTCAGCTCATTGAGGATTCATTACTATCTAAAAAGGGGTTCTCCCGAAGTTGGTCCCATCGGATCACTAATGTCACGTGCTCATACATATTTGTATCAGGGTTGACATTCGACAGGTCCCTGGAGCCGGGGCTCACCAGGAAGGCTGGCTTGGCCAAGGCCCACGTTAGCCGCCCTCTTATCCATCACCATTGGTGATGTTAGCAGGCTGCACCACAAGGAGGTGGCAGAGTCGGTCTTTGCAGCCCCCTCACGGTATAATACAATATGTATGCTTCTCCATGATGCTCAGCTTCACACTGAAAGGGACACGTGAGATTTGTGCGCGCCTTATAAAAGGTTGATGAAAGGCTGACCTGCAAGGAATGACAGTTTACCTGATATTTCATCTCTCATCTCTCATTTTTTCGATTCCCTCGATTTTGTTATTACAAAAGAGTATTTAACAGTGGCCATACAAACTGAAACGACTCTTAGTATAATGGCGTCTCGAGTGCTAGCCCAACAGTGGCGTAATCCGAGCGACGTCTTGTCGATTCTCCTACTCTGGAGTCTGGAAACGGTCCAACGCGCCATTGCCCAGCTCGCAGGGAGACGCATTACCCCGACTCTTTCGGATGGGTAGCCTACAGCGCAAATGCTTTGCTTTCAGTCCTGGGCAGTATGGAAAGATTTGACGTAGTAGCAGTCTGGTGCTTTTGTTAACAGTCAAAATCAGATGGGAAGCTGATGCCGGTTTCGGAAATCAGAAACCTCCTCGTCGTCGGGGCTCAGACTGGATTCATCAGGCAGACCAACTGTTGGATTCTGGGTAGACCATTCCGGCACCTTGATGCTGCCGTGGACAGCGAAATGGATCAGAACGAAGGCCCGCACATTCCCGCTTTGGCATCACCACACAAGCCGGAAGGCCTGCCAGCACCCTCTCTATCGAAAAAGGACAAAAGAGGCCAGAAAATCTGGGAGCCACTGAGGTTCTCGGTCTGGCGAATTGTCCGGGATAAAGATCATGTCAATGGACTCCCTTCTATTGACTGGGTTTGGGTTATTGGCTGGATAACTATTGCGGTACAGCCCAGCGTCTCTATAATCCCCTGGGCTCGCGACGAGGACGCAAAATGGCAACCATTCATGATCACTGCTGCTGGAACTCTGTTTGCCCTCATTCATTGGTCTTTGCCGTAGTGGAGGAAGGAGAAGTGGGCAAGTCCCAGGGCAGGCGGTGCAACCATCACACTGACTTAAGGGAACGGCTATCGCCATGCTATAACTATTCTTGGGCATCTAGGGGCTGGTCTGGATCTTGAGACCATGGCTGCTGGAACTAGGACTGCTAGGTCTTCTGCTCTAACTCGTATTGTCTCCACTCTGTCTGCTGGTATTTGGCTGCTTCTCTTGGTCAGCGTGGCCGGTGTGGACGACCAGACATGGTGTAGGTTAACTCACGACCACCTGGGGCCGAACCAATAAGTTAATGAAGCTGTTGGCTGACAAAACCTATGGCAGACCTTCTAGGAATAGGGCTTCTCGGCAGCGTCCAAAATCTAGTCGCCAGCGCCGTCTTGCGATCGCCATCTGCGCTGGGCTTCCATCTCGAGTTGGTTGAGACCATACGTGAAAACTCCTTGTCCGAGGTCCTGAAAACTGTTGAAATTAAATATCCTTCTGTCGGCGCATCGCTCATGCCTATCTTCTTCCCGAATTTCTCCAGCTCTATGCGGGTTGCGTCTCCAGATGTCCCGTTTTGGCAACAAGTCAATAAACGAAGGCATCAGCAGAACCGGCATGGGACTATGGTCGATCATATCCCTTGGGATGTTGCCCCAGCGATAGAACAAGAGGGAGGGAAGGATTTGTGGATGCAAAATTCATGACTTTTACCATTTGCCGATGGCCTCACATGAAGTGTAGAGTACATAGACCAAGAAAAAGAGTACACAGCTTGTGAGAACCTCGCAGGTACCACAACGGTACAGAGAAATGATATGATGATGATCATCATCGTCGTCGTTCCAAGCTGTCAATTGAACCCCTTCCGCCAGCGGGTCTCCCACCTGTCTCCTATTTTGGTCCTATTCTTCAATGCAAGCCTGGTTCAGTAAAAGATGGGGATTCCGGAGCGGTGCTTCTTCCAAGAAATACAAAATGGCGATCGTCCACTTCACGCCGAACCAAGCCAAGAACAGCGATTCACCAATCACGATTGACAATACGGAGGTCGTTCCTGCGAAAATGGTCAAGATCCTGGGAGTGTACTCTTCGACCATATCGGCAGCACTTAGGGAACACGTCACTCATGCGGCGGCTAAAGGCCGAAGGATTGCGTACGCTGTTAGGCGCCTAGACTAGACGGATACATAGCGCCATGGTGGCGCCTGTTATCGATGTCAACTGGTTTGGGGCCCAAGCATACGAAGGCGAAGGCAGAAGCCAATCCGTATTTCACTCCTCTGCAGTACAGTGTGAGTGGCGCATATGGGCGAGTGGCCCAGCACAATGTGCACCACTCGCTCATGGAATAGTCAGCGCTTAGCTATGCCCTATGTCGCCCGGACAAACAGATTTCATTCATTTATCCTCCCGGCTTCAGCTCCCAAACTTGCGAATTGCCTAGTCTGATTGTGACGGGTCCGAGTCGCTAGACGGTTTTATACTGTGATTTTGTAGTGCCTGACATGTTGAAAACAGGAGCAAGTGAGAACAAATGGACAGCAACTTGCAGCCAGACTTCGCCTCTACCTTCGACAGAGCGACCAAAGGACTCAACCTCTGCCCTCATCGAGTATGGACCGTTGCTGGAAAGGATCTCCCCTATGTGATGCCCAGCGGCAAACGTATCCCACCGCACAAAAACCACCAGCAATGCACTTTCGACTTTCGTGAGCACTCGCAGCGAGACTTCACTGCCATCAGGCAACGGCATGAATGCACACAAAAGACATGCGCAGTGATGCAAGACTCATTTTCCAGAGAAGCGCTCAACGAAGCTATCAAGGCTGGGGAGTTGACTGTGTGGACTCTGGATGGAAAGTCCCTCTTGCCGTTCCCGTCGCCGTTCATAGCCGTCTCCCACGTCTGGTCAGATGGAACCGGAGCTGGTGCATGGCAAAATGGAGAGGTCAATAAATGCCTATATGCGTTCTTCCAGCGCATCGCGGAGCAGTTCCGGTGCGATGGGATCTGGTAGGACACTCTTTGCATTCCCAAGGACAAGGTTGTACGGGCTATGGCTATCAAGAACATCCCGCGCTACTACGAGGACGCCCGCATCACCTTGGTCCACGACTGTTACCTCCGAAACTGGGAATGGGTTCGTGTTTTGCTATCCTCATGTCGCCATGGTTCAGTAGAGGTTGGACAGTCCTGGAGCTTGCAAAGTCGCGCAAAGTTAAAGTGATATTCAAGGGACCACGCGGGCCGCTGCTGAAGGATCTTGACGAACAGATCCTCGCCAAAGAAACTGATTCTCGCCCTCATAAGCGGGCATCGGAGGTCATCGGAAAGTTACGAAAGAGGATCAAGACAGTCAACAATCTGCTGACCGTGATTGGGTCGCGGAGTACATCCTGGCCGAAGGATATTGCCATTATCTCCGGACTTTTGACTGGCGTTGACGTTGGACCTCAATACGGCGAGCGAGACACCTGGCAACAAGTCGTCTACAAACGCATCTTGAGGAAATTGCAGAGGGTTTCGCATGGTCATCTATTCCACAACTCGGCGACCATGTCGCAAGGTTTCAGCTGGTGTCCGGCTAATCTGCTAACTATGCCCGTCGATTCTAGCGAGGCTACACTCACAGTTGAGCAAGATGGAGACTTAACTGGAACATGGAACCTAATCCCGGTTTACAAAGTCCTAGGGAGTTTTTCTCTTGGCATAATTTACATCCCCTCACACGACTGGCAGTTCAGAAAGCACTGGAGTCTCCCCAGCAATGTGTTCTCCTGGCTGAACCGGACATCGATTTGCCGGAAAGGGTACTGATAGGGACGACGATGGAAAGGCAGAGGCTGACAGGAACATACTGTGTCCAATACCTCGGGGCACTGTACCTTCACCCGTCTCTATTCCGGAAGTATATCGAGGAAGAGGCGGGTAGACAAGTGTCAAAATTTCAAGTGAGATTTTTAGGAGAACCACCGGACGCAGAAGATACTCGCAAGTCGGCTCCGGTCCTGATGATGGACATCAGAATGAGGACCGACTATAGAGAGGGTCCAATCCCTTGAAGCATCTTCCTTGGTACCCACAATAAACAAAGACCATGAAGTACATATTGAAAGCTCCCCCGATGCCGAGACCAACCTGGGCAGCCGATATGATTCCAACTGGAGCGAGTTACATTGCGCTACCTGGAGGGTCACCACGATGAGTTCTCGCGGCTCATCTCGGAAACAAATTTGGACGTTGAAGACCAGTTTGGACAGTTTCCAATCCACCTAGCAGCTGATGTGGTGATGAGGGGATGGTGTCTGATCTACTCGACCAAGCTGCAATGCAACATCAGTGCAAACGCGGACAAACTGCACTGTACCGTGTCGCCTGGAGTGGTTCTGCCATTGTTGTTGAGAGGCTATTGAACAAGCAAGATGAATCAATAGCCAGAATGAAGGACAAGGATAACAATACGGCTCTGCACATCGCGGCCAAGGAAGAATATGAGGCGGTGGTAAAAGTCTTGACTGGGTATGGAAGCCTCATTGATGACAAAGGGTGGAATGACTTGACACCGCTTCACTACGCAGTGATGAACGGGCACGAAAATGTGGTTCGCCTACCGGTCGAGAAAGGGGCAAAGGGCGATGCTGTGGATTGCATTGGCTGGACACCCTTACATTACGCTGTGTGGTATCGAGATGATCCAGTTGCCAAATATCTGATTGACAACGGCCTTCGAGTCAACACAAGGGACGCCCACATCGGCTGGACACCACTGCACATGGCAGCTATGAGCGGAGACGAGGGAATGGTCAAGCTCCTCTTGCAGAAGGGTGCGGAACCCCGTCAAGAGGATAACCTAGGTCTTGTGCCGAGACAGCTGCGCATTGATCAAGGGGTACAAGAACGTAGCTGAGATGCTCAAGGATAGTTCCAAACCCTACAATCTCTCGTTGCTATCTAAATATCGCTTTAACCGTTTACATTGTGTCGCCTTGGATAGTCGCCATCACGGAGTCGAGTCACTGCTCAGGGAGTTTTGGGATGATGAGCTCCCTCCCTTTCCAAGCAAGATCAAGTCGGTTTCTCACCCCTCCATTTCGCGGCAGAGAAAGGGCTTGAAGGATTCATTATGATCATGGTTACGAGCGGCATCTCAGTCAACAGCGTAGATAAAGGTGGTCGTGCACCAATCCATCTTGCCGCTGAAAACGGACACGCAGATATTATCAAACTGCTACTTGCCCACCACGCTCAAATCGACGAGACCGATAGCCGGGGTTGGACGCCCCTTCACTATTCGATAGAGAACAGACATTACAGTGCAGTCCAACTACTTCTGAACCATGGAGCAGATGTCAATAAAGACATTGATAAATCGCCCCCAGGACGTGTATCGCCACTTTTGAGAGCAGCAAGAAAGGATATGTCAATATCGTAACTCTACTTCTTGACACAGGTGCTATTAGAATGGGGATTGATGCTCAACGATCACTGAGCTGCGCCTCGCAGTACGGGCGCTTGGAGATAGTTAAGCTGTTCCTCAAGGAAGGCTTTCATCGCTGGCCTATCGGCCCCATGCATACAGGTATACGCAGGGCGATGGATGTGGCAGCTGAGAACGGCCACGAGGAAGTGGTCAAAGTGCTGCTTGACCACGATGCCGTTGGATCAGACTCCATCGGTTGTGCTGCAAGGAACGGGCATAGCGCCATTGTGAGAATGCTTCTTGATCACCGGAAAAAGGTCCCATTCTGCTATCGTTGGAGCAGCGCAGGGTGACTATGAGCCGATTGTCGAAGTCCTCCTGCTCCACACACATGACTATCCCACCAGTGAAGTGCATGGTGATGCGAGCTCTCCCATACAAGAGGCATTGACTCTAGCCGCGACCAATGGCCACGAGGGAACCGTCAGGCTGCTGCTGCTGCGTACAGCTGCAAGAACCATGAAAAGACATTTCTATGACCCGCTCCTGGGTGCTGCAAAGAACGGACATGTGGGGATTGCTAAAACGCCCATCGACCACAAGCAGGACATAGCGGCGATTAGGGATGGATTGTGAGAAGCTGCTAAGAATGGCCTTAGGGAGATGGTGGGCCTTCTGGTGAAATACACTCTTGATAAGGATGCTTGAAATAAAGCCTTGGGAGAAGCTGCCCGTTGCGGACTTGAGGAAATTGTGAATGCACTTCTCAAGGAAGGAGCCGAGGTCAACGCCGAAATTCATTTGTGGGGTCGAGACTCCTTAGGTGGTAGCGTCCATGAATATGGAACACCGTTGATGCACGCTGCGGCATATAGGCATGTATGACGAAGCTACTCTCGGAAAAGGCGCCGACCCAGAGGTTGGAGTTGCGAACACCGTTCGAAGAAGCGGCTGGTATTTCATCATGATGATGATGATTAATAGAACCCCAGTTAAGCAGTTAAAGGGCCAGGCGTTGGAGTACGTAGTCCTAAATAGTGACGGCAGTATTCAACTCATCAGGGGTTTAGGGTATAGTAAAGGGATCAACTAACTCATCGTCTGGACATCATCCAACATTGGGCAATGTTACAGGGTGTGTACTTATTTAAAGCCGTGGCTTGTGCCTTAGCGTTCAAGAGTTCAATACCCCATGTCATATCTGGTATGAAAAAATAAAGACTGCCGCTTTGAGCCCCGTAACTGACCGCAAATTCTGGTGATACAATCATACGACCCTTTTAAGACATCATCAATGCAACGATAGAACTCCTTGCTGTACTGATCTTCTAGTGGTGATATATCACGGTCCATAGCTCGTTCAGGTTCTGAAAGTTGACGGGGGTTGAATCTTCTTACAACCTCCTTGACAAGATCTAAAGGAGACTGATAAGGCAATGGCCGTGTATCACCATCTACTGGAGTAAACACGCAGGCACAAAACCTACACTATTATATCAGGAAACAAGATAAGAACTATTCATAGATCACGTGCTTACCATTTGTGAAATTCTGTGGCGAAAACGTATTGGGTGTCATTTCCAGCGCTTTGCGCATGCAGCCAACCATTTCTCCATATATAGTGGTGATACAAATAGGTATGAGCACGTGACGCTAGTGGTCCGATAGTGTTGGCACCACATGAGGTTCTGCCGGTATAGACCGCCCTCGCTTGCCCTTTTCCTTTCGCAGCCGCACAGCCTGCCTAGAGAATGGACAGACAATCATCTCAATCACAGATAGGACCAACTTCGGGAGAACCCCTTTTAGATAGTAATGAATCCTCAATGAGCTAAGCGGCACACAACAGAGCGCATTGAAGGTTTCGTGTAGGGCATAGGTTCATTCCAGGTCCGGGACCTGTAGTAAAGGCATCTACTTAGTAGGCTACGTGCGTGTAGCCGATACCGCCTCGTTCACCCCTTCTTCCCCTGAAATACACAACAAGCCTCGCTCCCATACGACGATGATACTAGTGAAGCAACCTTAAAACCAAAAGAATGCTCTATTTCCGTAACTATCTGGGAGGAAACCCTCCTTAAGTACTCTTCGGCCATGGACTCCATCATGCATTCGTATACCGGAGGCCGCGGCCCAACGCTGTTCCTGAATGGGAAATGCAAGAGATCCGGGCATTCGTAGTGCCCCCGGCACATTACCAACAGCATTATATAGAGTAGAACTCTTCTACACTGGCCAACAGCAGACAAGGTGATCAGCTCTCTCTAGTCCTTACTCTGCATTGCTGCCCTAGCAATCCTCTCAGCCTATAAGACAACACCTACAGCAGTACTTCCGTGAGGCAGATCTGCCAGACCCAAAAGCCCTTCTTGAGAGCACCCTCCAGAGGGCAGCAGCCTGGTATGCAGGCCTAGATATGAAACACCTTATCACATGGATACACAATGCATATGGCCACAGACCATGGATATGATACAAGGCTCACCAGGATCTTACAACACATTCCCATACTGGCGCCAGAATGCAGGTGGGTAAAGCCATGTCTCCCACCACTGCGCATGCTCCCAACCCATTATAAAGGATATACCCACTCATCACTGGGCATAGCAGTCTACTCAGACAACTTACACATAGGCTAAGGTGCTGGATATAGATACGCCATATACTATAGTCCCACCTTGTTGCCTAAGGACTAGGCCCAGCTGGCCCCTGGACAGAGGTCTATGATGTGGAAATTATAAGTGCAGTAGAGGTTCTCTAAGCAGTAGTCAAGTTATTATGCACTTTGTATACAGACCAGCTGAACATCTTCCTAAATAACCTTGCAGCAGCTAGTCTGCTAGCAAAAGGTAGGTGATGAGGATATACTATTTCGGACAGGTGGATTATCTGATAATCCGGTCCCGGATACGGAGTATGTATGTTCCGGAGGAAGGACCAACATACGGATGTTGGGACAACACAAGGTGTAATAAGCAAGCAAGAGGAAGCGCATCGTTTTAGAGCTTCAAGATGTACTAGAGACAGCAGTATATCGATATAGAGCGTTCACCACAATCCCTATGAATCCTACGGTATCCTTTTAGTATCTGGTATCCAGACGCCGCACCCCTGATCCACATCAGTAGGCCTACACCTCACACCAACTCACGGACACCTGTAACGGGCCAGAGCCCGTCTAGGATCACGTGCAACCACGTGCCCAGAAGTCTATCTACGTGAGGCGTCAAGCAGCACGAACTCTTCCTCTCTTTGAAGCTTTTGGTAGATAGCACCTGGCATCGTTAGATTGAATCAAATCTCGCTTTAGCCCTTCACACTTGAAGTGTACTTCTTAAGACCTTAAATATCTCTGCAGCTTTTAATTGAGAGCTGATTTTTCCAATTTTATAGGTAGATATAGCTATTTGAAGACGATTTTCTTGAGAAAGTGGCATTTTATATAGCAGAGAAGAAAAGGCACGTTGAATGATGGATGTTGATGCGCGTGAAAAAACTGCCGGCTCGGTAGTTGATTACGTTACATATTTAGCACTCAGGTGAGCAGCAGGTGAGCAGGAGGTGAGCACCAAAACAGAAGGGGAAGGCCTTCAACATGGGTAGAATAAAAAGTACATATGATACTAATTATTAGGTATTAACAGCATACATTCCTACAATAATGCGAGTCTGTATCTCTATAACAAAGCCCGACTCTTTCCCAACCCCAACTAGATACATCGTAGAATATAAGAGGGCAAAAAGAAAAACTCACTGACGCTGCAAAACTCTGGTTCGACTACGTGTCTGTATCGGCTCGACTCTTGTTGTTTCCTGCTTCTTCGTCTTTCCATCTTTCGTCTTGGTGACCCCCTTCGGCTTGGCAGCGCCTAGAGTCGGGCTCCTTGTCCTCCTAGTTTTTCTCTTTCGACCCTTGCGACTGTTTAGAGCACCACTATTTAGTGGTGTCCTGGCATCCCACCTTTTAACCATAATCTTCCCATGCCCTTGAAGGGCTTCGCAGGTATCTGGGAATAATAGCTGAAGACTCGGAATCTTCAGCGTGAATTGGCGTTGATCGGGCCACAGCCCCGGGAAATCCAGTGGGAGTCTAATGGACACGTTGATCTTCTCAGCAAATTTCACTCCGGATAGCTCCGCCTCGGCTTGTAACCAAACCCTAGACCAGTCTTCTGGGAAGTCCGAGACAGGAGAGACCCTTCGGTATGCTAAAACGTAGACGTCTCGTCTACGTTGCTCATCGCTAATATCCTCGAAGGAAACCTCTTTCACTTTATTGTCATTGACAAATCTCCACCTACCATGATGGGCTTTAACCGCGGCGGTATAGTGGCCCTGCTTAGAGGTATTGCCCTGATGGAATATCACAGCATATAGTTCATAGAGGAATGATTCTACCCGTTTTTGCGTCCTCTTATCGTACAGGGCCGCGGGCATGGGCAGAGTCTCGTCGAAATATAGTTGCTCAAGTGATTTTTCAAGAGTGGAATAGTCGACAATCCTGTTCAGCTGGACCAAAAGGGTGCTAGGTGCGTGAGTAAGAGACTCACGAATGTGAAAATGTTCTGTTCTGCAACGTGTGCACATTTCAACAGATACATTATCATACATTAAGTTTTCAATTGCGCCTACTACAGTGAGTTTGCGCCTCGCTATACTAGGGGGGATCACCGGAATTCCAGCGAAGAGCATAGACAGTTCTTCAACTTGACCGATGCGACGACCTGACTCTCCACATGCCGGGCATATATAACGTTTTTCTACATAGTTTCTCAACACGGGGTTCAAGCGTTCGGGCCTGTTTCCAGTTTCAGATCAGCACTATATTCTCTGATATGTTGTCGTTCAAGAGAAGAATATCACACAGATCACTTACCAAGATTCGCAAAACCTTTGAATTAAACGCCCCATAAACTCAGGAACATCCTGCTGCTCGTTCGGGTCTTTGTCCCACGTGCGTCTTACCTCTGCCCAGAAACTTTCCATTGCAAGTTCGGTTTCAGAGTCATCCCCATACCAATATTTTCGAGAGAAATCATGAAAAGCGCAAAGCAGGCAAGGCTTTTGACAGCAGTCATGCTTGTTGGCGCAGTGTACAAGGTCGATTGTATGAAGCAGCAATACGAGGGTCGCATTTCGGTAACACAAGGAAAAGGGGTTGGAGAACCCTCGTGTGTCTCTGAGATTGTTTCCTTTGCTTACTTGTTGAGTACTCATATTTCTTTCTTGTCTTTTCCCCGCTGTCTGCTATAGTAGTCTGGTTGTGTTTATGCGCGGGCAATGATTGGTGATGTGGATAGGAAAATAGAGCAATGTGGTCTACCAGTCAATCAAAGGGAGAACCTTGGAGAGGTTTTATATTCACGGTACCCTCCATTGTTCTTCCTTGAAAGATTTATTGAGATTCACGCACCTTTGTTTATGGAATAGTTCTTTGTCAGTAGCATCCATGCCATTGTCATGGTGCATATTGATGGTGGAAAAAGGCATTGGCATTCACTGCTATGAGGCTCTCAGGACAAAGACAAAAAGCTTTAGAGAGGCAAATTGACCAAGCGTTTCGTGTGAAAAAATGCCTTTTGATGCATTATATGCTCACAAAGTGAGCTCTCCCGGTTGCGGCAAAGAGGGAGTATGAGCAGAATGGACGAAAGGAGGCATCCATGCTAGAGACACGAGACCAGATGGTCATTCTAGTATTTTGTGCTGAGAAGATGAGGGATATCATCTGTGTAAGAGATAGTGCACATTGCTGTAAACTGCCCATAACATTCATAAGCGAGAATAATTATGAAGATCGCCGCGAGGCATTGCGCTCGGGGAACACGTAATGCGCAGGAAGCGAACGGCAGAACGGAAAGATAAGCGAAGCGAAGCATAAAATAATCTCCTTGTCCTTGGCAGTGACGGAGTCCAGCGTAATCTTAATCTTATATGTGCGGATACTCCATGCTAATATTATCGACCTGCTTCTTCGGGAAATTGGGGAACTCTGTAGGCGAGATTGTGATCATTTATTATTCCAGGAATTATGATCAATCTAATAGCGAAGGGACTCCAGAGTCTCGGGAGCCTCCGAGCAATATTAACATGATCTGATGGTCTTCGTGGCACAGGATAATAACATCGCAGAAGACGGTCCTGGCAATTAAACGGACGAGAAGAAGAATAAATAATAATAATAATATGAGCGGCTTACTCCAACATTCTAGAACTCTATTCTCCACTGGCTCCGCACGGCTCTCGCTGCTTGTGTCTGTTTCATCTTCTTATTAGATATTATTACGCGGTAGCCGTTCGAGAGCCTGGCCCGGATGGAGGCGTTTCTTTAATTTCGTACTGGGGATATGTAGATCATTCCCGAGAGTTGGGTCTGGATCCTGCCTAGTCGGCGATTGCTCGCTGTATCAGATCAGGCAAACAACAATAGGACTGTCCATCTGCTCTTCAAGTCTGCGTTTGATGCGATGGGCTGGGATATAGCATGTATGCAAAGCACACAGGGAGTTATCCATGAAGAACTTGCAATCCACGCTGCTTGACTAGCGGTAAGCTGGTCCAGCAGTGGACAAACAGAACAGCATTAGACGAACTCACAGATACCCACAGCAGGATAAGAACCTGTGATATTATTATTATTATTCTTCTTCTTCTTCTTCTTCTTCTCGCTGCTGATGCGGTTCGGACAATTTACGGCGATCATGTAGGCATGAATGCTGATTTCCCAGGAAATTAGAGTTGAGACCCACCGCTAATGGCTTGCTGCGGGCTAATGTAGGATATTCGGTCCTTCATTAAAGCATCCAGAAAAACCGGCTAGTTATGACTGGTGGACGGAACGGGGATTTAGGAAGCGTAACTCTGCTGGCGTTATGCTCGGACGTCAAGTTGGCGGTTTTCAATGCAACAGCTCGCCACCGCATGCGTGTACACTGCACACCGTCCTTTGCGACTTGGAAGTCGGAACTCAGCGCACGGATATCCATCATAGCTTTTGCCCTGTGGCTCCTCACATGCAAAGTGGAATAGAATCAACCAGCATGGATTCCCCCCCGGGTCCGCGGTCTCAAGAGGCGAAATGAGATCTTCTTCCCCTCCCATCCTCGTATCTGGTGATGATCCCGCTCGGAGAGGAACTGCAGGTTCTGCAGGCGAAATCCAGAGTCACAACCGTTACTGGGTGCCTTAACTTCGGGGAGTGGGCTAAGAGAGTCAAGAAACGCCACTTGCAAACCCCGCTGGACTTCAGGTTGTGTGGGAAGGTTGGGAAATCAAAGTTGGCGGTGTTGGTACCTGTTCCGTGGTTGTTGGGGGAGACTGGAGAAGTATGCGTTCATTCCCTCATTCGTAGGCAGTTGAATTCTGCGTGAATCTTGGTAGGAAGCTGACCATCAACTTCAGTTCTGCAGCTTCAACGGTTTACCGCACGTCCATCCTCTCCCCCCTTCTATTTACCACAACCTCGTCCTCACTAACGTGCATCGTTTTCTAGATCCAGTCAGTCAGTCATTATTATCAAGCAGGCCGGAACCATCTTCGATGCCATCCTCATTGGCTCCCCTGTTCCCCCTGTGCTGTTCTACCGACTGACGACCCCTGTCCGGCCCTTGACTTTTCGGTTCCCGTGGGCCAACGCACTCTCCACCCAAGTTCCTCCCACCAAAACCACATAGTGCTAAAGTTCTAGGTTCTAACTGATAATCCCACAGCCCCCTGCTTAACCGTCGTGGCCCATGCTGGGCTCGAACGGTCTGCCCCAGGACTTTCGGCAGCACTAAGTTTTGAACCGCTCGAGGCAATGCATTTTTTGACAGGCCATCGATTTAATTTAACTTGATTCGTGTGAACGCGATTGCTGCATGGAACAGGCCTGTTACGGCCAGCTAGCAGGATACTTAGCACCCATGGTGGATACCGTTGGAGGCAGGTTAGGTCTGCAACCGGTGTATCATTATTCGTACTAGTTATATGCCTTCATTGTACTTCTGTGACAGTTCTATGGAGCATTCCTCTTATTATTATTATTACTATTATTTGGTTTCGATTACTCTTCTTCGGTCCATCCGTAATGCTTCTCTCGATCCTCTCGGATCGTTAACTTGTCTTCTGATTGAACCTTCTGATCGCGTGTTTCTGAACCGTTGTATTTATTTTATTTTATTTTTTTTTCTGCTGTCGTTTACACGATTATTATTAACGCTTCCCCTCTTCTCTTATTTGTCGATTAAATTGCTGGATCACCTGTCGTTTCTATTGATCCTGTTATGCTTCTCATAGGTGTTTCATCCTAATCTTCACGCTCGCCTCCTTTCTCTTCCCACTCCCCCTGCCTCCACGCTTTCATCTTGATATTGTCTCTTCCATTCGGTCTTCCATTTTCTCACTTCTCTTCTGTTCTTCCCCTCTTTTTTTTTATCTCTTCCATGCTGGAGCCCGTGGTACCGTTACCCGAACCATATTTTTGCTAGCCTTGGTTGCTACCATTGCGATCCCCACGTTTACCTTCTTATTGGATATCTTTGGTCATTGTTGACTTCTAGACATTCTACCTTACCTTCTTTACTTTTTTTCGCCCCTTCTTCTCTTTCTCTCAGCTGCTTCTCATATTTATCTTCCTTCTTTACTTGATATCCCGTTCATTTGTTGGGCGTTGCTGGTTCGCTTATACAAAGCCTCTGGTGTTCTGAAGAATTCCCGGTTCAGTCGTTGCCGAATCCTTGACGCTGGAAATCCCAGTAAGACGGTCTGTCCGCTTTCTTTCGTGCCGCAATCCCTAAACCTCCTGCTGGGCTGGGTTTCTTTGTTCGTTGTGGAGGGTTCTTGTTGATTCCAAGAACCCTGAAGTCTCTCTTTTTGCACTACGTTGTAGCGCATTTTGCATGCTTTTCCCTCGCTTAGTGAAGACTTGTTACGAGGACAATTGAAAGTTGAAATCCCGCCGTTGCGAAACGCGCATATGATTGTGGCACTAAACCAAGCAATACTCCCTTCCGCCAAAGTGGATATCTCATTGCTCCTGAAGCCCGAAGATGAGGAAGAGACCGCCCCGGTGACCACTGCAGCTAGCCTTCCCCCAAGGCTAGTTTTGGGCCCACCTGCGATGACGGCGACTATGACGACGACAACGGCGGCGCCGGTAGCAGCACCGGCCCCCTTGACTTCATTACCTCCTCTCTCTGCCAAAGTATCTCCGTCTGTTCCTGCCAAACGTATCCAACCGGCCCATTCATCTGAATCTCCGGCAAAGAAACAATCGAAATGGTCACCCGAAGAAGACGCATTTATTATCGAGTTGCGCGGCAGAGGTATGAAGTGGGAGGACATCAGTAAACGACTGCCCGGACGGAGCGCCATCAGTTGTCGCCTGCATTACCAGAATTACCTAGAGCGCAGAAGCGAGTGGGATGAGGACAAAAAGAACAAACTGGCCAGATTGTACGAGAGGTACGTCGCATAAAGAAGTCTTTTTTTTCACATTGGGCGGGAGAAGGGAAGAAGGAAGGTAGAAATGAGTAGACAGATGCAAGCATCGACTGTCAGGTGGCAAAGATGATGGGAATTTTTGGACTCACTAACTTCTGGTTATTTACAGATTCAAAGCGGAAATGTGGTCAAAGGTGGCGGAGGAAATGGCAATTCCCTGGCGAGCAGCAGAAGCGATGCATTGGCAATTAGGGGAACAAGAAATGGCTCGTCGAGCTGGCGTGGTTCCGTTTTCGCTTTCGAGCACCGCTGTTGATCCTTCCTCATCTAGGACACGCCGTGCTAGCACGTCCATTGCACGACCAAGAAAAGGGTCATCATCCCGATCAATTCCGCCTCATCTTCCGTCTGTCGAGGAGCTCACTGCTGGAGTTCCAGCATATGCTCCAGGGCTACCTCCCCGGGAGGCTTACCCAATACCACGATCGTCTGAACCAAGTAGCAATCCAAGCACTCAAGCGGGACCCAATATAGGCTTCCCCCCTCGAACCCATGTATAGAAAAGGAGGGATGGACTTGTGCTGTTTGCGTTTGTTACAATTTGCATAGCGTTGGCTGGAGGCATATCTTGAATTTTTTTTCTTGGGGGAGGGACGATGGTATAGAAAGTTCTCTCTGCTTTCGAGGCTCATCTTTTTACGGGTGACGGATGTGGATACACAAGTTGATGGGCACACCCTCTCCTTTTTGGCCTTTCCATTTCTCGTTTCACTTTCGCCACTTCATGCATCAGTCATGTATAATTGACAGAACATGAGTCCTCAAGAGGCTGGATCTCGAAGGGAATGGCGACGAATGTTCCGTGACGTTCATTTCTTTATCCGAGTCGCAATCGCCCACCAATTGTCCTTTTCATATCCCGACTCAAGGACATGGCCACCTGCGTTACTTATATCACGCTCGAGTTCATTTTCTTCATAAAGATGGTAATAACGATGAAACGTTTTGGACTGTTCGGTTGGACTCCCCGCGGAGGGACTTTTCCTCATAACCCAGGGTACCATTACATCTTGTTCATGGCCCTTGTCCCAGCCTCTGCGACTGGTCTTCTGTTCGAGTGCCCAGACATAGATCAAGGCTTTCCCTCCATGATGCTGGCCAGTGGAAGGAGTCAAAGTTCGCAAGATCTCAGCAATGGCTTGCACTCTCCGGGCAGGCGTTGACAGATGGTGAATCACAGCAATCGATATAGCAAAGTCAAAAAAGGAACTGGGATAAGGTAGATTAAGAATGTCGGCCACGATGGTGGAATGTGGCTGATGTTGCACAGCAATCCGTGCGAGATTCTCAGACCTGGACGTTAGGAGGAAGCGGGAGAGAAACAGTCAATTCGTCCGGCCTAACTATCTGGAAAAACAGAAATGCACGCAAACGATTTCATGGAAAGCAAGGTTTATTAGAAATATAGTACCTACCTATCTGAAGCAATTATAAAAACGTCCCTGTTTACGGGCAGATATTTGCCGTTTCCGCAACCAACGTCTAACCCTATGGAACCTGATGCCTGATCCTTGAGGAACCGCTCGACTATTGGCCATGGCTAGAAATCTTATTATTAGTATTAAGCAGCTCTAGGAATACTAGGTAGTAACAAATGGGCCAAACGGGTACGATCGGTAAATTGGCAATGCATATGCGACGCACCTTATAACGAGTTGACGAAAAGTGTTTCGCAATCTGCTGGTACACCTCATGGACATTCTTCTCCTCGTATGCCTCTTCCTTCCCCTGGAGGAGAGTATTGGGAGAAGCCATTTTGTGCCCGAAAACAAACTTGCAGTGTAGTCAATGCAGTCGTTCACGTGAATTATCCTAGCCTATCCACTATTAATCAATTTGCCCTGTTGAGATATAGGGCCTACCAGATGCTGGAGACTCTTCATGGATAGGCAGCTTTGAGACGACGTACCTAGCGTTCGTTCTATTGATTGAAGGCAATGCATTGTCAAATTAAAGTTGAGACTGTTTTTTCCTGCAGTGTCACGTGGATTCTGGGTTGTGGCCGTGTTAATATAACTTAAAATCATTTACTAGATTCTTGTACATATTGTCATTACATTGAGCTTTAACGCGCCTATTCCTTGTAAGTGCGACTCGGCTTTTCTGAGAGATTCGACCTGCTTTTTATTCCTATTCGGATACTCCTATCGCATTCTTCCACGTTCCTGTTTCATCTGAATCTCTAAACCATAACCACCTTTCTACATTTCATTGCTAGCGCTGAAAAAAGATAATTGGATATACTGTTTACACTAGTCTCTTCTAGCGATCGGAGAGGTTGGAGTGGCAGCGCGCTCCTTGATTGATACCTTACACCCCCTTCATTCTAGATACTATTCCCCCTCCCTCCTTGAACACTCTCATCACAAAAATGACGTCCGAATTCGAGCCTACGCCGATGGACATTTCCGTCATTATATCTACACCAACTTCGGTGGAAGCTGAACCGGGTTTCGCGACCGAGCGCCGCATTACACCCACATGGTCAGTCATACAATTGAAGTCAAAGCTAGAAACCATGACCGGTGTCCCGCCTGGTAGCCAGCGATTACGACTCAAAGCTCCCGGACGGACTGATCAATGGATTGAGGGCAATAATACAATTATTGGGGATTTAGGATTGGCAAAGGGGTGTGAAATCGAGGTACAGTTTATTATGACTTCTCTTTCCCCTTCGTTGCTAAAGCCCCGAAAACTGCAAAGAATTGGTGTTGACGAGAAAGGGGAGAAATGATCTAGGTACACGATACACGTCCCCAAGCGCTGCGACCAAATTTCAACGATCTGTCTTCCGTCGAAAAATACGTTCTCCCTGATTCAAAATACGAGTCACTATCCAATTCCGTTTTGGCGTGGAAAAAGAATCAAAAACTAGGTCGTTTTGACCCTAATGCGCAGTCACCAGAAGAGTTGAGGCGCAATCAGGCAGAGAAGGATGCAGCGGAGATCAAGAAAAGAAGTTAGTATTTTATTGGGAATCTGGGTCTAACTGGTCCCTTTTTGACGGAGAGAATATCCATTAACGACTGTGGTATTGCAAACTATCAGATATCGTCGTTTCAAAACGTGCTATTATCCTGCCTTCATCTCCTCCTCATATTCGACGTGGTACTGTCCGCTTTGTTGGTCCAGCACCGACAATCCCGTTCCCAGGGATAAAGAAAACAGCCGCAGAGGATGAAGCAAATTCCGACACTGGTCCTTTGCCAATCTGGGTCGGAATTGAACTTGATGAACCAATGGGCAAAAACGACGGGACGATTGGCGGCAGGCGCTATTTCTCCTGCCCTAACAATAGTGGCATCTTCGTGAAGCCGGAAAAAGTTGAAGTGGGCGACTTTCCCCCGTTGGAACTAGATGACCTGGAAGATGAGAACATGGAAGAAATGTGATCTGGACATATCCGGGGAGAATGTCCTCAGCATTAAGAGGCTGCCATAATATTCGTGAAGATAATTCCATTCAAGATACCTTAGTAGATTCAGTCAGAAGAAATCCCAACAAATATTGACTACCTAATGCCAAGCATCCCCATGAGAGAAAGGGTGGAAATGCAATAATCTAAACATACGTCTGAATCGCTAACATGAGCTTCTTCTGAAGAGAAACGTACAAAGAGACAAGTGCTAACATCACGTTTGAAGAAGAGGAGAGCATAAATAGCCAAGTGATACCTGGGGATCAAAACATATCGAGGATTTCAAGAGGGAGAGAAAACCGAAAAGGGCATGTCATCTGGCTACGCTTTATGTGCGTTTCCAGCTTTCTGCTTCCCTTTTGGCCGGCCCTTCCCTACACCGTTGGGTTGGGCATCAGTTGCGGATTCATCCTCGGTGGCAACAGGCTTCGAATCCGAGTTAGGGCCGTCGTTTTCTACAGGAACGCAACCCTGTGTGAAGAACAATCGGGCGACTTTTTGGTGCGCGTTTGCGAAGCTGTAGTAGTTGCCTATATTGAGGTAAGAGTCGGAATTTCCCAATATTTAGCGATGTCACCACGGGAGAAGGGGGCAATATATAATACCTCTCGGGACTTGAAATACACATCCCTTTCCAGCACTGAACTGAACACCAGACACATCAACTTGGATTCGGCCTCGACAAACGTAGAAGAGCATGTGCATCCTCTTTGAATTCTTGGGTTTCTTGACGCCGCCAGGAGGGAGTTCCACAATCCCAGATCCCAAGAAAGGGGAACTAAGTAGTTTTGCAAAACGAAAAGAAGAGTCCTTCGTGTCCCTCGTCTCGATTCCAGAAGGTGCGTATGCGATATCTGAAACAGGCAGATTAGCAAACACCGTAGAAAGAAAGGAAATGAGAAACGCAATGAATACCGAGAATTTCCTCTTCGTCAATGCCAGTTTGGGTTTCAGAATCCCACTTCCTGACATAGCCGTGAAGGACACCCCCTTCCTTCTCCCACGGATCGAGGTAATCATCCTCATCTTCTGATTCATCCTCTTTTCTCTTTCTTGACTTCGTTTTCTTTGAGGAATTACGCTTCTTCGTATTCCTCTTCTCTGGCGGTAGCTCCTCGGTCCGGATGACTTCCTTGATTGTCAAGACTGGAAATCGCTGGCCCTCGGCCGCCTCTTCACTGCCGTACACACACCGTTCGTTTCGCCAAAAGGCAACAGGCCGTACGGACACTCGGCCCGACCGAGTGTGAGTGGCGTTGCTATCTGAAGGTGACTCGCGCTTGAGAATATATAAGCTGCGTCCCTTTAAGGGCCCGGTATGACTATTTGCATAATTCTCGACAACTTTATCCAACTCGGGATTCAACGTAGAATCACGCTTTTCGTCAGACGTCTTTGCCCTCTTCGATGGTCTTCGATCCACCGCACCGTCATTATTGGTCTTGTTTTGGGATTTTGGAGGGCGTCCAGGGCGTTTACGTTTTGGCTGAGACTCTCCGGTAGCTGTGTTGTGTTGCGTAACTCCTTGACCACCGTTCGCTCTGTCTGGACTATAGTTCTTCGTCTTAGAAGCGGGCCGGCCCCTTCTTGATCTGCGAGAGTCGGAGGCTAGAACCGATGGTGAATTTTCATCAGAGTTGTTGTATGCGGGCTCTACATGGTCGAGTACATCCTGACCATCCACCACAGGACTATTGGCAGCGCCAAACCCATCAGCCAAGTCATCTTGTGTCTGATCAAATGCGTTCATGTTCTCATCACCATTTAACTGGCCATCTTCATCGCTGTCCGAAAAGTCGACTGTAGTATCTGGCCTGAAGGCCTTGCTATCGCTCTTGCCCTTACTCCGCAAGCCGTTCGTATAACTTGACGCGTTTACATGACGGTTAGAGAGAGGCGAGGAATCTTGTCGGCGGCTTCCATTACGAACTTCGCGTGATTGGTCCTCGGATGTACCAGAAGAAGGAATATCACGTCGTGGACTCGATGACCGCAAACGAGGGGTCCTCCGTGGCGATCCTGACAAGCCAGTCTTCACAGGCGAGCGCGCAACCGGTGGTGGGAAATACGACGCGCGCCTACCCTTTAAGAAATCAGCAGGGCCAGGTGCACTTCCTGTTAACTCAGACAGTAAGCATTGCGTCGTACTATCTGGCGCATCGCAAGCCCGGAATTCCAAGTAAATCTTGTGAGAAAATTCGGGCGTTGAACGTACCCTCATCCATTGACATGCCCTCGGAGCCGGCTGTTTCGTTCTCGTTATATAGTCCATTGTATTTGACTGGGGATCTCTCTGGGGATGAAAACATCCCCTCGATTTCTTCCATCCCATGCTCGTCGCGCTTGCCCTCCTTTAGCGTAATCCCTGTTCGTCTGTACACATTTCCTAGTTAGCACTCGCAAAGCTTATAGGACAAATTTTAATTTGCGTATTGATAAAAGAACGGTCTCTAGAAATATCATGCTCACCTTCCCGCAGTGCCTACGTTAGAATAATCATAATCGCGGGTTTTTGCGGGCCCTCGGGGAGCCATCGTCAGCACACGAATAGGCGACACGAAGAGATGAAAGTTGGGAGTTAAATATCAAGGTTGCTTCAGACAAAAGATAAACTGAAAATAATTTCAATGACGGTCTGTAGTGGATCATATAAGGGCTTCTAGAAAAAATTAATGACAAAGAGCGAGCGCCGTGAAGGACAAACAGGTGCGGAGGGGAAAGAAGGACTGGCCAAGCTTGGACGGAGAGCAGACGCGATCCGCCACTAACCCCGAACCGTTTTGACGCGTCAAAGAGCTTAGGACTCCGAATTTGTTGACCATCACATACTTGCAGAATCTCAATGCTATTCAAAACTGTTCTATTCTTCAATTTTAATTTTATTTGAACATGATATTCACGGAGGATTCAAGCCAGGATCCTGTCGATATCCTCCAAGACAGTCTTCCTTTTATCCTTCCTAGTATAGACCGCGTCTCGCTTCTATCCGGTGAATCCTACTCTTATTACTCTCCCAAGCCAGTCTCAATTACGAATCAAAATGCATCAACATCTCCTAGCAGCCAAGCAAGCCAGCCGTACGTTCTTGGTGTTGATGAAGCTGGTCGCGGCCCTGTTCTAGGTCCGATGGTCTACAGTGCCTTTTACCTACCCAGCCATCTTCATCGCTCGCTCTTGACTCACGAATATAGCTTCAATGACAGTAAAACACTCACCCCCGGCGTTCGCTCCAATCTGATGCGATTACTTTGCACTCCTGGAAATTCACTCTTCAAGTCCTGTGGATGGGCAGTCAAAGTTCTTTCGGCGCGAGATATTTCGTCAGGCATGATGCGGCCGGGAACCGGGATCTACAATTTAAATGCGCAAGCAATGGATGCTACCATCGAAATCATCCGCGGCATTGTAGAAGATAGGAAAGTGGATGTAGGAGAGGTCTACATTGATACTGTCGGGAACCCAACAACCTATCAGCAAAAATTAGAACGAATCTTCCCTTCGCTGAAAATAACGGTGGCGAAGAAGGCAGATTCGTTGTATCCATGCGTCAGTGCCGCAAGCGTTGTTGCCAAGGTGACTAGAGATGCTGGATTGGAAGTGTGCTACGAGAAATTTCTGGGAAGTCAACGAGATACCGATCAACAATCCTCCCAAAATCTGCGGACCACAGAAGGTTGGGGCAGTGGTTATCCATCAGATTCTAAGTGTGTAGGCTGGCTGCAGAGAAGCATGAATCCTATTTTTGGTTGGCACAATGTCTGCCGATTCAGCTGGGGTACTGCAAAAGAAATGCTGGAGTTGAAAGGAGGGACCACAGTCGACTGGCCTGCATATGAAGAAAATAATGCGAGTCTAACGGACTTTCTTTGTACGCAGGGACCAGAGAAGAATGCCAGTGATGACGGATTGCGGGAATGGTATGGGCATAAAGCAACGGAAATCTTATGACAAGTGTAATGAATTAATTAACCAGTGAATTGTAAAAGAGTTATGATCATTGTGTACTTTGTTATTTCTTCCCAGAATAAAATTGAATGACTTCCTAAGCCTGTTGGGTATCCAATCTCATTTAACTCCCAACAATACCTCTTGACTGTCTGAAACAACACCCTCGTAAAGCGTAAAAGCCCCTAGAGTCTTTGGGCCAAGCATGCTTGAAGGAAAAGAGAAGAAAATGAAAAGAAAGGATGAAAGGTAATAATAATAACAAAGAAAAGGAAGGTTAGAGTGTCGCAGTCGGGAAATAGTACGTGTCCCAAAGGTATTCATAATCCTCCACAATACTGCCGATCAGGTCAAGAAGAGGTTTCCCCTTCATCTTTCCAATTAAGGCTTTCAGCCATTGTCTGTTTCCTGTCAGTCTTCTGGTTCCTATCAATCATGGAGTGGATTCCCTACTTTGTCACATTCTGATAAAAAGCGCCCCGCATAAACCACCAGCCCATTGCCCAGCCCCGCTTTCTCAATTCCTCTCGTTCGAGTGCCGTGAGTCCTCGAAGGCCTCCTGCAATCCTCTCCCGGCAATCTTTCTTGGCGAGTTGTCGGCATCCATACTCCATACCAAACCCTATCAGCCATGGCCTCCAACTTCGTTTGTTCCCACTCCATCTTTGCAACGCCAATGCATAGATAACTGGGCGAAGGATGTACAGGACTTCAGCTAGCTGGCCCTGCCCCGCAATCCGGTGTAAAAGAGCCGCTGGAGGTTTGATATCATCCGCTGTGAGCACTTTCGAGATGAGGTAATTCGATACATCATTCACGTCCGGAAGAGACGGTAGAGACAATCCAGTACGTGGCATTGTCCAGTTCATATCCAGTGAACGCTCAGCCTCAGGAGTCTCCGCTTTATTCCATTCGCCTTCCTCATCTTGGGTCCTTGGATCGGCCTCACGCTCAGGAAGTGGAGGGCTGACTAGCGGTCTGGAATTTGTTAGACGCAGCAAAAGCAGACGGCACAGAGCTTTGGAGATCTCGACGAAGACCGCCACGCGCCAGCGGACCTTTTCTCCGCGTCGTCGCGCGATCATCTCCCACAGCAACTCTGTATATTGGATCATCCGAAGGATAACGGCCACTTTATGATACAATTGGGAATGGGAAACCCAGTACTTTGTATATCGAGAGTGTGGGGTCGGCGCAGGACGAGGAATGGTCGGAGGAAGTCTCGCTATAACCCGAGACACGAGGGAATCGTGGTATAGGGAAAGCAGTTGAACCACAGAGTGTACTATTAGATAAGTCAGCAACCATTTACCCTCCGAATGTAAAATAAAGATATAGGAGCATACCACATTCCGATGGTACCTCCGAATCACGATACCGTCCTAGACAGACCACAGTTAGAACCTATTGCAGTAAGGAATCCTTAATGTGAGATTTTGCCATCTCACCTGGGATGATATATGTCAAGGATCTTAATGCCGATTCGACCTGCCCAACAGAGCTAGCGTTCTTTGTGACGAAGTCCTCGTACATGTAAAGCCATTTTGAAGGATGTAATAAGGCAGTAGGCACCTGATGCTGGGCCTTCCGGATAGATTCCATCTCTCAAACGAACTTGGTAGAAGTGGGCATTGGAGCAAGCACTGACAGTTGTTTCCACCCCAGCACAGGAAGGAGGAAGGCTCAAGATGATCGATATGCGGATACTGGACAAATATCTAATAGGGAGCATAGCATACATAACAAACTGGGTAAGATGACCCCCCGGCACGTGTTCCGCATCTGCCAAGAGACCCTGTACCGAGGTTTATTGTAATTGACACCTACTGACGTAGACGTACAGCGTAGTTACTGATCCTCGAAAACAAGCACCACTAACATTCCATCCGGGCTTTCAAGCCTATTGGTGTTGCTCCGACTGAGATTCTTTTGAAGAGTCAGATCTAGTAGATATTTATCTATATTAGATTCGATACTAGTTATGACGACATTAACTTCGCTGTGTCTTGTTACTGGTCCACAAATTCCCATAGGCCGCCCGGTCGCATTGCCTCTCTACGGCGCGCCATTACTACTTCCTGCTCAATTTTTTCGGCCTCTTCATGGTCATGTCTTAATTCTTGGGTGTCAGGCATCTCCGTACGCCAGAATCCGGGAGGAGAGGGCGCACGTTGGTGATTCTGTCTGTGTCTGCCATATCGATTTGCAAGGGACCATGCTCTCGCATCCAAGAGAATCCTCTCACGCTCATCGTCACTAATCCTTGAAAGTATGTGTCTCTCATCTCCGAGATAATCCTCCACAATTTTCCGTGCCTCATCTTCTGTACAAGGGAGACTGCGAGCAATGCGCCGAAATTTTGGCCCGCAGCAGTCCTCACTAACACAACCGGGAAGACACTTGCGCTCATCTTTCTTCCGGACCACTGACTTGTATGGGAAGTCAAGTCCCTGGTTTTTCGCTGGGTTTATCCTAAAACCACTAAGATCGGGCCTGTGAGTTAGCCCTGATCGATGAGTTCTGTCCTCGGACAGTCTCTCAGACAACTCATTGCCAACATTGATTCGCCGAGGATTATACGTATTGTCAGCCTCGCTTGGCGCCAGCACTGGCCGTTTAGTAGCGCCGTTCGATGTAGAGATATTGTGCTGAATCGATGAATCCCGTTCTATTCGACCATCATGGCTGTGTGGCGGAAGTCCTTTAGGACTCTTTGGAAAAGGAAGCGGTGATTTGGAAGGTGACGGTCCGTTAAGAAGATTCTCTAACCGCTGATAAACAGCTGTGGAAGTAGCGGATAACCGTTCTAACTCTCTATTATGCGTGAGCATGCTCGTTGCTTTCCCTCCTTCAAAGTGAAGATAGGATTCATCACCATCTTCTGTTATTGAAGGTATGGCAAGAACTTTCCTCTTCTTGAAATCAGTTTGGAAATCAAATCTATTAGGGGCTTGAGCGTTGCCATCAATGGGTTGAAGAACAGTAGAACGCTTAGACGGTTCTGAACCTATCCGTTGCTGCTGACCACGGCTATGATGATCACTGTCGTTGAGATCGCTTGTCGGCATTGGAATATCGCGAGTCGAAAAAGGTGTCCGGTGGGTATAAATCGTTCTTTTCTCCGGAGTTCCAATAGCAACACCGATATCATCAAGATCCTGGGTACCAGCCGAGATCAGGGGGCCATCCCGTAAGGGACTTTGCAATGGACTAGGGGATACGCTTTCGCTTTTTATGAAAACGGGCCTCTCCGAGCTTTCATTCGTGGCAGTGTCACAGAGTTGTGAATACATATGGCGAGATTCAGGTAACGGTGTTTGCTTTCTCTTGCGCACATGCAGCACCTCCGCAATCGGGGCGCCAGAAGAATGGCCCAGCACAGCGCCCTCAGGCCCTGATGAGTCGCTAGACTGCGTCGAGGCCAGGTCTAACTGGTCAGAATTGAGTCGTATGGAATAGTCATTGTCGGTGACATTTGCAACATTGGTCCTCAACTCTGAGCCGTTACTTTCCCGCACAATCCGAGTGGACGGGCTGAATTTCTTTGTAGATGCTTCGATTTCACTTCGTTGATTAGATGGACCCAATTGCCCAGCATTTGGTTCGGGGATTCGCGGTTGCATTTTATTCTTATAATCCACACCATTGGAAATCCTTTGGACCCGTCTGAATGTAACTGTGTGTCCTCCATCAAGCACAACTGTGAACTCATCGCGGCCAATGTACTGTTGCAGTCGCAGTAACTTTTTTTGTTGCCGTCCATGTTCAGTTCTAAGACGATTATTGGCTTCCGCAAGTTTTTGGGCATCACTGTACAGCGCCCTGTATTTTGCTTCAACTGCTCGTTTCGGCAGGGGTGAGTGGCCATTTTGGCTGTCGACTGTGCCAGCCAGAACATGCTCTGGGGCATATGCCTGATGCAATAAATCTTTGGTCATAGTTACGGAATCTTCAACATCATTCAGACCGTTCGTGTACTGTCTTAGTTCTGTTTGAAGAGCAGAAATGTCACGCTCAAGTTCTTCAACTTTTGCGAGGGCTTTCATCCGCTCGTCATGGGCAAGCTCGGCTTCACTGACCTTCGCATCGCGAAGAGCAAGATCGGCATTCAAGTGTCTGTATGCATCGTCGAAGGATTCATCAAAAGCTCGAGTAACAGATGTCTGAAGGCGTTTGAGGACCTCCATGATAAGTATTTAGTGACAGGACACTGTCTTGGCAGTCAAGACGCGGGTAGACGCGTATTGTGGTTATACGCGGGCGAGCTTAACTATCGGAAGCCGGCCGTTATCTAAGCAGTCTGACGTAACTATCTCTGCTCTCCAGTAGTTTAGTTTGCCGTCAACTTCCTCTCTTGGCTTCGTCTTCTTCGCTCCTTGCTGTTGTATATACATATCGGCAACGTAGCAGAATGCTGAAACGATCTAGATGCGTTACGCATGGAGAGTTTCCACCCCCCAAGCGTATCCGCAATGAGATCCGTTCGCCTGACCGCCTCTCGTCTTTGAGTGACGAACTGCTACTCCACATTCTGTCTTTCCTTCCAATACCAACGTTAAACACTTGCCAAAGGTACCGAGTATCCATATTTGCATTAAAGATTAGAGAAAGATAAAAATAATTGAAGCGGCACTGACCTCTTTCTTCAGGTTATCACGCCGGTTCTATGCCCTGGCAGCCGACTCGGAACTTTGGAAGAGGCAATATTACTCGCGATGGGTATGGCCGCGTGCACGTCGGCTACCAAATGCGAGGCGCTCAAGTCTGTCTCGGCGGAAATTTGTGTATTCGCCAAAAGTATCGACGTGGTTAGGTCACAGCCATCTGGCTGAGGGTGAAAATGTTACAAATTGGAAGAGACAATACCGTCTTAGGCATAACTGGTCGAAAGGAGTATGTCGGGTAACCGAAGTTGAATTTCCCCAGGCGCCTCTTTCTCCGTTTCTCGCGAAGCTCTGCGCTGGGATCCTCTTTACGGCAGACTCTCGGTACGGGCTTCGTGCTTGGATTGCTAAAAATCCGACTTCCTGTGTGGCGAATATTCCCTTCAGTGGGCCTGATAAGACTCCACGTGCTGCCCCAACAGCTCTGACAGCTGCAGAATCTCAACATCGCACTACGATCGAAGTTACAGTAGGATTTCAAGACGGGCGCTTCAGCATCTATGATTTCGACCATAGAACCTCGCTCCTATGTTTGCGTTCATCTCATGACGGATCCACCGAAGGGTCAATTATTGCCATGGCCTCGTCATCCCCGTATCTCTTAATGGTTTCACAAAATAATGTGCTTTCATTATACGAGACGCCGGTTACACCTGAGGGTACAAATAAAAATGAGCAGGCCGCGGAGCCGCGTCTATTGATGTCACTCAGGGCGGATAGTATTGTAGCGCCCATGTCATTGGCGATCCGCATTTCGGCATCAGAGATAATTTCATCAATAGTCTACAGCTTCTTCCATCTTGGATGTGGATGGTCTTTGGGGATCCAGGAATTGCGTCTTAATCGAGACGGTCAACAGATGGGCTCCCGGCTTGCAACTACCGTGGACTCTCAGTACGGCATGAGACATATGCGAACTGTTCTCCCGTCGGTGGAGCTTTCTGGGGTTCAAAATCGTGTGGCCAGCGAGCTTTCGGTGGCACCAGCTGAACCGTCTATACTCCATCAACAGCCCCCCACATCGATGTCCTATTCTCATCCTTATCTCTTGACTTCCCATGCAGACAATACTCTAACGATGTACATTGTTGTCTCCACATCGGAAAGTCTTTTTGTCAAAAGTGGCGAGCGACTTTGGGGCCACACATCATCCGTTTCCGCAGTGCATGTGAGTGATCGTGGCAAGGCTGTCTCAGTTGGTTCGTTCGGCGATGAAATCAGAATCTGGGAGCTCGAGCCAGCTCTGTCTTCCTCTGGGAGACGCAATGCATTGCGGGGTGAAAATAGTATTCAAATCACGCCAGAGAACAAGCGACACCGGAAATCCGGTGATCTTGACTTGCTTTCTCATACTGTCGGTCATGCTGCCCAGGTTGCGTCTGGAGATACATCCAATAAGATGGGCATGCTGCGCGGCTGTGTTGGGTTTGATGACGAGCGAGTACTATTGTTTCGAGAAAAGGGCTTGGGAACACCGTGGCTCGAATGTTATGACTTCACGTAGACCCTAACTTCCTTTGGTTTCTATTATAGAATAATGCCTCCAGATATAGAGAGAAACCCTAGCTAGTCACAGATTAATATAGATCTTAGGTTTCTTCAATGCCCTGGATTGCACGTATCGCCGAGGACCTTGGAGGATGGAAAGTTACCTAAACCCTGCATGCAGGATTCATTCAACATCAGTCACCTTTCAGGTTGCTCTGCTGCGGGATGTTTATCTTGTCATTTTCTTTCATTTTCGCTGCTTCCACTTCGCCAAAAGTCCGTGTTTAAACTCGTTGTCTTATTTGATATGCGACAAGCCGCTCAACTTCAGCAGCCCTTCGGGTATCGAGTTTGGACAGATTAAAACAGTTCTCCAGAACATGACGTGGTTGGAGAAGACTAATCGCTATGCTACGCCATCATTCAGCACTCTGGACTGCCTTTGGTAGGGCCCATTACTCTCGCACTTGCAAGAGTCGAGGTATCCTTGGATCCCATAGAGATGGTTGTGAGGGTAAGATTCACCAGATTGCTATGACCAATACTGGCATTACGCGAAGAGACAGACCTCTGAAGGACAGTGAATGTGCAATCTCTTCCACCTATCAGTTCTGGCCTTGCTCTTCATTGCATCATTTTACCAAGCTTGTTATTTTCTGGCTCTTTTTCTCGGTGTTCTCGAAATTCCAGCAACGAAAACATCACTATTTTCATTCAGCTCAATTTTCTTTTTCATTTATTTTTACTGCCCTCTTCTTTTCTTTCATTTTCGTGTCTTTTCTTGCGGTTGCTGTATTCTTGTGTATCTCATCCGCTCTCCGAAGCGAGACTCGAGTCTTGCCAGGAACCACAAAAGCCCTCCGCACTAGTATCTTATCTGTGTTTCATAATATTCAATTTCTGACCGCCACCTCGTACAACGAAATATACAAGATTTTGCTTCGATTCCTTCCACTTCAATCGACCCTTTCAGTACTACCGAATATTATTGGCCGACATGGATTACCAGTCTGGAGGTCGTGGATGCTTCAATTGTGAGTCTTGACATATGGCACTGCTGTACTTGCAGATGGTGATCTCTGCGAACTTCTCTCGCATCCTCGCATTTCTTGGGGAAAACCAAAAAGTCCAGCTTGGATTTTCTGTGCTCTTTTCGGCCATGTATCACTCGCTTGGATCGAACCAAATAGGTCAGATATCAGCAGATTGGCTTCATGTGCGCCAACACTGGTATCACCATTACTTCGTTCTTTTTCCTTCCCGAAATATCCTTTGGACTAACAATTCTCTTAAAACCTAGGCGGCGATGCGTCACATCAGGTAAAAGGGACCCTTCTCACTTGCTTTTCAGGGATTTCTACATAAGGGACAAAGAATTCATACTTGCTTTACCACTAGGCGCGTGACTGTCCGAAGAAGGGAACTCCAACATGGTATGTATTCTTTTCCATCCCAATACAGACTGCAGAAGATAAACAATGGGATTGCTAACGTTATATTCAATAGCTACAACTGCGGTGGTATGTTTTTTCTTTTCTTTTCTCGGAAAGTAGCACGACTTGCTGATAATTCCCCCTTCCTTTTCCTTTTGAAATCATAGGACAAGGACACGTTAGTAAGTTACTTCACATCTCCTATATACCATCCAGGTTTCACTGATGGTTGGCATCCAATAGGTCGCGAGTGCACTGTAGCCCCTAAGGAAAAGTCTTGCTACCGTTGTGGTGCCACTGGGCATATCTCCCGTGAATGCCCTCAGGCAGGCGATAGTTACACTGGTGGTCAAGAATGCTATAAGTGTGGTCAAGTTGGTCACATTGCCCGCAACTGCTCTCAGGGCGGTGGCTTCGGTAATGGATACGGCGGCTATGGCGGACGCCAGCAGACCTGTTATTCCTGCGGCGGCTTCGGTCATATGGCTCGTGATTGCACCCAGGGTCAAAAATGCTACAACTGTAGGTTTGATCCGTTGCCCAGCTGTTTCATAACTAAGTTCCGTCCATAGGTGGAGAGGTTGGGCATGTCTCCCGCGACTGTCCTACGGAGGCGAAGGGTGAGCGGGTTTGCTACAAGTGCAAGCAGCCAGGCCACGTTCAGGCTGCCTGTCCCAATTAGAGTGGCAATCGGTTCTTGAGACCATCTATAGTGCTTGCATATACTAAGATATGTACGAGTGAGGATTTCCCTCACTTATCAAGTGCGCTCTTCGTGATGTCTCAAGCCGTCTCCCCTCCATCAACTCTTTTTGTGGCTTTCAAATTCTACATTCATGGCGAGATCATGGCGATCTTTAATGATGTCCTTTTCTTTTTTTCGTTCAATATTAAAAAATGATACCAACGTTCACCTCGAGCGATGATGGCACAGCCAAAAGTCATTTAACTCCTGGCATAGCGCATGTGGAAAGGGGGGGAATGGTCCCAGATGGTCTGTTGCGAAAGCGCATATACGGTTCTTCGTCTTTGACATAATTTGGAAATGTATGTATAGCAGTCTTCGATCACTTCCTTGCCAGAAAAAAAAAAAGAAAAAGCTCTGTATTTCGGTATAATCATGTGTTGGGCCTTTTTAAACACCCATTTTCGGCTGGTTTCATTGGGAGTTTACTGAGCACTGATCTTTTCCGGTAATTGATTTCCTTCCCTCCATCTCTGCCTGGACCGCATTTTAAAGGATTGCCCTTAGCAACTATGTATGCTGTGGTCTAAAAACTCATTTACATTGTTTCTTGTCTGTATCAAAAGTTGAATTAATTTCATTCTCATACCGGATCACATTCTATATCCTTATCTCCTCGCAACATTCATTCCGATGTAGAGCCATTTTGTCTTTTGCCTCTTTCAAATAAGGACTGGCTCCTTTTCATTTGGGCTTATGAAGAAGCCAGAGCCTGTCTTGAATACGATAAGAAATGGACTGGCTGCCTCATATGGTTGTTCTGGCATGGAAGAAATAGCTGCATAATTTTATGAGCTACAACTGCACATCATTGCTCTCTTAAATCTGGGAACATCCCCACAAAAACGATCCTCTTCCTCTTTGTTTAGGCCCCATTCGTCGTTGAAAGGATTCAATGACATCTGCATCACATGGTCCAGGATCTCTCGATCACCCTTACGCTCGACGCGCTCGATGACTTCGTCAAGGATCCATCCCCGTGGGAGAAACTAGAAAGATCCAGTGTCAATCAGGGACATACACAGAAGATTCAAAAGTTGGTTGTCACCTTTGGATTAACGGCCTTCATGGCCTTCTGTCTTTCCTTGTCTTGGTCAGGAGCCCAATCCTCGAGTATTCGCTGTCTCCAGCTATCGAGCCATTTGCTTATACGATCCCTCGAGGAGTCCTCTGTATTTCCTATCCCTCCGACACCTTCGTCGTGGAAAAATATTTGCGCTATTGCCTTCCGTTTCTCTTCAGTGTCCAGGTCAGTAAGTGCCAGTCCTGACAGCCGTCTGAAAAAGTGATTGAAATCAAGTTCCAGGGCTTCCATTGTGTCAAGCAATTCCGAATATAAAACTTGAAAGTCTGATTCTTTGTTGATCTTTAATCCAAGTCTTCTACTCATCAGCCTCTTGTACTCATTCAGGAAGACGGTTCTGAACTCGTCACCCGTTCGTCCGATGATATCTTCTGCACGTTTGGTGAGGGTAGGAGCAAATTCTTCAGTCACGCCATATTTCACAAAACTTTCATCGTCAACTTTACTGCCAGCTCCTATGAGTTCTCCGAATGATTCCCCGAGTCTGATTAGATTCCACCAGATGATACTAGGTTGGTTCTTATAAGAATACCTCAGAAGATCATCATCGTGGTTTGGAGTGTAGTTAGGATCGAAATTGTCCATGAAAGCAAAAGGGCCAAAATCGATCGACAGGCCATATATTGACGTATTATCGGTATTCAGCACACCATTCATGAATCCATATGCCTGCCACGCAGCCACTGTTTTTGCATTTCTCCTGGCGATCTCTCGGTATAATCTCGCAAAGCGATTTTCCTCCTGAGGTCCCTGTATTTCATCTCGGGCGACACCCCTGAATGGATTATCAACAGCAGCTGGGGGGTTCTTTTCGTCTGAGGAGAGAGCTGCGGGAAGTGATTCCCACCCGGGAAAGACATCCTCAGCAACGAACGTAGCCAATTTTCTTATTAGATTACGATCGCCGCGTGCACGTAGAATATCGAAGGACCCAATTCTTAGCCATGTTTCAGCAAAGCGAGCCACTACAGCCCCAGGTTCGAGGCGTTCCCGTATAACCTTCGACTTCGGAAGTAGGCTAAGAGAAAGCGCTCGGGTAGTGGGCACACCGAGTGCATTAAGAGCTGGGATGATTCAGCGAGTGAGCACCATATGGTCATATGGGACTTGATTTAATACCTTCTGAGACTATGTATTCGCGAATACTCGACCGAAGAACAGCCTTGCCATCTGCAAAGCGCGAATAGGGCGTTCTGCCAGCGCCTTTGAGTTGCAACTCAAACCGGGTATTCGTTCTGGGGTTAACGGTCTCGAAAAGACTTATCGCGCGCTACTTCAGTCAGCAATCAGTTCCCCCCGCGCTCCCCCAAAAACAAATTCTGGACATAGACATAGATCGCACCCCGTCTCCGAGCTGGCCTGCCCATGAACCACTGCCAGAAATTGTTAACACTTATGCGATAGGGGTCAAGAGCCTTCGGAAGCGTACAATTGCCATCCTTCAAAATAATTTTAAAAATAAACCCCGTCAGCAAGCCGCTACCGCATAAACTTAGAGCCAGAGATAATCTCACCTCCGTAACACTGAGCCCATGGATATACTCCGCCACTCTCCTCGCTCCAGAAGAACTTATTTCCAGCAACCAGTGATTTGAATTCGGGTGTATGCTCTTCTCCCCTCCTCAGCCCTATATCCTCCATTGCCTTGGGGCTAACACCTAAGAGCTCTGGCTCCTCCGCTGGCTCAGGGCGAACAAAAGTGTACATGGCACCTTTCACCAAGCGAGGGCCGAGATGTTGTCTAGGCGCATTATGGGAAGATTCGGGAATCGGAAACTGGGGATCGGGCGGAAGCTTTGATGTAAAGACACTTGATTTTGGAAGCTCATCAAGCGAAACCTCGGCCATGTTGCTGTAGAAATGCAGCCTCGTCTGATGGAAGCTATGTCGGATGAGCCTTGCAAACATATATGTAACAGTTGCCTGGGCTCACTGAGTGCAGCGGGATACTACTTGTTGGTGAAATATAGAGAGCCAAAAGGTGAGAATTTCATGGACAATGCTAATATATGTATATATGTCCGCACAGCATCGGGCATTAATAATTGTTTTTCTAGATCGCAAGTGACATCATCCCGCCGTAACTGGATTGTTTCGGAGAAATAAGTTAGTTAACTGACTGACTTAATAATAATAACGAAGCCTAGGCTGAATGGGTCCGCCCACGAGTCATGTTCTATTACTGCTTCAAACATCTCCTAAGCAGAGTGATAATCCTATTCGCATGTAGATTGTATTCGCGGAGATGCGCCATACGGAGCTCATAGTATCCGCATCCACTGCGGAATCAAGTCACCCCCATCTTCGGCAACGGAATATACCCACGATATAACGCAATAAAAGACTATATATATATGATATGGCCCCAGCAGGGTTCGTAAAAATCACCAGTCTCCTTACTAATTTCATTCTTGAGTGTCTCATCCAGATCCCACACGCAACTCCGAAACTTCGCATCACCTAAAACCAAGCAGATCAACTTCTCCCTGCCCACAGTGAAGATGCCCGACGCTGTGAAGATAATTCCGAGCGTGAAACTCAACGATGGCGTTTCTATCCCGATTGTAAGTAGAATCCTGGCGACCGCCTCTCAACGGCATAGTTTCTGATTATGGCAGCTCGGGTATGGCGCAGGGACCGCCTGGTATAAGAAAGCGGGAGACACCAAAATCAATAGGGAATTGGTGGAGTCGGTCAAAACTGCCATCAAGCTAGGGTATAATCATCTAGATGGGGCAGAAGTCTATAACACTGAGGAGGAACTGGGTCTTGCGATCAAGGAGAGTGGTGTGGAAAGAGAGAAGCTCTTCGTGACCACGAAGGTTATCACCAATATCGCTAATATTCCAAAAGCGATTGATGCGAGTCTGCGGAAACTCCAGCTTAGTTATGTAGATTTGTATGCAATAACCACCCCAGATGGCGTTTTGCTTATTTCCCTGGTGGTGGCCGGCATCTGGCTAACTGTCGAACCTTTGCAGGTATCTAATCCATTCCCCCTTCTTCGCCAAATCCGACAAGGAGTTACAAGATGCCTGGGCCGCTATGGAAGCAGTCAAGGAGTCCGGAAAGGCAAGGTCTATCGGGGTGTCCAACTTCCTGCAAAGTCATCTCGAGATCATCCTTAAGACAGCCAAGACGCCTCCATCTATCAATCAGATCGAGTTCCATCCGTACCTTCAGCATGGCGGTCTTGTCCCTTTCCACCAAGAAAGGGGGATCAAGACAGCCAGCTATGGACCCTTGACTCCTATCATTCGCGCAAAGGGGGGACCTTTGGATGGCCTGCTCTCGGCCCTGGCAAAGAAGTACGCCGTTAGCGAGGCCGAGATACTGCTGAGGTGGTCCATAAATCGCGGCGACGTGACAATCACCACAAGCAGCAAGGAATCGCGTCTTGTCAGTTACTTGCAAGCTCTGACCTTCGAATTGACTCCCAGAGAGATCAACGAAATTTCCGAATTGGGCCAGCAGAAACATTTCAGAGCCTTCTGGCAAGACAAATTCGCAGCAGACGATCGTTCATAGTGGCCACTGGTTGTCAATGTTGCCGGACATTCAGGTTGGTAAGGGGTACGCATGCGAAGACTGCCAACCAGTGCATATTCACCCCCTGTTATGGAATCTACTATGGCAGTAATTACCGTTTCACCTAGCGTCTCAAGAAACGAAGGTTGAATATATCAAGTTCTCAAATATCATTCATTTATGGAGTGATGTAATACATTCTCAAATCGGGCCACGTACTGCAGTAGTTTAAATTAATAGATTGCAGCAGCTGTAGTTAGTGCTATAGCAGAGCGACCCCGAGTCGACATTGATCTCACGCAATGTTATTAATATTTATTTATTAATATCACTGCATCTGCGAGTGCTGATAATTTACGGGACGCTGTCGATTGCTCTAAACCTGCCAAGGACGGACCTCCACTGCAGCCTCAGCCCCATTCTCCTTCACCCTTCTTTTCTTCCAGGGCCCGGTGCATCCTGACTTGTCATGATCATTCCGGAGATATTACCTATGGAATCCTGTACCCCACCCCACTGCCGGCCATACCAAATCCCATCTCCGCCGCAGGGCTGCTACTCGCGCATTTTCCCAACTGGTTGCGTTAGGCGTCTCCGTGGAACAGGCACCTGGAGGGGTACACTCGCGCGTCGTCGTATAGAGTCCAGCAGGGAGTCTGTTTGATCTCCAAAACTTGATCGAGGTCTATCCGGTGCATTTGTCAGACCTTATTACCATTGGATTCAATTCAATGTACTTCCGTACACACGAATCCTTGACGGGGAACAACAACATAACCATCAAGCTAATTGGACTAACTAAATCTGGCTTTTTGCAGATATCTCTTTTTCTCTTCCCTTTCTTTCGTCCATGTTCTTTATCTCTTTTTCACTCGCGCTCATTCATTTTCTCTTTGAGTCTGGGTGAAGGTTGCCCAAGAAGTTCAAGATCTGGATAACCAACGCCTTCCTCTGGCGTCTTGGCTTTGTCCTCATCACAACGCTGCTATATGGGACCTAGTCCCTCATTTCCTAACCCTATTGACGCATTTTGGTTCCCTACCATAGCATCCTCCATTGCCTTGCCTTGACTTCACCATCCCCGTAACTTCACACCCGGCAGACTGCAATGTCGGTGAACCAACTATCCCCGGTTGCGGATCACGAAATAGGAAACCCCATATTCGCTTCGAAAAGGCAACCGGCATCGGAACAAGAATCTATTGACCTACGACTGAAACGTCTCAAGGAAGAGGTTCTTCCTTTCTATCCATTTCTCCTCACTGTTCCGACCGATGTGCCTTTCCGGCTCGGAAGTCGGTTCGTCAACAATTGGGCAGTTGGGGCGGACGGACCATTCGCCCCGGAGGAACAACAACTACAATATATGACATTTTTGACACACCACGAAGGGGATTCCTTACTTCTGGCTGTGGGAGATTGGTCAGATGAAACAGGGAACGCCATGGCGGATCAACACCTAGGGGCACAAAGTGCCGCAAGCACCCCGGTCGGTGGGTTTTCTAAAAAGAAGATCAGTTTGAGCGATTATAAAAATAAAAAGAAGGGCGATTTTCTTGCCTCTTCATTTTCAGAGATCGCGAATAGAAAGGTCTCTGTTTCACAAGGATCTGGCGACAATCGACCAGTTTCCCGAGATAGCCTTATGGAAAATAGTGCCCAAGACCAACCGAAACCTTCTTCATCCTCCAAGAAGGCCATTCCATCTGTTGCTGAGAGCATAGGGCAAAAACATGCTCCCGAGTCCGAGCTTGGACAATTACAACCACGCGAAGCAAGGAAATCAGAGATTCGTTCTCCAAAACGACTGCGACTCTCACCCGAGAGGGCAGGGAGCAGAGACCCTGACCACCCGCAGCATATTCCCAATGGCGTCCCTGCTCTTCTCTCTCCGACACTACCTCCGACTTCTTTCAGCCTTGGACTTCCTCGACTCCTATCACCAACACTTCCGCCAGATATCGAAAAAGAGCTTGCGAGACTGCGCGAAGAATCTCCAGTGCGGAGTCCATGGCATAAACGGGGCGTCTCCAATACGTTGACGGCGAGGAAGGATGATCGGGCAAAGATCAAGTTATCCAGCTACGGCAGGTCACAACCAGTAACTTCATTGAACCATGGTAGTCAGGGTCTTCGCAGCAAACCGCTGAATCTAGCGGGTAAGGTTTTGGGTCTAAACTCAGGTGATCACCATTCTTTCGAGCGTTCGGCAAGCGAGATGCACTCGGACACCATTGACAAGCATGTACGACCTCACGCATCTAATACGACGAATATTTATACATCGTCAGTTAACGCCAAAAAATTCCATAATGTCAATGCAGCTAATGCACGACGAATTGTCAAACTGAAATATGGTAGACCCAACAGAAAGCGAGTGGAAGCTCTTCTCAGATTCTCCGGCAAGAGGAAAATGGTCCTTGAAGGTTCGCCTGTCAAAGGTTCGATTCTTCAAAATGACCACCAGAACAAGGAAGAGGAACGTTCTCAAAAAAATCAAGGGCTGGACCATCTGAGTCTCGTATCCAGCGTGCCCGAGAAGAGAACAAGGAACGATGAAACAGGTAGTTTAGACAGAGAGCGCTTGAAGGGCCCTAAGAAGATTGCTTCTGCAGAATCCAATACGCCAATTCTGCTCCCTCCTTCGATGTCTACTCAAAATCAAGAACGAAAGGTGTCAGTCACTCCAGTGAAAGATAATAGCAAGACTATGCACCGGGTTGAACCTACTGATGACGGAAAGACAACACCATCGTCTCGACAAGCCAGCAAACATACGCCGGATGACTCCGAAGTGGCTACGAAGCTGTCGCCCCAGTCTGAAACTCAAGAAAATCGCGAGCGAAATCGCGAGCGGCGAGCCTGGAGAGATGAATTCCAGAAATATGGAAATCTTGGCCGTGAACTAAAACATGCCGCAGAGCGTTACACGGCAAAGGATAATGTAACGGCCGCAGATGAGAAGCTTGCAGCGGTCACCGCAATTGAAGCGATTCTCTGCTTCATTCTAGCGTTTGTTGCCGATGACCGGTCCAAAAATTTGGCGCGTCAGGTCGGAGAATCATCAACTTGGCTATCTATCCTCGCATATTGGCGTGTAGTAAAAAAAAACAGCGCACCATACCGGCAACTGCATAGTCTCTGCCTAATTCTAGGTGCTGTTTCTTACGATGCGATTCACGCTCTTGACATAGAACGTCTCGCAGTTACCCCTCTCCCAGGTGACAGCGCTCCAGGGAGTGATGTGAACGTTATGAATGACAATATCAAAAGGAGTCGGAAGGAATTTCTTGAGCTGAAGGCACGGCTTCCTGAATGCTTCAAAGAAGCCAGAAGGTTATGGATCGAAGGCACTCGAGGACTCTCAGAGGATATCCTTTTACGTGAGTTCCCAATTACATGGTCCAACCGTTGCACAAATTATTCCGAATATGGAAATCAACAACTGAAAGTCGGTGAATATTCCGGGGAGTATTTCTTGCCCCTGCGCAGGACAACAACACCGGTGGAAGTTGTCCGATTCTGTTGGTCCGCATTGAATGAGTGGTGTGCTAAAGAATGTGTAGCATGGGATGGCCGGCTTGGGTTGTGATTCCTATTTTCTTATTTGTCTTTTTTTCTTCTTTCCCATTCAATATTCGCAGGCCATAGTGAGTGAGAGATGCGCACGTCCTTATACCCCAGATCTTTGATTGCCCTATTCATTTATCAGTTCTCTTCCATATTCATTTGTTCTTACTATTGGGCTATTTACTATTCATATTTTATTTTTTCAGTGTCCCTTCCAATTACTTCAATCATGAAGGCTGGTCTTTTATTGTTATCTAGTGTTGGATACTGGCGGATATAAATTCCATTTACACCTTAACTACTAGCATCAATCTATCGTACTATAATGCTATTTGATTGGGACACTTCATTCCTGACTACCGAGAGTTAGTTGCAGCCATCGATCATTCCAAGCTAAGTGAGGGTTGGGTTCAAGGGCTGAAAGGGAGAGTGTTCGAAAAAGAACAGAGCCCTGCGGCCTTACTGACAAAGTATCTGTTTATGTATATGTATGCTTAACATTGCAAGTGTACAATAATGAACTATTATCTCCATGTAGATAGTATTGGGGGGACTCGAGACTGTCATTCACTGAGGCTTCCCCCCATCTCTCAGTTCCTGTAGGATCTTGCATTTCTGGTTTTGGAATAATTACAAATGTATCACCGAACTGACAGATATATACATACATTTTAATGCCAAAATTTCAGAAGCTCAAAAGAAAAGAAAAGGAAGACATGCATGGATGCAGCTCTAGGGCCCAAGACCCTCTCCGAAACTCGATATTCTCACGAATTTCTATGCTCTGATTGAATTAGAAACATAACCAAGGACCCCTCAAACAACGATTTCTGGATAATATGAAAAGGTGGGAAAGAAAGGGGGAAAAGTGGTCATTGACATTCCAGATAAAAATAACTGAGTTGTAAAGATATTTATGTGTATGGTGTCATGAAAAAGGCCGTGTGAATACTCACGGGTTAAGGCTTGTCATTCTGAGCATCTGGCAAGATTCCCCAAACAGGAGATTCAAGGAATAGCGCGTCTAGGTCCTGAGTTATTGGAGTCCTCGCCAAAGAGCCATTCGGCTTCTCGACAGTACCTAGCTTCCCTGCCGTAAGTGCCAACTTCGCTGCCCCAACAAATAACGGACGCGTCTACAATATCCGCTACAACGCCCTCAATTGCGCCCAGAACGCTCCACCCGATTACTCCTGCAAGCAGCCCAACAACGTAGGCGTACAAGCTTCCACGTGTAGTACCACCGGCTCCAGGGACACTTAGGTTTCGAGCAGTTGTAACCCAGCCACCAAAGCCAAGCGCCAAGGACATCATAAAGCGAGCTGCGTGTAGAATAAGTTTAGAAAGTTGATAGGAGGAGATGGGAGAATAATTTCCCCGGGGCTGAGAATAAAAAATGTTTGGATGTAACGAAGTAGCAGGTGCCCGGGGTGACAGAACTGTCAATTGTGAAAGACCACGAGCTGAGGCAGCAAGTGGTTGCGAATGGATTGCAGCATAAGAAAGAGAAAGGGGATTAGTGAGTGTAGTAACCGGAGTGGGGACGAAGGAGTAGACGAATAAATTGAGCACGGAAGATACGCGATTTGGGAGCACAAGCAAGGGGAGCCTGATCAACAGCGCCAAAATTGTGGAATAGCATATTGTGCCAAAAAGAGTTGAAGCGGCATGGGTAATCGCAGCTTGAACTATCTGCCTGGATGTTGGTGCTGGAGTTGCCAGACGGTGAAAGTACCACTGGCTCACGGTCGCAGCCGTGACCGCTCGTTGTATTCCGCCGATCACTCCTAACGACCATACGTAGACAAGAACGAAGTACACCCCTAGCCACCAGCTGCTCACATTTATAATGAATGACTTGGAGCCAGAGAAATGCCCTCCCAGAAACACCCTAGTGAACATGAGCATCCATAGCCAAGTCCAACAGACGATGCAGACGAGGATACCCAGGCCAAGTGCAAGTAATTCGGGATTCACAGAAAGAATTCGACATGCAAATTCAAGAATGTTGATGGCTTTGTTTATGGCACGGCGGCCCTTGATGACGATGTATACCCATGCGCTGGCTATAATGAGCGGGACAACAGAGCTAAACCGCATAACTTTGTCCTGGAAGCTGGCACCATGCCAGGTTCCTTTGAAACTTGAAATGAATGGATAGAGAGAGAAAGAGTAAAGGAGCACTGGGACAGAAACCATGATCACATAGACTAAAGTGCGAACGTAGGACCGAAGTAGCGCAAGCCAGAGAAGCGATACGATGATAGAAACAAGAGTATAAGCGCTGAGGAGGAAATATGATCTGTGAATTGTTATGTAGACCGTGTCGCCCCAGTTTGGCTTGTCTCCAGGGGGTTTGGTATGCAGACACACAAGAAAAGCCGTGGCGAAAAGGCTTGCTAGAGATATCAAAAAAAGCTGGCCCCAGAAGGCATCATGAAGCGGTGGTTCTACCGGTGTGTTTGTACCTGACGCTGGATATGAATCCGTTGAGCTTTGCGGCGGAGGGTTGTCCAACAATTTCTGCTTGTCGGTCTCTGTAGCAATGAATGAGGAGTCTACCCCCAGGTTCCCCAGTCCTCGAAAGCGTTGGATAGGAGGCTCATCATCCCCGAACTCCGGCGAATGGGGCCTCTTGAAATCATCAGTTCGCAAGGTATCATCTAGGCCTATGTCGACTAAATTACCCTGCATGTCACTGCTGATTCGACTGGCAGGGCTTTTTGGCCTGTTTCTAATCACGTCCGATCCCAACTCATCTTGGATATTACTTCCCTCACTGCTGCTGGCTTTCTCGTCACGCCAAGAGCTTCTGATTCCCTTCCCCTTAGAAAGTCTGTCATTCCGGAAGGTCTGTAGCTCATCAGAGTCCGCCAAGCCTCTACCATCGACTTCCAAGGAGTCTCTTAGGTGGCTGCTACCAAAATGCCTTCTAGACCTTTGTAATGCATAGAAGTCTGCAATCTCACGCTCGTGCTCTTCTTCATCATCCTCTTCTCGAAATTCATCAGTGGCACTATAAAAGAGAGGGGCGGCCTGAGCAAATCTCCGCGGCGCAAAAGGTAAATTGGAGATCTGTGACGTGGCCGACTGATACGGGTCACCGGTTGTTCTTTGCAAAAAGGATCGGGAAGTAGGGAAGCGTGCATTTCCCTGAGGTCTCCATCGGTGATCATGGCTATTTGTGTGGAGTTCATCGGGGCGGAGTGCTATCCGTGACTGCGACTGGGCCAGAAAGCGAGATGCATCTAAGTGATGGTGGCAGTGAGTAATAACTCCAGGACAGCAGTCATGAAACACCCACATTCTGAAAACATCATCCTATATAGCCAAAGTCTTTGGCTTTATTTTAGCTGATACCCAGTAACTGTCAGCTCAGGCTTTGAGCAGTGGCTTGGTTCTCTTGAAGTTGCTGGATGACATGAAGTTGTGAAACTTCACTTTTCAGATAGAACTAGCCAAAAATGAAGCTTTGGCCAGTTCCAATGAAGTAACTGTATGATAAATCTAGTAGAGTATAGTGAATAGGCTAGATATGCTATTAGGATTGCTTTGAATAGGAATGATATGACTGTAGGCAGTTGTGGTGCAGAGGGTACCGTCATATGGGCAATCAATGTTAACTTAGCTGTTCCACTGATAGATGACTCGGCAGACGATACCGGTAACGTAATGTAACCCACAAGCAAGCCGCGCACACCCGGTATTTTGACCCCGTTCTGCCGGTACAGACCGCCCGCGTGACCACGAGGGAGATATCACCGACTTGCGTTTTGATCCTATTGTGGCTTGAAGAGCTACATCTTATTTATCTGCCTGTACATAGCCTGAACTGTAGCCTGATTGAGTGCTTAATCTCCCTCGTGGTCACGCGGGCGGTCTGTACCGGCAGAACGGGGGCTGGCAGATACCATTAGAGATTTATTATAAACTTAATCTCATTAAAATTATAATATCTTTTTGTACAATTGTAGACTATACTGTATATAATATGATGATTTATATAGAGTTTAAAACCCTCTCTAATAATAATTAAACGTGTTTATATTTTGTATGTTGGTGATTATATCACCAAAAATATCTTATTTGAGCTTAACGTGTTATTTAACAAAATTATAGACTTAATTTACATAGTCAATCATGTGTTATGGGCTACCCCCCAGGCATATTGCAAACTCGGGGCCAACGCCTAAGTATTCTGTCTGTCCCATTTGTTGCGTTTGTTCTGTTTGTAACCAGCTCGCCTATCCCCTTGTACACAAAGCCCGTCCACTTCCCTTTCTCAAGGAATTCTTCGTGTATCTAGCATACAATGAATTCTATATTCAAACCCTTACATCTTGAAGGATAGACAAGGAATATTAAAAATACAAGCTGCTTCACAAATATTTGAGATATCCTCTTTCTTAATAGTAGATTTTGTAGGCAAGAATCTCCCCTCTTACTCAGCTGAATATTTTGATTTTTTATGAGCTTTTGATGGCATAGTAGGTGGTTGAACTGCCTTAGTCTTGGGCATGACCAAAATGCGTGAGGTGGCCAGCTCGCTCATGGGTTATGTTACAGTTATCATCATTAATTACATACTGTATGGAATACGACCCTATAGTGTGCCCCTCAAGTAACAACTCATACTCTGTACAACTCATTACCTGGGTTTCTGCTGATATTATAGAAAGCACTTTAAAGGGGCTGTCTAGGCCTCTAGCTATCAGGTACTGGTGATAATTTTCGTGATTGATTTCTTCTGTGTTCCCGTGTTTGCACAAAGCAAAACCCCCTGTACCCATGTCACAGCCATGGGACTACATCGCTAAGCTTGTTTGCATTGGTGACTCTGGGACTGGAAAATCCAGCGTGAGTGCGCACTCATGTCCAACTGATGGATCTAAATTTTCGCAATGACAATAGCCTAACTCTCATCATGTATGTGTTCAGTTGACCATTCGACTCTGTGAGGGACGCTTTTCTCCTTCTCATGATGTTACTATTGGCGTCGAATTTGGGTCGCGGATTGTTCCTGTAGGGCCACCTGCGTCGAAGAACTTGGGCGTAGGGCCGGAGCTACATACCCACAACCGGATCACTCCCCCAGAGCCATCGCTACCTTCCACATTATCAGGCGCTCCAGATGACTCCGTTATTCGTGATCTCTCGGGGCCTCCCGAAAATCCGCAGGGGGAACTATCCCAGAAGAAGATGAAATTATCTCTCTGGGATACAGCGGGTCAAGAAACCTACAAGTCCATCACTCGCTCTTACTTTCGTGGTGCTTCTGGTGCTCTTCTTGTCTTTGATATCACACGACCTTCTACCTTTGCGTCTTGTACACAGTGGCTTCAAGACCTCCGGCAAATTGCGGAGGAAGGCATTGTTGTGATCTTAGTTGGCAACAAGAGTGATCTTGTTGGGGTTAATTCTGACACGAATAGTAGACAAGTTACTCGGCAGGAAGCGGAAGAATGGTGCCGCATTAATAATGTTGTCCGCTACGTCGAAACAAGTGCGAAGTCTGGTGATGGTGTTGAGCGTGCTTTCCTCGAAGTTGCGGAGAGAATTTATCGCAATATTCTAGCTGGAGAGTATAACCTTAATGATCGGCGGAGCGGTGTCAAGAGTTTCGGCGCTACAGGAGGCGCGGACACCGGTGTTCCTAAAACCGTTACTTTTGGTTTGAATGATGCCATGCATAGTCGTGGAAATGGTTTGACAAATTGCTGTTAAGATGGGGACAGGGCAAAAAGAGAAGTGAAGACACCTACGCGGCGTGTGGGAATTCTAAGTCTTGGTATTTTCTTCGTATCCATGTGTATATAGGGCAGATGGAGGTAACCATCGCATTAAGAGTACTATGGGATACTACTACAGTTCCCAAACTGAAAGCAATAGGATAGCCATATTTGACTAACCAGGGCATAATAACGTAACTGGTAAGCTATATTCCATATAAAATGGCAGTTTTCGAGACCTCAATATCTCAACAACGAAGCATCTAAAGGACATAAAATTCAAGATTTGGCATAATATAGCACTACATTTACATATATTAGGTGGAGAGATTGCTCTAATCAATATTTCTCTAGGTAAGATAAATTGTAGCTCTATTTTTTGTATTTTCAGTTATTCTAGTATTAAAAGCTAGAAAAACTGTTTAAAAATATGAAAAGAAATAGAGAACACTCTTGCAGAATTGGCTTAAAACACCCACGTTCAACTGTATTCTCCTATACTTACCAGTGGCTGAGATATTGAGATCGCAAAAACTTACATTTTATATGGAATACAGAGGTGGTCAACTCGCTTATCAATTACGTTAAAGCTGAAGAGCGCAATGTGACTAAGCCAGAAGCAGGAACAATAGTTACATGGGCCAGCCTAAAGTCGCTGGTTCTACGACATTCAGAGATACAATGGGAGAACAAACAATTATGTAGAACAATAAGACTGCAATTTTTAGGAGAATGAAACTACAATAGCGCTAGTTATGAATGTCAGTTTGCAACCTGCCATCCACTCAACCAATTCAAATGTGCCCACTGTTGGCTGGGGCCCTCCATGCCAAACACAATAGCCCGGAAGTAGACGAACAATCCAATGACAATTGTGTAGAGGGTTGCATAAATTATGCAATTGGCCGTGGCGTTTACGTGCCGTGTAAACCAATCGATACAAAATCCCAGAGTCAGAATAGCAAAGTAAAGGGCAGGGTAATAATGATGAACATATGTAACCCTTGCCATGACGATGAATGGAATATAATGCAAAACCCATCCGATTATGGGATATAGGCCAGAGTAGTGGATATGGTTCATATCCGCTCTAGTGAGCTCATTGTAGCCTCGCTGCCAGCGGATGAGGTACCAGAGAAACAATACCCCAAAGATACCCAAGCTGGCCGTGCTTCCCCAATATACAAATGGATTGCCGAGTAGATAGTACTTAACAGTGTTGTCGTCCCAAGAGCACATGCGAAGGCCAACATGCAAGATTGGCCACTGCCAGAATTTCGAAGCAAGATCATCCTGCTTATCTGGATCCGGTACCAGAGCATTATTAGATGTCATCATGGCAACATTAAGGTGCACGAAGTCTTTGAGAAAAGGGGATTTATATGAGTCTGGTTTGCCGGGGGGAACTGTCCAAGCTGTTGTCAGCACTTCGGGCGTCGTGCGGAAGGGATGCGTTTTATTGAATGCAACTCACGTCGCTCATTAGTATGAGATTCAACATTCCAGTGGGTGTAGACATCACTAGGCTTATTCTCTTTAACGCATGTGGTTTCAATCTGCTTGAAACCCCATTGAGGTAAATTGACGTTACCGGCTCGCAGGTAGCATCCTAAGACAGGATGTCGAAGCCGAAATGCAGACGTGAGAGTTCGGACTTTTGATCTGTCTTTTGATGCTGTATCACTGACTACCTCCACCATCCAATGGTCCTTGTCGTCGCCAATGGTGGTATTACCATAGCATGATACTTCGTAATGGGACTTGCTGACCGGTGCAGAGATAGCGTGAGAATGTAAATTCCGCCCTGTCTGGCCATGAATAAGACGAATGACATCACCATGTCCGACGAATTTTAAGGAGCCGTCAGGGTCGAATTCCGGTTCATCGCGGTTAGGATAGATAAACCAGTCATTGTTTGCATCTTTGTGGTGGTAACAAGTAACCTGTTGCTGGGTGGACCCTTCAGGGTAAGTCTGGATATGTGAATGGAGTAGTCCACCACCATAGCCCATGTTTTTTAATGTGACCCTTGATCCAATTGCAATCTCAAGGGGACTATCTTTCCCAACTTCTGTGCCCTTGAGATTTGCTTGAAAAAGGGAGCTCATTTGCGCATCCCCAGGGCCACTATTTTCAAGAATCAAGAAGTGTAGATAGAATGAAGACATGTAGACCAAAATGGGAATTATGATCAGACCTAGAACACGTGCCACTAGGTGTTTCATGAAAATCCTCTGTTGGAGCATCGGAAGTGGTTAGTGTATTCCCAAACTTCCCAAAGATAGTTGAAGACGAACCGCTGGTAGCCTAAGATCCCCGAACTTGTTCCATAGATCCTCGATCGTGTACAGGCCTACCATTGCAGTGCAGAAGGCGCCAACCCACTTCACGCTGCAAACACAACCAATACTCAACCCAGTAAGGAAGAGCCAAGCAAACCACTCAGCTGAGAAGCTGACATGCTGCAGCTGATGAAATTTAGCCCAGCACAAAACTGTCGTAAATGTGAAGCAGAGCAACATAGAATCAAGGAGTATAAACCGCGAGATCGTCGCATATGAATTCTCAAATAAAACCATCAGGCTAATAAGCCAGACAGTTGCTCTTCGAAAGTTGAGTTCGCGAGAGGTATAATATGCGAGAGGCACACAGGCAACCCCAAATGCGGCATTGAAAACACGCATAAAAGTGTAATTGACATCTTCTGGATACCTTTCTCCTGACTTGAATTCAAAGGACCCGTTGTAACCGGCGAGGTAACCTGACAGACCAACTAACATTTTCCCTAAAGGTGGGTGGACATCGAAATAGAATTCCCTCTTCAGATAGTAGGAGCCAAACTTGCCGAAGCTTCACCATGTCATAAGCAGGTATCCTCAGATATATAAGTGACAGGTGAGACCAATGTTAGACTTACTGTGCTTCATCCCACGTAACAATGTTTGAGCGACCAATTCGATACATCCGGGTAATTATAGAAGCAAGGGTCAGAATCACTGGAGCAATCACAGGTTCCCAGGTTTTGAGGATGCGAAGAAAAGAATTGGACTTTGTTTGCATATGTCAGCATATGGAAAGATGCGAACATGCCCATTCATCCTATGCCTATAGCAAAAGCCAAACAAATACCCATACCTCGACCGTAGTCTTATTTCTGTCATTGTCGACTGGAGAAGGGCTGGGTTTCTCTACTGTCGTTCCCGTATTTGCAACATGTCGACGCCGCACATGAAAGTCACGTTTGGCTCCAGTGGTAAAAGCCGTGTCGGCTTCCGTCATGGTGCACCGCAGCTTGTAAGCTACTTGATCGAGAAGTGAGGTCTTTGGAAATATGACCAAAGCAAACCGTAGTGATCGGAGGAGAATGAAGCAATGTTAAATGTAGTAGGATGAAGTGGAAAAGAGATGCTGTTGGAGACACAAATCAGAACATTTCTGGGTATGGTGTTTTATGAAAGACTGGGGCGGTCTCTGACTAGTTGCGAGATGACAATGAGGAATGAGAAAATGAATAAGAAACCCTTGGGAGAGTGGAATAAATAGCCAAGATGGAAGAAGATAGCTCGCGTCCAGAAATAAAGCTGCTTTGGGGATGTAATAATAGAGCAAGAACCTTGGAAAGGAAAGGTGGCCTTGGTAACAAACAATACACGGCATGTACTACTACAGCATCGTGCGGCTCAGTGGGATGTCATAAAAAATGACCACCTTTATCGGCACTAATCCACCGCCTACTAAAAATAATTATACTGCCTGTCAAACACCAACACTTCCGCGGACGCTCTATTATATTAATAATATTTTTGATTTCCTGGTCAAAGTACCCAACGAATATGGTAGCAAATTGGTTGATTTTTAATTGGATGAATAGCCTAATATTTTAGTATACCATGGATCTTCTTCAATTACTACCTTAACACAATGTGGCATTGTATCAGACAGCTTGATTAGGATATAGTCTTCAATAGCATGCTATGCCTTTGCGGCTTCGATTAAATACTCACAAATATCCTCAGTATCCTCTGTATGTTCGAGTTCAGGGTGTAGTTTATATATCTGCTACTTCATCAAGGCTCAGAGACTCAGGTTCAAATTAGGAGATTTGTAAGGCTGTAAATATAGCAGCCTTAGGCCATATAAAATCACGTGTACTTAGTAATGGAGGTATATGTATGGTGTCGGTGGTTCCCATGGCTCAGCTCCTTCCTAGTTAGGTTTAGTCCACATTAGTCAGCGCACTGTGTAGATAGCTCGCCCGGCTCCGGGCCTCCCCAGCTAGATCAACCAACTCAGCGAGTTCAACCCCCTCCAACATATGGTTGGAACTAGCTAGATAGGCCGAAGTGCCATAAGGGGCTGCGAGGGCGGACCTAGACGGCAGAATCACACGTGATCTAACACCTACACTTCGGCCTATCGAGCTAGTTCCAACCATACATACATATCTTCCTGGGAAAGAGGGACTGGTTCCCCCTCTCACCTATAGGGAGGCAAAACAGGTTTTTCTTACCGCTTGAAGCCCCAGCCAGGGCAGTGCTGGGAACTTCCCCAACTCTACAGCACATAGTGCTCAAATTTGCCTCCTTTAAGCATGTATTTAGATCGTTGCGCACGTATTTAGATCCTTTTAGATAGTATACGCTTGGGAGGCACGTCCGGTTGCCCTTCGGGAGGCCGCGGTCACCCGCCACGTGACCGCCAAGCGACGTTAAATAATAATAACTAACTAACCAACCATACATATACCTCCATTATAGGGCTGAACTTCATCACACCATAGCGAAGTCAGCGATTAGTTCTTAACTTAAGCAATAAGCACCCTGCGTTCCCTCCCTTACTATCGCACTTGCATTTTCTGTATATTGATTACCCTTCACGCCATCACCGCCATCCAACCCTTACAAGAATAAGGAGGCCAAATTATAACTTCAAAGCCTAATTCAAATAAACCTATTTAACCTAGGCCTGATGGGGCCCAGTTCCATCATGTATAAGATATCATCAGGTTGTAGAATGCCAGGACAGAAAGCTCTATATAGAGTTCCAATGACCCAGTCAGAAACACCACCTTATGCAGAATCTGGATCTTGTGAGGCCTGTGGTCTGGGGGGCGCAGGTCAGGGTCGAGATTGCTAGATGCGCCTAGGAGTGTGCAAATTGCAGGGGAAACATGTGTGGCCTTGATTCAGAGCTAACTGCTGGTCTTCGTAAAGGCCTGCGGTCAGGAATGAGAAACTTTCGATGGGGGTTGAACTCGCTAAGTTGGTTGTTCTAGCTAGGGTCGGGCAAACTATCCATTGGAGGTGTATCTTGTGTTGGATTCCTATCTAGGTGCCGGAACCAGCTCTTCTAGGCCAGGCAACGGCAGTCTAACTGGGCATAACCCACGTGACATATAACACTACTGTTTCGAATATGTGGATTATCTAATAATCCGGTATCGGGATCCGGAGTATATATGTTCCTGGAGGAAAGGTGCCTACACCCGAGTATCCCGAATCCTGTATATAGAGCAAGCAATTGAGCATTTAAGCGTATCAATTAGAGCTTTACGATGTACTAGAGACGGCAGTATACCGGTATAGAGCGTTCACCACGATCCCTACGAATCCTACGGTATCCTTTTAGTATATGATATCCAGGCGCCGCACCCCTGATCCACATCAGAGCTCTCCTATATATGTGGGATTCGGGAAACCCCGAGCTGGATTATTAGATAATCCACCTAACGTAATCAACTACCCGTGCCAAGCGCACCTACACGGGGAAAGACGTGTAGGTGCGCCGCATCCCAACACGACTTTCATCCCAACACGAAAAATTCTTACCTCTCCACTAAATCCACCACAACACCACCAAAATGGCAGATAAATATAAGGAAGAAGAAAAATGAATATTAGCAGCATGTGAAGCCTTTAAATCAAACCCAAAATCCAAATCTATTCCCAAATTGGCTGCTGAATACAAAGTTTCTTACTAGCAACTCCTTTACTGAATTTATGGAGGAAAATCATGATCAACTTGACCACCTACAAGGAAATGGCTTTTAGATGAGTAGGAAGAGGCAGTGAAAGGCTGGATAAAGCATCTGGATAATATTGGAATGCCCCCAATAGCAAAGATGATATATGGTTGTATAAATTCTATACTACAATAAGATAACCCAGGCATTAATCCTCCACCTGAACTTGAGAAGACCTGGGTATATTAATTTATCAAATGCCTCCTTTCTAAGTATAAATAAGTCAAACAAATTCTTTAAAAAGCCAAATTGGATATATGCAGAAGATATTGGAGTTGTTTAAAATTTCTATTCAAAGCTAAAATTAATTATAGAAATTAATAAGATTTAACTAAAGAATATCTATAATATAGATAAAACTAGCTTTCAAATTAGCTAAAGGAAGAAAGAGAATGTTGTCTTAGTCTATTTAAACCATTTAAAGAGATAGCCTAGCGAGTTATTATTATTATTATTCTTCCATTTTTGAGAGCATTTTCCAGTCTGAGACTATGCATGCTCTACCCTGCCCCAATGAGGCAAGGATTTAGTTCTGATGCCTAAATACATGATTGGGTTGGCCATGGTACAGGTAAAATATAAAAACTCACAAAGAGGGGAGAGATGTACAGAAATATTGCAAGTGGTTATAACTGACAGATGATTGACAAAGTATGATGCAGGAAACATGATAGTATGATAGGATGTGTGACAAATATATAGCAAATACATGAAATTCAATAATTGGCAGATAGACAGGAGACATAAGCAAGAGCTATATTTTTCTTTTCTCCCTAGAAGGACAGAAGCCTTCTAAAGATACACCTTAAGCTAGTATATCTATGTATCTCTATATACATGCACCTATACTAACTGACTGCTGCTTACTGTCCTCTCAGGCTAGATATAGTGGTTCCTATTCCCACTAGTCCACCACTGCCTAGCCCTATATAGAGCCATCATATATAGAGCCTTCCAGTTACCAATATCAGCATTTCAGCCTACCTATTAGCCATCACAGTCTTGCCCCTAGATGTGAACAATCTAGGAACTAACCACCACTAGATCCTCTCCCTATCGGACTCCATAAGAGGTTATGACTAGTGGTAGAGGTGTCCTCTCCTTGTTGAAAGGTGGGATGGTTTTTAAAAGCTGATTCCCTTAGGTTGGTGCCCTCTATCTATATGTTATGTAAGAGAGGATGGAGCACCCATCTTAATAGATAAAAGTAGCTTATGTGAAGGGCTAAAGCAAGATTTGATTTAATCTAACAATGCCAGATGCTATCTACCAAAAGTTTTAAAAAGAGGAAGAGCTTGTGCTGCTCAACAACTTGTGTAGATAGACTGCTGGGCACATGGTTGCATATGATCTAGGACAGGCTCTGGCCCATTACAGTACCCCCCCCCTTCTTATGTGTAGGCCACCACACCTGGGCATGCTGATGCAGTATTGTAACAGCTTTAATTTGTAATATCACCCATCCATCTGAGTTAGAAATATGAAGCCCAGCCAGTTCTAACAGATGGTGGGTGGGTCCTATATAGGCTAGGGATCTGCCCAAAGTGCTGCTTGTAAGTATCTAGGGCAGCACATTCACACAAGTTATCTAGTTTCTCTTATGTTGTTTTAGTGTAGCCTACCTATTTGACTAGGGCTTCTTGATAAGCTCTGCACCCCTAGCACTTGGTGCAAATATCCAAGACCTCTTCAACCTCATATTCCTCTTCATTGTCCACTAGTACTGGTGGTGGTTGGGAGTTATCTATAATCTATGATGGAAGTAGATCTGTAGTGGTAGGTCAAATCAAATCAACATAAAATACTGGGTGTACACCTGTTGGTACATTCAATCAAACTATATATAATAAGGACACTTCAGTGACACAGTAGCAGGCATAAAGCTAATTAAATTTTTTAAAAATATATTAGGTTAAGACATTCCATAGGTTCAGCCAGACCATATCACCCACATGATATATTGGGGTGGCTTATCTTATTTTATTTACTTATTCTTATTAATGGTCCTATGCCAAAGTAATAGCAGCCATAGCCCAATCAATAATATTTTATAAATAACTTATAAATGTGTTATCTGCCTTCTGTGGTGCTTTTGTATGTGGTCTTAATTCTATAGCCTTATCTAGTCTGATTAAGTCAACATAATATTCATAGGTGAAGAAGAATGGAGATATTCCTATAATTAAGATATTATAGTTATTAATTGCAACTGCAACAATAAGTAAAAGTCTTATTTAATTATTTTATATATAGGTTATAAATATATATAATGTATATTTAATTTCTTAATTTATTCTCTCTATAGAGCTATCACTCTGTAGGTAGAATACTATAGATAAATGGTGTTGGATAAATAGCCTTTCACATATTTAGCCTCAGAATCCACTCATGAACTAAGGACCTCAATTGCTGGTAATGGCTAGTGATAAACCATAATACATATAGAAGTGTTCCAGAAATATTTTAGCCAGGGAATTTAAAGTAGTTGAGCATATAGCAACTAGTATAACACTCTTTATTAGATAGTTTATAATTATCAAGCAGTTTGTTGCACCTATTCCACAAGTTAATAAAAGATTTATAATAAAGTCTATTAATATTTCTGCCCAGATCCTTTGGGGAATTGGCAGTGGCTTTAGGAGTCTATATTTTGTATCTTGCCAAATGATGCTTCTCCCACAGATAGTATAGTTCTGAAAGAATCTACATATATCTTTTGCTGTGCCTGGCCAGAAGAAACATTATAAGAGTATTGCATAGGTGGTATCTTATTTTAGATATCCTATAATGTGGGAGTTATAAATTTTTTGAATGATCTTAATCTGCAAGAGTTCACTCTCTAATATCTATATCTTTTTCTAGAAATATAGGAGGCCATATTCTTCTAAATAGTATTCTGATAAACTTATTTTCACATATATGTCTATTGTAACCTACTTCTCTCTTTTCTGTAAAGCTTCTAAAATCTTATAATATATAGTATCTTTTTATTATATTTTTTACCAAAGTTCCTGCAGCTTATGCTTATTAAAAAGTAGGATAAGGGTTTAGAAGTTGAAGAGAATATCATTTTCTCTAATTTTGCCTATATTGATCTTCATTAAGAGGAATAAGGTCTGGAAGCAATTTGATAATCTCTCATCAGCTAAACTATAAGGCATGTCCTGACTTCATTAAGACAACACATCTGGACAAGGAGCTAGCTTCCTTAAGTGGTATTAGAGATTGAAATCAAATTCAGCAAGAATCCCTACCTATCATATCTGCCATTTATTGAGCTGTTGTGCCTTGTTAAAGTAGCAAAAATTCTTATGATTAGTAAATATCTGAAATTTTAGGACTATTTTTAGCTTTGTTTGCTATTCTTAAAGTGCTTTAATAATTGCTAATAATTCTTTATTATAAATTTCATAATTTACTTCAGTTAGGGAGAGCTTCTAAGAAAAATAAATGTAGGGTTTTAAAGAGCTATCATTCTGTCTTTATGAGAGCACAGCACCAGTGGCCTATCTTAATAAGTCTATCTCTATCATAGTCTCATAGTCTTCCTCAAAATTAGCTAGAATTAAGGTAGTAATAAAAAGCTCCTTTAGGTCTATAAATACTTGTTGATAGGATTAGCTTCACTAGAATATTATATTTTTTTTAGTGAGTGTTATCAATGGGGCTGTAATATTGGCAAACTTAAGTATAAAGATTTGGTAAAAGTTAGCAAATCTAATAAAGCTATAAACATCTTATACTGTCTTAAGTACTTCTTATGCCTAAATAAATTCTACCTTCTTTGGGTTAATGCAGAGCCTTTTCCCAGCTTAAAAAATAAATTTAAGATATTTCACAGTATCTTATTTAAATTTTAATTTTATAATATCATACTGGAGGCCAATATCTAGGAGTTTCTAAAAGACTAATTTAATCTTTTAATGATAATTGCTGAGTGTCCTGCTTGAGTAAATAATAATATTATCCACATAGGCTGAAACAAAGTCATCAAGATATTCTTATAAAACTTAATTAATATAGTATTAAAATGTTGCTAAAGCACTAATTAAGTTAAAAAAGGTAATCAGCTATTTAAAAAGGCTATAATAGGTCTAGAAGGCTATCTTCTATTCTTTATTAGGATTAACTTAAATCTTATGAAATGCAGCAATAATATCTAATTTAATAAATTATTAGGCTTTAAATATGTTCTGTAAGGTCTCTTTGATTAAGGGTAGAGGATAGTGATCTTTGATTGTGATATTATTTAATATATAGTAATCTACATAGAAATAATTTTTTTTTCTTAATTTTTATATTAGTAGTATTGGGGCTACAGCAGGAGACTAGCTTATATAGATAAAGTTCTTATCTAAGAGATCTATTAACATCTTTTATAATATTAATAGTTCCTCTTAATTTATATTGTATAAAGGCCTATATGGTGATACTATCTTATTCCCAGCTGTGTCTTTCTTTATTAATATAAAATAGTCAACTCTAAGACAGTATTTTGGCAGCATATCAGTTAGCTTCTAGCTAAAAACCTTAAGTCATAGCCAATATTATTTAAAGAATTTTATCTTTAGGTTAATAAGCTTCTTCTTCTAGAGTGCTTTATTGATATCTGTCATGGTGACTTTATCAATTTGAAGATGTCTTAGTGCTAGGGTTCCTTCAATTATGGCTGAGAACCTTTTAATACTCACTCTGGCTACTTGTAGATGCTTCACTCTAGTAAGGTTAATTGATAGGTCTCTGCAGTTTTAGCAGCATGTTATTCTGCTTAGTTCATCCACAATATCTATATATCCATGTTGGGAAAAGAAGATGGCATCCATATCTGTTATTCAAGGTTTTTCTAAAATCATTTTGTCTATCTGATCTAGTACAATATAAGCATAAACTGCTGATTGCTTATGACCATATATATTTAGATTAAAGCAAGTCATGAAATAAATAGTCCCTACCACCTTTGTGACAGCCTCTAAGCTTCTAAAAGAAATATAGATACACAAGAGATCAAAAGACTTCACAAAGAAATCACTAACAATTATATAGTTCTGGCAGCCATAATTAATAAAAGTTTGGGTAAACTGTGTCTTATTTGCCAAGATATTAATATAAAAAAAAGGTTCCTTCTATTATAATAGCTTTTTAACTTCTTTTTATTTTTGTCTGTGGTTTTGGACAAGAGCTACTCTTTTTCCAAATTAGTTTTTTTAGTAGAAGAGATATTTTTATTATTTAAGTCTTAGCCTCCTATGGTCTTTGCTTTCCATATAAGAGTAGAGGGATTTTGGTTCTTTATATAGTTATTTTGAGTGTTTTGCTCAATTGCAGTAATAGTGATATAAGTTTATTTTAGCTAATTATTAAGAGATCTAGTAGATTTTAATAAGTATTTAGAAAATCAACAGCCATCTCTTCTATAATAAAAGTATCTCTTTTCTTATCATTAATAGTCTAATTCTTCTTTATCAACTTATTTGGCCCTCTTTCTTACTAAATGTTCATCTTCATCTGCTTATATGGTGTAGATAGGGTGAGTTCTCTGTTGAAAGGATAGGGTGTTAGTTCTTATGGGTGGAGGTAATGTGGGCATCCAATCCATCTGGTCCTCAGGCTTTGGTGAGTGGATGCATCATAGGTGATTAATATTTAGAGTATCCATATCAGTGCTGATTTTATGTAGTTGAGATACTAGATCTAAGAAAGTGGGAGAGATGCCTCTATTTATTAATACTTTGGTCATTGTTTGATTAAGAGCCCTTAAAAGGATTTATCTTTTTGCTTTATTATACTATTCTAATGCACTAATATCAGCAAATTCCCTCTTTAACAGTGGTAAGAATTTAGAAAATAGTTAATCTTTTCATTGTTATATCTGATACAGGCATTAAACAGCATATATCTTTGTATTTAAGTCCCTATATATGCTTTCTAAGTGTTCTAAGAGCTCTTATAAGGTAGCATCATTCTTTTAAAGCTTCACATAGATTCTAATATTCTTCCATGCCAATTTCTCTAATCTTAAGAAGATGTATAGGAACTGGTCTTAAGGTGTCCCAATTACCTCTCTATCCACACTTAACTTGTTCTTCATGGTGATCCACCATGCTGGCCAGTCTGCTGCATTTCTAGCAAATAAGGTTAGGTCAGATAAACATGCTTAAGATCATTTCACATCTGATTGTTTCTATTCTTGCATTGGTTTAGCCTTAGCTAAAGGTGTGGTGACCTCTGCTAGGGTAGTCATAGAGTCTGCTCACTGTGCTAACATCTCTTCCAATTAATAAATTCACTCTTCTTAAGTAGTTCTATTCATAGTGAACTATTGGATTGCTCCTTCTATTTATGCAATATTCTGCAACAAACTCTGCACCTAGATTAAGGGAGTAGAGTTAATCAATATGTCTTATCCTATCATTATGCTAAGGAAGGGGACAGATTGCTGTTGCTTGGGTAAGATGTCATATACTTTTCAACTGATACTTCTTCTGAAGGGAAGCTTTTGGTATGTGAAAGGCTAAAGCAAGATTTGATTCAATCTAACAATGCCAGATGCTATCTACCAAAAGCTTCAAAGAGAGGAAGAGCTCATGCTGCTCAACAACTCATGTAGATAGACTACTAGGCATGTGGTTGCATGTGATCCAGGATGGGCTCTGGCCCATTACAGCTTAAATATGAGCTTACCATAGTATTTTTTTTAATCCTTTGCCTGGATTGGGTTAGATATGGTCCTTGCCCATAACATAATATTTAAAGTCTATGCCTAGACTGGTCTTCCTGTTTTTTGTATCCTGGAATCAGATAGAGCTCCCTAGAATTTGATATCCTGGGAGTTAGATAGGCTGAGTCATGCAGCTCCTCATGGTTCTCCCTGTTTTTAATATCCTAAGATCTAGATGGGCTCTCTTATTCTTAAAGCTCCTATTCTTCTTGATTTTTTTTTCCTATCCATCTCTATTTCTAAAGGGAAGCTTTAGAGGTTTGATCAAGCAATGGATCATCATTACCATCTAAGCCCCTTAGCTCATAGGATGGAAGGAAGAGTAAGTGGAAACCTCTGCTTTAAGGATTGGAGGGGAGACAAAGGGCCACTAATCCCTATGCCCTTCAACTCCTAGAGGAGAGGTGGAGGGGTAAGGTTGTCAGTCAGCTCCTTCAGCCTAGGGCTAAGCTAGGACTAGCCCTCCACTAGCCCTAGCTTTGCCTAAGCCAGGAAGTTGGTGACTAAGCACCCACACACACCTCAAAATGTTGAATTCAGGGGGAGCACAGCGAGAAAGGGAAGCAAAAAGAAAAGGGAAGTGAAAAGAAAAGGGAAGTGAAAAGAAAAGGGAAGCTCACCTACATGGTATTTATTCACAAAAAGAGACATGCGCCAATGGTCATAAACTGACCAAATATAAAAAAGAATCACTTAAGAGGTAATTATTAGATACAGATATGCAAGGATTTCTAATTTAGCCTAAATTTTTATATGAAATAACTCAAATATTATTTTGTAATTATTTATAAGACTTTACTACAATTTTTAGAATCAACTAGTCTTAGAAATTTATTAAACACCATCCTGGGCTATGTACATGATATATAAGATAGATAACATATTAATGTGCAAAGCAGGAAGATCTAAAGATTATAATATTTTAGTTTTAGACTGTACAAGCAGCTATTGAAAAATATAATATATATAAAGATAATATTTAGAACTTTGATAAGATTAGCTTTATAATAAAATTTATTTTATTTTTAAAATAGTTACTGCAATTGGGTGCAGTGAGTAATTATATAAAATTATTTAAAATAATTATAAATAAGTCACAATTATTTGTCATGGTGCGTGCTGACGTAGCCATTCCTGCCTGATTCCTGAGGATATATATGTGAGAGCAGTGTAGAGCCTTCGGCTCTACATCCTAGTCTTTTGCTTAGTGCAGCGGTTAAGCTTCTTGATGAGGATATACTATTTCGGACAGGTGGATTATCTGATAATCCGGTCCCGGATACGGAGTATGTATGTTCCGGAGGAAGGACCAACATACGGATGTTGGGACAACACAAGGTGTAATAGACAAGCAAGAGGAAGCGCATCGTTTTAGAGCTTCAAGATGTACTAGAGACAGCAGTATATCGATATAGAGCGTTCACCACGATCCCTATGAATCCTACGGTATCCTTTTAGTATCTGGTATCCAGACGCCGCACCCCTGATCCACATCACTTCTGAATGCTCCCGGAGGTCGCACCGTGACAAAAATTCTGCCCAGCTCGGTGATTGATTACGTTATATCTTCATCAAAGGAGATAGCTCTGCTGACCACTGGACTGATCTTCCTTCTTTTCTTCCTCATGTTTGATCTTCTTGTTGACTAGCTGTCTAGATAGCTGAATAGCATTCTCTATTCTTTCTAGATTGAGCGTCGTCACAGTTCCAGTCCATAGGTCCCGTTCTGTCAGTACAGTCCGCGCACGTGACCGCCATTGCAGGCTGAGAGGCTTATGTCATGGCATTTCCTTTTGTCTTGATCTTGTTATAGCCCGCCTGAGTGTCCAGCCCAATTGATATCTGCTTCCCGAACCTGCACCTTGACAATCTTTTCTTCAAGATAATTACTGGCCATGTTTAGATAATTGGATTATATTGATTAAATTAAAAATATCATGTTGTACTTGGCTCACCTACACAGGTAGGTAGGCGGTGTGGGCATAATTATTGTAAATACCTCCCTAGTCTGTACCCTCATATTACCTATTACCTTACCCAGTAAATACATCAAACATTAACTACCTATGGATATGTGCAGTAAGTATTATGCGGTACAGTGGTTATTGTTATTATTATTATCATATGAAGCTGTAACTGGGTAGGTGTGTATAACTAATTGATTACCTAACTAGGCAGCATTACAGAATGACAGGTATTCGTCACAGCATGTACAGTGCCATGAGTTCAAAGCTGAGATCCAAGCCTGGTCAATTAAGGATAATTGCCATTACTAGTTAATTAGGTGTACAACGCAGTCTGTACAGAGTAGTCATCCAATATCTACCTTAGATAGTTATTTGTTTCACAATAGATACCTCGAGGATTACCCACTATTAATAATTAAAGATACGTACTACGTAACTACCAAGTTAATTTGGTTTACTCCGCGTTTACGCTGTATGCAGGGTACGCTAGAGAATTAGCCTCCGTCCTGGGGTGAGATCCTCCCATCCCCTTGCCCCAGGATTTATTATTTCTCTTGTAGGAACAGAGAATCTGTACCTACAGTTCCGTGATGTCCTCCAGTCGATCTCATATCATCTGCCCTTAGCCTAGACGTCCACGTATCAACCACGGCTTACTGTTTTTGACCTTCTTGCGTTCTCGGCAGCTTTCAACTTAGTCACTTCTGTTGGTCAAAATCCACCAGACTTCGTCATTCTGCGTCGGGTTGTTCCCGTTGTGCTGTCAGCGTATTCCAGGTGACCAGCACACTCACCTGTCTCTGGCCCCGTGGCCTCATAAACCACTGGCAGATTTATTTATTTAATTTTTAAAAGAAAATCTTCGTATTACTGAAAGCGTGCGACACCCTTATCCACCCCCGCGTCATCCTCTACCCCACGATACTAACCTACCATTCAGATTTGCGGGCAGGGTTTCCGGTCAACGTCAGTCAACATCTCTATGCTCCTTGGGAGGGTTCCGTGGATCAATACTAGCGCGGAGACATAGAATCTCCAGCCTAAACTTCTTTCTCACGACAAAGGGGCTGTCACGACCAGCCCCCACTACCGCCATCATTCCTCTCGCATCCGGTTCTCAACGTAATCCCTTAGCTATACCCCTTGGGTATCTACCTTCCCAGCCCCGGATCTCTTCGTCTCAGTTTGTCGCAGCATTGGATTCTGCTGGCGAGGTGAAAGACAGCCCGCGATCCTCCCTTACGTCTTCTCGCTCTTCCAACTCCAATTTATCCATCTGGACAGATACAGGTGATTTGGCCGAGCATCCCGCCAACGGGGAAGGTTCTCTTCGGACTCCTCTCCAGGGTTCCTTAGCTCGCGGAACACTTGGGCAGAAAACGGTGAGGGTGCGAGCTGATCAACTGAAACGTGTACGCTACCAGCGCTGTCTTGCTAGCGGCCAGATTGACAAGGAGGCCATAGCGATACCTAAGCCCGGCCCAAGGCATATCTTAGGAGTGGAACGGTTTTTGGCCGTCATAATGTCCCCTAACAATAGGCAGACCGCTCAAATGCATGGCTTGGTTGGCAAGCCATTGCTGTGAGTATGCCGCATCCTCTGATTCTCATTTCTCTTCTCTGCTGACATTTATGGAGATATTTCACTAGCATATTCGTGTCATTGGGCGTCTTTCTCTTTGGTTATGATCAAGGCGTGATGTCAGGAGTTATAATGTCTGTTCTCCTTCCACGAGACATGAAACTTCCTTGTGCAACCAAGGAATGCTGACAGAGGCTAGGGGCGAGTATTTCAAGGATTACTTTAACCACCCATCACCGGCAGCAATTGGCACTGTTGTTGCAATTCTTGAGATTGGTGCCCTTGTTTCCTCGTTACTAGTCGGACGCATTAGCGACTTGATGGGGCGACGCAAAACCATCCTCTACGGTTCTATGATTTTCTTTGTAGGTGGTGCACTGCAAACCTTCGCTGCTGGAATGTCGATGATGATGGTCGGCCGTATCATTGCGGGTCTTGGGGTTGGGGCACTCTCAACCATCGTGCCCGTTTACCAATCTGAAATATCGGTATTGTCAATTCACGTACCTTGGGATCTCATACCATTCACTAACGCTCAGATATAAGCCTCCGCATAGTAGAGGGAAATTGGCGTGTATTGAGTTCACCGGAAACATCTCTGGCTATGCTGCCAGCGTTTGGGTCGACTATTTCTGTAGTTTTATCGAGAATGATTACTCATGGCGCCTGCCATTGCTTTGCCAATGTGTCATGGGAGCTCTTCTCGGCTTTGGCAGTCTAGTTATCTGTGAATCACCTCGGTAAAGCCTCCTTTGGTCCTCGCGGCGGCGATTATGGCTTGCTAATGTTCCTATGAGGTTAGGTGGCTTTTGGATAATGACCATGACGAGGAGGGCATGGTGGTAATCGCAAATCTTTACGGTAAAGGAGATTTGCACAATGATAAAGCCCGGCAGGAGTACAGGGATATCAAGATGAATGTTCTTCTCCAACGACAGGAGGGCGAGAGATCTTACGTTGATATGTTCAAGCGGTATAACAAACGTGTCCTTATTGCAATGTCCGCACAAGCCTTAGCCCAGCTTAACGGCATCAACGTTATATCATACTACGCGCCGATTGTCTTTGAATCAGCAGGGTGGGTCGGCCGTGATGCTCTCTTGATGACTGGCGTAAATGCGCTTTCGTACCTCGCATCAACAGTTCCACCATGGTATCTCGTGGATCGTTGGGGGAGACGCCCTATTTTACTCTCGGGGGCGATCGCCATGATGGTTTCACTCTCATTGGTGTCATATTTTATGTATATCGACATCGCAGCAACCAGAACACTCACTGTCACCTTCGTCATGATTTACAACGCTGCATTTGGTGCCTCTTGGGGCCCTATCCCGTGGCTCTATCCTCCTGAAATCTTGCCACTAAGTATTCGGGCCAAGGGTGCGGGTCTTAGCACAGCTGCAAACTGGGCTTTTAATTGGCTTGTGGGTGAGGTTACACCAGTTCTCGAAACCATTATAAAATGGCGACTCTATCTTGTCCATGCTTTCTTCTGCGCCTGTAGCTTTGTTCTGGGTAGGTGTTCTCGTTCGGATGACCCGGCGGTGAATCGTTACTGAAACTGACATTACTAGTTTACTTTCTATATCCTGAGACAAGCGGTGTTCGCCTAGAAGACATGGATGCTTTATTTGGAGATGCTACTACGGCCATACCGACCCCGACTACCCAAGGAGAACACGGTAGCCTAATGGGCACTGGTTCGCCGATCCCTTCGCTTGACATAAGACGGCAGTATGGTCAGTTTGGAGCAGAAAGCGCTATTCCTGGCTTAGATATTGATCCTCCAAACGATCGCGGTGATACCAGCGGCAAGTCCGGTCCTCCATCTGGGGATGATGGAGCTATTAGACGCGATGGACTTGGCGGTTGGATATCAAATATGATTGGCCGTCATAGGGAGACCTCGAAGAAAACACGCAATCGGTATCAACGCCTTGATCAAGAGGAAGAGGGTGAACAGTAGGGAGCACCGGCCAGCGAGTCTTAAGTCAACGGGGGTCGCAAAATATGGGTTTGGTTTCTTTTCTTCGTTTCTCTTCCTCCCCCTCTTACGACTCTAGTTTAGGCATATTCGCGATCCAAGGATTAATTAGAGATGTCTTAAGAAATATCTCCGGATTGGAACTTTTTGCTATCCCGTATTCCTGCATAAAAGAGCTTCTAAATTATTTGAGGTACGCTGACTGTCGTAATGTGATGTCATTTATACTTAGCGCTGACAAGGTCTGCCTCCACCCTAAATGTTATCCATCTATTATTGCACTAGACTGCTCGCATGGAGCCAATTGATATAAATCATGTCCAAAGCATTATTAGTTAGTTAACTTGAAATTTGCTGTCAGTAATTGTAGGCCTGGTTTGAACTTTTGCAGTAATTCGGTATTAATATTAATTAATTCCCATATCTGCCTATAACCCTTCCTAACTCTCTCTGCCAGCTTGGGTTAATGTTTTGATTCAACCTCTGGACGATTCTATCTTATTTGCAGCTAGCACAATCAGAGCACTAAAAACCGTATCTACTCCGTATCGCTTACAGAAGTAGTATTTCCCCCAAGCAGAACGACGATCCAGTAACATTGTGGATGCCAGTCCAGATCCTCAACCTTACAGCGCTTGACAAATTCGGCCCATCCTATAGAAGAATGCCATATCCGTCCTTACGGATGTAGACAGTATCAGCCAGATTAGTGTACTTACGGCGCACTAATTCAAACACAACCAGCCCGGCGCTGGTGCTGGGTACCTGGCGGATAGCATTCCGCACAAACCCATGGAAGAGCCAAGTCCGCCACCCACCAGCATGCGCAGCCTTCTTCTTGCACCGTTTGAAGGTTTCCTGGTAAGCATGAAAATATAAACGCAAGATGTATTTTCTCGAAGGGTGAAGACTCGCCTGGCGATCGAGGTACTCCAACCGACTGAAGTGTAAATTCTGTACCATGCCGAGTGGATATTGTATCGCTTGTTGGCTAATAGAGGCCACGATACCCGCGATCATAAGAAAGCAAGGTTCTAGAGCGTAGTGAGGCTTGATTAGCGGTAGAACCGGATCAGAGGGCCTGGATGACAACTGGCCGGCACAATAGGGACCAGGTGACCCGTAGTACGCGGTAATATATGAATAGTAGGCTTGTGATTTAATGTACTCGAAGCAGGTGAAAAAGAGTGCGCATCCGAACGAGTCACGCAAGAAGGACAAAGGCCAGCCTGCAAAAATACCATTAATGCCAATCTGCTTGAGTTTGTGCCGTCCATAGTGCCACATATTTCGATACCGGCCTTCCAGCATATCAGGTGCCCGGAGGCGAACTTGTAAAGCGTCCAGAGGGGATGCAACAATTGATTGGACGGTCCCAGAAACAAAACCAGCCGCAAATGTATGAGCAGGATGGACAGGGGGGTAAATATGTTTGGCACCCCGTAACGAAGGTTCATGTAGAATACCGAGGACTTGCAGATAAGTGGTATAAAGCACGGCGCCAACTCTGTTGCGAATCAGGAATCGCTATGCTAAAACTAGAGGGATAAGACAAAAAAGAAACCTTACCCTGCGTTTGCCAAAAGAGGAGGTATTACCTGATCTGGAATAAAGCGCCAACCATACGTGCGAACAGCATGAGCAAGTAAGCCAGGTGTAGTTTTATGCAAAGACCATGTAGTCTCCGCAGCTCGTGGACTAACGGCTCTTGCAAATGCCTATGAATTTGGAAAGACAGAACAGTGATTAGTTGATACCTTAATCTCTAATATATATGGGCCGATGTACCATGTAACTATATCACGTCAATTCAAATGCCGTATAGCTCAAAGGTGGGAGCTGCATACTCAACTCGGGTCCGGAAAAAGGCCTTTACAGGGGCTCTAAAATAAAATGCTATAAGCTGCGCACTGATGGCACGAACACCTGCAGCAGATGCACCGGTCGCTGCATTTTTCTTTTGGGAACCCTTCTCTGGGGAGTCTGAAACAACATCAGAGTTCATTTGATTGCCAAATATAGAAGTATTCCCGGTAAATTTCATATGTGAACAAGTACGCCTCCATTAGGGCTGCAAGCGAGGTAGATTATGCTGTGATTAGGAAAGACTATTGAGAGGGAATAATCTTGAGATCGACTGCTGGTGGAAACGAGAGGTTGGAAAAAATGCGAAGGTCTGTAAACAAACAGTTCAAACATGCCTAAATTCATCGTTTACGCGTTCCGCGCGTCGTAGCCTTCATCGCTTGCTCTAATCGCAGTATCTTTCCTTTATCTTTTTTCTTTCCTGCCAGTGTTAACAGCGCCGAACAGCCTTGCGAATTATTTTGGTCTATCAATCTTAAAGAACTCCACCCTTTTATCTAAATTACTAGCAAAACCAACACCTGCCACTTGCTACAGACATCACTAGCTGTCACTTGACCTAGCGCCATCATGGCGGAAGAAATAGTCGTTGACAAGGCGACATTCTTCAACCGCTTGTCTACACTATATACGGCATGGAAGACAGACAGACGTTCTGGGAATTCTATGTTTGGTGGGGTTGGTTCGATTGTGGTTCTCATGGGGAAAACGGATGAAGCAAATTCTTTCCAGAAAAGCAATGCAATGCATGTATGTTTTCACTCTTCAACTCCGGTGTTAATGATGAATAACTGATGTGATTATTCTTTAGTTCTGGCTTCTTGGGTATGAGTTCCCTGCTACGTTGATGGTATTTACCACAGAGGCGATGTACGTGGTGACTACCGCAAAGAAGGGTAAAAACTTACATCCTTCCGACATAGCTATCAATAAACTGCTAATATGATACCGCATCATGCAGCTAAGCACCTAGAACATCTCAAAGGTGGCAAGATTCCATTGGAAATTATTGTGGTCACAAAGGATCCAGAGCAGAAATTGAAAGCATTTGAAAAATGCTTGGATATCATCAAGAATGCTGGGGTAGGCATCTCTCCGAAGACCTCTTGCTCATATTCACCAATCTCCTCATAACTAATCATATTGTTTGACAAAATAGAGAAAAGTTGGTATTTTGCCCAAAGACTCAACTTCCGGTCCTTTTGCAGATGATTGGAAGCGCTCGTTTTCAGACTTGTCGAAAGAAGTGGAGGAAGTTGATATTGCACCTGCATTATCTTCTGCTGCTTTCTCGGTGAAGGATACCGATGAATTGGTTAGTCAAATAATGACATAAGTCTTCTAGTTTTCGGTGACTGATCTTGTAAAGGTTTCTATACGTAATGCGTCGAGAGCATGCAGCGGTCTTATGTCTGAATACTTCGTTGATGAAATGTCTCAACTGCTTGATGAGGAAAGACAAATAACTCACAGAGCTCTGTCTGCAAAAATTGACGCCAAGATTGACGACTCCAAGTTCTTCAATAAGTTGCCTAAACTGCCATCCGAGTTCGATGCTCAACAGATCGATTGGGCTTATGGGCCGGTTGTACAGAGTGGGGGAAAGTACGATCTTAAGCTCACAGCTACACCTGATAGCAGCAACCTTCGGCCGGGAATAATCATCGCTAGCTTTGGAATTCGCTACAAGACCTACAGCTCAAGCATTGCGCGAACTTATTTGGTTGATCCAAGCAAGTCACAAGAAGCAAACTATGCCTTTTTGTTGAATATTTATGACGCTGTTATGAAAGATATCCGCGACGGTATAGTGTCCAAGGATCTATACAACAAGGCAGTTGGCATTATTCGGGCTAAAAGGCCAGACCTTGAAAGGCATTTCCTTAAAAGCATTGGTGCTGGTATCGGTATTGAAGTCAAAGACGCGAATATGGTGCTAAATGGGAAAAACAACAGAATTTTGAAGAGCGGCATGACTCTTTCTATTACTGTCGGTCTTACTGACGTCTTAAATCAAGATTCCACAGACAGGAGTTCCATTTACTCAATGGTCATAACAGACACTGTTCGTGTTGGCGAGCATGGACCGCATGTGTTCACGAAAGACGCCGGTATTGATATGGACTCGGTCTCATTCTATTTTGGAGATGAGGAAGAACCCGAAAAGCCTTCCAAGGAGAAGGAGTCAAAACCGAACGCTATCGCTAGTAGGAACATTACCCGCACAAAGCTCCGTGCTGAACGACCGACTCAGATAAATGAGGGCGCTGAAGCACGTCGCCGCGAGCATCAGAGAGAATTAGCTGCAAGGAAAACGAGGGAAGGCCTTGATCGTTTTGCTGGTACGACTGGGGATGACAATGGGGTCACTCAGAAGAAATTCAAACGATTTGAATCATACAAGCGGGATAATCAGCTACCGACCAAGGTTAAAGATCTTACTGTTTACGTTGATCATAAAGCCTCGACAGTCATCGTACCAATTATGGGACGACCCGTTCCATTCCACATTAACACAATTAAGAATGCCAGCAAAAGCGATGAAGGAGAGTATGCTTACCTTCGAATAAACTTCCTTTCACCTGGTCAGGGCGTCGGTAGAAAGGATGACCAACCATTTGAGGACTTGTCAGCGCATTTCTTAAGGAACTTAACATTAAGATCCAAAGACAATGAGAGGCTCGCGCAAGTTGCGCAAGATATCACAGAACTGCGAAAGAATGCTTTGAGACGAGAACAGGAGAAGAAAGAAATGGAGGATGTGGTGGAACAGGATAAACTGATTGAAATAAGGAGTATGTAGAACCCCCGTAACTCTTTTTGCAGTAACTGACATAAAGTTAGATCGTCGTCCTGTGAAGCTTCCAGATGTCTACCTCCGTCCGCCGCTCGATGGAAAACGCGTTCCAGGAGAAGTTGAGATACACCAAAACGGTTTACGTTATATGTCGCCATTTCGCAATGAACGTGTCGACGTACTTTTCAGTAATGTGAAACACCTCTTCTTTCAGCCCTGCGCGCATGAGTTAATCGTTCTTATTCACGTCCATCTCAAAACGCCTATCATGATTGGGAAAAGAAAAACTAGGGATGTCCAGTTTTATCGGGAAGCCACTGAAATGCAATTCGATGAAACAGGCAACCGCAGGCGTAAGCATCGCTATGGGGATGAAGAAGAGTTTGAAGCCGAGCAAGAAGAGAGACGACGGAGGGCAGCACTGGACCGAGAGTTCAAGGCATTTGCGGAAAAAATTGCCGACTATGGGAAAGATGAAGGCGTTGATGTTGATATTCCATTCAGGGAGATTGGCTTCACCGGCGTTCCAAATCGCTCCAATGTTTTGATCCAACCAACTACAGATGCACTTGTCCAACTCACAGAACCACCTTTCTTGGTCATTACTCTGAATGAGATTGAAATTGCTCATTTGGAGAGAGTGCAGGTATGTCTAGGACGAGTCTTGTCAGCCACCTCATCATATTTGCTAATGCAGCTATAGTTCGGACTTAAGAATTTTGATCTGGTATTTGTCTTCAAAGACTTTCACAGACCACCTGTGCATATCAACACAATTCCAGTAGAGTCTTTGGAGGGAGTCAAAGACTGGCTTGATTCGGTTGACATTGCATTCACAGAGGGTCCACTTAACCTGAACTGGACTACTATTATGAAGACAGTTGTGAGTGATCCGTATGGCTTTTTCGCTGATGGCGGCTGGTCTTTCTTGGCTGCAGAGTCAGACTCCGAGGATGGGTCTGATGAGGAAGAAGAATCTGCGTTCGAGCTTTCGGAATCCGAGCTTGCTGCTGCAGATGAGAGCTCGGAAGATGATAGTGAATTCGATGATGATGCCAGCGCTGAGGCTAGTGAAGAGTTCAGCGGTGATGAAGAAAGCGGCGAAGATTGGGACGAGTTGGAGAAGAAAGCTAGAAAAAAGGACAGAGAGGCTGGCCTTGATGATGAAGACCGGGGTAAAAAGCGGAAACGTTAAGATTGTGCAAAGTCTCATTTTATTTTGTTTTTTGGCCCTCGACCTTTATTTCCTAATTCTACCTTGTTTCCACAAAGTCTTTTCTTAACACCATTATTGTCAATTACAATACCGTCATCAAAAATTAAGTCTAGTCAGGGAGACAAGAAATATTAGCCAAACGGCTATTACAAAAGGGCTGACGGATGTTGTAAGGGGGGGAACGACAACGGTTGCATTCTGAAAAAGAAATAAGTCACAGACCAATGCCTTAAAAGAAGTTCAATTTACGTTAAACCCTTGGTAAGTAGCCAACTCCCGTTGCAAAACGCCTGGTGAGAAACAAGAAACAAGAGAAAAAGCAGAAATGAGTTTCAAGGCGCATGCGATCTGAATCCAACATCTGCTCCAGATGTGACAGCTGTGCTTTGTGGCTCAGTATTCCAAGTCAAATATGTATGATCGCCAAGTTTCCTGGGAAACCCTATATTAGCCAATATTGACAGGGGATCCATAAGATATTTATCGTACCTCGGTTTAACTAGATGTGCAACTGTGAACAGAGTCCCCAGAACAATACAAATACCCCCAACGATTACGTAGGCAATCCCCATAAAAGGATTCTTGCCGCCAACAACAGTCCGGGTAGATATAAGAATTGACTTAGTACCACTATATTCGGTGACAGGGAAATCTGAATGCACTTTTAGCTGGGAACATAATGGCAGACGGGTATTAGGGGCATACAATCATCGATATCAAGCCTATAAGTTCCTGCCTTCATCGCTGTAGTATGATTCCTTTTAGAGAGCTTGCTAAAATCCGGTAATCCAGCTGTTCTCATCCAGACCATAAAATCCTCGTCCTCGTGGAGATTAGGAATGGGCCGTTCATCGGTATAGCCATCTGGGTAACGATCATGCCAGTTTGGCGGTGGGAGGACTTGCCACTGGTTGTAGCTTGTTTTCTTGATCAGCTGTTTGTCACTGTCCCAGGCAATACCTTTGTTCGTCATCTCATATGTTGCGTTATTATCCAAATGCACGGGACTGTAAATTGTGTCGTTGAACTGGGAATTAGCGATTAGACCGCAAGGGTAATACGCTTTTCCAGACTCAGGGTCCAACTTCAGAGGATCACATTTGCTGTTTCGCATAGTAGCGTTATCCACAGCTTTGCCATCCAGTTGGTCCAAATCCAAAGATTGCACGTATCTCCGGTGATTCTGATAAAAGTTCGTCAAGCGATAATACATGAATACAGGAGGGTTGATAGTATCCGGGATTTCAAAATAAAGCGAGCAAACAGTGGTAAGCTTTTTCGGTACCAAAGTCCTGTTGACAATACTTCGTTGCCAATATGGTAGACCAGTCTGCTTGGAAGACTTGAATGTCGACTTGACCTTATCAGGTATCGGGCTTCTTGCTTCTAGAGGTGCCTTTGTGGCACATTCCGAATAGTCGATCACTATTTCTTGCACCTACACAAAACGAGTTAATCACTTTCGAGGCAATTTCAATAATTATCGTAGTAGTTAGGGCCTACTTCTGAACTGGCCCATATCAAAACACCACCGATCGGGGCAAAAATAATGCCAATTATAAAGAAGAGAGGTAGCACACTTTTTGGGGTCAGTATTGGCCTAGCAGATGGGGTTAGCTGAGCGGTACGATCCTATTTAGTGACGCAAATCTTACTGCCAGGCTTTTAAACGTTGCTGGCGGAAAGCCGTATCTAGTAATAAAGGATTGGTTAGATCCAGTTAAAACATTAGAAAGTGCGAGGAGTGTGAGGAAGAATCTCACTTGCTGGTCTCCTATTCTTTGACTTCTTATCACCATCTTCCCTCATGTTGTCCCGTTCATCGAAGGACTCATCAGCACGAGTCACTTCCATCAAAGACATTCTGTCAGTAGCCCAGTCCTCTCAGGCTGCAGGTCAAGATAGTAGAAATGCAAGATTCAGAAGTTTCTTGCTAGGTCAGTATCCTAAAAATTGTGTAGTTAGGCAATGGGTCCTTCAGAGGATGGAGGATGAGAGTTAAAGTGGTTTGGGTTATGTGACAATGTGCCAAGCCACAATCCTTTTACGGGTAACTTAAAATGTAATGCACATGCTGCACCATACAGATACCACTACAGTATAATCTATTAGTGGATTCTGCGCTGAACAATAATAATATAACATCAGCAGAAGCAGAAACATAAACATTATTATCAATAATATAAGACTGGACGTTGTGTTGTTCTTACTACTACTCTGCAGAGAATCTAAATAGTAATAATCCCATGCATTTATGCAGATATTAATTCACATATCCATGGATGTCTATGCTCACCACATGTAACACCTAGAGCCAGCCATTTGATATATCTCTGCAGGCCTCTTAACCACCCGAAGTGTTCTTAGTCGTCCTGAAGCTCTGCTGGAGCCAGATGAACCATTCTTCCATGAACCATAGTAAATCAAAATCTCTTTCGTTTAATCATTCCTATGCACAGTCCGCCCATAGTATATAAAACCCAAGGACACACTACAATGGTCATCATAGGCGCTTATATTAAGTACTCACGAAACTAGCGCTCAACATCAATGTCCATTGCATCCTCGTTACAAATGGTGTCGCAATTGTCGTGATCTACGTCCCTCACATGGCTTAGAGAATCTGGTGTGGGTTTCCGAGGCTGGGTTCGCTTCGCTCTTGCTCGTTCCTTCGAGTCGATTATAGCCCTTCGTATACAGTCATGTTCCTTCGGCATTGTCAAAGACGTAGGCTCCCGGTAGAGAACGAGTTCGTTGCTCTGCGGCTTCGGGCCTGCCAAAATTGCTTTCGGGATCGGTGTTAGTTTCTCCACAATCCCGGGCAAAAATGAAACTTGAAGCTCTTCTGCTTCAGCCTCTGCTATCTCGCGCCCCAAGTCGTGAATATAGGTTGTATCCTTAGTATCATCAAGTAACATTGCATCAGCTGAGTTTGACGAACGTTCAAGAGGGAGAGGCGTTTCCCGATTCTCGAGACCGCTATGATTTGCTAATGCGTCTGAACGCCGAAATAAAACTAGTCAGGGACCATGTAGAATATGACAGGGAAATGAAAATGCTTAATACCGATCTGTAGGCGTCCAAATTTCTTTGCCAGTGGTTGATCAGCATCTGGTTCGTGTTCTGCCGGGCGCTTCTTGCCGTGGCATGAGATTCCCACATCAGGACGTCCCTCCATCCGCTAGCGACCCGGACGTTTTGCATCTGCTTTACGATTGAAAGGGGGTTTCTTTTTTTCGTTTGAAGTTTTGATGCTTTTCTTTCTTCCCGACCTCCTTTTTTTTGCAAAAGCCGTCGAGGCCAAAACAAGTACAGTGGGGGTTATCCAAGGTTGTTCAAGCGTTTAATGCGAGTTTGGAGAGCATTTAAGGACTCTTCCTTCGGGTCGAAACCCAGAACCTTCTATCGCACCCACATTGTCATCCAAACGTTCCCAACCTTTTCTACAGTGGCACTTCCCAAGCGGTTCACTATGACTTCTGATATTAAAAGTAGTCCAAAATGGACGGCTCATCATGTTCGCCAGACATTCCTGGAGTACTTCAAGGAGAATGGCCACAAGTTTGGTAGGTATCGAAGAATGGTATTTTCCCCTGCGCCCTCAGCTTCCCTCGCTCATATACGACTCATGATAGTCCCTTCTTCCTCTGTTGTTCCTCTCTCGGATCCTACCCTGCTTTTCACGAATGCAGGAATGAATCAGTTCAAGTCAATATTTCTCGGGACCGTTGATCCGCAGTCCGACTTTGCATCCTTAAAGCGAGCGGTCAATTCACAAAAAGTACGTAAGACCTCTTATGACTTTTGAGGGTCAAGGCTAATACAACCATGCAGTGTATACGTGCCGGTGGCAAGCATAATGTGAGCTTTGTGCAAAAGTATATTTAGCATATATAGACGTGACTGACACTATCCAGGACTTGGATGATGTAGGGAAAGACAGTTACCATCATGTTAGTCGAACCACACTGCTTTCCTTTTAAGGCATCGCTAATATATGACAGACCTTTTTTGAAATGCTTGGTAACTGGAGTTTTGGGGACTACTTTAAGAAGGATGCGGTCCGATACTCCTGGCAACTCTTGACAGAAGTATACGGGTTAGATCCAGAACGTCTTTACGTTACCTATTTCGAAGGCAACGAAGCAGGAGGCCTAGAGCCTGATCTAGAAGTGAAAGAATTATGGAGGGCAGTTGGGGTTCCCGAAGATCATATCCTTCCCGGAAATATGAAGGATAACTTCTGGGAAATGGGTGATCAAGGTCCCTGCGGCCCCTGCAGTGAGGTCCACTACGATAGAATCGGAGGGCGCAATGCAGCCCAGCTTGTCAACAAAGACGATCCTAATGTACTCGAAATCTGGAACAATGTCTTTATTCAGTACAATCGTGAACCGGACCGGTCTTTGAAGCCCTTGCCAAACAAGCATGTTGACACCGGGATGGGATTCGAGAGACTTGTTTCGATTCTTCAAGACAAATCGTCCAATTACGATACCGATGTGTTTTCACCGCTGTTCCAAGCCATTCAAAATGTCACTGGCGCCCGGGAATATCGAGGCTTGTTCGGCGCCGATGACCCTGATGGTATTGATACTGCTTATCGGGTGATTGCAGACCATGCCCGGACCCTTACAATTGCAATTTCAGATGGTGCAATCCCGAACAATGAAGGTCGTGGATATGTGATCCGCAGGGTACTGAGGAGGGGCGCCCGTTTCGCTCGCAAATACTTTGGGGTTGAAATTGGAAGTTTTTTCTCAAAGATCGTGCCCGTTGTCGTGGATGAAATGAGCGACATCTTCCCGGAACTTAGGAGCAAGCAGAATGATGTTATAGATATTCTGAACGAAGAGGAAATATCATTCGCCAAAACGCTAGACCGCGGCGAACGACAATTTGAGAACTTTGCCCAGCAGGCGAAGGTAAAGGGAGTTGATAGACTGCACGGCGCTGATGTTTGGAGGCTTTACGACACCTTCGGATTCCCTGTTGACCTTACTCGGATTATGGCGGAAGAGCGGGGGTTGAAGATTGATGACCTTGAATTCGAAGACGCAAGATTGAAAGCTAGGGAAGCAAGCAAGGGCCAGAAAAAAAATGCGGCAGACACCGTCAAGCTCAATGTCCATGACCTAGGGAAATTGGAGAAGATGAACAATGTACCGAAGACAGATGATGCAGCAAAGTTTCAGGATGGCAACATCACTGCCCAGATCAAAGCGATATATCATGGAAAAACTTTCCATGCGAGCACGAAAGAGATACGTGATGGGGAGCAACTTGGAATTATTCTCGATCGCACCAACTTCTACGCCGAACAAGGTGGGCAAGAGAATGATACAGGCAGCATCACTATAGACGGACAGGCAGAGCTTGAGGTCGGTGATGTTCAGCTATATGCCGGGTATGTCCTTCATACTGGCTTTATGAAATATGGCTCTTTTTCAGTTGGCGATACTGTCATTTGTGAGTATGATGAACTACGTCGCCGGCCTATCAGGAATAATCATACTGGGACTCATATTCTCAACTTCGCTTTGAGAGCAACTCTCGGAGATGGAGTGGATCAAAAAGGCTCGCTTGTAGCCGCAGAAAAGCTCAGATTCGACTTTTCCCACAAATCTGCCCTGTCAGATAAGGAAATAGAGCAGGTCGAGAACAAGGCAACTGAATATATCCGACAAAACTGCGCTGTATATGCCAAAGAGATCCCTCTCTCCACTGCTCGAGAGATTGCGGGTATTCGAGCTGTCTTCGGTGAAACATACCCAGACCCTGTTCGGGTTGTCTCTGTCGGCGTGGAACTGGACGAGATACTCAAAAATGTGAAGGATCCTCGCTGGAACGAAGTCAGCGTTGAGCTTTGTGGTGGAACTCATGTCCAAAAAACTGGTGACATAAAAGACTTGATAATCGTGGAAGAGAATGGCATAGCCAAGGGAATTCGCAGGATCGTTGCTGTCACTGGTGAGGTAGCTCATGAAGTACAAAGGGTGGCGACAGAATTTGAAGAGCGTCTAAACCGTCTCGATGCCATGGTATTGGGTCCTCAGAAAGAACAGGAAGCAAAGCAGATGCAGGCGGAGCTTAATCAGCTTTCAATATCTGCAGTTCGAAAAACGAGGTTTCGGGAACGGTTGGCCCGCATCAACAAGCAGGTCATCGACGGACAAAAGGCTCAGCAGAAACTCGAATCCAAGATGGCCCTTGAAACAATAACTTCTTACTTCCAGGATGCTAAAAATAAAGATAAGGCGTGGCTCGTTGCTAAGCTTCCGATTTCAGCAAATGCTAAGGCAGTTAGCGAGTCATTGAATTACGTCAAGTCGAAACTACCAGATAAAACAGTCTACGTACTGGCTGCTCATGCTGGACAGGGGCGTGTCGCTCATGGGTGCTACGTCTCCAAGGTAATCTCCCCCTTCCCCCTGTATTCTGCAGGTTCTATTTATATTTTCAAAAAAGAAAAAATTAAAAATTAAAAATAAAAAAGCTGACGATCGCTGCAGGCGCTAGCCGATCAAGGGGCCTTAGCAAATGACTGGGCCGCTGTTGTATCCGGTGTCGTGGGAGGAAAGGCTGGAGGAAAGGGGCCTACTTCTATCGGAAATGGTGTCAATCCTGACAAGGTCGATGAAGCTGTTTCCTTGGCTTCTAAGTATCTTAGTAAATTCCAGTTATAGGTTTTGAGTTTGACATGCTATGTATGTCAGGAGATATTGGCAGCTTCTAGATAGTTTTCTTTGGAATACAAATATTTCTTTTGACCTAGTAGTCTGGAGAAGTTCACTAGTAAAACAATATCTAACATTGCTTCTTTGGTCTTCAATCAACTGTGTTATCTCGTTCTAGACAAATAGGTTTCCCGTGCCAGCTTGGTTGGTTTCACAACTCACCACACTGTGCAATGACCACATCTTGGTTGGGCTTGTCTCTTGTGGTCCGGGTATTCTCAATCATCCGAACAATGTCCATCCCATCAATCACCTGGCCAAATATGACATGTTTATTGTTTAAGAACGGGGTGGCAGTCGTAGTTATAAAAAATTGACACCCATTTGAGTTTGGTCCTGAATTCTGTGGCCAGGTTAATATTAACAGGGCTCGGTGGCTATTTCTCTCCAGTGGTCTCTTGAACTTACTGCCATGCTCAATAAGCCTGGACGATCATGTTTTAGTGTAAAATTCTCGTCACGGAACTTGGGAGTACCATATATGGACATGCTCCCGGTCCCGTCACCATTGACGAAATCCCCTCCCTGTATCATGAAGTCCTTGATCTTTATTTGGTTCATAGTTAGTCTGGCGATCACCAATACCATGGTATAAATAGACATACCACTCGGTGAAACTTGCTGTGTTTATATCCCTGAGGCCGCCCTTGTGAGTTTCTAGATTCTCCAGTACAGAATTGGCGAAAGTTCTCTGCCGTCCATGGTGTGACATTTGCAAAAAGCTCGATTTTTATACGACCCAGAGGCTCACCTGTTACAAAGGTGAATGATTCTCTCAGCTCTACAATATCCTGGAAATCCAATAATCACAATCATTGACCTGATGAAACGCCCAATAGTGCAAACAGAAAAACCATAAACGGTACAGGGAAGGTGTTCTGTGTGCATGTGATAACCGAATGTCATAAGAGTTACTGGGAGGCCAGTGGATTGCAGTACCACTGGGAGGGGAAAAATAGTAGTTATTGCCAGGTATGACTTACCACCCAGAGTGATATCAAAGAAAATGATGGGATTTGTAGTTCCATGTGATTGTGGATCACTCATTTTGTATCCTCCTTCAGTAGGTTATTACAGTGTACTTTTTAAGTTAAATAAAGTTGATATGGATCCAGCATATCCATTGTCACATGATCACATCCTTCCCTTGCAGTGCATAATTTTCAAAACAATCTTAGTTGTTTTCCCTCTGTAGCCCAGTACTAAACAGAGCTCAGGCCAGGCTGTTGCTTATAGTCATATGGATATTTATCCTCAAATCTCTTTATAATTCTCCCAGGAAGTGGACTAGATTACAGTCGTCTTCCCTTTTTATTATTGGTAATAGGGTAGAGGAATCATGCTACAGTGGAAATATTCATATCACATTTATAACAATGCTGAAGTCCATAAGGAAGCATAATGTATAGAGTAGGGTAGTTAACTCTCTGCTCCCTTTTCCCCTTTCCAAGTATGGTTCCACTATACTAAAGAAAGTTGCCCTTCGTGAAACGGGATCCAAATTCAGAGGCTTTGTTGAGCACTTCCTGACGTTGAGCATCGGACAACCTGGAAGCAAGAGCCATATCTGTTTCCCGATCAAAAGTGCGCACTTGATCATCCTTCAACTTCTCTCTGGGTTGACCATGCAAGTCCCTATATAGAGATCCTCTCTTCGTCGAGGCATCCTAAAAAATAGGTTAGAAGGAATCGGAACCCTAATTCCATGGGAGCTTACATTGTGTTTTTGCGACTTTCTCACTAACATTCCACTGGGCCTTGTGATTTTCGGTTGATTCTCTGGTCCAGGTGTGGTAATTCCCATTACCTTATCCTGTAGTCGCTTTGTCTTTTCCTCCGGAGACTCAGTCCACGATTTGTCTGGTCCATCTTGGCCAGGTGGACGGTTGGTGTATCTTCCCGATTGAAACCGGCGATTACGTAGCTTGGTTGTGTCAATTCTAGTAGTCCAATCTGCTGGGCCTGGAGGTCGAATCATCCATTCGTCACGTCGAACCCCGTCGCAAGCAGACCCTTCCTTATCATGAGGAGGCTCAAGCGGTACGCTAGGAGTTTCTTGACCGGTTATTTTCTCGGGCGGTATGGCATCTGTGAAGGATTGCCTCGGACCAATGTCATCATCACTATCTGTTTCATTCCCGATCCCTTTGTCCTCACGGGAATTATCTGTTGTGGAGGGTAAAGATGGTCCGATCACTCTTTTTCTTTTTTTACTAGAAGCTGTTGGGCGTTCGCTACAGCTTCCATCATCCGTGTCGCCATCAATGACTGGTATGTCGCGCTTCCGCTTCTCAACCTGTGCCATCTCCTGTGGGATGCTGCGTAAGTTGGAATTTCGAAGCCGTGGGACGGTATTCTTCCTGTAGAGCTCTATCTACTCCGTATGATAATGCAATAACTCTGGTTATATGTGATATTAAGCATCGAAACGATTCGACAGATGGGTCACATGGTGCGGCGGACTGGCAGTTCCCCGACGGGACATAGCTGCGGTCAACATTACGGGGACCTTCAAATTTCGGCTGGAATATCAATTTTTTCCATTTGTGGCGGTTCCACTTTTTATTGCGAAAAACTAGAATATATGGGATGTAACAGTACAGTAAAACACCAATATAAGCAACTAATTTGGCCAGGCCCTTCAGTTGCTTATATCAGGTAATTGCGTATACTAAGGGTAGCCAACAATGTTCGGCCATCCCGGGCAGTCTGGCCACTCCACCAATTTTGGCCATGCTTAGAAACTTGAAGCTATCACCAACAACCAAAAGATGTGTATTTCTATTAAAACTATTCAGAATAGTGTGTAGGATATTTAGGTTTAATATGATTAATAGTTCCACAGTTAGAACATTTTAATAAAGTATACTTTAATATCTTTAAAACTTGAAGTGCAGAATTACTTAAGATCCCTTTTTTCTTATTCTTTTACTTTTTCTTTTAATAAAATTAGATCTTTGCTTTTTGTACAGAAATTTTATATTAAAGAATATTTTTTTTTGATTAACTCTTTTCTACTTATCTTTTTTTATATTTTGTTTGGAAATTATGCCAATTCCTTTAACATAAAGGAAGCTTAATGCATAATAAATTTATCTCTTTATTAACACCTCAAAGACCTTCTTTAAAAATAATAAAAGACTGTGAGAATATCTCTGAGATATTTTTTAGACTAAGGAAGCTTTCTTATATAGTTAATAGCTATATAAGGTGCTATTAATATTAATAAACTAATGAAAGTACCTCTACAGCTTAAAAAAAGAGTAAATATTGTTAATACGATATTTAGCTTCTTTGATATTTGTTAGGAGTTAAAAAGCTTATATTAACTGCCACAGAATTATTTTAGATATTAATATATATAAAAACTGATTGGTGAGCTGTAGGATAAGCTTTTAAAAATTTATATTTATTAATATAGTAGTTAAAGAAATAAAGATCTTTTTAAAGCTATTGAAAGCCTGTCTTATCTATAGTCTAATTATTTTAACATATCTTAAATCTCTAATTTAGTGGTAAAAAGCCTTCTTTAAACTATCTTTTAATATAGGCCTTTCCTTTGAAGATAATGTATAAAGGCAAAGTTTAATTATTTATATTAATACACTTAATTATTATCACCTACTCCTAATTACTCAACTAGATAAGATAAGGCTTTCTAAATATATTAAATCTAATAATTATTTAAATACAGTTTTATTAAAATTGAATATATTATTATTATAAATACTATATTGTATTCAGATTTACTGAAATTAATTAAATTATTAATTAATAATTTTTGGATTCTCATATTTAGCCTTCTGACAGTTATATCTTTCATATAAATTAATTTTTAATCTTATTATAATATTTAATAATTTAAATAATTTAATTATTCCCAACTGATTGCTGTATAGATGAGATGTTTAATTAAAAAGGAAGATTTGTTATTTCTATTAAATATATTAGTCTAAAAAGGACTTTATATATATCTCTAAATAGAGTTCAGTTTATTAAGGCCTTTTCCTAAATTTTAAATAACCTAAAGTTATATGGGCGCTGTTCTTTCAGAAATTAGAGGCCTAATAATTAATCTTAAAATATTAAGTGAGAGATATTGAAGATTGTTGCTGCTTAATAAATATTTAGGATTTCATTATTTTTTAATACTTTAATAACAAGTTGTATTCTTACCTCTTACTCCACCAAGTTCCAAGATGATTGACACGCTTTTGGTGGCATAGTTACTGGTTGAAGAACTTCATGTTGAACACACATTGAAATTTTGAGGGGTGGCCAAACTACCCGGGAATTACGTTATAATATTATAATAGTTTTTGTTTGATTAAATGTGCTAAACCAGAATAGGAAGTGGTTATTGACCAACCCCAATTGTAGTGTCTTGTTAGACATTTAAGCTTGGCATGAAACAACCATTTATCTTACTAGTCCTACAAGGATAATGGGATATGCTGAATACGGCAGATTTATGTAGAACTTCAAGGCTTCATGATTTTACCAAAATACCATCTTTTTGGAAGCTTCAAGTCACAATTGAACCCTTCGAGCTCTCTGATCATTGCTGGCCACATTTTTATAAAAATAGATGTGATGGGTTGAATATAGATTTCATTTTGATACTAGATACAGGAAGGATTCCCTGGGAGGAAGAAAACAAGATGTGTTTTCAGGCCACAATGGCATTGTATGCAAGGAAATGTAAGGCCGCGGAGGCAGCAGCCTCAGGCCATATGTGACCACGTGCACTTAGCACTTAGGGAACCGAACTCCGCAACACCACAGCGAAGTCAGCAGACATCACGGAAAATCGACAGCGCGTCGTCGCTGTCTCCCCAACATACCAACATCGAAAGACACTACCTACACGATAGCGCCCACCCTCCACCTGATGGAGGTGGACGACCCCCCTGCGGTCGTCCCCTGCCCAAGAACCGCTTCTTGGGATGAAAAGCCGGATCCTCCTTTGGAACCCACCACCCCCCTCCACCGCAACACCCACAAACGGAGAGCCCTCTCCTCTCCGGACAAGATGCCTGGCACTCTCTCAGGCCCAATACTTAGCAGGCCAAACATGCTGTCAATTCGCCAGCAGATAAATGCAGTTGCTGAAGACCAGCTCCTCCTCCTGAATGATTGGAGGCAGGCACTAACCTCTCTTGCAGACACGCTCGACTCGACTGTCTCCTCCCTCCACGGCCGGCCCAAAGAACTTGCCAAAGGACTGGCAGCCAGGTTCCTGACTCTGGCCAAAGGCAGTACACCCCAGCTGGGACCAGAGAAACCTCCCATAGCTCTCCCCAAACCAACTCCAGAGCCCGTACAGGCCAAACAAGCCACTCCAGCTGGACAGACAACCCAAGCACCATCTTGGTCCTCAGTAGTGGCCCCTGGACCAGACCAAAAGGGATGGCAAGCCACCAGACCCAAGCCTGCCAAGCAGCCCCAGCAGGCAAGGAGGATGGACAACCGCATCTTCCTCCGCCTCCCAGAACCCTCCAACCTGCGGGAAATAGGCCCCCATGGAATCCGCATAGCCCTTACAGGAAGGGTCCCTGGAGGGATCTCTCGTGTACAGATAATCCCCACAGGCTATGCCATCACAACCACAGATGAAGGCAAAGCCTTTTTACTCTCTGCACAAGCCAAAGAGCTAGCTGCAGATGGACATTTTGAAATGCCAATAGAATACCACCAATTTGTTGTTCCCCAGATTCCCCAGAGGCTCTGGTCCCTAGAGGGATGGACAGAAACCACACTAGAAGATATTAGCACTGAAGCGGAGCGTATCACAGGCATTAAACCATGTCATATCAAGCTCTCAAATCACCCTACAGAGGCAGGCTCAATCACTGCAGTCATTGCCTTCCCAAAGAAGCCCAAATTTGCAATACAATTATTTGGCATATCTGGCCTATCTAGACCTACATGCCCCAAACAAAGACCACTACAATGCTCCCGCTGCCACCATTTCCATGACACACGAGCTTGCCGCTCTAACACTCGCTGCATCTCTTGTGGCTCCACCAAAATAGAGCATACCTGTCGTGTACAATGCATTAACTGCCATGGCCCCCATGCAGCAGACTACCCAAAGTGCCCAGCCCGGCCTATCTCCCGTAAAGGGACCATCACCCACCTTTCTAAAGAAGCACTAGCGGCAATACGCAAAGCTGGGAGACTAGCTTTCCAGCAACAAGCTAGAAAGGTGCAGGCTGCACAGGCAAGCCCACACACTCTAAATCAGGCCATAGATCAGCCATCAAGGCAGCTCTCCCAAGAGCTAGCCAGTCAGACCTCTCCAGAAGAACTATGAAAATCATACAGGCCAATGTAGGGAGGGGTGGCCCCTCCCATGACCTGCTGCTATCCTTCACAGCAGACATCATCCTGGTCCAAGAGCCTTAGACAAAAATGGCAAAACACCTCACAAAAACACACCCAAGATATCAACTCTTCAGCCCAACCACCCGCTGGGAAATCAGGCCCCGAACTCTAACATACGTACGGAAAGACCTTCCAGCTCACGCACTTCCACAACCATCCTCCCCAGACATCACGGCAGTAGAGGTAGATGGCCTCACAATTATCAATGTCTACCGCCCCCAAATGACTCAGTGACTCCCTCTTCACCCACCAGATCTACAATCCACACCCTACTTCAATACCCTGTCCCACGGAACACCATCATTGCAGGAGACTTCAACACCCACCACCCCCTATGGCAACCAGAAACCCAACTACATGCCCTCTCTGCAGGAGCTACAGCTCTTGTAGAATGGTTAGAAACCCAAGGACTAGTGCTCTGCATGGAACCAGGCACTCCAACCCGCGGACCCAACACCTTGGACCTAGTCTTTGCCAACCTCCCAGTGGTGGCTACAGTGGAGGACCACCTTAGCACCTTTAGTGACCATAAAACTATCCTAGCACAGCTAAAATGGAGGGAGCCACAGCCACAACACAAACTAGGCTCCACTAACTGGGAAAAGGCTCGAGAACTCCTGGTCCCCCAGACGCTGACCTACCAACAGATACTCTGGCGGAGGAACTGGTCAGCCGGGTACAGCTAGCCATCCAGGGAGCATCAGAGTATAACACCCGCAGGCTCCCACACACCCCATGGTGGACACCAGAGCTCACAAACCTACTCCGGCAAGCAAGACAACATCCACCAGACCTCCAACCTCTTCAGAAGGCAATTTCAAAGGCAAAAGCCAATTACTGGAAGGAACGGATTGAGCAGGCAACAACTCCCACTAAAGCCTTTACACTAGCAAAATGGCAGAAGCCCTCCAACTAACTAGCTTCGCCCCCCCTACTTGTACAAGGCAACCAAATCACCACCCCACAGGGCAAAGCAGATGCGTTCCTCACCCACCTCCTGAAAAAAGGAGTCTCCCTCCCAAACCAGCTCGAAGAGGGACCACCAAACAGACCTTTAGATCCTATGCCTTTACCAACAAAGGAAGAATGCTGGAATACCCTTTGCTCCCCTAGCCCATCTGCCCCTGGGGAGGACAGCCTTACCACATCTGTATGGAGAGAATTATGGCCTGTTATAGGAGATGCAGTTACAGCATTATATCATCAAAGCCTAGAGAAAGGCCTTATCCCACAGATCTTTAAAGCAGCAAAAATCATCATGCTGCCAAAGCCAGGAAAGAGAGACCTCACCCAACTTGGCTCATGGTGACCTATCAGCCTTCTATCCACCCTAGGCAAAGGCCTAGAACGTCTCATTGCAAGATGGATGGCTGTACAAGCAATCCAGGGAAAACTACTCACACCATGCCACTTTGGTGCTCTCCCAGGCCGCTCTGCTATTGACCTCGTCCAAGTACTAGTTCATAGAGTGGAGAAAGCCTTCCAACAGGGAAAGGTAGCCTCATTACTTTTGATGGATGTAAAGGGAGCCTTTGACGCAGTAGACCACCAAAGGCTTCTTTCACACCTACGCCTTCAGGGATGGGATGAACGCCTGCTCCAATGGATCCAGGACTGGCTCTCCAGTCGCTCAGCATGTGTCCAGATTGGAGAGGCAAATGCCAAAGCCCCAATAAAGGGAGGCCTCCCACAAGGATCTCCTCTCTCCCCAATCCTTTTCCTACTCTATGCAGCAATGGTGGTAGCTGCCTATAAGGCCTCCTTCTGCTACGCGGATGACCTAGGAATCCTCTTTGTAGGGGACTCTCTCCAGGAGACATCTCAACAGCTAGTGGAAACATACAAGGCAGTAACAGCCCTGGGAACAGAGGTAGGTCTCCCTTTTTCTGCGGAGAAGACAGAGATACAACACTTCTCTAGGAAACGCAAGCATCCACCCCCAGTGGTTAGGCTGCCTGATGTGGGTGAGATCCCTCCCACATCATACACCCGCTGGTTAGGGGTCCTCTTGGACATAAAGCTCACTTTTAAACCACATATCAACTGGGTGTTCAGCTGTGGTAAGCAGCTGGCACAACACCTACAAAGACTGAGCAACACCCAGTGTGGGTGCCCAGTAGCCTCTATGCGAGCAGCTGTACTACAGTGCGCACTACCAACAGCATTATATGGAGTGGAGGTCTTCTATACTGGACAACAGCAGGTGGCTAACTCCCTTCAGTCCCTGCTCCGCATTGCCGCACTAGCAATCCTCCCAGCCTACAAGACAACACCCACAGCAGCACTCCTCCGAGAGGCAGACCTGCCAGACCCAAGAGCCTTTCTGGAGAGCATCCTCCAGAGGGCAGCTGCTAGATATGCAGGCCTAGATGCAAAGCACCCTGTAGCACGCATCCATGCAGCCCCAAACTATGGGTACAACACAAGGCTCACCAGGATCCTGCAACGCATCCCCACACCAGCACCAGAACGCAGGTGGGTAGAGCCACAGCCCCCACCACTACGCATGCTGCCAACCCACCGGGAAGGGCACATCTCCTCACCACTAGCCATATCAGTCTACTCAGATGGCTCCCACACGGGCCAAGGCGCTGGATATGGATACGCCATATACTACGGCTCCATCCTAGTCACCCAGGGACAGGGCCCAGCAGGCCCCCGGACAGAGGTCTATGACGCGGAGATCATGGGCGCTGTGGAAGGTCTCCGGGCAGCAGTTGGTTTGCCATGCACCGCATACGCCAACCAGCTGAACCTCTTCCTAGACAACCTGGCAGCAGCCAGTCTACTAGCAGATGGCAGGCCCGCGCCACACAGACGCCATCTCACAGACACCTTCCACCAGCTCTCCAAGCAGTGGCTCAGCCTGCCGTACATCCTAGCCTCTCCCGCAGGCCCGTACGGGTCTCTTGGGTACCAGGGCACACTGGAATCGCAGGCAATGAGCTGGCAGACAGGCTAGCAAAGCAGGGAGCAGCCATGGATGGCTCCCACATCCCCCCCTCCCCGGCATACCTGAGACGAGAGGCGAAACAACAACTCCATACTGCCACCCAGGCAGCGTATACGCGCAGCGCACCCCAGGCATACCAAGACCTGGGCATCCGCCCCCATACGAAGAGCAGCCGGGCCCAGGAACATAAATTACCACGCTGGGTACTAGGCAGGCTCATTGCGGCCCGCACTGGACATGGGGACTTCGCAGCATACCATGAACGCTTCCACCACACTGACTACCTAGCAACCTGCTCCTGCAAGAAGCTAAAGACCCCAGTACATTTCTTCTTCTGCCCACATACTAGGAAGCGCTGGAAGGAGAGACGGAAACACACACTAGCTGGGCCAGCAAAAACCATTGACTGGCTCCTAGGGACTGCTGCTGGGGCTGAGGAATTCAGCCGCATTGTGCAAAACACATCCTTCTTTACGGATATATGCCCAAACTGGGCCCACCTAAACACAGAGTAGTGTACAGTCAACACATATCTTCCTGGGAAAGAGGGACTGGCTCCCCCTCTCACCTATAGGGAGGCAAAACAGGGCTTTCTACCGCTTGAAGCCCCAGCCAGGGCAGTGCTGGGAACTTCCCCAACTCTACAGCACATAGTGCTCAAATTTGTCTCCTTTAAGCATGTATTTAGATCGTTGCGCACGTACTTAGATCCTCTTAGATAGTATACGCTTGGGAGGCACGTCCGGTTGCCCTTCGGGAGGCCGCGGTCACCCGCCACGTGACCGCCAAGCGACGTTAAATAATAATAACATAACATAACATAACATAACATAACAGCGAAGTCAGCGATTAGTTTTTACACAATAAGGACCCTATATTTTCCTCCCTACTATCGTACTTAGCATTCTCTGATACCGCCATCCAGCTCTTACAGGAATAAGTGAGCCGCAACAAACAGGGTAAATGCAGCAAAAGGGGAAGACAGAATAAATAGAGTAAATAAGGCAGGTAAGGTATTGGTATTGGCTCTAATTGCAATATGCCTAGGCATAGCTTATAATATTATGTACTCTCTTCCCCCCCTCTCTGGGGGCTTTAATTGATCAAGTGCAGTAACATTCTCAAAGGCTTGATAAGATTCTTAAGTAGGGATAAGATAGCCATCTATTTAGCTAGTACTTGCTGTTATTTGTAATCATGGCGTTGGACCTTCTATTTAGCTAATATATATTTTATGGCCCATTCTTCTTATTTTCACGTTATTATTAGGAACTAAGTTAGCGAGTAGCTAATGAAATAATTTCATAATATTAATCTATTTATTATTTCCGCTCTTCTTTAGCAGCAGTTAGATACTTAAACTTAGTTATATATATTAATAAATTTCCTAGCAATGTATCATAGAACTGTAGAAGTATCAATGGATTCAACGGATTCCATACACAGAATAAAATTAAAGCTACTTAATAAGATATCTTAACAATTATGGCTAGTCTGATCATAATTATTACAGTGTAAAAAACTCACCTCTCAAAGAAATAATTACTTTAATAGTAATTATTTCTTTATCTGCTAGATTTTTTGCTGACCTTATCAATTAGTAAGACTTCATATATCTTAAACAAATTTCCAAAGTACTTTCTTTTTCTTATTTTTCTTTCCTAGACTATGTAAAGCCATTAAATCCTACTGTATAATAAAATTACATTTTACATCATGGCCTCTACACTATTAAATATTTAAATGTATTGTGTCTAAAACTGCATCTAAATGCTAATATTTGTATATATAAAAAATATCAATATCTAAGGAGAAATGGCTTATATATAAAAAGAAAAAATATAATCATATTAGTTTTCTCACATAATTTAATAAATTCATATATAAAATAGGAGCTATATTTATTATATATAAAAATTATATTGGTCCTTCCTATATCCTTTAATATGCTGTTAAAATAACTCAGTATATTAGAAGACAATTATATAAGTTATATAATTATTTTCTGATACTCTAATTAGATAATTTTATTGAATATTAATAACTTTAAATTAATTTACAAATATATAACTCAGATTTGATTATTTATACTGACTGCTTCAACCACAATAATATATTTATAGTTTTAATTTTAATATAAGACTTTTAATATTAAAGTTCTTAATAATAAATTATTAATTATATTGAAGCTAGTATTGTTAGAATTATAAATATCCTCTCAATATCCGATAATTTTGAATAGTCTGATAAAGCTTCTGAAATCACATCTAAATAATCTTATAATTTCTTATATATATAAGCTATATAGCTCTAAAGTGATATCTCAAGACTATATATAGAATATCCTATCCTCATAGCTATTAGTCGAACCATTTTTTGCTGATAGTAGGTGGAGGGAGGGATATCTAAATCAATATAAATTGATTTTAGAATAGAACTAGCATTTAATTAAGTTATTTACGTAAATAGCTTCATATTCATTCTAAAATATTGACATAATTACACAGAGCCTTTTCTTACTCTTTTAATAATCTAGTATTAGTTGGCGGTTATTTAAGTAGATTAGACCGTTTTCTTAATTTTACAAAGACGCTTTACTGTTTAGTTCCATATTTATATGCAGTTTTGACAATGTTCGGAGGGGTCTTGCGTTTAATAGATAGCTTTGTGTCACGGTGCAACCTCTGGGAGCATTCAGAAGCTTAACCGCTGCACTAAGCAAAAGACTAGGATGTAGAGCCGAAGGCTCTACACTGCTCTCACATATATATCCTCAGGAATCAGGCAGGAATGGCTACGTCAGCACGCACCATAAGACTTTGAGCATTTTATATTCATAATTCTCGTTAAATTTAAGCATGGTGGTGGTGATTAAATTATATGATAAAGTTGATAAATTGGAATTTTAAGAATTTCCAAAATCAGTGCTCAGGCGGTTGGTAGGGCCATGTAATACACGCAACCCCAAAGTTACCGTAGGGGTCAGCAATTAATTAATTAAGATTAAAAGATTTATAAATAACATAATAAGACACTGAGAGATACTGCTTTTTGCTGGCACCCATGGAATTAGCTATAGGCTCATATGATGGTAGAATTACCAACAAATTCAATATATTTCCATACAGAATAAATTGAAGCTATTTAATAGGATGTTTTAAGCAATCATAATCTAATGGCTAGTTTAACCATAATCGCTATATCTTAAAAGCTTTTGCTGTCTCTGAGATAATTTCACTAAAATAATTACCTTATCTGCTGAATGTTCTGCTAACCTTATAAATTAGCTTTCTTTCTTAAACTATAAAGCTATTAAATCTTATTTGTAATAAAATTACATTTTCCATTGTAATCTCTACATCTTTAGTTATTTTTTATCTAGCCGATTATGGAAGACGATATTTTATTATTTTAAATATTAGATTTACTCTTTCCATTATTTAAGCCGATAAGTATTTATTAATATTTTTCTTAATCTAAATGGTTTGTTGCTGCAGGCTATGGACAGTGGTGTTAATATTTTTAACTTAATATAGAGTTTTTGAAAGCACTTTTTTAAAATTAAAAGAAATTAATCCAGTTGCAATAAATCTACTTTAAATATTAAATAATAATAATACATGTTAATAAGCTAAAAGATAGAAAATAGGAAATTCTTCTTGTAGATTCAATAGATTTCTTTATAAAAGAATAATCTTATCTGTATAGAATTTGTCAAATTCTGTAATAATATAGCTTGAATATGTTCAAAGTTTAAAATTTTTTAACTAAAATAATAGGTAAAGCTTATTTAGTAGAATTAATATGAATAATTAAAATTATTATCTTGTATTATTTTTAAGCTATATGTAACTTTTACTGTTGATATAATATCTATTTAAAATCTAGTCTTGTCTATATTATCCATTATCTTTATGTAGAATCTCATATTTCTACTAGATAGTTAATAAAAATTTTTCATTAATTTTAAAATAAGTTTCAACATTTTATATGCTAATAATGATATTTTGAAATATATTTAGACTGAAGCTCTAGGTGGCATTTAATAAATTAATTTACCTATCTCTTATTAAGAAAGATAGATAGACAGAAGCAGCAAAGGATAAATATATAAATAATAACAATTATTAAAATACTGGATAGTTACAATTCTTGAAGGTAGGTCACGATAACAATATCAAGGATTTATACTAAATAGGTAGATTCTTTAGTTATTAATAGCTTTCTGAAGTTTATCATATTATCTGTATAGGTAGAGACCTCTCTTAACTATTATGTTAATTAAACGCAGCTGCAGCTTTGGCGATTAATGGATATTAACTATTTTGAAATCTACTAAGGACTAAGAGGATTCACCCTTCATATGATTTATCTTCCATTGATAATAATGTAGGTGGTAGAGTAGTTAATTTAAAGAGTTGTAGTGCCAGTAGCAAAAAGTGAGATGTATCTTTTAGTGTCTAATTATGTTAATTAAGGCCCTCTATTTATATAATAACGTTATAATTATGGTTCGATGAAAATTTCTAAATTAACTTTTCTTAGTCTAGGTCTGTGTTAACATAACCTAATATAGGTGAAAATAGCTTACTAATTATGATATCTGATTAGATATTAAGGGCTAATAACTGAATTAGCCATACCAGACACTCTCTAGACAGAATAGGTTTAAGAAAAGTAGAATATAATCATTCCTCCTCTTTATATCTTTTAGTATTTATTAAATTGGATATTTCTACCATCTCTACTAACGTCTAAAGATATTTTTTAAATTAAATATAATATAGAAAAATACCATGCACTTTTTTTAGACTAATGAATGGACCTATAATATTTTAATAATTTGTGAATATGATATTTTATAGGCTATCTAAATAAGTTTAACGTAATCCACTACCGATGTGTCCAGCTATCTCACCATCACCCCTAACACCACTATTGCTACTATTGTGCTACATAATAACACCATGGATCCCCAACTAGAACAGACATGTATACAGCTAGCATCAAATGCTTTTGAAAACTGCTTTTTTCCTTCAATTATAAAAGCAGTCATTGCATTTTAATATTGCTCCTTCAACACTCCAAAGGCATCTTAAAGAAGCTGCTCCACAATCTAAAAGAAATTGGTAATAGGAAATTTGACTGATACTAAAGAATTAACTCCGTTAATGTAGATTCTGGATATAAAGTAATTAATATAGACTACCTTCCTAATTATCTATTATGTATTATATTATTTGGCCAATATCATCACAAATTTCCTCACCTAAGTTAAACTAGGTGACTTACCATATATAACATCACCCAGAGCTCAAATCCAAATATAGTCAGAAGTATAACTACCAGTGAGCTAAATGTAAAGACCCAAAGCTTATTAAAGACTAGTTTAAATGTTTTAATAATATTATTAAGAAATATAGGATCCTCTCAAAGGATATCCACAATATAGATAAGACTAGCTTCCAAATAAATTTATCTTTATAATTAATGTGGCCTGCAGCTCTAATATTAGGGCTGTACAGCCTAATAATAGAGAATAAATAACTTAACTGTAGCTATATATTATTGATGAGTTTTTTCCTTTAAGCTTGCTGCTAAGAATTATTAATTTAAATAGATTAATGTAATCAGACACCGAGAGTCCCTATTTTTCGCTAGGCTCATGGAAATAGCTGCAGGCTTGGAACTGTAGAATTATCTTAAGAATTCAATATATTTATACATATATAAATAAATTGAGGCTATTTGGCAGGACATCTTAAGCAGTTCTGGCCAGTCTGACCACAATTACTACATTTAACAAGCTTCCACTGTCTCTGAGATGATTGCTATTGAAGCAATTCCTCCTCTATCTGCTGAATTTTTTGCTGGCCTTATAAACCAGTAAGACTTCTAGAACTATTTTGAGATACTTTCTTCCTTTATTCTTTTTCCCTGGACTGCATAGAGCTGTTAAACCTTATTTTATCATAAAATTATATTTTGTATTGTAATCTTTACACTCTTCTCACTTTATCCATTGTCTGGCTAATTATGGAAGGGGATATCTTATTATTTTTAAGATATTGGACTGACTATTTTTGCTGCTTAAGCTGATAGATATTTACTAATATTTCCTCTGATCTAAATAATTTGTTGCTGCAGGCCATGGATAGTGGTATTAATATTTTCAGTTTCATAAAGAGTTTCAAAGTACTTTTTTAGATTAAAAAGAATTTATCCAGTTCTGTAAATCCACTTTGAATATTAAATAATAATAATATAATACATGTTAATAAGCTCAAAGGTAAAGAAACAAGAAATCATCTTTATGGATTAAATAGATTCTTTTTTGCATTATTTCTGCAATATTTCAGCTGTAAATATGTTTTAAAGAAGAAAAGCAGCTAACATCAAGTAGTTATGAAAGATATGAAGAATGTAGAGCTATATATAAAGAAATAACCTTACTAGTAAAATTTTATTAAATTCTGCAGTAACATGGCTTAAATAGCTATTAATGATTAATATTTTATATTTGCCTTTGGCTCACAAAGCTGTATGCCTTTCAAAAAGCTTTTAAAGCTATTCATAATCAAGTTTATTTGTTGTCTATCCATTCTCACTTAGACTGATCTGGTAGTCTTGTGGAATTGAGGAATACCATTGAGATTAATGTTTCTTTCTAGCAAAAATTGTCAGTGGAGGTAGAGCCTATCCAGTAGAATTAACACATCTAATTGAAATCACCCATTCTTTATTCCTAGGTTGTAGCTCCTTTGCTTTGCTTTCCCTTGTTTCTGAGCCACATATAACTTTTGCTGTTGATATAACACCTGTTTGAAACCCAGTCTCATCCATATTGTAGATATCTTCATGTAGGATCCCATATCTCTGCCAGACATTGGTAAAAAGCTTAAACCAATTTTGAATAAGCTCTGGATCTTCACATTTTGCACGCTGATAATCATATTTTCAAGTATATTTAGATTGAAGCTCTGGATGGCTTTTAATAAATCAATTCACCCATTTCTCACTAAGGGAGGTAGAGGTGGAGGTAGAGACAGGAGAGGATAGCCATGTAGACAATAATAATTCTGTTAAATATTGGACAATTGCAACTCCTGGAGGTAGGCCACAGTGACACATATCAAGGATCCAGTTGAAAGAGTAGATTCTTCAATTGTTGATAGCTTTCTGCAGTTTGCAATAGTATCTGTATGGGCAGAGACCCCTTTCACTGTTTTCAGAGAGTTTGTGAATTGATATCAAATGCAGCTTTGGGAATTGATGGATATTGACCCTTTTTAAATGCATTAAGGGCCAAGAGAATTCGCCCTTCATAAAATTTATCTTCCATTGATAATAATGTAGGTGACAGAGGCAGTTAATTGAAAGAGTTGTGGTGCTGGTAGCAAAAAGCTGTATCTCTCAATGTCCAATTACGTTATCTTATTCTTGCTATTATAATCTATATCTACCAATAAGACTAGAGATAGATATAGTAGACAATATTATTACTAAAATTGTATTATAAAAGTATATATAGAATTATATTTTACTCTAATATACAACTAGTAGTAAAATATAATTATAAAGTTTATAATAGAGATACTAGTAATCAATCATTTTAATACATAAAGAAACAAAAAATATAATTATAAGGTAGGTTAAATAGTAGATATAGCTTATACTTAATTTTAAAATTATTGTAATATTAGATCTAATATTTTGCCTCCTAAAGATAATATAGATTTTAGCTTCTCCAATAATCAATATAATATTGTTAATTTAGTATAAGAAATTAACTGCATTTCTTCCATTAAAAATTAGTAGAAAATATATGCTATAGTAGCTCAGTCCAGACTATTAAAATATAGATTTTAAGACTGCAGATTAGGGCTACTATAACTATTATTTATCTCAGATTATCTATGGCAGCATATCTGAATTGAATTTTATTTTTAATACATCAGTATAGTTCTGATATAGTGATTCTTTTATACACCCTATGATAGCTAATATGCTTTCTTATAAAAAATGGTTACTTCAGAAGATGCTACAAATCCATTTATTACTTATACTAATATACTAAGGACTACCTAGGATAATTATTTCAGATTAAGGACCCTTCCTAGCTTATAGAGCTCTACCTTTCAGAATAAATACTAGGAATTAAGTTAAATTTTATTATAGCTTACCAAACTAATAAATAAATACCAGTCATGAATTAATATGAAATTATATAATTATAAAAACAACTCCGCACCGACCAAACTGACCCCTACATTTAGGGGGTCAGCGCCCTCAAAACCCATATCAGCTTATAGCTCTCATTGAGCTGAATATCTCTCCCTATCTTCATTTTCTGAGCCTACATATATCACCCACAAACTAAGTGCAAAAACAGGAATTTCCCCTGAAAGTTTTGTTGTGGCATTCCATGGAACAGAATACAGAGACCCACACCAACCAACTGTGCAGCTCTGCACCAGCCAACCATAGCTTAGGACACCAACAACTGAGCCCAAGCTATAATACCAACAACAATGACAACAACACCACAGTCTTTGCACAGCATCTTTAGGGGAAAGGATTAGCCCTATATCTTAGCAGATACTAATTCAACCTAGTCCCTTTACTGGATATATCTATATCCAAATACCACTAGGACTGCTTGAAGAAGCTTCTTAAAAATATCTAGTACAGTAGCTAGGGTGAAGTCCCTCTGTGCTCTATTGGATCCCTACTTGAAGCTCTCTAAAACTATATAATAGCCTAAGGCAAATCCTACTAGAGGCTAGGGATTATAGGACTAGTTATATGTGCACACCAGAGCAGTTAATATAAGTATATTCTCTGTATAAATAATAAGAAATTGTCTTTCAGTTTGCCCCTTCTCTTAAAAAAAGTGGTAGGTGTTTTCTTAGGTTTCACCTTATTAAAAATAGGAGTTTAGTATCTACCTTATAGCTATTATGCTTTTCTCTAATTAAAGAACTAGAGGAAGCTAGCTCTATTCCTTAGACTAACAGAATTAGCATACTAGTCCTTTATCTAAATAAGTAAGGCACTAAGCTAGTTGCCCTAGTTCTAGGTATAAGAAATAAAGGGACAAACCTATAGTTATTTATTAGAGAAAGCTAATTCTTAAAAAGCTCTCTCCAAAAGCTTCTCCTAATTTAATAATTCCTTAGAAAATCATTACCTATTAAATATTCCCATTTAATAGGTTAATTTGGATCTTCTTTATTATCTTTCTTTTGTCCTAATTGTGGGGATACTTTAAAACTCTTTAAATATAGTTAAAGGTCACTTAAAATCTTGCTTTTTTATTTTTCCTTTTTTCTCTAGTTTTAGGTCATCTTATAAATCCTACCTTTTTGAGAGGTTTTTGGCCAAAAACCTAAAAAGAGGAGGAAACACTAAAAATATTAATATAGAGAGAAAGCCATCTTTTATTAAACTCTCCTTAGCTAGCTTCATAAACTTTGACAAGATAGATCAGCTTTTTAATAAAAAAACTAAATAAAATAAAAAAAGCAGAACTATTAAAAAGTATTATATTAAAAGATCTAAAGATATTTAAAATAAGCTCTCAGACTCCCTATAAAAGCCCCACCAAAGTTTTAATAGGTTCTGGGTCTACTATCTGACTATTCGAAAAATCCTATCTCTGGATCTGCATTTGGGCCAATATCTAAACCTATATTTAGGCTTACATCTAGGCTTACATCTGAACTGGAAATCCAATCTCACTTTAAAGATGTATAGCAAAAACTAGACTAGATACTAGAGAAACTAAATGGCCAGCCTTAAAAGCTAACCTATGCTTAGGTAGCTCAAACCCTTTAAAATAAGATATAGAAAGCATGTCCAACATATAAATTATTATTCTAAAAAAGCCAAACCTAAATTTGGCTGAATATGCCCCAATGGAAATAACACTTATAAGATCCCCAATTGGACTAATCTCTAAAAAAGTATCTAGAGAGAGAAGACTTATCTTAAAAATCTTTTTCCAATATATAGAGCAGCTGAACCCAAAGCTTTTAAAAAACTAGATTAATAATTAATTTTATGCCTAAAGAATTTAAGATCAAGCAGTAGTTGCTAGTATAATAAGATTAAGATTAAATTTTTCTATAATTGTAACTACTCTCTCTAGTTTCATAGTCTAATATCTCTTAAATTATCTCTTTACCTAGAAACACTTACTGCCATTAGAGAAATGCTTATTAAATTAATAATAGGCTAAGGTAGTGGTCCATAAGATCCTATAAAAAGCCTTTGCTTTAGAGGAAAGATTTTATCTTACCTTAAAAAAGAGATTAAGATATTTAATTTATATTTAAAGCTTAGTAGGGATCCCCAATAGCTGTATAAGAAGAAAATTAAGGCTTAAAAACTCTATAGCTCTATAATAGTCTACCTAAAGAATTAAGAAATAGCAAAATAAACTATTTAAGTAAATAAGTTCTTTATTATTGGAGAAGAATGCTGGGTAGAGAGGTTTTATAATAAATTCCTCCAATGTGATTAGTGCTGAGGTTTTAGACACCCCCAAATTCATTGTAAAAGGGAAGCTAGATGTGGGATTTATGCTAAAATATTTTAATATCAGATCATTCATGCTCTATCTGCCAAATTCAAGTAAAGGTATGCCTATATACTAAGATCTGCTGTCCAAATTGCTAAGGGAATCACTTAGCCAGCTACTCCCAATGTAAAGAGAAGCTTAGGGTCTAACTTAAAACTAGGCACTAAGCATATGCTTAAGAACAGTTAACAACAACTTAAGTAACTTATCTTTTTTAAAAACTTTGATCTAGATCTAGAGCTATAAGACCCTAATAATAAGAAATCTAATTTCTCTAAAATAATATAGGTAGGAATCAGAATACTATAATTTTATGTTTAGAACAAGGATTAGAATCTAAAATAAATTTTCTTTTATTTTAAGAACTATAGATCTATCAATCTAGCAAAATCTATATTATTATATCACATCCATCTTATACCACTATACTTTTAAAAAATACTCAACAAAGGCCAAGAGTAGCTATCTTTTATAGAAAGCTATCCAAATTTTAATATTATTAAAAAAGTGATATTTGCTCTGACAGTGACCTCCTAATATTAGATATTTTAAAGACCTCTATCCCTAACCTTTAGCTTATAAATATCTATAATAAGAAGTCACTTTAAGAAGATATATTAGAATAGACAGTGGAAAGGGCTCTTATTAAAATAAATCCTTCTAGAAATACTATATTAAGAAAAGATTTTAATATCTACTATGCCTAATAGAATACAGCTATTTCTTCAGCTATAAAAACTAATAACCTAGTCCAATAGCTAACTTAATAGGGATTTAAGCTTCAAAACATATTAGATTAAGGCACCTTTTTTAAAAAAAGGATAATCAATATTTTTATAATTAATCTAGTCTTTGCTACTAGCAGCTTAAACAAATATTAGATATATTAAGAAATAGATCCACAAATTACTTTAGGATCTGATTATAAAATTCTCTTATTCTCTATCAGCCTAGAGAAAAAGATAGAAAACCCACTTACCACACCCCCCTATATAAAGAAGGCAGACTGGGAACAATTTAATCAAGAACTTCTAAAGCTAGATCAATCAGATCAATATAGATTTAAGCTTTTAGAAGCTCCCAATATCCCTATTCAAAAGATTTCAGAAGAAAAACCTAGATATTGAAGCTCTATCTCTCTAATATTATCTAATAGGCTGCTAACAGAGCTATCCCTAAAAGAAAGCCCTCTTTAAGATCTAAAATATGGTGGACCCAGGAGCTAATCCAGCTTAGAAAAACTCTTAAAATAGCTAAAAAATATGGAAAGCCTCCTAGACCTCTAAAGCCTATAAGAACTATCTATCTCAAAGAAATCACTATTTCCAACAGATAAAGCTAGCAAAAACTAGTTATTGGAACTCCTTCTTAGAGAATACTTAGGATAAAAAGGTTTTTAAAGCCTCCTAATACACAAAGCTAAGGTAGTCTCAGAAGCTTCTTATCCTCAAATATCAAGATTAGGAATAAGGCTCCTAGGAAGCTACAGCCATTACCTTCTAAGAAAAAGCTTATGCATTATTTTCTACCTTATTCCAATCTCCCCCCCAATTAGAGCCTATAGATTGGTCTATTTATTAAATTAAAGACTGAGAATGGCCAGAGATAACAGATAAAAAGGTAAAAAAAGCTATTTTCTTAAACTCTATAAAAAAAGCTCTTAGTCTAGATAACTACTCTTTTAAAATTCTATAAAAAACTTATTTAAATCTTTTTAAAAGATTTAATTAGCTATATAGAATTTTAATTAAAAAAAGATATTATCTTAAGTGCTAGAGAATGATTATTAAGATAGTTTTTAAGAAATTAGCTTCTGTAAAAAGAGACTAGACTAAGTCAAAGGTATATAAGATTATTTCTTTATTAAATTGTTTAGGAAAAATCTCTAAAAAGATCTTAAAGACTAGCTTATTTAACAAAGCTTTTAGGATCTAAGCTATTATATTATAACTAAATAAGGGATAAGATTAAGAAATTTGTTATTAATATTATCTTATCTTTAGTACATAATATATAATTAGCTAAGAAGCAAAAGAAGCCTATCTTTACTTTATTTATTGATGTAAAAGGGGCCTTTAACTATATTTTCTTGAATTAGCTATTAAGGATATGCTTTAAATTAAAGTTACCTTTATTTAATCTTTTAGATCTAAAGCTTTCTATCTGAAAGAAGTATGCAGCTAGCCTTTGATGGAGATATAATAATAGATACCTTAATCTCTGTAAGTATTCTACAAAGATCTCTTATCTTCCTAATCCTTTTCCTTATATATATCCAATACCTATTTGAACTTGAAGAGGAAGAGGAGAACCTAAAGCTTAAAGAGCTGTTTAACCAAATTAGGGTACTAAACTATATTAATGATATAACTTTAAATAATCAATTCTAAATTTACAAAAAAAAAACTGTCAACTACTCTAATAAATAGCTTAATAGTTATTTTAGAAAAGGGAATCTCAATTTATTTAATTTAACAAGGAGAAGATAAATCTCATCTATTATCACGGTGCTGGACCAACGTACACTGTATGACGGTCCGGAGGCCGGTTCTGCCTGTACTGACCGCCCCTGCACGTGCCTGCGAGGAAATATCTTGAACCTCTGTCTCGATCTTGTTGTAGCTCTTCGAGCTACGTTCTGTCTACCTACCTGTACGATAGCTTGCCTGCCTGCCTGCCCGTATGTTCTTTCCAATCTATCTCCGTTTCCTGATCACCTGAATTCGCACCTTGACATCTATTTCCACTCTAAAAGAAGGCTAGATATAGCAGAGGCCAAGGTTTAAATTAATAATTTAAAGATTACCCTTAGTACTGTTATTAAATGGCTAGGAATCTATCTGGATTCTAAACTTTTTTTCCATGAGCATATGAAGCAAAAGGTCACTAAGGCAACCAGGGTTTTCCACCAGATTGAGAGGCTCTCTAATACAGAAAAGAGACTAAGCTTTTAGGCAATTAGACAACTGTATATTGCTTATATTACCTTTATTGCTGATTATGGGGTTCCTATATAGTGGAAGGGTCAAAAATATCTGCTTGAGAAGTATCAGAAGCTTCAGAACCTAGCTTTAAAAAAATCTTAAGGGCTTTTAAGACCTCCCCCTATAAAGCTATGGAGATAAAGGCCTCTCTGCCACCTCTTAAAATCAGATTTAGGAAGATCTGCAGGGCATATATGCTTAAGACCTTATCTTTTTCTATTAGCCATGAAATTAGGGCTAGGCTGCTAAACACCTACCCAAATCCTAGGGAATTAGATATAGAAAGATCACACTATCTAAATTGGACAGAACAGGAGAGGACCCAAAATCAAGTTTCTCTTACCCTAGGATCCAACTTCTCAGATAAGGGAGGTAGGTATTTGAAAAGAGCCTATTCTACCTAAATAGTGAGACTTCTCTCCTACTACCTAAAGCAAGAATGGCAGGGAAATCCTAAAGCTAAGAAATCAAGTCCTTCTCCATGGGCCAATACATTGAGAAAAAAGATAGATATCTCTATCTCTCTAAAATCTAAAGAAGCAGTAGCCTTAGAACACTAAGCTTAGGTCCAACAATAAGTGATATCTGAGATAGATAATAAGCTTATTATCTATTCAGATAGCTCTCAATCACAAAAAGGATTTAATAGGGCTGGGATCTTTAGTTCTATCTCCTCTTTCAAGGTTCAGAACTCTCAGGTGTGGAACTTAGGGACCTAATGTAAGGTATTTGATACAGAGCTATATGCTATTTATTAAATTATCTTACTAGCTAAGAAGTAGGCCCAGCACTAAATAGCTCTTTAAGAGGTGTGGATCTTTTCTGATAGTTAGGCTATATTATAGAAGCTTCAGAAACCACTAGATTAAGAATCTAAAATAGGAAAAATAGCTTAGGCTATGCTAGACCTACTCCAGACATATCCTTATTTAGAGATCCACCTTCATTGGGTCCTAGGCCACCAAGGAGTCTATGGGAATGAAAAGGCAGATAAAGCTGCTAAGTATGGAGCAGAATAGCAGGAATCTATCTCTTAGGTCCCTCTCTCATATACCTATATAAAGAGAGATCTAAAAGCTAGGTCTTTAAAAGAATAGGAGCATGACTAGCAGCTAACTAAAAATAAAATTAGCTAATATTGTCTTTAGTTTGCCAATAGGCCTAAATAAAAATTAAGCTAATTTTAATTTCTTAAGCAACTTTGGTCTACAATCACCCAGCTAAAGCTAGGGCATAGATACTTTAGGTCTTATTTAGTCAGACTATCAGACTACAATATAGAAGACTACCTTAACTACTAATATCAGCAAAAATAGACCTCTTATCATCTGCTTATGGCATGCCCAGCATATGCTAGAGAGAGAAAAGACACTATATTTAGCCTTTCTTAAAGAAACCAGACTCTGTCCTACCTATTCAACACTTCCACAGGGCTAAAGCAGCTTTTGACATACCTAAAATCTATAAAAATAGCCACTAGGAGGTGGCTATTAACCTTAGCTGAAAGCTAAAAGGAAAAGAAAAAAAAAATATATATATATATCTTTTACTTATATCTCCTATTTATCTGTCAATTATTAAATTTTATATATTTGCTATATATTTATCACATATCTTATCATATTATCATGTTTCCTGCATTATACTTTATCAATCATCTGTCAGTTATAACCACTTGCAATATTTCTGTACATCTCTCCTCTCTTTGTGAGTTTTTATATTTTACCTGTACCATGGCCAACCCAATCATGTATTTAAGCATCAGAACTAAATCCTTGCCTCATTGGGGCAGGGTAGAGCATGCATAGTCTTAGACTGGAAAATGCTCTCAAAAATGGAAGAATAATAATAATATAATAATACATCTCATAATTGCTTCTAAAGTGATTCTTCATATTTGGTCAGTTTATGACCATTGGTGTGTGTCTCTTTTTGTAAATGAATACCATGTAGCTGATCTTGAAGTGTACTTCTTAGGACCCCAAATATCTCTGCAGCTTTTAATTGAAAGCTCATTTTTCCAGTTTTATAGGCAGATATTGCTGTTTGAAGACGATTTTCTTGAGAAAGTGGCATTTTATATAGTGGAGAAGAAGAAAAAGCGTGTTGAATGATGAATTTTGATGTGGGTGAAAAAAACTGCCGACTCCATGGTAGTGCCAGCTCGGTAGTTGATTACGTTATATTTCATATATTGGTAATCATATTTCCAAATATACTTAGAGCAGAGCATTAATAAATTAATATACCTGTTTTTCACTCACTGAAAAAGGCAGGCACAGAGAAAGAGGATAATTGTGCATATAATGATCTAGCCAGATATTGGGCAATTACAACCTATGGAGGTAGGTTGACCATATTAATATCTATCTGGAATTTATATTGAAAGGATTAATTATTATTTTATGATAACTTTGAAATAATTTATAAATGAATTAATGTGTGTTAGGGTTTCTTTAGCACATTTGTGAGGAGTTTATTTTAAAAATATCAAGGGCAAGTGCAGCCTTTGGAACAGAATGATATTGGCCCTTTCCATAAGCATCAAGGGCTAGAAAAATTCACCATTCCATAGAATCATCATTCATTTTGGTAATAGGAATGATATAAAAGGTGGTTGAAGTGGTTGTAGTGTATAAAGTGAAAAAATCAGCCACTCAGTGTCCCCGGCCACTTGGTATCTGATTATATTATATTAGTATCTAAAACAGCATTGCTGCATCTAATACACAATTATCTAGTCTTCAATAAATATTAAAAATATATACTTATTTTTTAATTATAAAGGCGCTTCTACTAACTAATATTAATAATATCCTATACAGTTTATTAATTATACAAAAGCTTCTTCAATCTAGAAAACAGGTTAAAGATAAAAATAGAATCCTTAATTATTTTAAAAAAAGTCTGAGTTAATAAAGAGATCCAGATTTATTATACACCAAGCTCCCTCTATATTAAAGTAATTGCATGATTCTAAGCAAAATATAGGCTTCTAATAAAGTCTTTTTATGTAGATAAGAGATCTAATTATATTGAGAAAAGGAGGAAAAGAATAAGAAAGGGGGGGTCTTAAATAGTCCTGCACCTTAAGCTTTACAGATGCTGAAATATGCATTATCAAAATATTTTAACTTACAATTATCAGTTATAGCAGACCTAAGGATACTCCTACATTCTATTCTGAATAGCTTTAATAGGAATACGCATCTTTTGGTTGTTAGGGATAGCTTCAAGTTCTTCAGCATGGCCAAAGTTGGTGGAGCGGCTGGGAATACTCGGGATGGCCAAATTATCTGGGAATTACATTATATAAAATTCTTATTAAATTATATTTATCCTATACCGATGTTTTACTAAAGAAGAGAGACATTAGGCAAGATATACTTGTATATTTTATAAAAAGCTTTTAAATAATCCCACCAAGGGACCTTTGATAAAAATAATTTAATAATAATTTAGATCATTATTTGCTGCAATCAGGCTAGATTAGTATCAGATTAAATAAGAGATAGATTCTAAATATAATTCAGATTTTAATTGTAAACCTTCATATTTTTTATATTGATCAATAGACAAAAGCCCCTTGGTCATATTAATAATATTTCAAAGATAATGTACTGGGGACATTGAGTGGCTGATTGTTCGCTGGACACACTACAAATCACCACCCTCACTGTTAATCAGGAATCCAATGTACATAGAGGTATAAATGAAATAAAACTATTTTCCAGGACACTTAGCTGATTATGGCCTAGTTAATTATAAGTACTACATATTGGAGGCCTTGATTATAGATATGATTCCTCTTATTACTTGTATAATTTTTTCTGCTGAATTTGCTGCTATCCTTTAAAGCTAGTAAGAGTACCCCAATCTCAGGTAAAACCTGTACATCTTTTTCTTCTTCTACTTTTATGTGCTGTATAAACAATATTCTACTAACATAATCTTCTACATATTCCTCTCTGCCCCTCTAGGCAATCACTTTATCAACTGCCTAAACTATTATTATAAATGACAGTACGTATTAACAGGCTATAATCTGTATAAGAAGGCTAAAATTTAGGTTCAGTAGCTTAATATGCAGCTAAATAAGTATCTACTTCTAGAAATATCTTATTAACAAGTCCTACAACACTGATGGTTGTGAAATAATTAGGCATATTGCAAGGAATGACTCTAGTAGATAGCTATTATTTTATATATTTAGTTTGGCAAATTTGAGGGTTTGACGGTTGAAAATCTCCAAAATGCTCAAGAAGGCATGAAAAACTGCCGACTCGGTAGTTGGTTACGTTATTCCCTACCATTAAATGGAGAAACAAATACCACGGAATTTTAAAAGAAGTTAAAAGACATATATCACATAGCCGGTTGAATTAATGCACATACCTAGCCATGAGAGTGTGGCCAGGGGGGCCCATGTCACAGTTAGGCTCATGTATATTAGTTGTTACACAGCGATCACATCATATAGGCATGTGACTCACAGATAATTGTCCTCCTAACCGCCAGTCTCTACAAAGACCAGTAGTTAGCTCTGCATGAGGGCTACATGCATGTTTACCCCTTCCTACCACTCCCCCATGTGCATGCTATGGCCATGCACACCTTGTATCCACGCTACTCAGCATCAATGATACCTAACCTGCGCCCTCCAGACCGCAGGCCTCACACTAATTTAGGGTTTAGAATATTAAGATTAAGATATAATAGTAGAATAGTGGAAATTAACTTCTTATCTAATTCTAATAAATTAGTTTAGAACTTTTCATAGTCTTAGCTCAGATCTACTATCAATAATAGTTTTTAGCATAGTCTTTATTGGGTTGAATACAGCAATATTTAAATTAGGCTTAAGAATAAGAACTATCTAAACACTATTTTAAGGTAGTAGGATATTATATATAAATAGGCTTTTATAAGAAAAAGTTTAAATTTTCATAAATATCTGAGAAGTCTCTAATAAATTGTATTGAAGGTAGGATTATTTAAGATAGCTTGTTTCTTTTCATTGGCTTTTATACTAGGTTAAAAAGACATAGTTAAACCAAAAGATAACATCTTTTTTATTGATGAAGATATCTTTTATACCATTTAAAAAAGCTATTTCTGTTATTAATAGGTTTAAGGCTTTTAAAAAAACCCAGTATTCTTCTAAGAAATTAGGTTTGAGTTTTTTTTAAAGGGTTAGTGACTACCTTTGAACGTCGATAATACCCTTATTTGGTAGTGAGAAATTAAAGAATAAAGAGTTCCCATTTCCGTTAATCAAGGTTTTCGATAAGTTTCTTAAGCCAAATACATTTAAGTTATATTTTTGGAGGGCTTTAAGGACCCTTATATTTTGCTCTTCTAATATTTATAATTTACTCTTAACTTATTTTAAGACACTTTCACATGTCTTCTTTTTATACATGGAAAACTTTACATACTAGATATTTAAATACTAATCATCTCTCAATATTAGTAAAAATAAAGTATTGCAGTGAATAGGCGGTAGGTAAGACGTGACTAAGCACATATTAAGATAGTAATGAGATATATTTTAAGAGTAGGTAAAAGAATGATCAGGTGATAGCTTGATTAAAGTTAAAGATATCCTTCTCTTGTTAGGTTTGGTTAAAAACCTCTTAAAGGGTAGGGTTTAAGAGGTGACTTCAAATTAGTGGAATTCAAAGGAAAAAAAAATTGGTTTTTAGGTAACCCTTAATTGGTTTCAGAGGGCTTAATGTATGGATAGAAGAAAGATAGCAAATTAATAAGCTCTAATAATTAGCTTAATATTTTAATAAGGTTAACATTAACTGAAAATTATTAAATTGGCAAAAATAAATGCTTTTTGGAGGTTACTAAAGCTTAGTTACCCTCAACTGGATTATATTTTCATTTTTAAATCTGTTTAATTTGAAAAATATTTCTTATTTCTTTATAGTTTTGGCTTATATTATAATCTATATCATTACTATTTGATGTTCAAAATAGTCCTACAGCAACTAGATTAATTATTTTTAATTTAAAGAAAGTATCTTTAGAATTTTGTTTAAATTAAAAATATTATATTATTATTCACTGCCTACAGCAATAAATCATTTAAATTAAAATTTTTTTTGATTAGATATGTATTAATTCAAACAGTAGAAATGGCAAAACTAATATTTAAAAATAATAAAATATCTTTCCCATGATTAACAGGCAATAAATAAAAATATAATAAATTTATTAAGACTAACTTTCCAATTTGTAAAAAGAAATCCAAAGAGTATATATATATATTATTCAATCTAAGTTTCGTTATATTTATTTAATTTAATTAAATATTTTAATCCGATTATCTTGTTCTCCATATATATTTAACAATGATATTGATTCCTGAGATAGTACACCAAAAAAAGCTAACTTATTTGGGGAGATTAATAATATGATAAGGGAGGCTATATGTAATACTGATAGGAATAAATTCAATAAAGGCTTTAGAGCTATTTATTTATTTAATCAGCACGTCCAAAATAGTAACGTAATCAGACACTAAGAGATACCACCTTTCATTGGACACCCATGGATTGGTTATAGGTTCATAGAACAACAGAAATCAACCAATGTATTTTCTATATACAGAATAAATTGAAGTTATTTAATAGGATGTTTTAAGCAGTTATGGCTAGTTTGAACTTTTTTAATGGTTAGTTTAACAACTTTCAAAAGGCTATAAATATCTTCCAGCCTTCTAGTATTAAAAATAAAAAATATCTCTTGTAATAATTAATAAATAATAGCTTTCCTTTTTTTAGTGTAAGTTGGACACCTTATATTTAGATAATATAGGGTCTGCCTTTGCTAATATTGATAAATTAGGGTAGCTTCAGTATCATAATCCAGTAATCTAATTAAATAAGATATGAAGCATCTAGATCCTAATTTTGGTTAGATAAGGGTTGACTAGAATAGAAATATTTAATAATTAATAAGCGTTGCTTTTTATTTAAGCTGGCTATTAAATTAGGAGTAGTATTTAATGGACATAGTTTTATTAGGGCCTAGTCTTAATATTTATTATTATTTTAGAACCTTAATTCTTTATGTCCCTTCCCATAAAGCTACATAAAATAGGGATAGAAATAGTATCTAGTTAATTAATATCATATTTAGCTACCTCATTAGCTTTTTATTCTCATACGCCCCCTAAATGTCTAGAAACCCAGTAGATATGAATTATAAATGTAGGTTAGTTATCTAATAGACTTAGGACAGACTTAGAGCTATCTGATATCTTAACAATTTTATTATTAAGGTTTTGAAGTCTTTGTAGTGCTGTCTAACTATTAGAAAAGACCCATATCTCTGTTAATCGAAGGTTAATTTTTAAGATTTAGTTAGGCTACCTTTTGAGATTAGGCCTTTTTAAAATTAATACTTAATGATCTAGACCTATTTAATACTTAAATTTGAATATATATATAACTTATTATCTAGCTTCTTTTGACTATGATAAAGAGGTATCATAAATATATTCAATTGTCCGTATCATTGTTTAGATAACAAGAGAAAAAAACCTAGTAATTTAGCTAAAGCAAGTCTTGTAAAATATTTTTCACCGTTAGAGAAATTAGAACCTAAATTAAAATCAAGTATTTAATTTCTTTTATTTATTTAGTATTATCACGGTGCTGACCGCTCCTACACGTGACTGCGAGGGAGATATCCCGAACTTCTATCTTGATCCTGTAGAAGCAGCTCTTTGAGCTACATCCTGTCTAGCTACCTGTGTGGTAGATTAGCCGTAGCCTACCTGCCTGCCTGTGCGTTCTTTCTAATCTATCTCTATTTTCTGATCTTCCGTCCCTCCACCTTGACAAGTATGGACTAGTTACGCTCCTTGATTTAATGCAATTAAAATATCTCTAGATTTAGGGTGAAGGTAATAAAAAATTAGCTCTCATACTATGACCAAAAGATAAGGTCTTCAATAGATAATTTTTTAAATTTAATATAAGAGGGAGATAGAAACATCTTCATCTCTATAATCTTAGGAATAAAAGAAAGTAGAACTCTTAAAATTAAAAATTTTCGATGTTTTCATTAAATATATGATTTGGAAAATTTTGTTATATAAGGATCCTATATCTACAGTGGGGTAACAAAGTATTTGGAATCTCAAAAATATGTTCGTGATACCACTTCTTAAATAGGAAATTAATTATGCAGATCTCTACTATTCTGCCACCAAAACAATATATAGCTATTTTATTCTATTTACTCCTACTGCATGTATACTTAACATAATAATAATACCTTATTCAAAAGAGTTGAGTTCCCTATCCTATAGGCCAAGCCTTATGAGCTTAAGGTTATTGTTGGCTAGACTTACAAAAAAAATTTATTTAAGATATTCTAATATCCCTTTAATAATTCCCGGGTAGTTCGGCCACTCCACCAATTTTGGCCATGCTTAGAAACTTGAAGCTATCACCAACAATTAATAGATGTTATTTCTATTAAAAATATTCAGAATAGCGTGTAGGACATTTAGGTCTAGTATAATCAACAGTTCCATAGTTAGAATACTTTGATGCCTCTAAAGCATACTGTGTAGCCTAGAACATATCTGGAGGATTGGATTCGATTTGAGATGCCCCTTTTGTTATTCTTTTACTTTTTTCTTGATAAAATTAGATCTCTTACTTCCTATATAGAAATTCTATTATTAGAAAACATCTATCTTTTTCCCCTTTTTCTACTTATCTTTTATATCGAGAAATCATGCAATTCTTTTAGCATAAAAGAAGCTTAGTGCATACATAATATATTACCTCAAAGGCTTTTTTTGAAAATAATAAAAGACTTTGAAAATGTCTCAGAAATATTTTTTTAGACTAAGTTTTTTTTATATAATTAATAAGCTGTATGAGATATTATTAATATTAACAAATTAGTAAAAATACCTCTACAACTTAATAAAAATGATAGTAAGATATTCATCTTTCCTAATATTTATTAAAAACTAAACAGCTGTATATTAGCTGCGTATAATTATTTTAGACGTTAATATATATAAAGACTGATTGGTGAGCTAGGATAGGCTTTTAAGAAATTATATTTATTAATATAATGGAAACTAGGGTATATCTTTACCTTAATTAATCCTTTATATACATACTTTAAAAGACTAAAGCAGCAAACATCTAAAGATTATAAAAAAAGAAAAATAAATAGATATATAGATAGCAATAACATTATTATCTTTATATTTTTTATTAAATATATATATGGGATGGCTGCTGTAATTAATTAAGAAAAAGATTTTTATTTCTATCATATATACTAATTCTTAAAAAAATCTCTACATATATCCCTGAATAAAATCTAGTCTATTAAAGCCTTTTTCTAAGTTTTAGATATTTAGGTGCTTTTCTTTCAGAAATCGGAGGCCTAATAATCAATCTTAAAATATGAAAAGATGCTAAAGGTTGTTGCTGCTCAATGAATACTTAAGATTTTATTATTTTTTAAGGCTTTAATAGCAAGTTGTATTCTTCCCTCCTACTCTTACGAAGTTTTGAGATGGTTGGACATGCTTTTTTGATGGCATGGTCGCTGGTTGAAGAGCTTCATGTTGAACACGAGTTGAAATTTTGAGGGTGACTGGACTACCCAGGAATTACGTCATCAACTATTTATTATATCACGTAATCGGACACGAGTGTCGCCAGACACCGAGAGTCCCTATTTTTCGCTAGGCCCATGGAAATAGCTATAGGTTCGTACAACTGTAGAATTATCAATGAATTCAATATATTCATATACATACAAAATAACGTGAGGCTATTTCATAGGATATCTTAAGCAGTTATGGCTAGTCTGACCACAATTATTACATTTAATAAGTTTCCACTGTCTCTGAGATGATTGCTGTTGAAGTAATTCTTTTTTTATCTGCTGAGTGTTTTGCTGGCCTTGTAAACTAGTAAAACTTTCTTCATCTTAAATGAATTTTTGAGATATTTTCTTTTTTTATTCTTTTTTTCCTGGACTGTACAGAGCTGTTAAACCTTATTTTATAATAAAATTATATTTTGCATTAAATCTCTGCATTTTTGATCATCTTATTTATTGTCTAGCTGATTATGGAAGGAGATATCTCATTATTTTTAAAATATTAGGTTTACTGTCTTTGTTACTTAAACTAATAAATATTTATTAATATTTTTTTAAATCCCAATGATTTGTTGCTATAGGCTGTGGATAGTGATGTTGGTGTTTTTAGCTTAATAGAGAGTTTTGCAAGTACTTTTTTTAAATTAAAAAGAATTAATCTAGTTGCTAGCAGTAAATGCACTTTAAATATTAAATAATAACAATATATACTGATAATCATATCTCTAGTTATGTTGACTTTAATTCTTTATGATATTAGATATAATAGCAGACCTTGTTAACATTCTTTAATAATAGCTGGTTTAGAGGATGAGTTAAATAGTGATATTTGAGTGTAAAAATAGGCCACATTAATCTATATTTAGAATTTATATTAAAGAGGCAGATTCTTCTCTATATCTAATAATTTCTGGCTCTTAGCAATAGTATTCTTTCTTGTAGATATTCCAGATCTTAATTATCAAAATATTTAAAAGGACATTAAATGCAGCTATAGCCTTTTAAATTGATAAAAATCATTTTTATAGGTGTTTAGAGCTAGCTAGCTACATGCGCCCTTCTTTAAAAGTTATCTGCCATTATTGTGGTGTTGAATAAATCGAGGAATAAGCGGTGGTGTTCTAAACTCAGAAAATTCTGCCCAGCTCAGTATTAACGTTATGATTTTTAAATGCTGACTAACTGACCCGCCAACCACCTGAGCACCCATTTTAGAACCCCCCTTCTAGCTTCAATATTTCAAAGGATTCTATAGTGTTTGGCTTCAAAATATATTTAAATTAAAGCTTTACTCTCCTGCTCAGGCCCTCATACTCTTACCTTCATATGATAAATTTATTGTTTAATACACATATCTAACAGCTCTAGTAGGGAATACTTATATTTTAGTCTTCCACTTTATTTTAGCTACTCATTAATATTTGCCATGTTATAATTTATTTTATAGCTCCAAGTTATGAGCTTAATATTATAATACTCCCCTTGTGAGTTCTATGCCTGGAGGCTTATGATCAAGCTATATGACCTTTAGCAGCCTTAATATATTAGTTAAACTTAGTTTTAATAAGTAACTAAATATAAAGCTCTCATACTATCACCATAAATCAGTATTGATATCCCATGTCTTATTATTAACTTCCCTAAATCAGTTAGCTTTTTTTTACGTATTCCTTTAAGAATTAATCATTAGTCATTGTTGTCGAAGGTAAGATGAAGATAAATAATTTAATTAAAGTATTTAATTAAATATATTAGATTAAATAACATTTATATATATTATAATAATACCTTTTTCGAATGTTTTATTACAAAATTACTCTTAAAATATAAAAAAAATATCTTAAAACCTTTATTACATTTTCATAAAGCATTAATAAATTTTATATATAAAAATTATTAATAGCTGCAAGAAATGATTTTATATACTCTAATCCAGACACCCCTCCACCTACTGTCAATGAGAAATAGTTAAACTAATAGTTAGAAAGATATTTTAATGTAAGAAATATTATTTTAAGAGTTATAATCTATCTTTCATTTGATTTGATATTAATTTATCCTAGATGTAGTAAAAACTAAATTAGTAATAAATTTATTCACTATCTTATTTTTATAGAATATTTTTTTGATAGTCATTGAGAAGCTTAAAAATCCTAATCTTGAAACTACTGATGATATTAAAAATTTGGAATTCTATTATATATACTAAATATTAAATTTAAATTTAAAAAAAAATATATTTACAGGCGTAATTTAATGAAACTCTCTTTAAAAACATTTAATTTAATAATCTATTCTTTTAGTGCTTAATTAATATTATACCCCCTTATAAATATTATATCTAAAATGTGTGGTTCCTAGCAGCCTTATATATGAGTTAAATTTAGTTTTACTATAAGCTAGATATAACATTAATATATTATTATTATAAATAATAGCTCTAGGTAACGTAAACCACGGCCGAGCAGCGCGCACGGGTGCGAGTGGCGCGTTTTCTCCGCGACTATCAGACATTCAACTACCTACTCCTTCAACATATTATATTTTCATCATTTCAATTCAAAATGCCTATATGTCAGGAATCTGACATTCAAACGGCCATTTCTGCATAAATCAAAAAAATCAAATGTATAAAGCAAGCTGCTAAAGTGTTTAAGGTATCTAAAACTACTCTCCATGGACATCTCAAAGAAAGAAAACCGTGCTCAGAAACACAAATGAATGGTTATATTCATCATCTATCTAAGAAGAAATTCTTATTAAAAAACTTTTAAGTGCAGATAAATGCAGATTTTCAATTTGTCTAGAATTATTGTATTAATAGCTCAGATACTGTTTTAAAAATAGGCCTTTTACCTCCACTCCAAATATATGAGTTAACTGAGCATATACCTTTGTCAAATGCCATCCACCATTCTGCACACGATTTGACCAGTGGATATCATATCAGTAGGCCAAACAGGAGTATCTAAATATTATAAAGTAATAATTTAATATAGTTATAGAAGCTATTTAGGAATATAATATCTATAAAGATGATATCTGGGATTTTGATAAGACTAGCTTTAAAATAGATCTTTTAATTTCTAAAACTATTACTGTAGTTAAATATAGTGAGACTATATATGAACTGTGAATGGGTCACAATTATTAAATATATAAGGTTAAATAGGCAGCATTCTATTCCTCCAGTGATGATATTTAAAGGGAAAAATATCAAGCTTCTTGATATTAAGAACCAACCCTCTCTCAAGATTAGAGGATATCCACAAGTCTAAATAGCTGGACTACCAATATAATAAGCCTATATTAGCTTAAAGAAGTGTTTAAGCTATATTCTAAATACTATTCAATTGGCTCAAAATACCTACTTATATTTGATGGCCATAATACCCATTACTATAGAATTTAATAAATTTTATAAAAAATGCAATTATCTGTCTTTATACATCTTTTTATTCATCTTACCTTCTTCAGTCACTTAATGTTGGTGTATTTAGACTATTAAAATAGTAGGTATATAATAAGCTTATTAAAGAAATGACGAGAACTAGCAATAATCATATTGACAAAAATAATTTTATATCTCTTTATCTATCTGCACGTGAGAATATCTTTATTAAAGAAAATATATATAATGGCTTTGCTGGAGCAGGGCTCAAACTATTAAATGAAGAGAAGGTTCTTTCAAAAATCACCTAACTGTGTACACTAACACTTATCTCAAGATACTAAAGGCTCATTTTCAGTATTTCAAACACCTCAGACTACTCACCAATTTAATAAAAAGATTAACGATCTACAGTAAAGCCTTAATAAAAAAGCTATCTAATAGCCCAATATCTTATTTTCAACTTCTTGAGAAAGCTGCGCAGGTGGCAATGAATATGAATCTGCTTTTTATCAAGAGATTAAGGCTGTACAGGCAGAGAATGAGCAGAAGATAAAGAAGGGGGGGCATATAAGTATGGTAATCCAGGCCAGGATACCATGCTATCTGTACAGGAAGGCCAGGAGTGTGTTCAACAGCTTGATAGTGGGTGAAACATAGGTTGAAGCTGATATTTGAAGGCCACATCAGCAAGCTCCACCATGCTGCAGTGGCTGTTGGACTGTTGGACATACTATGAGAAATTGTCCTAGTAAACAGCAGTATATCTGTATATAGTATATAGTCTAATTTAATGGTGTTGGGTGTTTGAAGACTTCAAGATTGTGGTGTTCGCGGAGAAGACGTTGATTAAATTTAATTTTATCGTTTATCTTATATTCTATTGCCAATAGTTCTAAATCAGATAACTTTTTAGGTATATTACCTTAAGAATTAATATCAATGTTAAAGATAGATAATGATCAAGGTATTTAGTGAAGCATAATTAATAAATTAAATTAATATAATACTAGTCTTTTCAAATCTATATTAAATTTTAAATATCTTCTTATGAGTTGCTCTCGAAGTATAAAAAATTTAATTTAATAAATTTATATTTTTACATATAACTCCAACGTCTAATGCTGCCAGAAATGGCTTAACTGGCCCCTATACTATCTTTGGGGTCGCGTAATATGCATGACCCCACCAACCACCCAAGCCCCAATTCTAGAACCCCCTCCTTTCTAGTTTCAATATCTCAATGAATCATATAGTATTTGGCTTTAAAATATATTTAAATTAAATCTCTACTCTTCTGCCTGGGCCCTAGCATGTCATTGTCTTCATATAATAATTCCTTATTGAATATTCTTGCCGTAGAAAAATATCAATCTAAATAATATTATAATATTTTAGAGAATTTCAATTTTTATTAATAAAAATAGCTGACTACTGATTTTTTAATTTTATATAGCTTAAAGAAGTTTTTAAGAAGCATATAGGCATATAGTCTTATAAATAAAAGACATATAAATTATTAATCTTAAATAATTATAATAGTTATGTTATATAAATGCAGAATTTACTAAATTTTATAGAAATTCTTTATATATTTTATCTTTTTAAATCTTTTAATGTCGTCTGTTTCTCACTATTAAAATATCTATATGGCCAGCTGGTAGCGGAGAGAACGTGGTAAAAAATTTATTTTATTAATAAAAAAGATTTCTATTTTTATATCCTTTTACTTATTTATACTTTATCTTTAATTAATATATTAAGAATAGATTTACGGCAATTAGCTTGGTTTTTTTATGTTCTAAAAAAATACTGGAGAAACTTTATATTAAATTTAAAATATTAATATTACTGTTCTCTGTGCATAGCAACCGATTTCAATGAATTATCAAGGATATCAATTAATATTTATAATTGAAGTAATACAAAAGACAACTTTAATATTTTAAAATTAATTAAAAATCTTCTATAGTTATCGAGATATAAGAAGAGATAATTGAAAATATAGGGATAGTATACTATGCGGAAATTTATTTTACTGTTAAATTTTGTGAAGAAATCAACCAGCTTCATTTGAAGGATTAATACCAAAAAAAAAGAAATAAAAAACTGAAGGTCTTAAAAATTTAAAAGAAAAAGAAAAAGGCCTGGCAAGCTAAATATGTTAAGCAACAATCAAAGTAATACAGCCACAACCTGTAACAATTATGGTGAGAATGGGCATAATATATTAAAATGCCTCGAGAAAGATTGCATTTAATTTATATAGGATTATATAAAGGATTGGGCTAATAAAACCTCGAAATTGTTGGTTGTTGATGATTTTGGAATTTCTGCCCAGCTCGGTGAAGGATTACATTAGTATTTATCAATTTAGTCTCGATCCACTGATTAAATAATTAAATAAATCCATTACTCCTGACGAGAATCTGATGATGTAGTATAGTGACAAAGGTCCTAATATATTTTTTTATTATTCACTATTTTTATAAACTTCCTCGCTTACGACTCTCTAACACCTTTATTATATAATTAAAAAGGCCCAGACAGCTCTAGGTGAAGTTAAATAATACATTAAATATAATATCTTCCTAATTGAATAGCCAGTTACGGAGAATCTTTAGTAGTAGCTTAATATAAGTAGAACTTAATACCTAATAAAAAGGTAAATTAAACCATTGTTCTGAAATATTTAAATATCAGAATAACTCTCAAACGTCTCAGCAGGTTCTGATATTAAGCAGTACTAGTATTTCATAAATGAAGAATACCAAACATCAAATTAAAGCTGATAGAGTAGAAGAGATTAAGAAAGGATAATGCTTGATCTAGTGTGAGATAGAGAAAAAAAAGGCAAAATCCCCCACCCTATCAGATAACGGAGCGGGTTTTTTGAAGAGATGGTAGCATCGTGATGAGCAGCTATTTATTACAGGTACTCAAGGGAATCATGATATATGGTTAATTTAAATATAGGGGTTGGTAAAAAAAGCGTCTTACTGTGTTATTGGCTTTACGGTGTGGCGGACCTAAACATAGTGCAGGTCTGAGCGGAGGGACGGGTACTGCAAAATGTAGAATATAAAGTTAATTTAATAATACTTACAAGATATTAATAAATTTTAAGAAGTCCTTATTATGAATAATTGATCTCAATAGTAGTATTATTAACTCATTTATTTTAATTTTTACAAAGATTCTATTGAATCTAATAAGATAGCCACTCAGAATTCATTTTATTACTGTATAAGTTAGCTCTAGGTCTTAAAGAAATAATATATATTCATTCTTTAAAGATAAGTCTTATACTGTAAATATAATAATACCATGATGAATATCAATATATGATTATATTTATTAGAGCACGTTCCGTATAAGTTAATTAAAAACATATTAAACGGAATCTACTTTATTTCTTAAGATGTTAGCATCCAGTGCTAATTTAGCCTTAAGATTAATTTTAAACCTATATACTAGCCTTATTTCATAATATTCTAGATTAGGGAGCTTTTTAATTGGTTAAGATTTCTAGGTAGATGTTAGTCTAGAATTAAATTATTGACTTACTAATGTAGTCTGGATTTTAGCTAATAGGGCCTTCCTAGTCAAAACCCAAATTAGAATTTTAGGGAGATTTCCCTATATCTTTTATTGAATAGAAACTTTCACTAATTACAAATGATAATGAGGTAGCTGTAGATAAGTATTACTATCCACTTAATTATATATATTTTATTTATTCTATCTGCATACTTAGATCATTTATTTAATTTATCCATTTAGCTTGTCTATTCAGTTTATCTGCTTAAGTTCATTCTGCAGTATAGGTTTATTGGCCTTATATAGCCACTCTATTAGAGAAAGAAAGAGAAAATCAAAGGAATCCTAATATAATAGGTCTTATACTCTAAACCACTTTATATAAAAGATTATTTAATATAAATATAATGGTTTAATTTTAAGCTATTTAAGGAGTGAGAGACTACTTATTCTTTGATAATATTTTTCATCTAAAAAATAAATAAGATATATCATATGACAGTTTTATAACTGCTAAATCATTAAGAGAATTAAATCTAATTAATATTTAAAAAAGATAAGAACCATTTATGCCTCTCCTAATCTTGAATTATATTTAGCTAGAAACGCTGTTAATTTATCACAGACCTGTCAGAATCTAGGATTATAAAAACATTATAATAATTATTAATTATCTTCTTAGAGAGTAACTGACCCTACGGTAACCTTCAGGGTCGCGCGTATTGCGTGAGAAATTGTAGAATTCCAACCCATCAACTTTATTTGATAATATAATTTAACTGCCACCACCATGCCTAATTCAAAAAATATCAAGATTAAATGTTCAAACCCATTAACATATTAAAAACAAAACCCTCCAATATTGCTAAAGCTGCATGTGAATATAGAGTTAAATATTATTGTATTTTATACAAGGCGGGAATGACAGTGTAATCTACTTAAATAGCCACCAACTAGCAGGTTGTCGGAAGAGTAAGAAAAGGCTTTATTATTATATTGATATTAGAGCAACCCAATATGAAGCTATTTATATAAATAATCTAATTAGGTACAATTCTATTCGAAATCAATTTATATTAAGTTAAACATCTCCTCCACCCACTATCAGCAAGAATTAGTTAAGACTAATAATTATAAGGTTATTTAAAAGTATATTTAAGCTCCATTAGATATTCAGAATCATAGGATATTAAAGAGATATTCTATGATTTTAATAAGATCAGCTTTAATATTAATATTTATTATGGTTAATAGATTATCACTCCCTACCTTGATACTAAGAGGCCTTATACTAGAATAAATTAAATTATAAATATATTATTGTGGTTGAAAGGTCAATGTTGATTGAATAATTAAATCCGCCCATCACTTATTCCTGTAGATAGGTGTTATATACTCACAAAATAATCTAAAACTATTGATATCTAAGAACTATTTAATTAAAGTATTAAAAATAATTTAGTTATTCTATTGATATACTAATATAAGTTAATTTTAAAATAGAATTAGCACTTGATTGCATCATTTATATGAGTATTCATAGTATCCACATAGGAATGGGATTTACTGATTTAACATATAATTAATATTTTAAGATTATTTGAATATTCGACACGCTGTTTATAGTTTTATTTTAGAATATTAGAATAGAAATATTATTTAAATAAGTTATTATTATATATATCCAATAAGGTGCTGAATATATGATTAATATAAGCTTAAAATAACTATAGTAGGTGTATTAGCTAATTTAAAAGACTAATATTATCAAACACATAATATCTATAGTAAAAGCGAGAAATAATTCTCATCCATATAGATCTTATAGTAGATATATTAGATATCTAGCCAAATAAATACTTTGATTATAGAGAATTAATCTAAGAACTTTAAATAGTAGTGTGTTAATTCTCAGTAATTAGTAAGTTTATAGCCTTTAATAATAGGCTTCCGTCCTTTTTGAATATAAATAATATAGGTGCTCTTGTTAAATTTTTTAATTCGTGTATCTGTCTCTTAGTATTATTTCATATGTTCTGAAAGTATAGCTAGCTCTCATTTAGATCACTGGTAAATAAAGTGACAAGGTGGCTGCTTCTATCACGGTGCTGGACCACTGTACAATGTATGGTGGTCCGGAGGTCCTGTTCTGCTGGTACTGACCGCTTCTACATGTGACTGCGAGGGAGATATCTCTAACATCTGTCTTGACACGACGTAGCTCGAAGTAACCTGTACAATAGCTTGCCTGCCTGTCTGCCTGTGTTCTTTCCAATCTATCTCTATTCTCTGGTCTCCCGAACCTGCACCTTGACAGCTTCTCTACCTTTAGTTTGATGGTGTTATCATACACTATATAATAGGGGATTACACCAGCTTCTTACCAAATATTATTCAGTAGTGCCTATAAGGTTAATATTTTTATTAATAATTACTACTTTAGTAAATCTTACCAAGATAGTAGTATCCATTGTATTAATATCTAATTTATATAATATTAGAAGATAAGTAATATAGTGTTCCTTACTAAGCTTAACTTTTACTTATAGAGATAGTAACGACTAATAATTCCTTTAATATTTACTTTTTTGTTCTCCAGTTAGACTTTACATTGACGTTTGTAAACTATGGCTATTATTAACGTAATTCCCGGGTAGTCCAGCCATCCCTCAAAATTTCAACGTGTCTTCAACATGAAGCTCTTCAACCAGCAACCATGCTACCAAAAGCATATTAATCATCCCAAACCTTGGTGGAGTAGGAGGGAAGAATACAACTTGCCATTAAAGCCTTAAAAAATTTTATTGAGCAGCAACAACCTTCAATGTCTTTCACTTAATATTTTAGGTTTGACTATTAGGCCTCTAATTTCTGAAAGAATAGCGCCTAAATAATCTTGGATTATCTAAAATTTAAAAAGAGATCTTAGTAGACTAGATTCTATCTAAAAATATATATAGTCTCTTTTAAACTAGTATATATAATAAAAATAACGAATTTTTTAAATTAAATATTTTATCTGTACAGTAACCGGTTGTTAAGAAAACTTAAATTGTTTAATTTATTAGATACTATAACAAGATTAAAAATTAATTTGTATAAAGATATAACTATCAGAAAACTAAATATAAGAATTTAAAAATTATTAGCTAATAGTTTAACTAACTTTAAAAAATCCGAATATAATATAGTATTTATAATAATAATATTTTTCGTTTTAATAAAACTAATTTTAGTATTAACCTAATAATAACTACTTAAGTAGTTACTAAATTTAATATATTTAAAAAGCCCTTATCTTATCTAGTTAAATAATTGGGAATAGATAATAACAATTAAATGTATTAATATAAATAATTTGCCTTTATATATTATCTTTAAAGAAAAGGCCCATATTAAAAGATAGTTGAAGAAGGCCTTTTACCATTAAATTAAAGACTTGAGATATGTTAAAATAGTTAGATTATAGATAAAATAAGCTTTTAATAGCTTTAAAAGATCTTGATTTTTATTAATTATTTATTTATTATAAACAGTTACAGTAGCTATTTTATATTTATATTTCACATTTTTTTTATCTTTTCTAATATTTAAATATTGGCTGCTTTGGTTCTTTAAAGCATATATATAAATAATTGGTTAAGATAAGAATATGCCTTAGTTTTTAGTATGTTAATAAGTATAATTCTTTAAAGGCCTATCTTATAGCTCACCAATCGATCTTTATATATATTAATATCTAAATAGCTTTGTAGCAGCTGATATATAGCTTTTTAATTTTTAATAAATATTAAAAAAATCAATATTTACTTACTTTTTTTAAATTATAATGATTTCCTATTAATTTATTAATATTAGTAACACTTCATAACGTATCCGGTAAGCGGGCGCCGCACGTAAGCGAGCGTCGCACCTCCACCCGATTTTCACCATTCTAGGGCCTTTATCAACCAAACAATTGCATTTCTATATAAAAACTAATTACTAAGGGGATTAGGACATCTAACTCTAGTATGTCCCTGAATGTGGCAGTTAGAACACTGTGGGGGTGCTCATATGCGTGGTCCAACTGCAGGAATTGCTGGATCTATAGGAAGTGCATCTTGAGCTTCATGGACCTCATTCTCAGGCTGAAATCACCTGAGGCCCTCCTGAATAGCTGTTCCCCCTGCAATATCTAGCTGCCTATTAGAGCATTTCCATTTTTGACCTTGCTATTCATTACCAGTGTGGAATTTGTGTATTCCTTCACGTGCAAGAATAAGCTCATTAAGATGCAATTCATGACCTTTAATAAGCTTATCCAATCGCGTTTCCAGCAAAGATGAAGGGCTTTGAGCATGTTCCCTAAGCAGTTTCTTCATTGTAGATGCCTGCTTTTCCAGTTGCCTAGCAGCATAGGGTGTTTTGGGTGCTGAATTGGTTGACTGGCTGCCTGGTGGTCTTTAGCTGGATGTCCAACTGACTGAGCACCCTATCAGGATTGAATAGAACTAGGCCAGCACCTGCAAAGCTATTTCGAATAGTTTCTGCTTGAAAGGCACTTTCACGAGCTTGTGGAAAGGCCTCTAGGAAATCAAGCTTATCAATATGATTGATTTCTAAGTGTGCTTTCTGTTCCACTAAGCTCCCATATGCCCGCTTTAAAGGCGCAAAACAGCCTATGTCCAGAGGTTGAAGCTTGTGGGAAGAATAAGCTGGCATACAGATAGGAATAATATTATTCTCACTGCATATTTGATCAAATTGAGGTGTAAGATGGCTGCTATGGCTATCAAGAACCAGAAGACAGTATTTCCCAATTGTACAACTAGTAGTTGTGGGAATAAAGAGATTTTTTAGCCAGCAAAGGCCTATCTCATCGGTAGTCCATCCATTAGGACTAATTTCAATTCTTGAGTTGTGTGGGAGCTTTGAATCTTGATACCAGCCCTCTATATGGACCTTCCCTTTAAAGATAATGCATGGAGGAAGTGCCTGTCCAATAGAATTGATACGTTCAATAAAAGTAACCTATTCCTAATTGCCTAGCTGTACAAAAGAGGCTTTTCTATAATAATTAGCTCTAGTAACTACCTGTGCAGTAGCTACTAAGCCCATAGTAAAGCCAGTTTTATCAAAATTGTATATGTCTTCTAGTGTGATCCCATGTTGCATTATAGTGATTTGTACACAATCAAACCACTCCCTAATAACTTTAGGGTCTTCATATTTAGTGCGTCAATAATTATAGCAGCAAGTATAGTGGGTTTTCAGTTGATCATGTTGTTTAACAAAGTTGTATACCCATTTCTCTTCAATCGATTGAATTGGTGTAGTACCACGCTGAGCAAGTATAATATTGGCCATTTCTCATACATGTGAAGGTCGGGGAGGTGCTCCACGTTGATCCAGCGAAAATATCTATTGTATAAGTGATTCCTCTTCATTTTGAGTCATTTTATGGCTGTTGGCGCGTGATTCAAGATGTGTAGTAATACCATGAAGTCATCTGCAGATAGTTCTCTCAGAAACATTATAAACATGAGCTGCTTCTCAAATACTAGAGATTTCTGATTTTTTTAAAGCAGAAACTGCTAGTAGGACTCTTCCTTCCTTCTCAATTGAATCTCTTTGGCTTTCATGCACTTTTGGAGGCATGGTTGATGGTTGAATTCAATGAGGTTTTCGACCGCGACCGAAATTTAGAAGGTGCGGCGCTCGCTTACCGAATACGTTACAGCTTATTGATTATATAAGAAAGCTTTCTAGTTTAAAAAGTATTTTAGAGACACTCTTAGAGTCTTTTATTACTCCCAAAGAAAGCCTTTAAGGAGTTGATAAAAGGATACAAATTTATTATGCACTAAGCTTCTTTTATAAAGAAATTGCATGATCTCTAAATATAAAAAAATAAATAGAAAAAGAGCTATTTAAAAAGATAGATACTTCCTAATAATAGAATTTCTATATAAGAAGTAAGAGATCTAATTTTATTAAAAAATTTTAAAAAATAATAAAAGAGGGATCTTAAATAATTCTGCACCTCAGGTTTTCAAAATATTAAAATATACTTTATTGAAGTATTCTAACTGTGGAATTGTTGATTATATGAGACCTAAATATCCTACACATTATTTTGAATAGTTTGGGTAGAAATACACATCTTTTAGTTGTTGGTGATAGCTTCAAGTTTCTAAGCATGGCCAAAATTGGTGGAGTGGCCGGACTACCCGGGAATTACGTTAAATATATGTCTTATATAAGTGACTTCATGATAGAGGCTCCCACTAACTAGATACACGGGTCGTTATTATGTAACTTAATGTATTACATAATACCCAAATAATGGCAACTCTGCGAAGAGTAATCGAGCGAGTAAAATACCATGCCAACTCCATGGCCTCCTTTTTCAGATGACTGTCTTCTTCCCGAAGGCTATTTTGAGTCTCAGAGAGCCTTATTTGAATCAATTAATTCATGGGCTATGACAAGAGGATATGCTTTCATTACCCAGAGATCTATAAAGAAGAAAAATGGCCACTCTACAGTTATCTATGCATGCAATTAAAATGGCTGACCACCCAATATACTGAAAAAAACACCAAAGGAAAATAATTACTTGAAGGACTAGCTATCTATTTTTAGTCTTAGCTAAAGAATCAACCAATGGTAACTGGGTCCTAAAGCATTGTCTCAATCAGCATTTCTTTTTATATATTATGAACTAAGCTATCACCTATCTGCCTATCCAATATATCAGCAACTATCTAGAGACACTTCATAATTTACAAGTTTTTTGTTTATTAAAAGAGATTCAAATATCTACAGCTATGCAACAATATTTATATAAAGATTGGAGCCTAATCTATGCTCTTAAACTTAGCTTAATAAAGGGGATTTTTGGAGATAAATATAGTTTATATTAGATGGCCATATACAGCGGTTCTTTTTATACATTCTGATTCCCTTACACATCTCTAGATTTACTTTAAACTTCTCCCCTTGGATTGCACATATGGGACTAATGAATATAATATACTATTTTTTAATATAATTAGGGTTAATATAGCCAACAGTCTTTCTATATTGCATTTATATTTCTAAGTGGTGAGATAAGAGATGATTATATATAGGTTTTTGAGCAATTAAAGTCATTATATTATATAAGTAATATAATATTTATTCTCTATTTATTATTTTAATAGATTACTCAGTAGCCTTGCAGTTCATCAATATAGTTTTAATTATCTTTCCTTCTACTATAATAATTATCTTGGCTTTGGAATTTAAATAATATGGTCCTTGCTTAATATCAGCCAGTATTTTCAGAAGCTGAGAAATAAAAGGAGTTTTATAAATTTTGATATTCAATTATCAACTCACTAATTAACAAGGTATACTTAGTATCTTGCAGAATTCCAACCAAAATATATTTAAAAACACCTTAAACAAGTTAGATATATTAAAACCACATGACTTATCTTATTCAAAGGGAGGTTTATTAAAGCTTAAGTTAACTAATTAACTTATTTTAGCAACAGAGCTAACCCCCTGTGTTAAAGATATTTATATACCTTTTAAGTCTTAAAGAGAAATAAAACTTGCTCCTATCAACTAGCTCTCTGAGCTAAGGTTAAACCAATTAAAACAGCAACTTCAAATCCCTCTTGTACTCTTAGAGACTTTATATAGGGTTGTATAGGACTGGATATTATATGAGGCTTTAAGAAAGGTGGAAGAGAAGTCTCTCTATCTTAAGCTTGTATAAGCACCTTCCCTTAAGTCTATACCCTTCGCGGAGTTGCAATTATTTTGGTATTATATAACACATTGGGTTACATAATCACCGACCCGTGTATCTAGTGGGAGCCCATGAGAGGTCTAATAGGCTTTTTTAGCTAGTTGTTATGGTGCCTGTTATGTCCTGTCCTACCTGATATGTATACGAGAAAGCACTATTTTGCTAATTTGACAGAGGGTTGTCTGTCTATTTTCTTATAAATCTCTATTTTAAGATATTAGAATATTCGGTAATAATAATATTCTTTACTTTCATAATAATGGCTCCAATAGAGAATTCATTTTGATATTAGATATATGATGGATTCCTTAAGAGAAGACAACAAATTGTGTTTTTGAGAGCCACAATAGTATTGTAGGCAAGGAAGGAAATAAGTAAGCCAGCAGCAAACAGAGCAGATGGGGCAGGTAGGGTACTTGAGCGTTGGTCCTGAGTTGCAATATACCTAGATGTGGCCCATGACACAGCCCTACTAATATAATAATAGCCTTTAAGGTAAATTCAACAATATACAAATTAAGCCCCAGAAGGGATACCCGGATATTATCCTAGAATAAAGAAAGATATTTTGTAAAATAAGCACTTGAACTACCTAAGCTAAATAGGGTTTAAAGGGTAATTTTTAGATTTTTAAGGATTTAATTAAGTCTTTAATGAACATCAAAAGCTAAATTATCTACTTTTCTCAGCTAGGTTAGAAAAAAGAATTAAATAAAAGTCTCTTTATTAATTAAATTATCTTTTGTATTGACTGAGAGAGCTATTTTTATTATCAATAGCTTTTAAGAATTTTTAAAAGCCTTTAATATTTAATAAGATACCATGTTTTCGATTTTTATTTTGAAGTTCTTTCTTGACATCAGCAACCTCACTAGTTAATATCTATAGTGAAGGGATTCTCTCTAAATAAGGTCTTGGTAGATTTCTTATTTTTCTTATTTTTATCATGCCTTTTTAAAAAATTATGTTTGTCATGGTGCGACCCCCGGGAGCATTCGGAATCCTAACCGCTGCACTAGCAAAAGACTAGGATATAGAGCCGGGAGCTCTACATTGCTCTCTCATATATATATCAGGCAGGGCAGGACAGGACAGGACAGGACAGGACAGACACCATAACAATATTCTATCGTTAACTTTTAAGATATTTCTATATTTCTCATTTTCCATAAGGAATATATTATAAGAAAAGAGATATCTAGGTATTTTTCAAACAAAGCCAGAAACAAATAATACAGTCGAGAAGAGGATATACTCAGCTTTTTCCTGCATCCCCCGACTTCTTGACTGCCGCAATTTCATCTATCAATGGCATATTTTGCAATGCTGCCCTTGCGGCCTGATCGCCCGCTATTGACTTACTAAGACCTTGCCCAGATCCCAAATGCTTGTTTGTCCACCCCCAACCAGTAAGATATACCCCGACATTAAATATTTGCATACCACCTTCCAGCTGAACAGGGCCGCTCTCATCAACATACTTAAGTTTGACCCCCTTCCCCATAATCCTTTTAGCAAGAGCCTCTTTTGCCTGTAAGGTCACTGGAGCATGATCCAGGCCTCTAAGTTTCGGTGCCCAGAGCTGGGTCAGCCAGGTTTCCGCAGCTCTATAGCCATTAACTGCATCAGAAAGTACAACAGCAGCCACGTAAGCTTCGAAGATGTCCCCTTTGGTCTTCATCCATCTCTTTGGCTGCTTCAGATAATCCTTCGGAACAGATGCCCTGCAATCAAAGCCATACATAGTCGCATACTCAGCAAGTGTCTCGTTTTTCACCAGGGTTTCTCTTATTTGCGATATTCGACCTGAAGGGAGACCCGGAAATGTATGCCAGACAAGTTTGGTAGCAACCAATTCAATGTAAGCATCTCCAAGAATTTCAAGTCGATCGTAGGTAGTGCTAAAATCATTGCTCATGCCAGGATGAGTGAAAACTGCTTCTTCGAGCGACTTGTCCAGGATTGGAGGTAACACAGGTACTTGTGCCCCTTCGCGGTTTCCCAAGCCATTGTGGTCATTAGCAAGCATAGACTTGCCGTCGATAGCTTCAGATGGGGTTGTAGCTAGTGATGGTTTCTTCGCTTGACGAAATGCCCTGTCCAACTCAGCGACTGCTTTGAGGAGATCCGATCCCGCGGTCGCGCACTCCTGAGAGGTACCCGTATTATTTAGTACTTCTCGTGTCAAATTCTCTAGCACGATAAGGCGAGATGGAGCAACATTTTCGTTCCTTCTATCTTCGTTTGGATGGTACTCATTGGAAGACTCAGGTGAATAATGGGCCTTGATGTTTATTATTCACGCTGACCAACATACGCTTGCTTATGAAGTGATGCACTCTTACCTTCACCCTTTTGTTGGGATGGTGTAGTGAATAATTGATATCAGGACTGTGTGGCTTCTTTCGAGATCCCATATTCTGCGATGTAGAACTTTCTTTAATACTATTGCCAATGAGGTAGCAGTAACTCATTTGCCACATACGGAAATCACGTGACCACATCGCGAAGATAATGCCTGTTTGTTAACAGCAGGGTCACCATTGCAAATCTCCATTGCAAATCTCCATTCTATGATGGCAACCTCATACCTTAGAGTCCTAGACCTCGCAAGGGTATTATTTTGTCGAGTATATATTCCCCGCAAATCAAATGCTGACCTAAGTATTTAACCAGGTCCAATGCCGCATATTCTCGCACAACTTCAATCCTGAAAGACTCCGTTTAGGCAACAAAGTTCTGCGACAACGGTTACGAGGACCCATCCTGGTGAATTGGTACCCAAAGAAAACGGTGTCTTTTCGAGACCTTCAGAATACATATGAGCCTCTGGGGTTGACCACTTTTGATGAAGCGGAAGACGACAGAGAAGAGAGTATTCAAATGTAAGTAACCTACATTTCACTTTGGTGGATAATTGCTAATCTTTCCCGCAGAGCCAAGCTACGCGGAAAGGGACGACCAAAAAAGAAGAGAACAGCAGCAGGTAAAGGCTTCTCTTGTAGTACTGCCTTTGTTTTGGGTGTCTAACCTTCGTACAGAATCAAGATCCGCGAAAAAGAACAAATGATAACATGTTCACGTGACTCGAGAATAAATGGTACCTAAAGCTCGATGGCGATAGAATGAGGGTTTCAGGGGCTTGTGGTGACGAAATTGTATTTTATTCTTGCTTGCTGGCCTTCAATACTTCATCTATTGTTATATGTAATACTCTGTTCTCTGTGTCATAGACAACAAATTTATGCCCCAACCTGGTCTTATGTAAGTCACGTGGATTGAACTGACTCCACAACCTTACTATTGAAATTACTTTGGTTCCTATGGAGTAGATAGTCTTTTGTCATAATCCGAACTTCTACGCAGAGCGTTAACTTGGGCCATCACAGTCGTCTGCAAGAACTTACTGTTTACTTTATTAATATACTTCAACTTACTAGCGCGTATCTCGATCGTCGCCCTTGGATATGCCAGCTTCTACAGTCAAACCAAGCAAAAATCAACTGAGAAGGGCCAGGAAGAAGGCAAAGAAACTTAATGTATGATTATCCTATTATCAACTCACACTTACGGGGTTTAAACTGACTGTTAATTTCTTTATCTAGGTCACCAATGCACCGATATATAATTCCGAAAAAGAAAGCCCGCCTCCAGAAAAGTCAACGCCAATTAAAGATGACACACACTCTGACGCTGGATCTTTCCTTTCTCCGGATACCGGTGATTCTCTGTGGCAGATGTATCAAGATGTCCTCAGAAAGTTTGATAAGGGTGATGCAGAAGGATCAGTGACGAGGGAACCCGAGAAGCCAGAAATATTCTTTGATGGTGATGATGAAATCCCAGACGAAGATGGAGAGAACGAGCCGAGATTATCCAAAAAGAAGCGAAAAGAAATGAACAAGCTTTCTGTGGCAGAACTGAAGGCCATGGTTCGGAAACCCGAGCTAGTCGAGTGGACTGATACGTCGGCACCTGATCCACGTCTCCTGGTTCACATAAAAGCGCGCCGGAATGTTGTTCCTGTGCCTTCACATTGGTCTTTGAAACGAGAATACTTGTCTTCAAAGAGGGGTGTTGAGAAAGCCCCATTTGCCCTGCCCAAGTTTATCCAGGATACGGGGATCGCAGAAATGCGCGACGCTGTTTTAGAGAAACAGGAGCAAGCAACTTTGAAGCAGAAGCAAAGAGAGCGGGTCCAGCCGAAGATGGGGAGACTGGATATCGACTACCAGAAATTATATGAAGCCTTTTTCCGTTTCCAAACAAAACCAGAGCTGACTCGATACGGTGAAGTCTACTATGAAGGCAAAGAATATGAGACTAACCTCAAGCACTTACGTCCTGGTGAACTCAGCGAGACTTTGAAAGAGGCTCTCAACATGCCTCCCGGTGCCCCACCTCCATGGTTAATTAATCAACAACGATATGGGCCACCGCCATCATATCCTGCTTTGAAAATTCCGGGGCTCAATGCCCCTCCGCCGCCTGGGGCTATGTGGGGCTATCATCCTGGAGGTTATGGGAAGCCCCCAGTGGATGAACATAATAGACCACTTTATGGCGGTGATATTTTTGGTGTACTGCAAACCCAGAAAAATGTCCAGCAAGGGGAGCCAGTTGAGAGAGATCTATGGGGGGAACTACAGTCGCCTGAGGAATCAGACGAGGAAAGCGAGGAAGAGGACGAGGATGAGGATATTTATAATGAGAGCATGGAAGCAGGCATACAAACCCCTAGTGGCCTGGAAACACCGAGTGGTATTTCATCTGCTGTACCTTCGGAGTTTGCAACAGCAGAGAGTGTTGCTGCTGGGGAGTTCGACGTACGCAAGCATCTCCAAGGGACAGAAACAGAAGAATCTCCACAACCCCGGAGTGCATATCGGGTCATCCCCGAAAAACAGGCTCGGATACACGGATTTTTTGGTGGTGATAGGGTGTACGATCTAAATATGTCTTCGGGGAGCATTTCTACTCTCGGGGAGGAACGACACCGCAAACGCAGAAATCCCGGAGACGTTGACGTGTCTGTAAATCCGGATGCACTGCAGGCCGAGAATGGTATCAGTAGGGAGAACTTGGAAAATCTGTACCATTCACAGAGTCAGCAGGAGAGTTATCCGAATTGGGGCTTTCAAGAGGATCTGAGTGATATGATTGCCCGTGAAAGCCGTAAGAGACTCAAGAAGGAAGAAAGGCAAGGGTGAGTTATCATTGATGGCGGTGGTGGTTAGTAGCTATGGTATGTACTTATATGTATTATATATGGGTTTGGCCGGTGGTTCCTATGGTCTTGGTTGTTCGAGGTATTAATATTTATGGTGGTGTGGACATGCAGTGCGGAATAATATTTATCATGTTTGGAATGTCATTGACCTGGCTAGCTATGGGTTTGATGTCCTCTCAATGAGCATATAACGGTGTAATATCAGCTCCCCCGCAGTCAGAGATTCTAATCAACACAATTCCATCGAAAACTTCGCATATCTACATAATCTTTCAACAGGCTTGCCATTGGCATGGGAGTTATTTGAATTTAAAAAATTTTAAAACTGTTACTAATACACATTCAGATGGCTTATCCATGAAGTAGTTAATAGGGTTAAATGTCAAGACTTAATCATACTTACGAAATTAGGCTATAGTTATTTATTTTTAAAAAAAATCTAGATGTTCTACCGCTTAATACTAGAATGATTGAAAATATAATAATAGAGCAGCCATTTATCTTACCTAGAGGAGTATCTATTGAAGAGATCTCTTTTCTTAATAGATCAGATACAGTATTATTTATACTGCATCTGAAATCTTACGCTCTTTAGATGCTTTGTTGTTAAGACGTCAAGGTCTTGAAAAGTGCCATTTTATATGCGATACGGAAGTGGAACGCTCGCTCGTGGATCACCCAGTATGACCAGGTAAACAGTCTGCCACCAGAATTAGAATACTGTGCTCCTACATATATCATCACCCTCAGCTATTTGGTGAAGATGGCCCTCCGCCAGTTCACTCTTCAGGCTGCCAATAGAGCTTTCCCTGTCCACCTGGCCCCAGTCCTTGACACAAGCTCGCCTGAATCTGTGCCTTTCCGCGAACTGTTCCATGATTTTTTCCTTGTCAGTCTCCAGCTGAGAAATACGTCTCCCAATAGCTGGATCCAGACCCAAGGACAATATCTTGCCCCCAGGTATAATTTGCGGAAGACATGCAAGGTAATCTGTAAATCTCTGGCCGCGGGGACAAACGGCGGATATGACACCATGTTGCCTGTGCGGACGATGAGCCTCGTTCCCAGATGTCGATGGTGTAGCACTACCCCGAGTGACCGTGGCGGGACCAAGGGAGGTTGCTGGCATAGATACACGACGGGCTGCCAGGGTGCCCATCCACGAGCTGTCCTTCAATCTCTGTCCACCACGGGGACGAGTCGGGGCTGAGAGCAATGAGATGTTTCCACGATTTTGAGAAGGAAACGACTTTACACCATGGGAAGGGCCAGATGGTGGTGCTTGATCTGACAGCGCATGGTGACCCTTTGTTTGGGTAAAGGTATCGACTGTCGGCTGCACAACATTCAATGGAATGACACCAGGCTCCGTAGGCCTGACGGAATGTATGGAATCATCTCTTTCCGATACCAGCTCCTTTCCAGTGATTTTTACTGCCTGCTTCTCCGTCGAAGGCCTATGACTCAGTTCATCTGGGTTAATTTTCCGAACATCTACTGCCGGAATCCGCTCCTGCAAAGAAATGGGACCAGTGAACCTGTCGTACTTTCGAGGAGACCGCGGACCCGCACAACTTCTGGCAACGTTGATACTCTCAGACTGAATGGGCGGTGACGAACGCCTGGAACTGGAATCAGAGTATGGCATTGAAGAATATATAGACGACACACACCTTGAAGGGGATATGGGTGACCTCCTTCGAGTGTACTCGATCCGGTGATCTCGGCGTCCTCCCTGGGAAGGACTCCGTGAACGAGGGAAAGTCTGCAACCGCGGCCAGCTTTCTTGTCCCAACCCACTTCGCGAGGGCGATAACATTTTTGCATACCTGCTGTCCGCGGATGGAGCAAAAGATCCTCGTCTCGACGACCCGAAGCCTCGACTTGGTGATGCTTCAGCCAGTCGCCCTGGAGAACGACTCCGAGAAGCTGACCGGAGAGCGGCTTCCACGTGCGGAGATCTTGAGCGCCAAGTAGTCTGCGGGGACCTTCGTCTCTCATCACGTCTCGGGGAGAATCTTCTCGAAGCAGATTGCCTCCTCGAGTAATAGCTAGTGTAGTTATCCCTATAACGCAAGGACGGGCTCCGGGACCGACGTTGTGACGCTGGCGGTGACCGACTTCGAATTCGACTTCGCGGGTGACTAGGTGTTGGCACCCATGTATCGGCGACTAGACGAGGGGAACGAGTCTGGAGTGGTGACCTGGTACGTCGGACATAGTCTCGAGATGGTGGACGCGGTCTATCGCTCGGGCGATAGCTTTCTCCTCCGCGCCGTTCATCAAATCTTAAATTTAACCGTTAGCGTCTTTGGTCATGGATATCATGAAGTCAGAGTATGTGTTATATTGTAGTTGGCACTAGGTAACAGGGGATATAAAACCTTCTAGTGCGGTCCCAATTCATTCCGACTGATATTTGTATTGTGTGGTTTTCACTTGATATTCAGAGGTGTTTTTGTATCCTGGTGAGAGAGTTCATAAGATGGGTCCAGAATCCAGACCTTGGTTTACTAATTATGGTGCATTAACTAACTAACTAGTGTTTGCACTAATAGTTAACTCCCTGTCTGCCGGAATATTTTTTTACCCCATAATAATCCCTCAAGGAAAGCCACCATACACAATTCAAACCCTGTCAAGTCCATTTGCCTATCCACATCTATCTTGGGGGCCTGTTAACATCATTTTATTTGTCTGCACTGGCTGGCTTTTCCTTTTCAGCATCACAATGAATATCTTTAGGCTATTAGGTGAGAAGATAATAATTATCCTTTGGCAACACCATGACACTGTTTTATTAACTCTTGACATAGCTGATTTCTCTCATCTCACATCCATCTTTATCCTTCTACAAAAGATGAAGTCAACAAGTGTATATATTCTGTCTCTATTTATATGTACAGCTGTTAACAAGGACTATAGAGCTGCTCTGGGCTATCCTTTAAGTCACAGGCATTGTATCTCATTGTCTTCCTGTCACGATACCTCGGTAAGTTCTGAAGCTATTCCAAATTTTCATATTCACTCTGACATTTATTATTATTATTCAGATTTATTTTGGACATTCACCGACTCAGCATACAACACAATGTTCAAAATTCTCTTTATTGGCTCTTCAGCCTACGTTATCTATCTTATGGTCAACGACTATGAACCGACTCGTGACCCCAACATCGACACGTTCAAGGTCCAGTATCTCCTAGGCCTCAGTGCACTGCTGGCAATTATATTTCCGCATGACTACAGTATCTCAGAGGTTAGCGTTGCAATTTGCAAGAATCCTGCCCAGATCTGCTACGACAAATGTCAGTTTCTTACATCATGCTTCTTTTCTTAGATTCTTTGGACGTTCTCGATCTGGCTCGAATCCGTTGCTATTCTACCTCAACTTTTCATGTTACAGCGCACAGGAGAGGCTGACACTATAACAACGCATTATCTTTTTGCATTGGGTCTGTACCGAGCCTTATATATACCTAATTGGCTATATAGGTATTTCATGGAAAGCTACTTTCAACCAATTCCAGTTATAGCAGGCATAATACAGACCCTGCTATATTCTGATTTCTTCTATATTTATTACACCAAGTAAGTGCCACACATCCCTAATTTATATACCAGTACTGAGAAACGGGTAGGGTCTTGAAGGGGAAAAGGTTTTCACTTCCTGTTTAAGAAAGGATATTTGTTTTGTACAGAAGGGCTCTCCATACCAGAAAGGTCATACTTCGGTCTTATGTAACTCTGTCCATAGTAAGGCAGTCGACGCTACCAATTAGCCAGCTAATTGTAGTCAAATACCTAATTACAGAGATATCTGAAAAGGATTATCTCACAATGCCAATTTTTTTCCCTGATATGAGGATGTGTCTATTTTCTATGAGCGTGGGCCAGATTTTCAGCTCTTTGTTGAAAGCTGGTGGTATTAATAGGGGAGAATAGGAGGTATCTTATCAGCAAGATCAGTTGAGATGTGTTTTAGATATGCATAATTGTTATAATACTTAGGTACTCCTAATATCTTGTAATTTACTACACTCCTATTCCTAGCATATGATCATGCAGTCTTCAATGTTAATAATTAATTCTTCGTGTATGATGAATTCCTTTCCGTCGAATGACTTGAGGGTATTTTTATGGGTGTAAGAGTGTTCCAAGTCAATCAGCTGCACCAAAAGGATCATTTCTGCCTATTGCCACCCAAGACAAAGAGGCTCATCCTGACAAATCACCCTCACATGCGCTTTGCCAACAGTGTATGGATCCCACTTCCATTGACTTCCACAAACACAATCCCATCAGCCTTCGTCATCCGTTGCCTCCAAGGATTATATTTATTTCTATGTTCCATTGACAGTAGATTCAACCACCATCTCAATAACAAAACCCTTCGATCCCTTTTGCTTTCGGATCATCCAAACGACCCATTCGTTGATGACCTCATACCACTTCGAAGTCGTACCAAGGTCACAAAATCAACATGAATCATCTACCACCGGTGTCCAGCCTTATGTCTCCCCCTGAGGCCAAGCCTTTTGAAAGCTTTAGTTCTGCCCTCTCGCCTTTCACAGAATCCCATAATCCATCATTCGACGGCGACACGAAGCTCCCACCAATCTCTGCTGACAGGAAACGCACACAGTCGGAGATGGATCTGCCATCGCCACCTGTAACTCCATTCACAGGAAACAAAAAACGCAGGTCTAACATACCTGAAGAACAAATAGAGAGAGATGAAATTTCCAGTCCTTCAAGAGATCCAGTTCTCTTTCCCCGCAATGACTCTATTGCTGATGTTATCGTCGAGGAGCCACTTTTTGGGCCTATTCTCCCAGCAGAAGTCGTTGTTGATCAACATATCAATTCACATATGGCAAAGTTCAGGAACAAGATGAACAAACCGACACGTGATGAGTATCTGCTCGCATTGTCATGTGTGCCAATTGTTTCGTCTCAGTATAATCGTAGCCCAGCTTCTTGGGCTAAAGAAGAACGGGAAACATTGGAGCGCCAAATGGCTATGATGGATCGATATCATTCTGGAGGTTTGGAGACAAAAGCAACTGCATCGGCGGCAAATAAACGGCATTCTGCGCAGCATCGTGCGCAACGGACCTCTCGGGTCAAACGCACACCGAGAGCCACTCCAAATCAAAAGGCACTCGACTCGTTTGAGACGCCTCCATCTTTGACTTCCAAGCAACCACGCGCTTTGGGCACAAATCGCGATGACACAGACTACAATTCATTGATGGATTTCTCGCCCTCAGTAGAAACTTTGGGTGGCAATTCAAAGGCATTAAAGGCCGACTGGAAGGGGCAGATGCTGGATTTAAGCAATGATCCAGATCGGCATCTGCTCAGTCCTGCAGAACTCAACCTTGCTGCGACACTGAGGCTTTCCTGCGCAACCTATCTGTGCAGCAAACGCCGTATATTTGAAGCGCGTCTTAGAGCCCTGAATGTCGGTAAAGAGTTCCGGAAGACCGACGCACAACAAGCTTGCAAAATTGATGTCAATAAAGCAAGCAAGCTATGGACCGCTTATGAGAGAGTTGGCTGGTTTAAACCAGAGCATTTCCAGCAGTACCGGAAGTGATTATGGAGGCCAACCTAATATCTCAGGCATGGACATTTGTCCGTGATAAGCTCTGGGAGTCAGCATAAGACCGTCAATGGCTGATTAACTCTGTCTCACCCTTAAGGCTGTTGGTGCTGGCAGACATCGTTCAGGAGACCATAGACCATCCCCACACCCCACACCGGGTCCATCCACGCTGTTTTTGATCATTCAGTATAACAGCCCCGCTTCTTATGTAGCTGGAATGGAGATTTTCGAGGTTCATGCCGTGTTTTTTTCTTTTTTTTTTTGTATTTCATACATACTGGCGTGGGCACTCATCTCATGTTTGATGACTCTCCTAGAATTTCCTGTTCTCTGATCAGTTTCTGCTCTCCAATTCATAATTTGTTCACTTGACCTAATAATTTCCCATGCCTGCTGACTACCTGTATCTCATATACAACAGGTGACAGTAGTCAACATGCAGCCTTGCAATGGTGTAGCTTCATTAAACATTAATTTGCCAATGGGCTGGTGCTGGTGTTGGGTTTGTTAGGAATGGCAAGCCTTTTTTTTTTGGACTTTATCATCCTATCCTTTAGTGTTGTCTTTTCACTGAGAAATAACAAGTTGTATATATTTAGTAGTACAGCCAGGCGCTTGATGCCCTGGTTAGTTAGGTGGCTGCTAATAAAAATACCTTTGCAGGTTATTATTATCATTATTCAGGTGTGCCAAGTTAAAAAAATTTTTATTAAATTATCACTCTGTACAGCATACTTAGACAGGGGTCACATGATAATACACAAAAATCAGGTACAATTAAGGTATTATTAATAATAATGGGGCCTATGAATTCAGATATTCAAAGGCTCTTATACACTGTATGTATGGGGTGATGGAATATCCAGAAGCAACTATTGCAATCACGAACATAGAGCCTAGGGCTCCGTACTAGGAGATTATTGTACTGCAGAGTACCCAAGGGGGCCTATCCTCGTACTTCAAATACTAACATGACCACACTATCAATCACCAATTATTATTTCCTGACTACGGAGTACAAAATAGTGATATCTCATTTAGGGCAGAACTAGCTACCTAATTATACTCTGTACCCCTGGTTATCATTATTCATTCTGTGTGTTCGTAACTTCATCTACATGTTTGGTTACACAGTACAGATAGCCTCGACCTCTCTTCTACGCTGCACAGGTTGACATTCAGAATTGCTGCCGGTCTGACCACCCGGCATTTCACATGCTTATTTATCCCCAGGCACACCTCTGAATAGTGTTACATTCATAATCATCTATGAATGGTCTCCGAAATGCCAAAAACTGTGCTGCTGTATCAAAAAAAAAAAAAAGATTCCTGTGTGATACTTCTGCTGTTAATATATAGATATTAGCTGGCTTGTCCTGGGGCTTGCTTTTGGTCCATGCATAGCTAGAGGTTTTCTCCAGCCATTCCAACTTCTGTAACTAGTACAACAACCGGTGCGAACTCTAACCAAAGGACAAACCCACCCCTTTTGTTTTTCGTTGCTACTAGGTTCGGTATAGTTTTTACAATCTTATGATCTGTCCAAGAAACCCGCATTGATAGTATAGGGTGAAGTTCATGACTATGGATGAAGTTGATCACCGGCTCCCGCTTACAAAATATTAAGCGTGGGGTCCTGGGAGGATGACAATCTTCCATCAATTGGTATTGCAGTAACAAAACGTGAGTCACATAGCCTCAACGATCCGAGTGATTCCCCATCCACAAGCCTTACCAGTGCACCGCCGACAAAATCACTTCTACCGGTAAAGGGTAAAGGAGGTTTAGTCCTAGTTAACCCCATTTGACTTGTGGTCAAAAACACTGAGACTATGTTGATCCATCCAGACGAGAGGGCAGTCAATCGCTTATCATTCTTACCTAGCACTGTTCCCCAACTGGCCGTTTGTGCCGGCGATCCTGAAATGAAGCAACCTCGCGGCCAATCTCAAAATATGCCTGTCCCATCACCAAGAGGTGGTGTTGAGGGCCACTTATCGGTACTGCTGTCCCTGTTGAGCTTTTGTCGAGTCTAGCATGCATGCGCAGTCTGTATTGATTCAATTGAAAATGATACCATACAAGGGCTTGCATGTGGATGTGCTTTTCATGTCTCATGCGTCGATCTCGAGCTATTTTCCTAGGAAATCGGCCCAACATATCTCGCCCAAGAATGATTCTTGCGGAGGATTGCTTCAGAGGGAAGGGTGGGCGCTCAGAAAGGCAAGAGCCATGGAAGATGCGGGATGACAATCACCATGATTCCCATGGCCTGCGAAAACCAGCAGTTGAATCATTTCCGCGGCGGCTGGTTCCCTATCTCTCCACGTATCCTTTCGGTTCTTTGCTCAGGTTCTCTGAATGGTTCCGTGGCCGCAATGAGCTCTCAAGTAGTTCTGCACCTCAAGCTTCGGAGGCACCAAAGCGTGCTCCATCGAAGTGTTCTAACTGTGGGATTGTTGTTCATACTAGACCCAAATATCCTACACACTATTCTGAATAGTTTTTAATAGAAATACACATCTTTTGGTTGTTGGTGATAGCTTCAAGTTTCTAAGCATGGCCAAAATCGGTGGAGTGGCCGAACTACCGGGAATTACGTTATGATATATGTCGTATATCTTTCACATTCCTCGTCTCTTATCGGTTAACCCCTCATCGGGACATATATGCGTGCAGATCCCATCTTGAATAGCTGGATGCGGATATATTGAAGTGTGTATTGTAAGACTTCTAATAACCCAGGGCAGTACTGAACGTTAGGGTGTTGGTTATGTCGTTATCCTCCACACTGCCATAATGGTGTGGGCAATCTAACAGGCTGAGTGGGACGGGAATGGAGCAGAACTTACGCATGCTCTCGGGTTATCCTGCCTCCATAGTTATGAAAACCCCGTTGAAGACGCGGGAAGTATTACGCCAAAAAAGTTAATCTCACACTGGGTTGCCCTGCAAAAAGCGATATATATACACTTAAATTGGGTTATGAGACGATCGCTCACTTTTGGGTTCTAATGGCCCCAATCCCGGCGCCAATCACGGTAGGCAGCTCATCCTGGCCTATGCCAAACAAAAGACGAATGGCAGTAATAGCTGCCACCATGACCATGGCTGTAATGCCAATAAGCAGGAAGAAGGGGGAACTGACGTCTCTTTTCTGACAGGCAGATCCCACCCAGTTAATTCTCTGAATCCTGCCATCCTCCTTCCTGACAAGAGTTTCAACGCATTTGCATGCAAAACAGTCTCCTGAAGCTCCTTCATTTTTCGATGCGTGCTTGTTGTAGCAGAAACCGTGCCCCGAACAGCTGTTCGTTGCCTCAATACATGTGACATTCGAGGTATAGCAGACGGGCACCAGAGCTGACGGTACAAACACCCGTTGCTCAATTTTGCGTAAATTGTGAGATTCCTTCCCTTCAGATATGTGGCTAAGTGACTTTGATAGGAATTTCTCATCTGCATAATCACGGGAATATAGAACTCGTCCAGGCTGTTGAGACTTTGGTGGGTTCTGAGACAGAACTACGGTTACTTGTCGATTATCCTCCAAAGCAGCTGTAGCCAGGTGCTGAAAGAGACGCTTAAGGTGGGGCACAAGATGGCCACCTTCACTTCCTATCTGTTTATGAAATTAACATCAGAAAAATCCCATAATTTTTAGTGGTTAAAAGGGGAATACTTTGAAGCGAACTCTTAACACAGCCCCTGGCATATTCACTCTAGCCAAATACTCCATAGAATCGACATGGGCGAGGAGGTCGTCACTAAAGAGAGGAGCTTCTTTGGAAAAGGAACCCTGAAAAAAACATTTCGCAGCAGCCTACATAGATAGCCAAGAAAACTGTTAGCTAGGGCTCTATTTCCTATTTCAGGATACAGTTGTGTTAGGGGGTTGATGGAGGGAGATTGCATGGGACGGGAACAATACCCGAAACTCCTTAGGGCCATTTGTTACATTCTTGGAATGTATTGCACACTGCGTTGCTTCAAATTCCAGTCCCAGAAGAGATGCCAGAAAATCATCGTCTATAAATGGCATAGACGAATGTGAGCCAACACGGATATTTGGGTAACTGTCTTGGACTGAAGAGACTGCTCAATTTGTTAGCACCCACGATTTTTGTAACAACGAGGTGATACCGAGTATAGCATACAGAAAGGATCATCTATTCCTTCTAGTATTATGAGGCTCTTCTGTGGGGATTTTCTCCTTCCAGGGATGCCAAATAATAACGACCGTTCCCCCCCAAATTGGTCAAGGCATTCTGCAGTCTCATCATCGGAAGATCCAAGGAATGAACTGTCTGGGGTCTTCATTCGATGCTCCAATAAAAGTCCGGCTGTATTCTCCGATACAATTAACCCCTTAACATGGTGTTGTTGATCTTCGTCAAAAACGAAGATAGAGGTGTCGAAGGCGTTTACCCCAAATGAGGCTGCCAGTGATACAAACACGAATTTTGAAATTTGGCGCATAGTGTATAGGCTATAGCAGTTTGGTCGTCGCAGTGACCAATAATGGACATGAAGAAGCTGCTGTGACCAGAATCTGCTGATAAATGATCTTGAGAGCTTCTCTTTTCTGCATATCGAGTAGCAGGCTAAGTATCACGTGTTATCTGTCTCTATAAATAATAATGATAATGAATATTATTACTCCGTATATTCCAAGGTTATTATTATCTTATTTATTGGCACAACCATGTTTTACATAGCAATAAGACTTTAACAGGTGTTTGATTCTACTAAATAAAGCCCAGCTTTCTAATTTGAATTTTCTGCCAGTTGACTTGCTGGGACAGGCAATTCAGATAGCCCATTGGAGCCGCTGTTCTTGCTTAGGTCCCAATGCTCCGATTTAGGCGGCTGGTACAGAGCTCCCCATTGTTCTTTCGACTCGGACCCCGATCATTCCAGCGTGCAGAAGTTGTAAATGTTCGGCATGTAAAATTTAAAAGACCGTGGATTAGGTGAGTCAAATCTATATTCAGGTCACTCAATGATGCTATGGGTATCTTCTCTGACTTTCTTTAAGAAAAATTGTCAGCACTTGCCTTCTGTATGGTGCTGCTTTTCACATATGGAGCTCATGTGTCCTACTACAGTTAGATGATGATGACTATGATGTTGATCACCTCGAGTCAAGTCAGGGTGGAAACGGGGTCCGCCCAGATAATGATAAGGGTCATAAAAACCACGCCCATCGGGCCGAGACAATAAACGGAGAGGATACACTTTTCATTCCATTGGGATGGCCACGTTTACGAAAAGGCGATTTCTATGCATCGTCAGATCCAGAGTGGCAGCAATTTGTCAAGATATCTAAAGACAGTCGGAAGCTCGAGTTGCTGAGAGGTGAGAACAGGTACTTTCTTCGAGATATGTATATGCTCACTATTTCTTTTAGATGAATTGGCGGCGATCGTACTGCAAAGTGCGTCCCAATCAACTCAAATTTCACATATGCTAGGAAATCCTCTCACTTTAACGGGATCTTGGCTGGTACACCATTTTCCATCTCGAGCTCCACCTGCATATGAAAGATCAGGGTATGGATTGACAGGAACCTGAGTCGTTATCCTGCTAATGTCTATACAGGTTAGCAATTTCTGATGCAGGCATATCTTGGGTGACAAAGCCAATATCCCCAGAAGATGGGGACAGACTATTAAGATTCATGCAGCCCTTTTCTATGGCTCTCGCCATCCAGGATGCCTACTCGGTATTTCTGAAAAAGCAGCTTCACCGACTAAGGAACTTCGCGAAGCTAAATGGCACACGGCCCTCAAATAATTTAACTTCGGTCCCAGACTCGGAGGTATCACCGCCGGGGCCTAATCTGAACGAGTTGAGCCAAATCGTTCAATCCAATCCTCGAAAGTCAGAGCCTTCAGAGAAGCGTGAGAGTAGTCACTCATTGGTAATTTTATCTTTGCGGCGACTGCCTTTGCCAGAATTAGGGCCCGGATCTGATTTACATGAAGCCTCGGTGGCCTTTAAACGACGACTAAAGGATTCCTGGTCTAAGAATACGCCAACCTTTCGTCGAGGTACTTTCTATGTTGCCGGTCCTGTAGGTATTAAAGGGCCCAAAGGGTTTTGCAGGGTTGAAGTACGGGGTGAATATGATCCCGATGCAGCAAACTGGCTGTCGGTATCAATGCAGCTTAAGGATTTGAATCTTTTCAGTCAAAGAGCACTTGGTCGCCAATGATATGTACATTATTTTCTGTCGTTGGCATAAAGCCGAGCAGGCGCATATGAATCAGCCTCCATACCCCTTCACGGAGGGTACCTGGGATAAAGTAGCAGGATAAAATTAGTATCAGGGTATATATGTGGCAAATCGAATCCTTATTACTCCGTATATTTTTCAGGATTCCAATTCTATCACCAGTTGTTGCTGGAATTTCGGACATTTCATACATACACCTAGGCACTGCGTAAGCAAATGCCGTCATAGTTACCGGGAGGAGTAAGTTATTATATAATAATAATGTCCACTGACGACGTGCGGGTGCATTATGTTTGACCGTTATGTTTGACCGTGAAGTTTGACCATAGCAAACCCCATATCCCAAACAAGCCCGAGTGTCCTACTCTGGAAGGTCTCCGATAATGGCTCTTCCGCCGAAGTTTGCGGGACAAAGACTACCTGCAGCAGCACACGGATTCCAGCACACCCTGGAATTATGTATGTAGACACTGGTGCCCCGACTATCTCATCCAATCGATGCTGACTCGTCATAATAACAAATTCGAAGATCTTGACTATGTTTGTCCTGTTAGTTACAATGCGTCTTGTTTTCCAACATCATTGTACTGAATCTCTTGTATCCAGTTCTCTGCAAAGTTATTCAACACATTTTATACTACTTTCGGGCCAGTTATCTCTCGACAGGACCATTCCAAGCTCCAGGTTATATTTCGCCAGCATATACAACCTTGGCATCCATCATCGACATTGACTCATGAAGCTGGGGCAGCCGTTCTGAAAATAGCCCCAGAGAAATTCTGGGAATTCAGCGCTGCGTTATTCAATCGGCAAGAAGAGTTCTATGATGTCAGTGTTGTAAATGAAACAAGGAACAGGACTTATGAGCGGCTGGCGAAAATTGCAAGTAGCGTCGGTGTGAACGAGCACAGAATGCTTGAATTACTGGTGGTGAGCGACAGACCTGGAGAAAATGGGACATTGAATGTTGGCAACCAAGTTACCAACGACATCAAGGCGATGGTCAAGGTAGGATAAAATTTGTTATCACTCCCGTAAACTCGATCATCTAACAGCCCTTATAGCTGAACCGCGTGGTGGGGGTCCATGTTTCTCCCACAGTCTTTTTTGACGTAAGATACGAACTTGCTAAGTCGAATTTAGGGTTGAGATCTACTGACAATAGCGCACAGGGAATTGAAGAGCGAGGAATAAGCAGTAGCTTCACCGCTACGCAGTGGGAAGAATGGCTGAGAAAAAATGTAGACTGACTGCCAGCATGACTTAAAAAGACTTGAACTCTGAGACTTGCCCAGAGAAGATACAGAGCAATGGACCGAGAAGACGATACATATTCAGCAACATACGTCTCACTTGAAATTTTATATTATGAACTGACTTACCCTGAAACCATTTTGTTAGGTGCGTCTTCTGAGAGAGTGAGAGTGTGATTGTAGGAGTGAAAGCAGGTGGGAAAAGATACAAGTCAAAACTGTACTCGCACAATAAGGTGAAACGCCAAATGGATGCAATTAAATTTGAATGATTACCCATTACTGTGGAATTGGAGGTTGATAGTTGAGAGGACGTCTAGAACAATGAGTTAGGAGTCGACGCGGCTGGATACTTATTTGTAGGCTCTTACTTGAATAAAAGTATGTGAGGTTCTGGCTCATGGACTTCATAATGTTCCCAACCCAGACTCTAAGTGGACGAATTAGAGAAGTTGCGATTGTTTCTACAGAATGAACGCACCTGTGTAATACCCAGAGCCCGCCATTCTTCTTCCCAAAGCAACTTCAATGTCCCCTTGGAGTTATCAAAGTAGTCGGCCGGGATTTTCTTTAACATGTTCTTGGGAAGTTGGACATGTCGGTATTCGAATTGGTCATCGGAATATCTACCAAGGCTTAGGATGAGTCCTCATTGACGATGAGATGCACATACCTTGCGGAATAGTGGATGGAGTCAATGAATTCTTCTAGTTTCTCTCTTTCAGATTCCAACAAAGGTCGGGGCTTCTTATTCCTCCTGCTCAAGTCGATGTCCATCTGTGACGTTTGCATTGAGAAAAGATTGGATTTGTCGGGCTAAAAGCTCTGTCAAATAAGTTAGTGGAAGTTGGAACAATCTTTCATCTAGAGAAGTTTATGTATGGTTCTGTGGTTCTTACAAGTAAATTGCAGGATTTTAGAAATTAACAGCAGAGGAGTAGCAGGCTTTAAGGTTTCAAAGGCCCAGCAAGCAGAAGCAATGAATGAACATGAAGGATGCAATCCAGAGCGGTGTCGCATGTACGCTGTAATGTTATTATCAAGAAGTGCTCAGACCTAGGTGGGACCCCATTTAATAATGCCTTTGTGCCTGAGGTTTTGATATGCCTCGGCTGAGTCAGCTCCAGTAAGAATAACTACTTAACTAGCGAGGTATAAATACTCAAGATTATCACTGCAGTACTGAATAATCTTCCTGATTCATTATAATTTATCACCTTATTAGCTTTTTTTAAGAGCTTACCAGTATTAATTTTGATAACTGGTTTACAGCGGCCATAAGTAAATAACCTCAAATACACCGCCTGCTAAACCAAAATTATTCTGCCAGTTAAACTCGGATGCTCCTAATAGAAGATCGCTGGGCGGTGGACTAGTACACTCATTGGCACCTCACTAATGATATTAGAACAAATTCACCCTCCTAACTAGTAGGACCTGCTGTCAATGTCTATAGCTTTTTAGCAGACATTGCTGAGAATTCTTGTTAAGGATAGCAGTGTCCCAGCAGTTAAACCCTTGATTGTAGGTAGGCTAGGCATAATTGACGATAAGGCCAATAGCAACTCTTGTGAATGGAGGCCTACTAAGAACCTTACCAGCTAAGTACACACCGCCTTCAATTGGCCGTGTAACAGTTCTATATAGGTACTGTATGTGATTATCATAGTACACTATAAATGTATTAGGATAGATAAATTTCTAAATGTGGATGGAGATAGCTTAAGATATTATACATAATGTAGTTCTTAGGATGCCCAAGTTAGAAAGTTGCTTATTTAGTTTATTGTATCCCATAGTTAATAACTACTCTGGACAGAATGATTATATAATTATTGTGACCGCCGAACAGAACTGTACTAGGTAATGTACAGCATATGCCATACATATCTAGGCATGTACGAACACCTTACATTACCTGGTACAATGAGGGAAAGAAAATATATATATATATATATATATATTTTTTTTTTTTCTGGAAAGGCCATTCAAAAGTTGCAGTTATTATTATCTAATAATAGTTACTCCACACCTTTGTCGCTCCGACCATTTTACCGAGATTCAAAACCGACGAATGGAGCAAAAGGCGAAAAAAAGGCTAGATAGAAAGGGAAAAAAATTTCACTGGAAATTCTTTTCTCTCTCTCTCTTTCTCTTCCCCCCCTTCAATCCCAACCACCCATCTCCTATTAAACCTGGGTGAATCTTACTTACTCCATTCCGAAGACTTTGCCATTTATACATTAGCTCCCTTTATCCTGACCTTTCTCGATAATGTCTGACGAAGTTTACGAAGGTGCCATTGGCATCGACCTCGGTGAGTCTCATTACAGTGACTTCACATATCAAATTTAAAATGATATGTTGCTGATACTGTCCATCTCTAGGTACTACCTACTCTTGTGTTGCCAACTATGAAGGCACCAACGTTGAGATCAGTGCGTTTTAAATCCCTACCTTTACTGGGACTTCTTGTCTTGTTAACTTTCCTTTCAGTTGCGAATGAGCAGGGCAGCTATACCACGCCTTCCTTCGTCTCCTTCACTGATAAGGAGCGCTTGATCGGTGAGGCCGCAAAGAACCAGGCCGCCATGAACCCACAGAACACCATCTTTGATGTTAAGTAGGTGCACAATTCTTCACTCAGAAGTAAGATTAGTCTAACAAAAATTAAGGCGCCTCATCGGTCGCCGTTACGATGATCCGACTGTGAAGAAGGATATCGAGTCGTGGCCATTTAAGGTTGTTGACCAGGGCGGAAATCCTGCCGTGCAAGTCGAGTATCTTGGCGAGACCAAAACTTTCACCCCCCAAGAGATATCATCAATGGTGCTTATGAAGGTAAATATTACTCTGCCCATCCATCTAATAGATGATAAAGATGCTGATTACGCTCTTAGATGAAAGAAGTCGCGGAAACGAAACTTGGAAAGAAGGTAGAGAAAGCCGTGATCACAGTACCCGCGTACTTCAACGACAATCAACGTCAAGCTACAAAGGATGCCGGTGCTATTGCTGGCCTCAATGTCCTCCGGATCATCAACGAGCCTACAGCCGCTGCTATTGCCTACGGACTTGGGTCTGGAAAGGCTGACAAGGAGCGCAATGTCCTGATTTATGATCTTGGAGGTGGAACTTTTGATGTTTCTCTTCTGAACATTCAAGGGGGCGTTTTCACAGTCAAGGCTACTGCCGGTGATACTCACCTCGGAGGTCAGGATTTTGATACAAATCTCCTCGATTACTTCAAGAAGGAGTTCCAGAGAAAGAGTGGGAAGGATCTTTCAGGCGACCCCAGAGCTCTGCGTCGCTTGAGAACGGCCTGTGAGCGGGCAAAACGTACTTTGTCCAATGCTACTCAGACTACAGTGGAGATCGACTCTCTCTTTGATGGAGAGGACTTCAACGCCTCCATTACTCGTGCTCGTTTTGAGGATCTCAATGCGAAATCGTTCAGCGGTACTTTGGAGCCAGTCCAGCAGGTTATTAAAGACTCTGGGCTGGAGAAGAGCAAGGTCGATGAAATTGTCCTTGTTGGCGGCTCTACTCGTATCCCTCGCATCCAGAAGCTTCTTAGTGACTTCTTCGATGGAAAGAAGCTTGAGAAGGTGAGTGATATTCGCCATTGCTTTTGAGACATGTAAAAACTAATCTATATCCAAGAGCATCAATCCCGATGAGGCCGTCGCTTATGGTGCTGCCGTCCAAGCCGGTATCCTCTCCGGAAAGGCTACGTCCGCTGAGACTCAAGACTTGTTGCTCCTTGATGTTGTACCACTCTCTCTTGGCGTCGCTATGGAGGGTAATATCTTCGCACCGGTCGTCTCCCGTGGCCAGACAGTTCCCACGATCAAAAAGCGTACGTTCACCACAGTTGTGGATAACCAGACTACTGTTCAGTTCCCTGTGTATCAGGGTGAACGTACCAACTGTGCCGACAATACTTCCCTTGGGGAGTTCACTCTGGCACCTATTCCGCCTATGAAGGCTGGTGAGGCTGCACTGGAAGTTGTTTTTGAGGTTGACGTCAACGGAATCCTCAAAGTTACTGCTACTGAGAAGTCTTCCGGCCGTACTGCTAATATTACAATCTCAAATGCCGTTGGCAAGCTTTCCAGCACAGAAATTGACCAGATGATCAATGGTGAGATATTCCTTACCCATCAGCTCATGAATGCCCAGCCAATTACTGACACTTACTAGACGCTGCCAAGTTCAAGTCCAGTGATGAGGCTTTCACGAAGAAGTTCGAGTCTCGCCAGCAGCTTGAGTCTTATATTTCTCGTGTCGAGGAAATCGTCTCTGATCCTACCATGTCTCTCAAGCTCAAACGCGGCAACAGGGAGAGGATTGAGTCGGCTCTGAGTGACGCCATGGCCCAACTTGAGATTGAGGACTCGACTCCGGATGATCTCAAGAAGAAGGAGCTTGCTCTGAAACGGCTGGTTACGAAGGCGATGGCAACCAGGTAGATGCGCAAAGACTTGTTCTTCAAAGCTGAAGCAGTTAGACTGCAGTCTTTCGCGAATTGGAACACATGCTTCCCAACTTGCTGCTATACAAGGTGTAGAAGCACTTTAATCTATCGGTGGCTCACTCCCTGTTTATGCTTATTCAGAATTTGTGATATCCAAAGTGACCTATTTGAGATGAGATTGCGTCTTTGACTTGACGCCTAGTGATGGTCCTTGCATACTGGATATTTTCATATTCATTCTCATTCTATTTCCGATTGTTCGAACTATTTTGTGTCCTTTTCTAAGATTTTCATAGACTCACAACAGGATAGGCAAGAAAAGCTCTGTTTTATGTTGCAACTTGCGCTCTCTGGTTTATTAAAAGAATTACTTTCTGAACCCACAGCAATTGGTTTTGTAATGATATTTAATTCCATGAGTATTCCTCAGTGTATCTGCTTGGCACTGTCGAATTGTAGATACTGTTATATCATTATTAATATGAAGTAGTATTTGCATAGATATTTTTTTCTTTTTTCTTTGCAGCTATGGTTCTTTTGTTTTCCCTCTTCTTGAACTCCACCCAAACACCCCTCAGTTCTTATTTTCGAATGCTTAAGGAATAGCACATTTCACAGCTCATTCTGGATGTCGCATCTTTTGCAGTGTATGCTTCTAAGACTTCGGCCATCCGGGCCTCAACAGGGGATACTTCACTCCCATAGAATTTTTGTCTCAAGGATTTTGAATCGACGCCCTCTACGCCAGCCACAATGGAAAGACCGTGTGTGTTTAGACAATGCAGAGGCTCCAGGCATCACACGACATTTTGCGAACTCACCTATCCTGCACAAGAAGAAGGAAAAGATCAAGAAAGGCGCCTCCATAGAGATGGATGTGAGGTCGCTCAAAATAGATACAGATACTATTTCAGACGATCCTCTTGATCTCTCCGAACTGCGTCGCGGCATTGCAAATGCTGTAGATCGATTAACTGAGGACATCTCTAAGCTTAGTGTTAGGGGGAGATTCAATACTGCAGCCATCGAAAACCTTCGGGTTTGCCCTACCAAGGGAAGTAAAAAAACCGTGAAACTTGGAGAGTTGGCGCAAGTCGTTCCAAAAGGAGGTCGCTTGGTGACCGTCTTGGTTGCTGAAGAAGAAGTGAGTTAAATCATACAGAAAGCGGAAATCAGACACAGTTTAGTTCTAATCTCAATGTTCTATGTAGCATGTTAAACCGATTGCTTCAGCTATAATTTCGTCGAACTTGTCGTTGAATCCGCAGCAAGACCCCCATAATGCTCTTCAACTCAATATTCCGATTCCCCCACCGACGAAGGAGTCTAGAGAGCAGACTGTGCACGTCGCCAAACTAGCGATGGAAAAGGCAGTTAGTGTCATTCGTGATTCTCGTGGAGTTACTCATAAGCGTCTTCAAAATGCCCAGAAGAACAAGATCGCTACTCCTGATCAAGTCCGCAAGGCACGCGAACAAATGGAAAAGATAGCCGAGAAGGGACAAAAGGAAGTAAAAGATCTGTTTGAGACCTTGAGGAAGGCGTTAGAACGAGATTAGACAATATGTATCATGCTCACCCTTTTCTTTCTTTACTTCAGCACAATGGGGTCCTCTAACTGCTCGTCGTGTCCATAATTTGCACTTAATAATAATGCGTTCAAATTGGATTTCTTACATACAGAATTTCGAGTTCAAATGCAAAGATGTGGATAAATAACAGACAATTACCATATCATCGCCGCGGTCTAAACTCCTATGCTGCTGATCTGGTGTGGCGACTGCTGACGATAAGAGAATTTAGTTTGGCAACGAACTGCGAGCTCTTCCCAGCAGTATGATATGTCTGGTTGTTTCTGAGGTTCTTAGAAACAGCCTCAAGGATGGGCGACTTGTTGGTCGAGACTTCTAGCTTGGGATATTCGCCCCTCACAATGCCCGCTAGTAATTTCTCTCGATTTTCTGCACTGATCCCTTTGAAAGAGATCTCTTCCGGTTCAACTAGATCACCTTTCCGCTGGCTTAATCTGTCCGCTCTTCGCTGAGCCAATTTCCTGGCTTCCTCTACCGCTCGAGCCTTCTCCTCTTCGCTGAAAAAGAGAACATTCTGACCTTCAAATAGTCGTCTTCCCAATTCGTGTGGTGGCACATACCCGTTTGGATAACGGTCGCTTAACCAGGATAGCTTCTCCAAGGCACTGCTTGCACGAGAAGCTGCATCCATTGGCAGAGAAGGCCAAGTCTCCTTCAACATGGAAAAATTATGGATTCGCGGATTATACCGGATTGGAACTTGACTTCCCTTTGCTGACTGCTCCCGAAGCACGGCCTCTATTTGTGTTTCTCGTAGATCATCTCCTTCTTCATCTTCCGACTGTTTCCTTGTCCGCCTGGGACGAGTAGACTCTCGACGCTTTGGACCAGTTTTTGCCTTAATAGCGGCAGGCTGCGGTCTGGGTTTGCGATTGCGTGATGGAATCAAATTTCGGATGTTTCGCAACTTAGGCACTCGCAAAACATTGGCAGGCTGGCCACCCGCTTGAGGTGCTGCAAGCGACCTTGCATCGACGGCCCGTTGAGGACGAGCACGATCATACGCAGAACTTCGAGGAGTCGGCGAAATCCTAGCCCGGCTGAGTGGTGGGCGCGAAGATGAGGTTGTGGATTTGTCTGAACCGGTCGCAGGTCCGGGCCGAACTATTTGCCATGAGAATCCATAGAAAGTAGGTAGGGAAGGCATCTTCCAAAAGGGAATTGATGGTGGAATGAAAGGGAGAAGGTAGAGAATGTAGGCATATTTCATATTCCAATTCTACATACCTGGAGGTCCCCCTTTGCTTTCAATTGCCTGTCGCTGGGTATGAGAGAATTGACGAATTGAAGACCAGAGGCCCCTTTCTACGAGTCTCGCGGGCTCGGAAAGTGATACCTGCCGTACTTGTGGCCAAATCATCCTGACGTGAGCAGTCAAACTGCTTATTGTCGTGATGACTTTCGGCAGAATTTGGAGTCCCGTGAACGGAGTCAACGGAGCCTCTATGATTCACGTGACTAGAAGGCTCATTAATTAATGGATAGGCGCATGTATGGTCTTATTACTAGGTAGGCCTGCCTGTGCCGTGAGATAGGTAGCGAGGGCGGTCTAGGATGGCAGAACCTCACGTGTACTAACACCCCCCCACGCACGAGCAGCCTACAAACTATGGAATCAATCTAAATACAAAAATTGGCCTCTATTCAGGCCTTCAAATGAGTGAATATATGCAAAAATAAACAGAGGAATGAAAGTTCTGCTTTAGCTAATCAAATTCTGTATATCAAAATAGAAAATGTATCCAAAATAGGGGAAATATACGCGGCTTAGCTTATGCTAGCAAGTTGTAAGAAATGATTAAATTATTCAGTTCAGAGAGGTTTAGTCAGGCTGTCTGCTGCTTATTCTTTGATAGGGCAGGCCTAGAGTTTAACAATACTGTCTTGGACCTTCTCCTGAAAATAATGGTAATATATATTGATGTGTTTGGATCTCTTGGTGGTGAGCCCAGCTTTAGCCATGGCGTGTGCACCTTGATTATCAATATGGAGAGTAATTGGCAGGCATTCAGTAGGGAGCATATTGAGCTTATTAATAAGGTTCCAGAGCCAAAAGATATCTTAGCTGGCTTTACTTAGAGCTATATACTCAGCTTCATTGGAGCTAAGTGCAATGGATGTTTGCTTATGGTTTTTCCAGGCAATTAAGGCCTTGGCAAGCAGAAAGATATATTTAGATACTGACTGGCAATTGCTTGTCAATTAACCACCTTAATCAGAATCAGTATAATATTTAGGTATGAGAAGGTCAGATATAATGGGCTCTGTGGCCTTATGGTAAGTAATTTGTCAGTTAATGGAGCCTTTAAGGTAGTGTATAGTGTGTATAAGGGCACACTATGTCTTTTAGGTAGGTTTGGTGTGATATTAGGATAGTATGCCAACTGTTTAGCTAAGATTAAGCTAAATTTTAATAGCTAGCTAAGTAAGACAGCTTATATTATATTAATATTTTTTAATATTGACTGTAAGGTCTGAGGCATTATTAATTATTAAATTAAGATTTATAAGAATCTTAATAAGATGTGCTTGTGCTTAGCTAAAAGAAGCAACAATGTCTTCAGCATAATTAGTTCAAGAGAGAGTATATGTAGTCTTATTATTATTATTATTATTATTCTTCCATTTTTGAGAGCATTTTCCAGTCTAAGACTATGCATGCTCTACCCTGCCCCAATGAGGCAAGGATTTAGTTCTGATGCCTAAATACAATGATTGGGTTGGCCATGATACAGGTAAAATATAAAAACTCACAATGAGGGGAGAGATGTACAGAAATATTGCAAGTGGTTATAACTGACAGATGATTGACAAAGTATGATGCAGGAAACATGATAATATGATAGGATACATGACAAATATATAGCAAATATATGAAATTCAATAATTGGCAGATAAACAGGAGACATATTTTTGTTTTCCCTAGAAGGACTTAAGCTAGTATATCTATATATCTCCATATACATGCACCCATACTAACCGACTGCTGCTTACTGTCCTCTTAGACTAGATATAGTGGTTCCTATTGTAACGGGCCAGAGCCCGTCCTGGATCACGTGCAACCACGTGCCCAGCAGTCTATCTACACGAGTTGTCGAGCAGCACGAGCTCTTCCTCTCTTTGAAGCTTTTGGTAGATAGCATCTGGCATCGTTAGATTGAATCAAATCTTGCTTTAGCCCTTCACACCTATTCCCACTAGTCCACCACTGCCTAGCCCTATATAGAGCCTTCCAGTTACCAATATCAGTATCTCAGCCTACCTATTGGCCATCACAGTCTTGCCCCTAGATGTGAACAATCTAAGAACTAACCACCACTAGATCCTCTCCCTATTGGACTCCATAAGAGGTTGTGACTAATGGTAGGGGTATCCTCTCCTTATTGAAAGGTGGGATGGTTTTTAAAAGCTGATTCCCCTAGGTTAGTGCCCTCTATCTATATGTTATGTAAGAGAGGATGGAGCACCCATCTTAATAGATAAAAGTAGCTTAGATATGAGCTTATTATAGTATGTTTTTTTAATCCTTTATCTAGATTAGATTAGATATGGTCCCTATTTATAATATAATATTTAAAGTCTATACCTAGACTAGTCTTCTTATTTTTTGTATCTTAGAATCAGATAAAGCTCCCTAATATTTGATATCCTAGGAGTTAGATAGGCTGAGTCATGCAGCTCCTCATGGTTCTCCCTATTTTTAATATCTTAGGATCTAGATAGGCTTTCTTATTCTTAAAGCTCCTTTTTTTTCTTTTTCTATCTTTTTCTTCTTTTATTTATTTTTTTTTCTCCTATCCATCTCTATTTCTAAAGGGAAGTTTTTGAGATTTAATTAAGCAATAGATCATCATTACTATCTAAGCCCCTTAGCTCATAGGATAGAAAGAAGAGTAAGTAGAAACCTCTGCTTTAAGGATTAGAGGGGAGACAAAGGGCCACTAATCTCTATGCCCTTCAACTCCTAGAGGAGAGGTGGAGGGGTAAGGTTGTCAGTCAGCTCCTTCAGCCTAAGGCTAAGCTAGGACTAGCCCTCCACTAGCCCTAGCTTTGCCTAAGCTAGGAAGTTGGTGACTAAGCACCTACACACACCCCAAAATATTGAATTCAGGGGGAGTGCAGCAAGAAAGAGCACACCAAAGAAAAGGAAAGTGAAAAAAAAAGAGAAGCAAAAAGAAAAGGGAAGTGAAAAGAAAAGGGAAGTGAAAAGAAAAGGGAAGCAAAAAGAAAAAGGAAGTAAAAAGAAAAAGGAAGCAAAAAGAAAAGGGAAGCAAAAGCTGTTTTAGCCCTGTGGAAGTGTTGAATAGGTAGAACAGAGTGTGGTTTCTCTGAGGAAGGCTAAGTATAGTATCTTTTCTCTCTCTAACATATATTAGGCATGCTATAAGCAGATGGTCAGGGGTCTATTTTTGCTGGTATTAGCAGTTAAGGCAGTCTTCTGTATTGTAGTCTGATAGTCTAATTAAATAAGACCTAAAATATTCATGTCCTAGCTTCAGCTGGGTAATTGTAGACTAAAGTTGCTTAAAAAATTAGAGCTAATTTAATTTCTATTTAAGCTTACTAGAAAACTGAAAATAATATTAGCTAACTTTATTTTTAGCTAACTGCTAGTCATGCTTTTATTCTTTTAAAGATTTAGCTTTTAGATCTCTCTTCATATAGGTATATAAGAGAGGGGCCTAAGAGATAGGTTCCTGCTATTCTGCTCTATACTTAGCAGCTTCATCTGCCTTTTCATTTTCATAGACTCTTTGGTGGTCTAGGACCCAATGAAGATGGATCTCTAGGTGAGGATATGCCTAGATTAGGTCTAATATAGCCTAAGCTATTTTTCTTATTTTAGATTCCTAATTTAGTGATTTCTGAAGCTTCTATAGTGCAGCCTAACTATTAGAAAAGATCCACACCTCTTAGAGAGCTATTTGATGCTGAGCCTGCTTCTTAGCTAGTAAAATAGCTTAATAAATAATATATAGCTTTGCATCAAATACTTTATATTAGGTTTCTAAGTTCCATGTCTGAGAGTTCTGGACCTTGAAAAAGAAGATAGAACTAAAGATCTTAGCCTTATTAAATCTTTTCTATGATTGAGAGCCATCTAAGTAAATAATGAGCTTATTATCTATCTCAGATATCACCTATTTTTAGGTTTAAGCTTGGTGATTGAGAGCTGCAGTCTCTTTGGATTTTAAAAAAATAAAGATATCTATCTTTTTTTCTTAATATATTAGCTTATGAGGAAGGTCTTAAGTCTTTAGCTTTAAGGTTTCCCTGTTATTCCTGTTTTGGGTAGTAGGAAAGAAGTCTTATTATTTAAGTGAGATAGGCTCTTCTCAAATGCCTACCTCCTTTATCTAAGAAGTTGGATACTAAGATAAGAGAAACTTAATTTTAGGTCCTCTCCTGTTCTGTCCAATTTAGATAGTGTGATCTTTCTATATCTAGTTCCCCAGGATTTGGGTAGGTGGTTGGTAGCTTAGCCCTAATTACATGGCTAGTAGAGAAATATAGGGTCTTAAGCATATATGCCTTACAGATCTTCCTAAATCTAATTTTAAGAGGTGGCAGAGAGGCCTCTATCTTCATAGCTTTATAGGGGGAGGTCTTAAAGGTTTTTAGGATTTTCTTTAAAGCTAAGTTCTAAAGCTTCTGATATTTCTCAAGTAGATATTTTTGACCCTTCCACCATATAGGAACCCCATAATCAGCAATAAAGGTAATATAAGTAATATATAGTTATCTAATTACCTAAAAGCTTAGTCCTCTTTCTGTATTAGAGAGCCTCTTAATCTAATAAAAAACCCTGATTACTTTAGTGACCTTTTGCTTTACATGCTCATAGAAAAGAAGTTTAGAATCTAAATAGATTCTTAGCCATTTAATGATAGTACTAGGGGTAATCTCTAAATTATTAATTTAAATCTTGGCCTCTGCTATATTTAGCCTTCTTTTGGAATAAAAATAGATGAGATTCATCTTCTCCTTGTCAAATTAAATAAATTGAGATTCTTTTTTTGAAATAACCATTGAGTCATCTATTAGAGTAATTAGCAGTTTTATTTTATAGATTTAGAACTGACTATTAGAGCTATATCATCAATATAGCTTAATACCCTAATCTGGCTAAACAGCTCTTTAAGCTCTAGGTTCTCTTCTTCCTCTTCAAGTTCAAAGAGGTATCGGATATATATGAGGAAAAGGATTGGGGAGATAGGGGATCCTTGTGGGATACCCACAGAGATTGGGGTATCTGTTGTTATATCCCCATCAAAGGCTAGCTGCATACTTCTTTCAGATAAGAAGCTTTGGATCCAGAGGATTAATGCTAATGGAAGCTTTAGCTTAAAGCATATCCTAAGTAGCTGGTTTAAAGATATATGATCAAAGGCTCCCTTTACATCTATAAAGAGGGTAGAGGTGTGCTTCTTTTGCTTCTTAGCTAATTATATATCATGTACTAGAGATAAGACAGCATCAATAGCAGATTTCTTAGTCTTACCTCTTATTTGATTATGATGTAGTAGCTTAGATCCTGAAAGCTCTGCTAGATAAGCTAGTCTTCTAGCTAGGATCTTTTCAGAGACTTTTCCTAGGCAATTTAATAAGGAAATAATCTTATATGCCTTTGGCCTAGTCCAGTCTCTTTTTGCAGAAGCTGATTTCCTAAAAACCACCCCAGTGGCCACTCTCTAGCACTTAGGATGATACCCTTTCTTTATTTAAATTCTGTACAGCTGGTTGAACCTCTGTAGGAGATTTAAATAAGCTTTTTATAGAATTTTAAAGGAGCAGCTATCTAGATCTAGAGCTTTCTTTACAGAGCTTGAGAAGATAGCCTCTTTAACCTCCTTATCTATTATCTCTGGCCATTTGTAAGGGCTGGATGGCGGTGACGGCGTGAAGAGGTAATCAATGTACGGAGAATGCTAAATACGATAGTAGGGAGGAGAACGTAGGGTCCTTGTTGTATAGGAACTAATCGCTGACTTCGCTGTCATGTTTGCGGAGTTCAGCTCCCTAAGTGCTAAATACACGTGATCTTTAGTGGCCTGAGGCCTCCGTCCTTTCGGCCTTACACCATTCCCAGTCTCTAGCTTGGTAAGTGGACCAATCTATAGGCTCTGATTGGGGGGGAGATTGGAATAAGGTAGAAAATAATACATGAGCTTTTTCTTGGAAGGTAATGGCTGTAGCTTCCTGGGAGCCTTATTCCTGATCTTGATATTTAAGGATAGGAAGCTTCTGAGACTGCCTTAGCTTTGTGTATTAGAAGACTTTAAAAACCTTTTTATCCTGAGCATTCTCTAGGAAGGAGTTCCAACAACTAGTTTTTGCTAGCTTTATCTGTTGGAAATAGTGGTTTCTTTGAGATAAATAGTTCTCATAGGCTTCAGAGGTCTAGGAGGCCTTCCATATTTTTTTAGCTGCTCTAAGAGTTTTTCTAAACTAGGTTAGCTCCTAGGTCCACCATGCTTTTGATCTTGAAGAGGGCTTTTTTCTAAGGATAGCTTTGTTAGCAGCCTGTTGAATAATATATTAGAGAGATAGAGCTTCAATATCTAGGTCTTTTTCAGAAATCTTTTGAATAGGGATGTTGGGAGCTTCTAAGAGCTTAGATCTATATTGATCTGATTGATCTAGCTTTAGAAGTTCTTGACTAAATTGTTCCCAGTCTGCCTTCTCTATATTATAGGAGGGTGTGGTAAGTGGGTTTTCCACCCCTTTCTCTAGGCTAATAGAGAATAAGAGAATTTCATAATCAGATCCTGAAGTAATTTGTGGATCTATTTCTCAATATATCTAGTGTTTGTTTAGGCTGCTAGTAGCAAAAACTAGGTCAATTATAAAAGTATTGATCATCCCTTTTCTAAAGAAGGTGCCTTGATCTGGTGTATTTTGAAGCTCAAATCCTCATTGGGTTAGCCATTGGACTAGATTATCAGCTCTTATAGCTGAAGAAATAGCTGTATTCCACCAAGAATAATAAGCATTAAAATCTCCTCCTAATATAGTATTTCTAGAAGGATTAATTTTAATAAGAGCCCTTTCCACTGTCTATTCTAATATATCTTCCTGAAATGACTCCTCATTATAGATATTTATAAGCTGGAGGTTAGGGATAGAGGTCCCTAAAATGTCTAATATTAGGAGGTCACTATCAGAGCAAATATCACTTCTTTGGCAATACTGAAATTTGGATAGCTTTCTATAAAAGATAGCTACTCTTGGCCTTTGTTGAGTATTTTCTGGGAGTATGGTGGTATAGGATGGATGTGATATAGTAATATAGGTTTTGCCAGATTGATAGGTCCATGGCTCTTGAAATAAGATAAAATCTATTTTAGATTCTAATCCTTGTTCTAGGCATAAAATCATAGCATTCTGATTCCTACCTATATTATTTTGGAGAAATTGGATTTCTTGTTGTTGGGATCTCATAGCTCTAGATCTAGATCAGAGTTTTCAGAGAAGATAGGTTGCTTAGGTTGTGGTTGTAACTGTTCTTGAGTGTCAAGGTGCGGATTCAGGTGATCAGGAAACGGAGATAGATTGGAAAGAACACACGGGCAGGCAGGCAGGCAAGCTATCGTACAGGTAGGTAGACAGGACGTAGCTCGAAGAGCTACAACAAGATCGAGACAGAAGTTCGAGATATTTCCTCGCAGGCACGTGCAGGGGCGGTCAGTACAGGCAGAACGGGCCTCCGGACCGTCATACGGCGTACGTTGGTCCAGCACCGTGATATTGAGCATATGCTTGATGCCTAGTTTTAGGTTGGACCCTAAGCTTCTCTTTACATTGGGAGTAGCTGGCTAAGTGGTTCCCTTGGCAATTTGGACAGCAGATTTTAGTATGAGGGCATGCCTTTGCCTGAATTTGGCAGATGGAGCATGAATGATCTGATGTTAAGTGTGCTTTGGCACAAATCCCACATCTAGCTTCCTTTTCACAGTGGATTTGGGGGTGTCCAAAGCCTTGGCACTGGTCATATTGCAGGAATTTGTCATAAAATCTCTCTACCCAACATTCTTCTCCAGCTATAAAAAGCTTATTTACTTAGGTTGCCTATTTTGCTATTTCTTAATTCTCCAGATAGACCATTATAGAAGTATGGAGTTTTTGGGCCCTAATTTCCTCCCTACACAGCCATTGGGGATTCCTACTAAGCTTTAGATATGGGTTAAATGTCTTAATCTCTTCTTTGAGATAAGACAATACTTCCTCTGAAGCAAAGGCTTTCTATGGCACCTTGTGGACCACTACCCTAGCCTATTATTGGTCTAGTGAGCATTTCTCTAATGGCAGTAGGTGTTTCCAAATAAAGAGGTGGTCCAGAAGATATTGGTCTGTGTAGTTAGGGAGGGTAGTTGCAATTATAGAAAGATTTGACCTAGATCTTGCTATACTGGCAACTACTGCTTGGTCTTGGGTTCCCTAAGCACAAAATTGGTTATTTATCTGGTCCCTTAATAGCTTTGGGTTCAGCTGCTCTATATATTGGAGGAGGACCTTTAAGATAAGTCTTCTCTCTCTAGATATCTTTCTAGAGGTTAGTCTGATTAGGGATCCTGCTGGTGTTATTTCCATTGGGGCATATTCAGCCAAATTTAGGTTTAGCTTTTTTGGAATAACAACCTGTAGTGCTGGACATGCTTTCTGTGTCTTGTTTTGGAGGTTTTGAGCTACCTGAACATAGGTTAGCTTTTAGGGCTGGCCATTCAGTTTCTCTAGTATCTGGTCTAGTTTTTGGTGTACATCTTTGAAGTGAGATTGGATTTCCAGTTTAAATATAAGCCCAGATGTAGGCCTAGATGTAGGCCTAGATGCAGACCCAGAGGTAGGATTTTCCAGATAGTCAGATAGCAGACCTACAGCCTATTAGAGCTTTGGTGGGACTTCTATAGGGAGTCTGAGAGCTTGTTTCAGACACCTTTGGGCCCTCTGACATAATATTTTTTGGTAGTTCTGCTTTTTCTGTTTCCATTCAGCTTTCTTATTAAAAAGCTGATCTACCTCATCAAGGCTCATAGAGCTAGCTGGGGAGAGCTTGATAGGAGATGGCTTTCTCTCCATATTAATATTTTTTTTTTTTCCCTTTTTCTAGGTTTTTGGCCAAAAACCTCTCAAAAAGGTAGGGTTTATAAGGTGACCCAAAACTAGAGAAAAGAAGGAAAATAAAAGAGCAGGGTTTCAGGTGACCCCCAACTATATCCAGAAGGTTTTAAGGTATCCCCACAACTAGGACAAAGGAAAGATAACAAGGAAAAAGGTCCAAATTGACCTATTTAATAGGAATATTTAATAGGTAGTGATTTTCTAGGGAATCACTAAACTAGGAGAAGCTTTTGGAGGGAGCTTTCTAGGAACTAGCTTTCTCCAGTAAATAACTATAGGTTTTGCTTCCCTTTTCTTTTCACTTCCCTTTTCTTTTCACTTCCCTTCTCTTTGGTGCGCTCTTTCTTGCTGCACTCCCCCTGAATTCAACATTTTAGGGTATGTGCAGGTGCTTAGTCACTAACTTCCTGGCTTAGGCAGAGCTAAGGCTAGTGAAGGGCTAGTCCTAACTTAGCCTTGGGCTGAAGGAGCTGACTAACAACCTTACCCCTCCACCTCTCCTCTAGGAGTTAAAGGGCATAGGGATTAGTGGCCCTTTGTCTCCCCTCCAATCCTTAAAGCAGAGGTTTCTACTTACTCTTCTTTCTATCCTATGAGCTAAGGGGCTTAGATAGTAATGATGATCTATTGCTTGATTAAACCTCTAGGGCTTCCCTTTAGAAATAAAGATAGATAAGAAAAAAAAAAAAAGCAGAAAGAGAAAAAGGAAAAAAAAAAAAAAAAAAAAAAGAGCTTTAAGAATAAGAGAGCCTATCTAGATCCTAAGATATTAAAAATAAGGAGAATCATGAGGAGCTACATGACTCAGCCTATCTAACTCCCAAGATATTAAATACTAGGGAGCTCTATCTGATTCTAGGATACAAAAAATAGGAAGACTAGTCTAGACATAGACTTTAAATATTATACTATAGGCAGAGACCATATCTAACTTAATCTAAGTAAAGGATTAAAAAAAATATTATAATAAGTTTATATCTAAGCTATTTTTATCTATTAAGATGGGTGCTCCATCCTCTCTTACATAATATATAGATAGAGGGCACTAACCTAGGGGAATCAGCTTTTAAAAACCATCCCACCTTTCAATAAGGAGAGGATACCCCTACCATTAGTCACAACCTCTTATGGAGTCCAATAGGGAGAGGATCTAGTGGTGGTTAGTTCCTAGATTGTTCACATCTAGGGGCAAGACTGTGATGGCCAATAGGTAGGCTGAGATGCTGATATTGGTAACTGGAAGGCTCTATATATGATGGCTCTATATAGGGCTGGGCAGTGGTAGACTAGTGGGAATAGGAACCATTATATCTAGCCTAAGAGGACAGTAAGCAGCAGTCAGTTAGTATGGGTGCATGTATATAGAGATACATAGATATACTAGCTTAAGGTGTATCCTTAGAAGGCTTCTGTCCTTCTAGGGAGAAAAGAAAAATATAGCTCTTGCTTATGTCTCCTGTCTATCTGCCAATTATTGAATTTCATGTATTTGCCATATATTTGTCACACATCCTATCATACTATCATGTTTCCTGCATCATACTTTGTCAATCATCTGTCAGTTATAACCACTTGCAATATTTCTGTACATCTCTCCCCTCTTTGTGAGTTTTTATATTTTACCTGTACCATGGCCAACCCAATCATTGTATTTAGGCATCAGAACTGAATCCTTGCCTCATTGGGGCAGGGTAGAGCATGCATAGTCTTAGACTGGAAAATGCTCTCAAAAATGGAAGAATAATAATAATAATAATAAGATATATTTATCTGTGGGCATTTTTCTATTTAAGAAAGCAAGGATAGCATCTATTTTTTAAGTATACTAACTAAGTAGAGTGGCTAATGCTGTAAGGGTTTTAGTGATATTTTTATCTACCACTAAGGTGTATGATTCCATGAAGCCCTTGTCAAGTAGATTTCCACAGATCACCCAGTGAGCTTTAGCTTGGTAGTCCCTTGTAATAGGGGTATCAGGGATTTCTTTTTTTTGTATACCTACTGGCTAGGGATGACCTTGGTCCCTAGTGGTAGGTTAGAGTAGTGGATAAGTTGCTAGCAGCCTTTATCTTTGAGTTAGTTAGCTTCTTTTTGCATGGCTGCTTGCCACTTGGTGGCATCAGGATAAGATATGGCCTACTTATAGGAAGTGGGCGTGTCATCTTCAGACGAAGGAGTAGTTGAAGCGGTGAGATAGGCTAGGGACATGCCTTTGGCAGGTCAAAGCCATATTTCCTGTCTTCATCTTCAACAGGTTTATATTTAGTGTTGGAACTTGAGGCGGAAGAGCTAACAATGGGGTTAGATGCTTGTTTAGAATAGCTTCGTCCAGATAGATTGTCTTGTCGTCCTCCGTGTTGGGGATGGGATTCACGGGCTTGGGTGCCCATACGGATAGAGAATTGAGTTTGAATGGTAGGTAGGTCCAGATTGATGACAGGGCCTTGTCCAGTTGAGTATACTTTATTAATTTTGCTCTTAATGAATGCTCTGTTCCATTTGTGGAGGCCTATAAAAAATAAGTCATGAATAAGGTTGTCAAATAAGCTTCTTTTATAGCATGAAGGCGGTCTACTATCTTAGTAAACACAGATTGGTAGGATAGATAGTCATTGTCTTTTATATAGAGCTCCTTAAGCTCTTTTATAAGAAGTATTTATTCTTCACTAGTAGAATGTCTGAAAAAGGTAGCAGTTTAGTCCCATAAACCATAGGCTAATAGATCATATATGTTGCCCAATTTATCAACAGCTTGGGCAGTTATAGTATAAAGTATTTAGGCTCTCATGATAATGGCTTTGCAATGCTATACTTCAGCATTATAAGCTGAGTATCCTGCTAGAGGTATATCCTGATGCAAGACTGTATTAGCATTCAGGACATTAGCTTCTCTTTAAATAGCTAAACTCCAGAGGTCATAATTATCATGAGACAATGTGATTCAGTATTAGTCTGGTAGGAGTGCTTTAACTTGAGCTTGTACATGATAAAAAGGATCTTTTTGTACTGAATTTGAGGCTGGAATAGCTGTATTATTTTGAATATGGTTATTGGGAGTAGGGTTATCTCAGACTGTGGGAGTGAGAGATTAGGATCAACAGTGTTCAAGGGCATTAAAACAAGTTATGAACTGGTCCATCTGCTTCTGCATCTGTTCCTGCATCTGCTGGAACAGAGCTGTGATATCTGGTGTGGAGGCCATGGTGTTGGCTGTAGTAGAGCTTTGAGCTCTAGGGGCAATTAGGGTCTCCATTTTCTTCAGAGATTACTGAGGAAGCGGAGGAGCCTATATCTGATGAAGGATCTGTGGATTCTGGCTGACGACGGTGACGTCTAGCGGTGGTAGGGGGCGTTTGAGGCACCACCATTTTGGATGGGATCGAAGGATCCTGGTGTTCAGAGTCGCCTAAAAGCGCTCGATTTCTGGATTGACCAATGAGAGGTCACAATTTAGCCTATCTGAAAGGCTTTTTTAAGCTCAATATCGTAGAGCTAAAACGGGCTCATAACCTAATGGATAGGCGCATGTATGGTCGTATTACTAGGTAGGCCTGCCTGTGCCGTGAGATAGGTAGCGAGGGCGGTCCAGGATGGCAGAACCTCACGTGTACTAACAATTAAACCATGACACGAAGTAAATTATTAAGCACTCCGAGTATCGAAGCTCCGGTTGCCATATTCTCTTCGTCTACCAATCGAACATATCTCAAAATGCTCCGTCGCAAACCCACCGCCATAGCAATAACGTCTGATGATGTTGCAGCGTTTGAAAACACCCTAATCCATAAGCTCTCCAAAGAGAATAATGGTCAGGCATATGTCGAAGACGGCGGCAATGCCAAGTTCGATCCGAGCGATGAATTAAAACCACTTCCTGGCGACAAGGCGAGAATTGTTCGATCGCGTGAGGATAGGCTAGGAATAAGCCGGCGCGGCTAAAGTGGCCATTGATTCTGTTATTGAAGCTCTCCGCCAGTCGCTGAATATGAGCTTCCACAAAGCAGCATGCGCATACCTTTTCGCGATTTTCGCCGGCTCTTTTTTTAACTTTTTGACTTCTTACGGATTTCTCTCCTGTATTGTGGAACTCTCTTTGGCCTGACTTTTTCTTTTTTAACCTCATTCCAAAGGACGGCATGCCATTTAAGAACTCAGGAGTGGCGTCTCCGCATCACAAAACCGGCCATGATCTCTACACTGGCACCTGAGTACCTCAGCTGCTCGAGGACTCCTCATCTCATTTCAGTTAGTGTGCTTTGTTGAATATGATTTTGTACAAACGCCTACAGATACAACTGGACCTGATTTAATAAATATCATGGCTATTACCCTCTCACCTTCCTATTGGGACTTGACATCTATAGAAGATGGAATAAAGTATGTATTTCATGTACAGGAAGTATAAATATAGACAGGTTCAACTCCTACTTCCAGCACCGCCAGAGACATAGCCACGATTTAGCCATGATGTGCTACGTGTCTCCTGAGAATCGAATCCAGGAAACAATTTCCATCGGCAAGTCGGAAACAAGCTTTACGTACTCCATATATGCCGCTTATAATTATATTACCTGTATAAGAGCCTCTGATTTACTGGCTTTTGTACAGGAAAGTTGGGGAAAAGCACATAAGCCATGTAGGCCATATTACGACTATTCGGTCGTGGAAGATTCAAGGTTGTTGTATCCATTTTCTTTCCTGAATGCAAGGCCCAATAGAGGCAAGTAAATAGCATACACATTTTTTCATCGTTGATGCTTCGATAGATCTGCTGTTTCCACATCTACGGAGTAATCCCATCTCCGTTTCAAACCATGAGGATCATATACACTGGCCACTTTGTGTTGCCAATCACGTGCTATCATTAAAAGTTGCTGCTGTCCATTGAATGGAGGCTGGGAAACGGACTGGGTTGAACTAATTGATGGTACATTAGAGGATAGTCCATACTGGATAGAATATTGGTTTGTCGCGGCATTCGGCAACGCCTGGGGAATATCGTTGATAGCCGCCGGAGGTGAGTCTGTACTGATGGCAGTTGGAGCGTTTGCAAAAGCAGTGTTCCATTGACTGTGAAATTCATTAGCTATTGAAGAACTCAAGAATAGTCATGTCCATTGAAGTAAATTACTTAATAATTCGAGTAGGGTCCCAGCTGTCTTCATCTACCAACGGGGCATTGAAACGCTGATTCAAAGGAGTAGTTTGCGATATTACCCCAAAGGATTGTATTTGGGATGGGTCGGATTTTGACTCTCCCGTGCCCACAGAAACTGGTGTGAGGGGATGCGTGCTATAACCCATGCTGTTCTGAACCGTGTTAGGAATGGAATTTAATTGATCATTATAGTGAGAATCATGCAGCGGACTTGGTTGATATGCTTCCGAAGGACTACCGTAGGGGAAGGATGGCTTCAATTCAAATGGACAGTTTATATTGGCGGAAAATGCGAGCCTTAAAGAATCGATCTGAGCCTGGATTTCAGGCATTGGCCAAGCAGACGAGCACAGCTCTAGAATACGCATGTGCCGAGTAAAGAACTCTCGCGCGTCATGATGTAAGTCAGGGTCCGGAGACGTTATCGCGACCTATGAAACTTAGAGAGGAGTACGAGGGAGTACAGACTGAAGTATGCATACCAGATGCAGCATCGTGCACGTCAGAGTGCTATAAATTGTGAAACTGATGCCCCTTTGCATGAACAGTAACCCTGGAAGACCAAAATGTCTCAGAATAGCCTCTTGAAGGCGACAAATTTTCTTAGCAGATGAATAGCATAGAGCCATGCGCACTTTCCAATCTCCTCCGGCAAAGGACTTCGAGGCAAGTAACTGCGGGCGGTGCAGTCCGATAATTCCCAAATGGCAGTGGCAATGCATGTGAGCCACAAAATGTGATGGTATCCAAGGTGGTGAACCATCTGCGGGATAGTCGACCTGCAAGTCCGGGGGCAGGTTGCGAAGCCAGTCGGTAAAAAGCGGGCTATTTGCCATGAATCTAGGGTCGGCAGCCCAATCCGCATTTCGCTTAACCTTATGAAAAAGGTCTGTAAGGATGCGAAGGTGGCTCGCATTTTGAACGAAATAAGCGTACTGTTTAGAGCAATTGATCTCAAATTGGTCGAGGCCAGCAATGTCCAAAGTCGGCCGCATGTCGACTGTCTTTGGATCAACGCCGTAATCCGAACGTCCTAGACTATGTTAGGTCCTAAAACCACATGCACAAAGGTATAAGACAATACCTTGAGGTCCTCCTACCATCGCTTCGACAACCAGGAGCGTCTGCCATATCCTAGTTTGTTCTAAGCATTTCACAGGGTCCAGTACGCAGGGCTTCCCCTCTGCATGGGTGCCGTAATGTTCATGGATATCCAGGTCTTTGGACATAGAAATCATTGTCTTGACAGCCTGCCAAGACCGATAATAGTACCCTTTCTTTGGTGTCGATTCTCTAGCCTTCAACAGTAGAAGCAACGCTTGAATGGTACTCAAGCGGGGTACGTCCATAAAACTAGATTCGTGTTCTGTAGAAAGATACACGCATATACATAAGCCAAATGAAATGAACTCAGACGCAAGCAAACTAAGGTGAACCGTAGTCGTCAAGAAGAAGGTTAACTCACTATTTGCTAATGCTAGCCACTGTGCGCTTTGCGCCGGGCTATCAGAGAATCTGCCAGCAGACGCAAAAAGGCTTTCGAGTAGAAGCGGGGAAATCGAATCGCGGTCATTTTCCCATTGCCAATAAAAGTGCGACCGATGGATAACTGGAACATAGGGATGTATATCTCTGAAGTAGATTTTAAAATAGTTCAGAGCTTCTTCATCAGAGGGCATAAGCTCAGGGGGTATCCTGACCCGTGAGCCTGCCCTAGTATTGAGGGGTGGCAGTGTATCCTCTGCCTCATCCTGAACTGGAGCAACTGGTCCTGCACATCCCTTTTTCTGCTGTCTAATATATGGCGCTTTTTTGTTTAAGAAAAAGATGTGAGCACTAACTATACCTGACCTCTAGCAAGTAGGATCAAGGATGTCACTCACCGATACCGCTCTCATCTATTTTGAGTTCCCCAAGAACCTCACTGAGACTGTCCGCAGTTGAAATACCAGGATCTGGGGTCCCAAGATGCCCCTGTGCCGCTGGAAAAACCCGTGAGTTCTGGTACGCACTATGGGGAGTAGTTGTTATATGTGGCGCCCGCACATCGCCATATACATTTTGTTGGCTGTGAGGCGCCTGAGAATAGTTCTGAAATAGGTCCATCCCATGACTGCAGGGCATTGTGTGTCCTGCTGTAGCTTGGATGTTGTCCCTGAACGCCCGATTTGCCAAGGTGTAGTGTGGAGTATCAGGTGTGCTAGAGCCGCTGAGGCCAACTTGAGTGGCCTCACTTTCCAGTGCCATGGAGGATGAATCTCCTTCTTGTAGACTTGCTGGAGGTACGCATACAATTTTCAATCTTGTGCATGCTGAACAAGGCCAGGTATTCGTTGTAGCAGCGTCGCATTTAATCTTCCGCTTCCGGCAGCCGTTGCAAGCTCGCATTACTAGAGGATATATAGTTTAGCCTCTAGCTTGGTACGTTAGTGAAGCGAAAGATCCATACCTTTCAGTCTCTTATGCCTGTTATGCTCATCAACAAAAACGTAATCTATCTTCTGGTCAGCATGATCGAAACTGGATCTTGTTGGGACACGCAGGATGACGCGTAAACATAAGAGATAAGGATGCTCACTTTTATGGCCCTCCTTTGGAGGGGCGGGAGGGGAGACGTTAGGATAACCTTGCATTTCGGAGGCAGTCGAATCCCAAGGTATAATAGTTCTGAGCTATCAATGGAGTTTTAGGTCTATTAAACTTGCAGGCGCTCCCTTTTATTCCTCCTTGCCGGTGTCGTTCCGCTGCTCTTTATCTTTATCTCTTTCCACAGGCCGTTCCGTCGGAAGATGACAAGTGAAGCGAGGGACTCCAATGGCCCTTGCGATCTCAAGGAGGTAAAGAGATATGGTGGTCATCGAATGATATATATGATAGCAGCTGGACAGGTTTGTCGCCAAAAGTACCGCATAGGCACGACAGAATGTATCCACCTTTACCACATACGTAGCAATCGTGACTGGAGTTTCTAGGAGAGAATAATGGGTGGGCTTCCCACCGAATCAATAATAAGACGCCTCGGACTAGGAGAAGCCTTCCGGGACGGGTCGAAAGGTATAGTCATAGAACGAAGGAAGGGTGTGGCTTGTATTGATTCCACGAGGCATCTGATTCCGTCCCTTTCTTCCAAGAAGTGCCCGATGGCCAAAATGTCGCCCCGTCCAGGTCGTTCCTAAGGCGGTTAAAGGCAGGCGAGGCGATACGGTAGGATCCTAAGGATACTACCCCCTAAATGGTAGTCAGAAAATAAATAAAAAGGAAGACGAAACTGGGAGTCTCAAACTGTGATTAGGTGTAGAGTACTTTAGGCGAAATGCGAAGGAGATGAGAAGCGTGCCAATGCTGTCTACAATGAAGTATCAGTGGCACAAACTTATGTAAATTAATTATTTGCGCTTGGAATCAGGTGCGTCAGATTCTCGTGTATGCTATAATTGATTATTGCTAGAGATTCGACTGTCCTGGGATGGATATAAATATCTATAGGGATGCAACAGGATCAAAAAAAGGTGGTTAGATGGATCTATTTGATCATTGACAGAGGAATACAGCTCTTCTCGTCGCGCGCTCTTAAATAATAATACCCTTGATTGCCCACTGGCCCTTCAGTCAAAGCGTACTTATAATTTGACGATATCAAACTTTTCAATATGCGTATCCATGAGTTCCAGAATCCAGACTACCCAGGAAGAGGTGCCTACAATTGGATAATGCTTGAGCGACGCAAAGGATGATGACACAGGACACCCTGCAGACGGCAGCAGGGGGGATAACAAATTCCCACTATTGCAGGCGGTCCCTCCACTCGGTCCTGAGAGGCGTGTGTGCTCCTATTCAAGTGCATAAACCCTGCCTAAAGGTCGTCATGAACTTCACATCAGCTGCCCAGATGAGTCCTGGAGTTCACAACAGCGCATAGAAAAAGCTTGAGCACCTAAACGATGTACTGATTCCAGTTTCTAGCGATATTTAATCTGCTGTAGGGCCTTGATAATAATAGATCCTTTAATTATAATCGTGAGCATGATTCATCCACAAATACGGAGTACATATTAATTATTATCACCAGAATATGACCATGATAGGTGTCATTGATGCCCGAGGCACCCAGGAGCGGCGATTAGGTAGGTAAATTTGTTATTTGGCTAACCTCGGAAGGCGAAATATATCTTCCGTTACGAGTTATCATCATCATTATTATTATCACTGCAGCGTACCGAATAATAGAATAACAAAGCACTTTTAGAGACTTGTTACATTTTCGACTCGAGGGTTTTGTTCCATAACCATGGCGTTAGAAATGCAAAATTCAAACCCCACGATTCTCAATGATGCGGATCTGCCTACTCGTCTTGATGCCCGGACCTTTCGCAAGCCTGGGGCTTATGGGAGTGGACCCATCTTTACCTCTGCTCCTGCAGACTCCAACGATTTCTTTTCTATTGGTTACTATTCAGACACAGAAGGTGAAAATGACTTATTGGAGGAACCCATAGATGAACAGGAAATATATGGTAAGGAGAGGTCTCTCTGGTACTCTGTGGGCGCAATTTTCGTCGACGAACGACCTGACGTTGAATCTGCTAACCTAGTATAAGACCTCATATCTACAATATCTGATCCAGAACATCCTATCTCCTTGGGAGCTTTGGCCGTCGTGTCCCTTCCAGACATATCCATCAACCCATGCCTCCCGAGCAACCCTGATTCACCTCTTAGAACAGTCACAGTTCTTATAACGCCGACAATTACCCATTGCAGCTTGGCCACTGTAATAGGCCTCGGCGTCCGTGTTCGACTAGAACAAGCATTACCCCCGCGATTTCGAGTTGATGTACGTATCAAAGAGGGCACTCACAGCACCGCTGACGAAGTCAACAAACAATTGGCTGATAAAGAGAGAGTGGCTGCTGCATTGGAGAATGGAACGTTAATGGGTGTAATCGGAAAGATGCTGGAAACTTGCCGGTGATCATTTTGCCCATTCAGGTCATGTGGACGTAGCATATGACCTGTTTTGCCGCGTTCGAACTTCTTTAGTTGTGTTCATATTCTAGAAATTCGGACTCGACTTAACAACATATCCCCCCATGCTTTAATAAATCAGTCCAAAACGCCACTTTCCTTCAGTCCCTTCCAAAGCTCCGGTTCCAAAAACTTGCTAACAGTAACGTCCTCCGCCAAACCCTTTCGCCTTCTTGTCTTCAGCACGAAATCTCGTGCGGTTGCCATCGCAGGTGCTACCTCCAGTGGCCTGAGTTTGACTTCTCGGTCTAGTGGGTCACCGGGGACTACACTCCACTTATCAAAAACAAGACTGACGGCAGCCTGGCCTTGCGTGTGAATTCGAAGATCGGTTTCAAAACCAAACGAGTCTATCACTGGAATCAAACCTCGGACCGAATAAAGTGGTGTGCCCGCAATAGGCCCATCGGAAAGAACATGTCCTCTTCTGCGCGAAAGGACTGTGTATACAGACGAAACAGCATCTGCGGGCCCTGTCATTGTGCAGGCATAGACTGGCTCCATTAGCCGCGGAGATGCCATGAGGAACGATGAGTAGATAGCGCGCCTAGCGGTGGGAATGATTTGCCCTCCTCCTCTGTAAATAGCTTGATCCGCAAGTGAAACGTCTGTAAGTCTGAATTTTGTGTTCCGGATTGCTGAGATATACGAATCAGTTCATGTCCCATGCGTTTATCTGAGTGAGATCAAACTTACGCTCTTCACAGAGGGGGCCTTCCCTTGTGCCCCAGCTAAATCCTTGGGTAATGGAGTCTCTGACAGTGCCAAGAAGCTTCTTGTCAACCTGCGATGGTAGTGTGTCATCTTGGAGAATATTTGGGCCCATCTCGTCCGGACCAAATGCCCAAATACTCCTGGCAGCAAGTTTGTCCCAGTCATAATTTTCCTCAAAGAACCGCGCCACTTTCCGTATCGGATCTTTGATACTGACTTTGCCGCTTTCAATATCTTCAGCAATTCCATCGTCTAGAGGCTCCGCAATCATGGTAACTTTGTTCTTCTTGTTAGGTGTGATCGAGTAACACATGATAGCGGATGTCTCAACAACTGTTTCACAGAATCGAGTCACCGGGTCCGAGACCTTTATTTCCATCTCTGAGTACAGCCTTCGGAGGTCATGAAGGACACAATCCATGTAGAGCTCGCCCGTTCCCAAGACAACATGCTCGCCAGACTCCTCAACTTTCGTTGAGATAAGGGGATAGCTCTTATTAATTTTACGTAGGCCATCAAGCATTTTGGGTAGCTCTGACGGATTGACCGGCTCAACAGCGACCTTGAACACAGATTCTGTTATGTGGCGGATAGGTTTGAAGATGTACGCATCTTCATCGTCTTCGAACTTGGGAGGCACAATGGTTGCAGTTTTGACAATAGAATTGTCTACGCCGCCCAAGAGCACCCAGTTCCCAGCAGGCACCCCGCTAGCCGGGATATTATAGGAAGTCTCAGCTATCCAAGTATCCGATATTGTTGCAGTCACCATATCTTCCTCATCCTCCGGGGTATAGCCTTCACCCAACACTCGAACTTGCTGGCCAGGCCGCGCGGTTCCACTCATGATCCGCCCGAAGGCATTAAAGCTAGATGCATCTGTACTGCTGAAAAGCTTCGTGACATGTACTACTAGAGGGCCATTCTGATCACAGGTGGACATAGCGGCTGCCACCTTTGTGTCTAGAGGCCCAGTGTAATGTCGAGCGAGTTTATTCTGCGCTCCCACCACTGGGGACGGAACGTGCTGAACAATCATGTCCACAAATCCGGTTGCAGGTCCAAAAAACTGCTCACAGACCAGGTTGAGTAACACTTTTGCGTCAGACGTAAGTTGAGACGGCTTCAAACTGATGCCCACGCTCGCCAGGGTTTCTTTCAAATCTTCGGGGCTTTCGCTGATTGTATGGGAGTATAGCTTGTAGATGGGCTCCAAAACGAATTTCACAAAGGTCCGTTTAGAGTTCTCTTCCACTCCTTTGCGCGTAAATTTGCGGCTCTTGGGGTTAAAGAAAATATCTCCCCAAAGCCGCCGGGCAAATTCGGCGGTTTCAACTTGAGGATAGGTTTCGGTATACATTTTGGCAAATGACTGTACTGTGAAGGACCAACCCATGGATGTGCACGCAAAAGCAACGTTTCCCTTCTCAGGACTCAGCCGTCTCTTCTCCCCCTGCCCGGGTAAGACATTCTCAATGACCGTGTTAACTTCTTCAATGACATGTTTTAGTTTGAAGTATGCGTCACTTGGGGGCAGTTTCAGCTCAAGGATGAGTCTGTCCATCTTGTTCACAACCATCGTCAGAGGGAGATCCTCGAGTACAGCTTGTTTGATGATTTGTTCAGTATTTGCTTGTACGCCCTCGACAACATCAACAACGAGTACAACGCCGTCTGCCAACCGTAGAGACGTGGCAACCTCATCCACAAAGTTTACGTGACCAGGTGTATCGAGGATGTTGAAAAGGTGGGATTTCCCTTTGGTGCCCTGGAGAACAAGGCTCATCGGCGCTGACTTGATCGATAGCCCACGCTCCCTTTCCAAAAAATGGATATCAGTGTACCGAAGCTGCTCCTCCCTTTTCTTGCCTGATCGCTTCTCCAGTCGTTCAGTCAGATCATGTGTCTGCATCACGAGCATGTCCATGAATGCTGTTTTCCCATGGTGCAAATGACCGACAAGTGCAATATTTCTTATTTGTTCAGGGAAATTGAGCAAATCGGACATAAATTCACGAGAGAAAAAAACTGGAGGTAGCTCGGCTTCTTCGATGGCAAACTTCCTTTGCTTTACTGGAGCGATGATGGGCTCGGAAAGCGGTTGTGCGTCTTCTTCCTGTACCAGTGTTTCCACCTCGAGGCCATACACCTGTTGCGCGGTGGGATAATATTGCTTGTCTTCATGTAGGACGACAGCGTTAGAAGGTCCTTCTGCCGTAGATAGTTAGTCACTTGGCCAGCAACTCAACAGACATTAAGCTAAACACGAACCATCAACCTCCATTAATTGTTGCTCATTGGCGATATCTGCTTCTTCTTCTTCTTCTTCATCAAAGGCCTCATCGAAGGCAACAGCCTGCGGTCTGGTTTCATCTTGTCGAGATTCATCTTCGGAGTCGACAGCTTCCCCAATGTAGTTGCCGAACCTAAGAATATTGTTAATTGAGACTGTCTATAGAAAACAGTTGTTGTAGAACATACTCATCGTAGAGGTCATCCATGGCGCTGCGCTTAAGATGCGAGGTTTAGGATTGTGCTCGCGAGGAGTTGTTAGTTCTATCGCGTTAAGGTACGAGCTGGCCCAAGCTTATATTTTTTTCTCCGGTCTACGGAGCGGACACCGCTTAGGCTGCCGTTTAAACGCCCTGATCAATCGACATTTAATACCAACCGAAGATTAAATAAATGCAAGGCCTCTCTTCTCCCTTTATGAATACTGAGCAGTAATTTCTTCGTCCTGTTGTGGTGATTCCAAAAGGCTAAGTAGTCTTTCCAAGGTTATTGGCCGCCTGTCCACCCGTCTAGAAAGGGGCTCTTTCAATTCCCACTTGGGCATTACTTTGCTTTCTTGAACCGAATTCTTCTGGCAATTGTGGAATTATCACCTATCTCGCTCCTCAACCAACATGTCTTCGCTCCCGCCAGTGTATATTGTCTCCGCTGCTCGCACTCCCGTGGGCTCTTTTCTCGGGTGAGTCTTCTGTAGTCAGTCGATCTTTAACGACCGTTCTAACATCCTACAGCTCTCTCTCAAGCCTTACTGCCCCGCAGCTAGGGTCTCACGTAATCAAAGGTACGGTGGCCTTGTTATATTTTGTTGAATATGCTAATATCTGTACCAGCTGCTATCGAGCGGGCTGAAGGAGTTAAGGAATCAGATGTCGAGGAGGTCTTCTTTGGAAATGTCATCTCCGCCAAGTGAGTGTTTGACTCTCGCGCAAATGTGCATCCTACCAGACGGGGATATATACTCAGATTTCTCAAATAGTGTCGGTCAGAATCCTGCTAGACAATGCGCTATTGGTGCTGGCCTCCCCGAATCCACGATTTGTACCACTGTCAACAAGGTTTGCGCGTCTGGCCTGAAGGCGGTTATTCTCGGTGCTCAAACAATCATGACCGGAACGGCCGATGTTGTCGTTGCTGGTGGCACGGAGTCCATGTCGAACGCACCCCACTACCTTCCGAACCTTCGATCTGGCGCTAAATATGGCCACCAGAGTCTTGTCGATGGCGTTATGAAGGATGGCTTGACCGATGCCTATGGGAAACAAGAACTTATGGGCTTGCAAGCGGAGGAATGTGCCCAGGAACATGGCTTCAGTAGGGAGCAGCAGGATGATTATGCTATCCGCGCCTATGAAAAGGCCCAGGCTGCGCAGAAGGCAGGTCTTTTCGATGAAGAAATCGCACCAATTCAACTGCCCAGTTTCAGGGGTAAGCCAGGTGCGACTGTGTCACAAGATGAAGAACCAAAAAATGTTGGTATTATATCCATTCTGGGTGGTTCGAATCTGGCTAACCTCTCTCGTTAGCTTAATCCCGAAAAACTCCGGAATATCAAGCCCGCGTTTATTCCCGGAACCGGAACTGTAACAGCTCCTAACTCGTCCCCTCTCAACGATGGTGCGGCGGCTGTTGTTCTTGTCTCAGAGGCTAAGGTGAAGGAACTCAACCTGAAACCTATTGCAAAAATTTTGGGCTGGGGAGATGCCGCTCAGAAGCCCAGCAAATTCACTACTGCACCGTCTCTTGCAATCCCCAAGGCTCTCAAGCACGCTGGAGTAACCGAGGACGCCATTGACGCGTTTGAGATCAATGAGGCGTTCAGTGTAGTTGCCCTTGCTAACTTGAAGTTGCTTGGCATCCCTGAGGAAAAGGTTAACATCCACGGCGGTGCTGTTGCTATCGGTCATCCCCTGGGCGCTAGTGGTGCTCGTATTTTGACCACCTTGCTTGGTGTTTTGAAGGCGAAGAATGGTAAGCGGGGCTGCGTTGGCATCTGCAACGGAGGTGGTGGTGCAAGTGCTTTAGTAATTGAAATCTTATAGAGGAGATATATTGTTACGGTATGCCTTGTTGCTACAAGGGTGCATGAGAGCCAAAGAAGATACTGAAAAAACTTGTGTGATACAGGGTAAGATATCCATAAAAGTTCAGAAAGTATCTCCTCCAACCTTCACGATAGGGTCCTTATTGCATGCATCTAAGAGTTACCCCTGGGCTCTGCCATTCTATGTTGAAAGTCGTTAAAGAAATTCGGCTCCAACTGTTCCACGGCGCCTAATATTTTGCTGGGAATTTCAGGGTAAATAATCTGGTTTAACGCATGTGCTCGGCGATAATCCCCATGCTTCGCTTGTCAACAGGAACAATATATGGTATGGATATCCATCTAATACACGGAGTATGAGCAGTAAAATAAGTAGCAAGGCCACGTCCGTAGAGTTGGCGGGTTATACATTCCTCTTCCCAAAAGAGCAATCTCCTCCATCTAGAAACGAACAAATAAGATTTCACTGTGAAGACAAATCCTATTCTATATTTCTTAAGCCCATGCGCCGACAAAGGACATTAATACGGCTCCACTTGCAACGGCTATACAAGCTTGAATCCGCCGCTTCCCTCGGAGTGTTTGATAGCTTGATTCACTCAAGAAATCTTCGGCTAATAGTTCTACAAGCCCAGCAAAGAGCAACAACCCACTGCTTATGGAGTTTGTGATGCCAACCATCAGCAGGCCGGTGGAACTGGCCGGATCGTAAAAATTATGCAAGACCAACCCTAGTGCTTGTCCGATCGGAGTAGTAGTACCATAGGCCAATGACATAAGCCATGGTCTTATCGAAGACGGTGAAAAGAGATCCGGGATAAGCGAGGCAATACGTGACCCGAGCGCAAAGCCTTCGAAGGTCTGGTGGAAAGAGATTGCAACCAGGAGTACGATGAAAGATGTTCCCGTCGCGACGCTTACAGCCATCCCGATGAAGATGCTGTGGAAGAGAATGCCTGCCTCAAGAAGGAGACATTGAAGAAGCTGGCGTTGCGGGTTCTGAATATGTAGAGTAGAAGCTGCCTGGAGGGAGCGTTCATCGGCCTGTGACGGATGGCAGTTGTTGGAATGAATAAGAGAGCCGCTGTGTCGATGTCGCTGAAAGTAAAGATCGCCACTTATATAAGGTTCCAACTCCTCTAGTTCTGTATCACTATCCTCCTTTGTTGACCCTGTACTCCTTAAATGTCTTTGGTTATCAGGGTATAAGGATCTTTCTGATGAGGTGGAGATGGGCAGGGTTGCGACGTCACCGTTCGCTCTCAATTCCTCCATATGCATACCACTTTCTACATGCTGCGGGGTCAGCCTGGAGTAGTCCAGCTCCCCAGTAGATATTTCGGACTCGTCACCGACAAGCCCGAGATATTCGGCCCCGTGTACATGCCCGGCTCCTTTAGAGGCAAAGAACATCTCAACGCTAATGACAACGAAGACGGAAATCATGGCAACAAATCCAGCCATAGCAGGGAAACTTTCATTCCAGAATGGAGGAAGACAGGGATCTGTGAGCGAGACGAACGCTGTCGGAAGCAAATGGACGAAGGCAGTAGCAATTAGAACTCCTGTTCCGAAATGTCTCGAAATAAAGAGAAAATGGTGCGGTACCGGAAAGCGCGGAAATCGACGAGCTAGAATTGGAAATGAACACGCTGAAGGAACATTCTGATTTAGCAGCAATTGATAATTAGAAGCAGGGCCGTATATATACCTAAAGTGCTCAAGACGAGTATGAGAAATAACGCCATGACGTGCGACGGGAGGTTATAGTCACCCCGCTCCTTTGAGCCACATGTTGATTCTCCATCCCGAATTGCATTCCGCCGGGCGATCTCTGCTTTCAAAGCAGTGTCAGGGAGGTGAGACAGTGTTGGAAAGTTTCGTTTAACATCTGTAGAGCGTTCGGATTAGTAAGGACACCTTAAGCTATGTAGAACAAGAACCCAGGAGATTTAAGAAAACAGACAGATACTAACCCAGTATTCCTGTGCCTACCTTACTGACTGCGTTCATATTTTTGACTTTGTATTGCCGTGGATGTCAAACGCATCCATGGCCTAAGAGAACACAGGCAACTTCACTCAATCCGATCAATCCGTCGGTAGTGTTGTGTATTGTGTAGAGAACAAGGGAGCTATGATATCCTCTGCAGAGATGACAATCAGTCAAGTCAACACCAGAATTCGCTGATGATCACCACATCGTGCCAGAAACGGTGATTGAGTTGAAGCATGGTCCATTCGAGCACGTTGATTTTCTTGATGATCCTATACGCCAGCAACTCATCACCAGATCCACAGTTAACGTAATCCACTACCGAACGGTCCGCACACCTCGCTGTCGCCCCCTTCTACTACATTCAATTAAGTATCACCACACCATTGAGCAATGGATTTACAATCAAAGCAGACACGACTTGCGGCTAGCATTTGATACTTATAAAAATGGACTTTTCTAATCAATTTCAAAAGCAGCCTTATGCATTTGATGTTCCTCCTACAACATTAAAGTGTCATCTTGAAAGGAGTCCCTCCACAAACAAAGAAGCCTGCTAAGTACAGAAAATTGACAGATACTGAAGAAGATGCTCTTTCAGCATGGATTTCGGATATAGAGAAATGTGCCCTTCCTCAAATATGAACTGTACACTATCTAGCACAGCAACTACAGTCAGCATAAATACCTTTTCTCTATGATAGTGCCAGTCCTGTTAAATAGAATGCTAAGCCCACACAGCCAGATAATCATACAAGATTCTACAACAAGAATTTTCAGTGTTAAGTATTTTGTTCAAGATTATATCATGTGCAGTAGCATTGGCCTGGGTTTTGGCTAAGCTTTGGTCTTCTTGTGTGTTCGTGCGCGCATAGCCTACCCACCTCCACGCTCACGCCCTCCGGGACCACTCCCATACAGTGTCAGCAAGAATAGCTGGACAACTGATGAGCTTGGTCTTGAATGACTTCAAAAGGTGTTTGAGCCTGTTACCACTTTTCAGTTGGACAATATTGGCTTCTTATTCTTGATAGGCCATAGCAATCATGCTGCAGCTTTCTTTAATAAATCCTGCATGGAAAGGAAGATAATTCCTTTATATTTTACTACCTTATTCCTCTCATATTCTCCAACCACTGAATGCTAGCTGTTTTGGACCAGTTAAAAAGCTATATGGACAAAAGTGTCACGATGCTGGACCACATATCTGAGGTACGGTAGTTTATTCTGCCCGTACTGGCGCGAGGAAGATATCTCCAATTTCTGTTTTGATCCTGTTGTAGCTGGAAGAGCTACGTCTTGTCTATCTACCTGTACCATAGCCTGACCCGTAGCCGCCTATGTGTCCAATCCAATTGATATCTGTCTTCTGAGCCAGCTTTCTGAACCTGCACCTTGACACTTCCATTACTTTCTATATCTGATATCCTAGCATGTTCTATAGAGGCCAGACTTATCTATAAATAAGCCTGTCCTCCCCCATGTATCCAAAATTCTTTTATAACAACCAGACTTCTTACTTTTCTTTTCTCCTAGATCCCTCTTGGAGATCTTAGGGTTGTTTCATATCCCATATAAACTATGTAGGAATAGGAACTACCATAAGAACACCCTAAGAGAGGTACAAGAGTGCTTCCAACCAAAGTTGCCTTCCGACCTCTTCGATAAGTCCTCTTCTTTTCTCCTTTCTCCTCTCATGTCTGGTATTCGTCGAAAATAGTACTAGCTATCACACCTAAAGGGAATATAGGTATGGAATCAAGAATCATTTTTGTGGGAATTAGGCAACGAAGATTATGGGTAAAAATATTCAAGTATGAGGCATCTAATGTGTAACGGGCCAGAGCCCGTCCTGGATCACGTGCAACCACGTGCCCAGCAGTCTATCTACACGAGTTGTCGAGCAGCACGAGCTCTTCCTCTCTTTGAAGCTTTTGGTAGATAGCATCTGGCATCGTTAGATTGAATCAAATCTTGCTTTAGCCCTTCACAGCTGAGAAATGAAAAGAGTTTTATAGGTTTTGGCATTCAATCATTAACTCACTAACTGAAGGAGCCTATACTGAGCACCTCACTGAGTTTCAACAGAAATATATCCCTGAGTACTGTGAACAAGTTGGATATATTAAGACCACATGGCTTATCCCCTTCAAAGAGAGGCTTGTTAAAGCTTGGGTGGACCAGTCAACTCATTTCAGCAATACAGCTACCTCTCAGGTTGAAGGAATCCATGCATTCTTAAAGTCTTACTTAAAGAGATCAACATTCAACCTTTTTGAGGCCTAGAAGGCAATAAAGCTTGCTCTTATTAATTAAATCTCTGAGCTGAAGTCAAACCAAGCAAAGCAGCAACTTCAAATCCCTCTTAAGCTCTCAGGAGCCTTATATGGAATTATATATAGCTGGATATCATATAAGGCTTTGAGAAAGGTGGAAGAGCAACGAAAACTGCTTATGAAAAGAGATCCATCTCTATCTCTAACTGACCCCTACGGTAACCTTCGGGGTCGCGCGTATTGCGCGACCCTGCCAACCACCCGAGCACCCCAACCACCCGAGCACCGATTTTAGAAATCCCCCCTTCTAGCTTCAATATCTCAATGAATTCTATAGTATCTGGCTTCAAAATATATTTAAATCAAAGCTCTACTCTTCTGCTTGGGCCCTAGCACGCCGTTGCCTTCGTATAATAATTCCTCGTTGAATACACACATCCAACAGCTCCGGTAGGCAGTGCTTGTATTTAGCCCTCCACCTCTTTATTTCAGCCTGCTCATTGATATTTGCTGTATTTCGTTTTATAGCTTCAAGTTCTGAGCTTGATACTATACCTCCCTTGCGAATCCTGCGTCTGGAGGCCTGTGATCGAGCTGCGCGGTCCCTAGCAGCCTTAATATACTGGTCAAGCTCAGCTTCAATAGCAGCTGAATATGATGCCAGCATACTACCACCACGAATAAGCAGCTCTAGACCCTTATTGAATTCATCCTCATCAGTATCATGAATCTCCGATATTCTGTCACCAATCTCCCTAAATCGGTTGGCTTTTTTTGGTGTACTACCCCAGGAATCAACATCATTGTTGTTGGAGGTAGATGAAGAAGATGGATAATCTGGTTGAGGCATTTGATCGAGTACAATTGAGGGATTAAATGGTACAATGCCAGTCTTTTGGAATCCATGCCGAATAGTACGCTGTTTGAATGTCTTCTTGCGAATTGCCCCTAAAGCATGAAGAAATTCAACTTTAGTAAATTTACCACATCCTGAGTAAGTTGCATCTGCAACTGCTTCTGAATGCCAGTGCTTATATGCATGAAAAACACCAACATCCAATGGCTGCAAGAAATGGCTTGTATGTGGAGGTAAGAAGAATGTGATGATATTTGTCTTCTCACAGAATTCAACAAATTCATGTGTTAAATGGGAGCCATATCCATCACATATAAGAAGGGTATATTGGCCCTTCCTATATCTTTTAGTATGCCGATAGAATGACTGAATCCATTGGAAGGCAATCATATCAGTCATATAGCCATTCTCTGATACTCCAATTGAATATTCTTGCTGGATATCAGTAGCTTCAAACCAATTTGCAAGTATACAACTCCCACTCATGAGAATAAGTGGTGGGCAGGTCCAACCATCTGTGTTAACTGCTTCAACCACAGTAACATATTCACGATTTGAATTCATGCCAATATGGGGCTTCTTAGTATTGAAGTCCCTGGTAATAATCCATTGATCACGACCAACACCAATATTGAAGCCAGTCTCGTCAAAGTTGTAGATATCCTCCTTCAATATCCCATGGTTCTGAATGGTCCGATGGAGCTTCTGAAACCACTCCTGAATAACCTCATGATCCTCTGCACGCTTGCGGTCAAGCTCTATAGCTCTAGAGCGACGCTTCTTATATTCAGGATGCCTTCCTAGCCATCGGTTTAACCATTTCTCGCTGACAGTAGGTGGAGGGGTGTCTAGGTTGGTATGGGTTGATTTCAGGATAGAATTGGCACTTGATTGGATCATTCGTGCAAGTGGTTTCACATTTAATTGCTCTAGAGTATCAATATAATGACACAGAGCCTTCTCTTGCTCTTCTGACAATCTGGTGTTTGTTGGTGGCCGTTCAAGTAGATTGGACCGTCCCTTCCACCTTGCAGAGAGGGTTTGCCGTTTAACTCCATATTCACGCGCAGTTTTAGCAATATTTGGAGGCTTTTGTGTGTTTAATGCGTCAATGGCTCTGAGCATTTGATCTTCGTAATTTTTATTGAATTTAGGCATGGTGGTGGTGGTTAAATTATATGATAAAGTTGATGGGTTGGAATTCTACGAATTTCTAAAATCAGTGCTCGGGTGGTTGGGGTGCTCGGGTGGTTGGCAGGGTCGCGCAATACGCGCGACCCCGAAGGTTACCGTAGGGGTCAGTTAGCTTGTACAGGCACCTTCTCTCGAGTCTATGGGCTCCCATGCTTGCATATATTGGATACTCTTCATGGGGCTCTCCTACTTGATCATTTCCACTCACACTGGCATTTAATACGTGAAGGGACTCCACAATTACTCCTTGAGCCTCACTAGCGTATTGAGCCAGCACAGCCTCAAGGCTCAACCATCCCAAGGTCAAGTACTAAGCGGGAGCCTAGTCAATTTAAAGGGGTTGAGACCCAGGCTACTCAGGCCCATCAGGGCCCAAGTAAATGTCCAAATTGTGGTGCAACAGGCCATATAAGGACCTCAAGGGTCTGCCCTCTACGGTATTCAGATGTGTTATAATCAGCTTAATATAACAAGCAGTGGAATTGAAGTTCTTGGTGTTGGAGTTGGTGTCGCTTCACCTCATGCCTAGGGCATGGGAAGAGATGCCAGGCTCGTGCCTGCATTTTGGATGATTACCTAATCCGTAGAGATTACATAAGCAGACGGACCCGTCAGTCTAGTGGGAGCCGTCAACTATGTCTGCATAACGTAATCGGTAAGCGAGCGGATCACTGCCCGTACAATCTTGACCATGGACGAAAACATGGCTAATTTAAGCCCCAAGAAAATGCATTTATCTATATAAACTAATTCTTATTGCGATTAGGACATTGCAATTGCCTATGTCCTAAAACATGACAGTCACTGCAGCGTGGGGGGGCCCATTTAGGGTGTTGCTCTGCTTCCACTGCTTGTTCTGTAGATACAGTTGGTATAGCTTCATCAGTCTGATTCCTGCGTTGAATGAACTCCTGGCCTTCCTGTATAGAAAAGCCCTCTTCAGTATCTATCTGTTGCCTAGATTGCTTTTTTTTTGAAGCTGCTTTTCATGTGCAATGTGTAGATCTTGGTTTTCCTTTGCAAGAAGGATAGCATTATTCATAGCCATTTCACACCCCTTTATAAGCTGGTCTAAAGCAGCTTTAGTTGGGGTAGAAGGACTATGTGTATGCTCCCTAAGCAGCTTTTTAAGTGTAGTTTCCTGCTTTTTTAACTGGTTGAGATTGTGAGGTGTTTTAGGAACTGAATCAGTTGATTGGCTGCCTGGTGGTGTAGAGGTCTTAAGCTGGATATTAAGCTGACTGAGCACACGTTCAGGGTTAAATAGAATAAGGCCAGTTGCTGAAAAGCCACTTTTGATATTATCTGCAGAAAATATCTCTGTATATGCCTGTAGATAGGCCTTAAGGAAGTCAAATTTGTCAATGTGATTGAAGCCAAGCCGCATCTTATTCTCTACTAAGTGGCCATATGCACACTTTAGAAGAGAAAAACAACCAACATCCAGAGGCTGTAAGAGATGTGATGAATGTGCAGGCATGTAGATTGGTATAATATCATTCTCACTGCAGATTTGATCAAACTGAGGTGTTAAATAACTTCCATGGCCATCCAGAATCAGGAGTTGATATTTCCCAGTCATATGACTGATAGTTATTGGGATAAAGACTTTTTGAAGCCATCACAGTCCAATTTTATCAGTTGTCCATCCATTATTACTGACTTCAATGTGCCAATTATGTGGTAAAGCTGTATCTTGATACCATCCTTCAATATGGACCTTTCCTTTGAAGATAATGCACGGCAGGAGCACCCATCCAGTAGAGTTGATACACTCTATAGATGTGACCCATTCTCAATTGCCTGGCTGTATAAGAAATGGCCAGCCAGTCATCTCTGCTCTAATAACCACTTTAGCAGTGGCTACTAGGCCCATTACAAAGCCAGTCTCATCAAAGTTGTAGATATCCTCATATGCAATGCCATGCTGCATAATAGTGATTTGGATGTGGTCAAACCATTCCTGAATGATCTTTGGGTCTTCACATTTAGCACGCTTATGATTATAGCGCCTTGAGAATCGGGTTTTAATTTCATCATGCCAGTTGATAAAGTTGTATACCCATTTTTCACTGACAGTCTGGGTAGTAGTTGAACCATGCTTTGAAAGCAGGATGTTGGCCATTTCTCAAACATGGGATGGTCAGGGAGCCGCTCCGCGTCAATCCATTGATAAAATCCATTGTATAAGCAATTCCTCTTCATTTTGAGTCATTTTATGATTGTTTGCGCGTGCTTCAGCCCAAAAAGTATGCCCATTTAAGCGCCGCTGGAGTGTGGTATAAGGCACATGATAGATGCGTGCAGCTTCGCGAATAGTGTGGATTTCCTTCTTTTTCAAAGCTGATACTGCAAGTAGAATCCTCCCCTCTTGCCCAATTGAATCTTTCGAATTTGTACGCACTTTTGGTGGCATGGTGGTGGGTTGAATTGCTTCAACTTTTTTGATGGCAGTCAAAATGCGTTTTGTGATCCGCTCGCTTGCGTGATCCGCTCGCTTACCGATTACGTTAACTAATTGCCAACAACGCCAGCTAAGGCCCAGTGTAGCGGGAGCCGGCCCTCTTTATCGGGCAGAGACGCCATATCTGCAGCCTCGACTCCCCGCAGTGATCTATTAGAGCCTGTATAGCTTCCATGTTCCAGGACAGGGCCGCAATATGCAATGCTGTCACATTTTTTTCCCGTGCTCAATCGCAAATAAATAGACGCTATGCCATTCCTGGAGACCATGGACGTTCACGCTCTTGGGAATAAGACGCGAAACTATCTCGTAGCTTGCGTGGGAGACCGCCTCGCTAAGTACAGTTTCTCTCAGAACCGGAAGATTCTCCGATTCATCCTGCTGTTCCCGTTCGTGCTGCCCTCGAAGATATCGGCTTTCAACGAGCACTCCGTATCCAAAAGCCAGCCAATAACAATACGCTCCCAACGCTGCTGCACTTTTTGTCTAGAAAGGGCTGCACTGTCGTCGGATTTAGCTTCCAACATTAAGTTACCAGCTTCTTTCAGTGCCTCAGCCGCTCTGAACAGAATTGTTGGCCCTCCGAATCCCGATCGTGCAACATTCCCAATGGTGGATCGTGGTTCATCAACCATAAGACCATCTCTTGGTTAGCAGTCGCACAAGCCTCAACCACGGGAGAAACATGGAAGCGTCTGAGATAGTCCTCCAGGGGCTCCGTGAGTGATGTATCTGGAAGATAGGTCTGGATCAGCTCGCGCAGCACATCGAAGTTGTCACCATGGATGGCAATGTGGAGCGGGTTGTTGGAATCAAATTCGTATGCTTTCCAGAAGACTCGGGTGTGGGGGCAATCGCTATACGAGTTGAGGGCCACCACGTCGTTCGTAGAACGATTGCGCAAAGCAGACCTTGATCGGGGTATTCATAGACTGGTGATCCATCTGAATCATGGAAGACGGGTGATGGATCCGGATCATAATATGGCTGGTGGAAGTGGGTGTATGCCATCTTGCATGGTAAGAACAGAAGAGAGCAGAGTGGGGCGAATGTAGGCTGGGGCAGAGGGGAACCAACAAGAAAAAAACAGAGGGAAAGTTGAAAGAGAGATGAAAGGCTGATTGGGGGTCTTTATATGTGAAATTGTTCAGAATTTACTTCAGAAAGCCACACTGGGGATGTTGGACACCTTTTGCAGCCTAGGCCAAGTTACCTGGTGGAAGTGATGAGTGCTCGTCACCGGTCGGTTCAGATGTTCAGATGCGGGAGATGGGATCAATCGGCCATCCGGCCGAATGCCTGCTCTCCCTCTTGCGTCAAACAACGACACTGCCCTGCAGGTGCTGATGCTTGGCAGATTAAGGCCCGGCATGAGCTGGAGTCGTTGCCTCTCATCGGCATATACAGTCACAGCAGACCAGGTGCATGACAAGAAAGACCAAGAGGTCATCTGATGTCTGTGTAGATTTGTGCAGCATATATCTCTGTAAACCTATTACTTGCTGACCACATTCATATCCCGTTCTTAATTTTAAGTGATGGTTTCAGGACTGTTGTATGTGTGGAATGCATCACTCACATTGAGGCAGTCCTATCACATGCTCTCTTCCATATCCTTGTGATTCTTCAGAACATAAAGCCTTTCCAAGATTCTCTAGTAATTAGCAAGTGCACTGTAGGCTTCAATCAACCCTGTGAAGTTCTCCTTGATCCAATCAAACTAGGACTTGATGTCTAGTATTGTCACGTTTTGAAGACAAGTCTCTGGATCCAAGTCAGCCTCAGAGCAGAACCTAAAAATGATGAGTGGAAGTATTCATGGCTAGAGCTCAGTATACATGAGCTTAGGTAAAAAAGGGTAGTGTACCTGGTCTTTTTCCCTCACACAAAGTCCATTGATATATTGGTCCTCAGTGGATATTAGGGCAGCATGGGACCATTAGCAAGATGCATTCCCCGACACTCTGCATAGTAAAGAGGGGGCTTTTAGCCTCCATGTCTCTCCTTTCATCACTGGAACCTTTTTCAGGGAAGCCCTGAGTACACCATCAATATTGGGGGGAAGTGCCGTACTAGGAAGGATGGGGGTACACGGTACACTTGACTGTATCCTAAAAGACGGCCGCTCAAGTCGCCAAATCTGGCAACTCAGGCACCAAAAGATAGATTCTAGGTGTAGGAGGTCAAAATATAACCATTTAACCAGTTAGATAATTGTCACTTAATAATATATCAATCTGCTCCAGCCTCGAAGATCAGAAACCCGTAGTACGCTGTACAGATCATAACATCACCGAGTTAATGCCATCGAAATTACGCGACAAGGATGCCTAGGACTTTGACAACTCAAGATGACTATGTGGTTATGTGAGATCGTATTCAGAAGAGCCAAAGGACGCGGCATATAAAAAGCCAGCTATTCATATCCTGATTCTCAGCTATCCTTCTCCCTACTCTTCAGTTTCGTCCAACCGCTGGTCCCCTTTGGACGACTGGCAACACGCTGTTCGCTTATACATTTCTGGCTACTTTCTGACACACCCATACCCACTAACACTATATGGCTGGGTCCAATCTCCTCAGGTGGCAGCTCTGATCCAGTTGTCGACTCAGTCGCGACTGACACCTTTTCAGGGACCGTTTGGTGTTGCTCATGGACTTCATCATCCCATTCCTTCTTTTCCAGTAGCTCCCATTCCGCACTCGCCATTTCACCCAGCAAGGTTGTTCTCAATTTATCCACAACCCTTGTTGGCGTTGGCAATTTCCAGGACCGCATAAATTCTGTGCCTTCTGACCCCCCAAGAAACGAATGTACAGTACCATGAGAGTAATGACCCAACATTGGAAATGACTTTGCCCGTTGAATACTTGTCCTAGGGTGATCTCGGGAGACCTTCATTTTTGACTGAACGTCACGACTAGCGAAAGCTCTCATGGATGACGGCACCTGAGCGGGAGAAGCAACAAGCAATTGCCACATGTTCTTCCCTAAGTCACAGACTTCTTCCCATGAGTCTGATGCCAAGCTTAGTCCTTGGGTTCGGCAGAGCCAAGAAATATTCCAGGCAAGCAGTGCGGCCCCTTCCAAGAAAAGCGCATAATCCATAGGGTCTTCCTTGGCTAATTTTGGGAGATTCTTATCAATGACAAGAGGCCGAGGCCTATGAGGATTAGATCGAAAGCTTGCTGCTCGCGAAATTGCTTGACTAGACGAGGATGACTGAGAGGGAGAAACTCTTATATGCGAGGCTTCATGAGAGATGTAAGACGCAGCAGGCGTGTATATGGAAGGGGTGGGATGGTTGCGATAAGCCAGTGCTATTTCCGCAGGGAGTCTGAGGGACAGATAATGCGAGACAAGAACAAGTAAGTGCGCTATGTTCGATAGGGCAGCTGATATGTGGGCAGGAGTAGCACCTATATCGGCGTTAGTATATATCTATATAGCTTGATGATAAATTGGCCATATACTTCCCGTTCATGTCTCTCAAGTGTATTATAGGTACGCCACCAACTATGTAGGTCTCTTTAAGCTCACCATTTATTTTCTCGACTAGCTGTCGTAAGCCGAACAGAGTGGCAGCCTCCCGGCAGAGAAAAACCCGAGCCTCAGCTGTCCTGTTATGAAGGGCATGCCAGATGTGCTCTGTCCTTTTAGTGTTATTTTGAATCCCAGTTAATGTCGCACACTCTCTCTCTGAAATATGATATTTTGCGGATTCAGCGTCAGAATATCGTTGTGCTAATTCCAATTTGCGCTGAGATATATCGAGTTTCTTATCCTTTATCTCAGATCTCAAAGCCCCAATATGATCCGCCAGTATCTTTGTCCTTGCCGACGACTCTTCCCGTTTACCGAGAATTCTCTGAAGGGTCCAGTGCTTTGATATCTGATCTCTTAGCTTAAGAGGTCCTTCGATGTGACTTGCTAGGTCTCTTGGAGAGTTTTCTGATGTGACGGCGTTCTCAATTTGCTGTGCCATAGCTTCTTTCTCTAGAAGAGTATTGGCATTTTCGATACGTAGCCAGTACACCTGGTTGCGGGCACATGTCGGGCAATAGAATGGTAGTCGAGGGTTAGGAGCACGAGAGCATATGTGGCAGTTCATCTCAAAGGCTTGCAGTATTCTCTTAGCAGAATTCTATAGAGCGGGCTCGCAGTCCCATGAGGTCTCCGAATGTTGGCGCAGATAAAGCTGCCGGACTCGAGAACCATGCATGCGATTCGACGGAATAATGGACATAGACATGGGGATTCCTCATGACTTAATCATGGAGATGGGCAATATATGCTGTCTCCAAGAGTGCTTAGTTATGGGTCAAAGCTGAGAAAGTGAAGGTGAAATGGGAGGTTCCAGGATCTAGGTACTCCATAATTACTGTTATGTTAAAAATCACATGACAATGTCACCTGAAAGCACCCGCGTGGTAATGGTAATTATTGCGTACCTCAGTCCTCAGTCACTAGGTGTATCACAGTCATGGATACATGAAATGCAAGTAAGATTGAGTCTAGTAATTACTGCAACTTCAAAACCCCAGTTTGGACGCCGCTAACCAAGAGCAAGGTCCTAGCTGCCTCTTCCAGTTCCAGGAAGGTGATTGCATCCTTTGTGCAGGTGGCCAGGCGCTTCTGACTGTCATCATGGATTCTACCAATAGGGACCGTGAGAAAACTCCTGTTGAAAATGAACCTTGTTCACTCAAATCATATCAGGAAAAGGAAGACCAGCCGTTAGTTGAGACCCTTCTGCAGACACGGGACCTTGAGGTCTGCAATTGGGAAGAGCTCCAGGAGAAATATGCAAATGCTATGGACGAACATAGCCGGTTCGAAGACAACTTACGGTCCCAGATAGCGCAACTACTCCAGGTACTCTAGTATGTCTCACCATTTTTAATTCTACGTCTTTGACTGTTTTTCTTAGGTCTCTGCTTCCTGGTCTCAAGTCACCGTACTTCAGGATGAGGATCGAGCTCTAAAGAGGTAGTCATTTTTCTGCTTTCTGGAGGATTTTGTAGCCTTGAAGACTCCACAGCTAACCCAATTATACAGATTCAAAACTCAAATGCAACATGTGCAAAATTCAGAAGAGAAGAAGGAAAACAAGAAAAAGCATTGTATGCTCAATTAATTTGTTTGTGAATTGAATCTGATGCTGACAATGCGCATCTACAGATATTGAAGTTGTGAAAGCATTTGAGAGCGCTCTTGCATTGCTCAACCAGCAGATAAAACTTTAGATACCTTCTATAATTATGACGATGTTTCTCAGTGTGGCCGTCTCGAGACACTCAAATGGAAAGAGACTTAATGCAAGTCGTATTATAACATAAATGCATATATAGCCTAGTTCAAACAGTAATAGCATACAGAGTATGGAGTATGGAGTAGTAGAGTAAAGAATTCCGGACTTTCATGGACTCGAAGTAGAACCCTCAGCCTGCCCTACTAGTGACAAAGCCTACTACTATACTTGCCACGTGGACTCCTAGACATGTATGGATCCCATCACTGGATGTAGAGTTAATTACGGGGCAAGACTTCGAAATCGACAGCGCGTCGTCGCTGTCTCCCCAACATACCAACATCGAAAGACACTACCTACACGATAGCGCCCACCCTCCACCTGATGGAGGTGGACGACCCCCCTGCGGTCGTCCCCTACCCAAGAACCGCTTCTTGGGATGAAAAGCCGGATCCTCCTTTGGAACCCACCACCCCCCTCCACCGCAACACCCACAAACGGAGAGCCCTCTCCTCCCCGGACAAGATGCCTGGCACTCTCTCAGGCCCAATACTTAGCAGGCCAAACATGCTGTCAATTCGCCAGCAGATAAATGCAGTTGCTGAAGACCAGCTCCTCCTCCTGAATGATTGGAGGCAGGCACTAACCTCTCTTGCAGACGCGCTCGACTCGACTGTCTCCTCCCTCCACGGCCGGCCCAAAGAACTTGCCAAAGGACTGGCAGCCAGGTTCCTGACTCTGGCCAAAGGCAGTACACCCCAGCTGGGACCAGAGAAACCTCCCATAGCTCTCCCCAAACCAACTCCAGAGCCTGTACAGGCCAAACAAGCCACTCCAGCTGGACAGACAACCCAAGCACCATCTTGGTCCTCAGTAGTGGCCCCTGGACCAGACCAAAAGGGATGGCAAGCCACCAGACCCAAGCCTGCCAAGCAGCCCCAGCAGCCCCAGCAGCCCCAGCAGGCAAGGAGGATGGACAACCGCATCTTCCTCCGCCTCCCAGAACCCTCCAACCTGCGGGAAATAGGCCCCCATGGAATCCGCATAGCCCTTACAGGAAGGGTCCCTGGAGGGATCTCTCGTGTACAGATAATCCCCACAGGCTATGCCATCACAACCACAGATGAAGGCAAAGCCTTTTTACTCTCTGCACAAGCCAAAGAGCTAGCTGCAGATGGACATTTTGAAATGCCAATAGAATACCACCAATTTGTTGTTCCCCGGATTCCCCAGAGGCTCTGGTCCCTAGAGGGATGGACAGAAACCACACTAGAAGATATTAGCACTGAAGCGGAGCGTATCACAGGCATTAAACCATGTCATATCAAGCTCTCAAATCACCCTACAGAGGCAGGCTCAATCACTGCAGTCATTGCCTTCCCAAAGAAGCCCAAATTTGCAATACAATTATTTGGCATATCTGGCCTATCTAGACCTACATGCCCCAAACAAAGACCACTACAATGCTCCCGCTGCCACCATTTCCATGACACACGAGCTTGCCGCTCTAACACTCGCTGCATCTCTTGTGGCTCCACCAAAATAGAGCATACCTGCCGTGTACAATGCATTAACTGCCATGGCCCCCATGCAGCAGACTACCCAAAGTGCCCAGCCCAGCCTATCTCCCGTAAAGGGACCATCACTCACCTTTCTAAAGAAGCACTAGCGGCAATACGCAAAGCTGGGAGACTAGCTTTCCAGCAACAAGCTAGAAAGGTGCAGGCTGCACAGGCAAGCCCACACACTCTAAATCAGGCCATAGATCAGCCATCAAGGCAGCTCTCCCAAGAGCTAGCCAGTCAGACCTCTCCAGAAGAACTATGAAAATCATACAGGCCAATGTAGGGAGGGGTGGCCCCTCCCATGACCTGCTGCTATCCTTCACAGCAGACATCATCCTGGTCCAAGAGCCTTGGACAAAAATGGCAAAACACCTCACAAAAACACACCCAAGATATCAACTCTTCAGCCCAACCACCCGCTGGGAAATCAGGCCCCGAACTCTAACATACGTACGCAAAGACCTTCCAGCTCACGCACTTCCACAACCATCCTCCCCAGACATCACGGCAGTAGAGGTAGATGGCCTCACAATTATCAATGTCTACCGCCCCCCAAATGACCCAGTGGCTCCCTCTTCACCCACCAGATCTACACTCCACACCCTACTCCAATACCCTGTCCCACGGAACACCATCATTGCAGGAGACTTCAACACCCACCACCCGCTATGGCAACCAGAAACCCAACTACATGCCCTCTCTGCAGGAGCTACAGCTCTTGTAGAATGGTTAGAAACCCAAGGACTAGTGCTCTGCATGGAACCAGGCACTCCAACCCGCGGACCCAACACCTTGGACCTAGTCTTTGCCAACCTCCCAGTGGTGGCTACAGTGGAGGACCACCTTAGCACCTTTAGTGACCATAAAACTATCCTAGCACAGCTAAAATGGAGGGAGCCACAGCCACAACACAAACTAGGCTCCACTAACTGGGAAAAGGCTCGAGAACTCCTGGTCCCCCCAGACGCTAACCTACCAACAGATACTCTGGCGGAGGAACTGGTCAGCCGGGTACATCTAGCCATCCAGGGAGCATCAGAATACAACACCCGCAGGCTCCCACACACCCCATGGTGGACACCAGAGCTCACAAACCTACTCCGGCAAGCAAGACAACATCCATCAGACCTCCAACCTCTTCAGAAGGCAATTTCCAAGGCAAAAGCTAATTACTGGAAGGAACGGATTGAGCAGGCAACAACTCCCACTAAAGCCTTTGCACTAGCAAAATGGCAGAAGCCCTCCAACCAACTAGCTGCGCCCCCCCTACTTGTACAAGGCAACCAAATCACCACCCCACAGGGCAAAGCAGACGCCTTCCTCACCTACCTCCTGGAAAAGGGAGCCTCCCTTCCAAACCAGCTTGAAGAAGGACCACCAAACAGACCTCTAGATCCTATACCTTTACCAACAAAGGAAGAATGCTGGAATGCCCTTTGCTCTCCTACCCCATCTGCCCCTGGGGAGGACAATCTTACCACATCTGTATGGAGAAACCTATGGCCTATTATAGGAGATACAGTTACAGCACTATACCACCAAAGCCTGGAGAAAGGCCAGTTCCCGCAGACCTTCAAAGCAGCAAAAATCATCATGTTGCCAAAGCCAGGCAAGAGAGACCTTACCCAACTGGGCTCATGGCGGCCCATCAGCCTCCTATCCACCTTAGGCAAAGGCCTAGAACGTCTTATCGCAAAATGGATGGCTGTACAAGCAATCCAGGGAAAACTACTCACACCATGCCACTTTGGTGCTCTCCCAGGCCGCTCTGCTATTGACCTCGTCCAAGTACTAGTTCATAGAGTGGAGAAAGCCTTCCAACAGGGAAAGGTAGCCTCACTACTGTTGATGGATGTAAAGGGAGCCTTTGACGCAGTAGACCACCAAAGGCTTCTTTCATACCTACGCCTTCAGGGATGGGATGATTGCCTGCTCATATGGACCCAAGATTGGCTTTCCAACCGCTCAGCATCTGTCCAGATTGGAGAGGCAAATGCCAAAGCCTCAATAAAGGGAGGACTCCCACAAGGATCCCCCTCTCCCCAATCCTATTCCTGCTCTATGCAGCAAGGGTAGTGGCCACTTACAAAGCCTCCTTCTGCTATGCAGACGACCTAGGAATCCTCTTTGTAGGGGATTCTCTCCAGGAGACATCCCAACAACTAGCAGAAACATACAAGGCAGTAACAGCCCTGGGAACAGAGGTAGGTCTCCCCTTTTCAGTGGAAAAGACAGAGATACAACACTTCTCTAGAAAACTCAAGCAGCCTCCCCCAGCAGTCAGGCTGCCTGGTGTGGGTGAGATCTCTCCCACACCATACACCCGCTGGCTAGGGGTCCTCTTGGATACAAAACTTACCTTTAAACCACATATCAACTGGGCATACAGCCGTGGTAAGCAGCTAGCACAGCACCTCCAGAGACTTAGCAACACCCAACATGGGTGCCCAGTAGCACCTATGCGTGCTGCAGTGCTTCAGTGTGTCCTCCCAACAGCATTGTATGGAGCTGAACTCTTTTACACTGGCCAACAGCAACTAAAGGCTGTCAGCTCCCTCCAGTCTCTACTCCGAATAGCAGCCCTAGCAATCCTCCCAGCATACAAGACAACACCCACAGCAGCACTCCTCCGAGAGGCAGACCTGCCAGACCCAAGAGCCCTTTTGGAGAGCACCCTCCAGAGGGCAGCTGCTAGATACGCAGGCCTAGATGCAAAGCACCCCATAGCACGCATCCATGCAGCCCCAAACTATGGGTACAACACAAGGCTCACCAGGATCCTGCAACGCATCCCCACACCAGCACCAGAACGCAGGTGGGTAGAGCCACAGCTGCCACCACTACGCATGCTGCCAACCCACCGGGAAGGGCACATCTCCTCACCACTAGCCATATCAGTCTACTCAGATGGCTCCCACACGGGCCAAGGCGCTGGATATGGATACGCCATATACTACGGCTCCATCCTAGTCACCCAGGGACAGGGCCCATCAGGCCCCCGGACAGAGGTCTATGACGCGGAGATCATGGGTGCTGTGGAAGGTCTCCGGGCAGCAGTGGGTTTGCCATGCACTGCATATGCCAACCAGCTGAACATCTTCCTAGACAACCTGGCAGCGGCCAGTCTACTAGCAGATGGCAGGCCCGCGCCACACAGACGCCATCTCACAGACACCTTCCACCAGCTCTCCACGCAGTGGCTCAGCCTGCCGTACATCCTAGCCTCCCCCCGCAGGCCCGTACGGGTCTCCTGGGTACCAGGGCACACTGGAATCGCAGGCAATGAGCTGGCAGACAGGCTAGCAAAGCAGGGAGCAGCCATGGATGGCTCCCACATCCCCCCTCCCCGGCATACCTAAGACGAGAGGCGAAACAACAACTCCGTACTGCCACCCAGGCAGCGTATATACGCAACGCACCCCAGGCATACCAAGACCTGGGCATCTGTCCCCATACGAAGAGCAGCCGGGCCCAGGAACACAAACTGCCACGCTGGGTACTAGGCAGGCTCATTGCAGCCCGCACTGGACATGGGGACTTTGCAGCATATCACGAACGCCTCCACCACACGGACTACCTAGCAACCTGCTCCTGCAAGAAGCTAAAAACTCCAGTACATTTCTTCTTCTGCCCACATACTAGGAAGCGCTGGAAGGAGAGATGGAAACACACACCTGTTGGGCCGGCAAAAACCATTGACTGGCTCCTAGGGACTGCTGCTGGGGCTGAGGAATTCAGCCGCATCGTGCAAAACACATCCTTCTTTACGGATATATGCCCAAACTGGGCCCGCCTAAGCACAGAGTAGTGTAACAGTCCAAGCATATCTTCCTGGGAAAGAGGGATTGGCTCCCCCTCTCACCTATAGGGAGGCAAGACAGGTTTTTCTACCGCTTGAAGCCCCAGCCAGGGTAGTGCTGGGAACTTCCCCAACCCTACAGCACGTAGTGCTCAAATTTGTCTCCTTTAAGCATGTATTTAGATCCTTTAGATAGTATACGCTTGGGAGGCACGTCCGGTTGCCCTTCGGGAGGCCGCGGTCACCCGCCACGTGACCGCCAAGCGACGTTAAATAATAATAACTAACTAACTAACTAACTAACTAACTAGAGTTAATTACGGGGTAGCCTACACGTATGTTACCGGGAACTAATCAACGTCTTGATCAGGTTTCTCGAGAGTCCTATAATCAACCTCTCACTCCGGCACACCCAAGTAATAACAAGTGGCTACTCGTAACCAGAGATCATAATCAACTGGTTCACAATAAATACCTAAAGATGTATCGTGACAGAAAACCGAGAAGAGATAAAGTATCAGCCAACAACATAACACACACATTGGATTAGGCGTGATGATCTCCTGGAGAGCCGTATGAGCAATTGTCTATCCTGAAATCCAGGCCTTGATAGTCAAGGAAACTTCACCGGCCCTATCTGATTGAGAGACAAAAGGCCAGCCGGAGCATAATCTCAGGCTCATGACAATGTCGTATGATATCTCTGTATATCATCACAGCTGTACCAATCTGAGAGTATGGGGGTTAGTGGACATTAATTTCTCTGGTGGTATCTCCCTGTATTTATTTCGGATTCTCAGCGTACATAACGCTTCAAAATTTTCCTGCACTCAAAGCCCTGAGTCTTCTATATTTATCACTCCTACCAGGTTCATTAATGAGACAAACAGAAAAGCGGGCAAGCTCATCGATATCCATCTTAGAAAGATGCTAAAGATTCTGGGAAAGAAATTCATTTCCCAGCCTCATTAGGTCAACCGGAAAGATGCTATAGATAGAGCTCTAGCATCTTCTAGTTGCCACTAGCAGGCCTTCTTCTTCCGCCTCTTCCGCATCCTCATCGATCAGTTGCTCATCCAACTTGGGGGTTCGAAAGAGTGAAGTGACCAAAGCAATCAAGTACGTCGCTGACAAGATGAGTAGTCAGCTAATAAATTTCCAAGAGTAATCGTAAAAGAAAAAGTGTATACTGTACCAAGGAAAACAAGCTGAGCCCAGAAGAAAATAGCGCCGAAGAAAGGGAAATTTATTGTCACACGGTTGAAAAAGGTACTAGCGATGCTTGGTGTGCACACAGATTTTGCAGCAGGATTGTCTGCCAATTCCGAGCATGGCTTAACTAAGTCTTTCGTGTTCGAACAATCTGGTCGCATTCCAGGAAGCACCGGACTGCGATCACAGAATGTCTGGGAACCCCATGTTGCATATTGAGGAGCAACAACCATTGGGATTGAATAATCCAAAGCTAGCACAATTAACATTAACATCACCGTTGTGACTAGTAAAGCCTGTGGGGATGTATGGCCCTTCCTGATTTGGAAAACTCTGAACCACAGAAATCGGATCCCAATCGCGCCAATTCCGACAACTGAGCTGCAGAAAAATAATAGCAGGAGAAATGTAAAAACGATATAATCAATTGGAAATATCCTTGCGGATTCGACAAGGATCCAATTGATTGGGTTGAAGACATTAATGTGCCCGAGAATATACCCACAGCGCTGCTTGCAAATTGAATTTGTCGCCTTGTCGACTGCTGTCAAAAGAATGGACACCCATGTTGTAAGTGCAATCAAAAACAATATGGTGCCCCCCAAGAGCCTGAATGGACGAAATATTGTCACTATTTCGTACCATATCTTCAATAACCAGCCCTGGGAATTTCCTTGAGTTTCTTCCATCAAGCGTTGCCTTCGGATCAGCGTCCTTTCTTCCCGCAAGAGAGTGTCAAATTCCCTTCGGTCTTTTGAGGATAGAAGACCAACGTTTCCTCTACATCTGCCTTCTAATTGACGCTGTCGTTCTCGGTTTGATTCTAATTGGAGCGACGTGGTAGATATTATCGCTGGACTGGAAATTGACGGAGCGGTCCTTATTAGCTTTAATGGGAGGAGTGCAAATCCAGAAGAGCTGTACAAGGCGTAACCGCAAATCCCTATGGTTGTCAATAGACCAAGTGCGAAGGTCAGGGCGCGCTCGCCGTCTATGCGGATTTCTGTCAGCGCTCATCGGCGGAAAAAACAAATGTCTTTCAAGCGCTCAGAGGCCATATACTTACGATTTTCTATCAACAATTTTCTGAAATAGTCGAGATCCAGGCCATCTCTCCCGTTCGGAGTCGGAGCAAAGAATCCAACCAGGAACAAAACGACAGCCATGGCAATGAAGGACAAGGTATATTTGAACGAATTCCAAAAGCGTTGCCCAGTAGTCTGTTCACCCAAATCATCATATTCCTCATACCAGAAATATGTGAATGGAACGAATATGAGACAGAGTAATGCATCCAAGGAGTAAAGAAAATAATAGACGACTGTCAAAGAGAATGTAATGTCATCGACCTCATCCTGAGTAGCCCAGTCCTTCCGTCGACCTAATTTGGGGACAACGGTGGACGATATCAGAGCGACATCAGCAGGCAGCAACACAACAGTCGCAAGCAGTGAAGTAATTGCAAATATGCAGGTTACCGTGACAGATAGCGAGCGATCCCTCGGCGTCTGGTAAATGTATATGAAGATGGAGGCAATTGCGATCAAAATAGTTACCACAATCGCGAATATGACCCAAACGATGGATGTCTGTAAAAGAGCCATGTTCAGGAGAGATAAAAAGCAAGGGAGAAAAAAAGGTGTGGTGCAACTAACCCATATCGTCCTTGAGCAGCCGTAAGAGCTCTGCGGATTGAGCTTCTGAAGGTAGCTTTGCGTTTCGTCATCGTCTTGGTGATCGGGTCAGATCACGTGATAGCTTCCGCTGTTCGTAGGCTCCGAATGGTTCGTCCCAAAAAGTACTGTTATCTGAGTACGACCTCCGAGTCTGTGGATTCCATGAAAGAACAATGATTCAGGTCATCGCACTCCATTTGCAAAAGCTTCGAAAGGAAAGATTATTTGCTACCTCTTTCTGTCTACCTCCTTATCTCTCTCCCTCTATCAGACTCCGATGTGCAGCGTTTTTTTGATAAGCTCGAAACAGTCAGATGCAGTCATATACTGAATTGCTACCCCCTACGGGGGTAACCCATGCTTTAGCAGTTCCTTTCATGTCAGCGACAGCTAACAACTTGGTCGTGGTCAGAACTTCCCTCCTCCAGATATTTTCGTTACTCAATGTCGCGCCTCAGTCGAATGGGGTACCCACGGAAGACAAGTTGTCACAGCCAGACCAATTGGAGAACATAAAATTGGTCCTGGAGAGGGAATACTCTCTCCATGGGACGGTAACTGACCTAAGTCGAGTTAAAATATTGGACACCAAAACCGGCGGAGAAGCAATTTTGCTTGCGTTTCGAAATGCCAAGCTTAGCTTGATTGAATGGGATGATGAATGTTATGGCATTTCAACCATTTCTATACACTACTACGAGCGGGATGACTTGAATCGTAGTCCCTGGGTTCCTGATTTGACCAGTTGCGGAAGCATTCTTAGCGTGGACCCAAGCAGTAGGTGTGCCGTTTACAATTTCGGAATCCGAAATCTCGCGATTCTGCCCTTCCACCAACCAGGAGACGATTTGGTCATGGATGACTATGACTCTGAGATCGAAAAGGGGAGTCCTAGGAATGAGCATGGACAAGTTTCCGAGAGTGGAACGGCGAAAAATGGCTCCGCGTACCAAACTCCGTACGCTTCATCTTTCGTTCTCCCCTTGACTATGTTGGATCCTTCTCTGCTCCATCCGATAGATCTTGTCTTTTTATATGAATATAGGGAACCGACATTCGGTATTTTGTATTCGCAAATAGCCACCTCGCATTCCCTTCTCCATGAAAGGAGAGATGTTGTTTTCTATACCGTCTTCACGCTAGATCTCGAGCAGCGAGCATCTACCACACTTCTTTCCGTATCCAAGCTACCTAGCGATCTTTTTCGAGTGGTGGCTCTTCCACCTCCTGTCGGGGGTGCTCTGCTAATCGGTTCTAATGAACTCGTGCATGTCGACCAAGCAGGTAAAACGAACGCAGTGGGAGTCAACGAATTTTCCAAGCAAGCTTCGTCTTTTTCCATGACAGATCAGTCTAGTTTGGCTCTACGCCTTGAAGGATGCGTCGTTGAACGTGTTGATGCTGAAAGCGGAGACCTAGTCTTGGTTTTATCTACAGGGAATATAGTCCTCGTTAAGTTCAAACTAGACGGAAGGTCGGTTTCTGGCATATCAGTTTACCGCTTACCCGCTCATACCGGTGGAAACATCATGGGATCTGCTGCTTCGTGCTCCGCTTTTCTTGGAAACGGAAGAATATTTTTCGGTAGCGAGGACGCGGATTCCGTGCTTACAGAATGGTTCCGGTCGACTTGTAGCGCCAAAAATTCGCGGCTACATTCCAGGCATGGAGCCGATGACCCTGTCGATGCATCTGAGGAAGACCTATCTGAAGAGGACATTTACGAAGATGATCTTTATTCAACTGGCCCCGAAGGCTCACTGCAGGCGCGCAGCTCTTCTACAGAGGGTTCTGCCTCCGGAATATATAATTCTCGGATGCATGACAGACTTTGCAATATTGGGCCCTTAAGGGATGTGACTTTGGGTAGATCTCACGCGGCTTTAGAATCCAAAGATCATAACGTCGACGATCACTCAGCAGACCTGGAGTTAGTCGCTGCTCAGTGTTCAGACGGAAGCGGCAGTTTGGTAGTCTTGAAGCGTGAAATTGATCCCCGTGTAGTCATCTCTACGAAGATCGACTACGCTGAGTCGATCTGGTCAGTCTCAGTGTCCAGTACTACCGGACGTCGAGAAAACAAAGAAACTCGTCGCTATGTGATAACTTCAAAATCAAAATATACTGATAAGGAAGAATCGGAAGTTTTTACTGTCGATGGAACAGGCTTGAAGCCTTTCAAAGCACACGAGTTTAACCCAAATGCTGATTTCGCTATCGATGTCGGGACCCTGGCGAACGGCACCCGGGTAGTTCAAGTCTTGAAAAATGAAGTCAGGAGCTATGACATTAGTGAGTCTCCTAATTGTACTTACGCCTATTGTACATTATGAATTATCCATGCCGCTGACGAACTAGACCTTGCTTTGGCTCAGATATACCCCGTATGGGATGAAGACACTAGCGATGAGCGAATGGCTATAAGCGCATGCTTCACAGACCCTTACCTTACTATCCTTCGGGACGACTTCTCCTTACTACTTCTGCAAGCAGATGATAGTGGCGATGTTGATGAAATTGCCTTAAGTGAAGAAGTCACCAACAAGAAGTGGCTTTCTTCCTGTTTGTATTGCGACAGAACCGGTATATTCAGCTTTTCAAGTTCAGCTACAGCTACAGAGAAAGAACACTCACGAAATGACATTCTGCTGTTCCTATTGAGCTCGGATTCCAAGCTTTTTGTATGCGAACTAGAAATTTCCCTTGCCTCGCTTAATGGAATTACCTTGTTTCTAACGGATATCTCCAGATGCTGCGACTTCCTGATCAGAGATTATTATCTGTTGCTGAAGGAGTCGATTGCCTGCCGCCCGTCCTGTCGGAGGAGCCGCCTAAGCGGTCGACTGCTCGCGAGACTTTGACTGAGGTTGTTGTTGCGAATCTTGGAGATTCATGGTGTAATCAACCTTATTTGATAGTATGACCTATTTCCCTTTCTGGTAAGACTTGTTTTTAATATGAGCGATAGCTACGGACCGAAAACGATGATCTTGCAATCTACAAACCGTTTAGAGTTTCCACGGAGGCACACAGCCTTCGCTTTTTGAGAGAGACGAACCATTTCTTGGCCAAACTTCCCACCAATGTTTCGAACCAACCCGAAGAAGGACAACAACGGTCAAGACCGTTGAGAATACTTCCTGACGTTGGGGGCTTTAGTGTAGTATTCATGCCCGGGGTCTCGGCCAGCTTCATTTTCAAAACGTCGACTAGCCCACCGCATGTTATTCGCCTCCGAGAGCGGTTCGTCAGGGGATTGAGTAGCTTTGATTACATCTCTTCTGGATGTGAAAAGGGCTTCATTTATGTGGATTCAAAAGTACAATTGCACCATTTTCTATTTGACTTCTCAATGCTAATGGCTACGCTTAGAATGTGGTTCGGATATGTCAATTGCCCGTCGAGACGCGGTTTGACTACTCATGGACTTTGAGGAAAGTTCCTATAGGAGAACAGGTTGATTGCCTGGCTTATTCTTCCTCTTCCGAAACATACGTTCTTGGAACTAGCTATAAGGCAGACTTTAAGCTACCAGGTGATGACGAATTGCATCCTGAATGGCGTGATGAAGGTGTGTTAAGCCATTTCGTTAGCCAGATACTTTCTAACGAGCATTAGTTATGTCTTTTTTCCCTAGAGTGGAGCGAGGCTCGATCAAAATCGTTAGCCCAAGGACGTGGTCTGTCATAGATAGGTATGGGGACAAGGACTTCAAATTATAAATAGTGACTGACATTTCCCTTCCTCAAAGCTATCCACTGGGCCCTACTGAACAAGTCATGACTATGAAGAACATAAATCTTGAAATATCCGAACGCACGCATGAGCGCCGAGATACAATTGTGGTCGGGACAGCATTCACTCTAGGTGAAGATATCCCTGCTCGTGGATGTATCTACGTTTTCGAAGTTATCAAGGTTGTCCCGGATCCCGACAGGCCAGAAATGGACCGCAAGTTAAAACTCATCGGAAAGGAGACGGTGAAGGGTGCTGTCACAGCCTTGTCGGGAATTGGTGGCCAGGGCTTCTTGATTATAGCCCAAGGGCAAAAATGCATGGTCAGAGGTCTCAAGGAAGATGGAAGTCTTCTTCCGGTTGCATTCATGGACATGCAATGCTACGTTAGTGTGGTGAAAGAACTCAAAGGAACCGGAATGTGCATCCTTGGAGACGCAATGAAGGGACTCTGGTTCGCAGGTTACTCGGTACGAAGAATCCCTCATCCTTCACCTGCATTTCTGTAATTGACTGACGGAATTTAAATACAGGAGGAACCGTACAAAATGACACTTTTCGGCAAGGATCCTGAATATCTTGAAGTTGTTACTGCGGATTTCCTTCCTGATGGCAAAAAGCTTTACATTCTGGTGGCAGACAGTGATTGCAATCTTCATGTGTTGCAATATGACCCGGAAGGTAAGTACATCGTGGCATGTCCTATCCTATATGATAGAGACGTTTGGAGTTTTGAATAATCTATACTTTTGCTGGACTTAATTAACCGAATTAGACCCACGCTCTTCAAACGGTGACAGGCTGCTCGATCGAAGTAAATTCCACACAGGCAACTTTGCATCAACATTAACGCTCTTACCTCGTACTGTCGTCTCTTCGGAGCTTTTGATGTGCGAGCCCGACGAGATGGATATTGACGGGAATATGCCACAGTACCAGGTCCTTATTACATCGCAGAATGGATCGATGGCGATCGTCACGTCCGTTCCAGAAGAGTCATATCGTCGCTTGTCTGCCCTACAGTCCCAATTGACGAACACTCTCGAGCACCCGTGCGGCTTGAACCCCCGCGCCTTCCGGTCTGTGGAGAGTGATGTTAGTGCCGGAAGAGGCATGCTTGATGGGAATATCCTATATCGGTGGTTGGACCTGGGGACGCAACGCAAGACAGAGATAGCCGGCCGGGTTGGTGCAAGTGAGTGGGAGATCAGGGCTGACCTAGAAGCAATTAGCGGAGCTGGCCTGGGTTACCTATGATATTACAAAAAGGAATATTTACTCGGGAAAAAATAATTGTATCGAAGGTATTAGTTTAATCTACCCCAATCCTGGCGACTGAAAATGTCATTTTCCAGCCAGAAATGTTGTTTACTTCAAACTCCATAAGTCACTACTTAAGCGACCGTTGACTCTAACCCCTGCAAACTAAGAAAATCGTATAATTTCATGCATCTATATGATGCCTAATCCAGTCTTCGGCCCTGCGCTCACGAAGTTTCGTAGCGATTCCAATCCTAGGCACGATACCGGTGGAATCCCACAGAAAGTAAACACGCCAACCGCTCCCATAGAATGAGACAAGAAAAGGGAATAGACACTTCAAGAAAGGGCAGAATTATATTATAACACTATAGAAGAACCCGCCAATGCTATAATATAAAACACCTGCAAGTTTAAGTCACAAAACGACTTGAAAGAATATCAAACATGACCATGACTTCATGACCCAAGAGGGATATCCCGTACTGATAACAATGATAAATAATAAATAAGACCAAAATAAAACCGGTCCAAGAAGACCAAAGGAAAAGGGGGGAGAAAAAAAAGAAAGAGAAACACCAAATTCCCATAAATCAAATCATGTACTCCATCACGCCCAGGGTTTGCCATTCCAGAACATATACACGTACATAAAAACTGGTTAGAACCGAAGACGCAGGGATCTTCTGTCAAGGGCCCATCCTGATAGGCGAAAACGGGTTCTTTCTTCGTTGAAGAAAGGGTGAAGGAAAAGAACGGAGAATGTCGTAGGGTAACGGAACGCGAGAATTCAAGCGGGAGAGAGGCCGAACAAGTTAATGACCTGCACTTGAAGAGAGATAGAGAGGTCAAAAAGAAGGGAATAGAGAGTGAGCATGTCCCATGGACACGCTCAAAAAACATCTTCTGCGGCAAAATAACGCTTGCTCCGACCCCGGCCCGCGACAAACTTCATATCCGGTATATTAGTATGATGTACAACGTGAGGTCGATATACCGCATCGACCGGGGGTTGCCAATCATCCAAACCCAACGGGAAGTATTCGTACAGCATATCGGCACTCTCATTAGAGAAGATAGAAGGTGCAAATGTCTGCTGCAAAGCTGAGGCACTGAAAAGGGGGAGAGAGGACGAAGGAGCACGAGACCGCTGTGACATGGAATGAGACAGCTTGCGAATTTTAGCCGGAGGAGCAGAACTGGATAGATTATGGTTATTATGATTATTATTATTATGGACAGGCTTCTGTGACGGTTCTTTGGAAGGAGGCGCGGTTGGCTTCGTCGAGTTTAGCTCTGCATTGATCACACCATTGCCACCACCGTCCTCATCATCGGACAGCGACAGGGAGATGGGGGCAGTCGTGATGCTCGAGTTGCGTTGGGGCTCCGTGGTGCGCGGCTGCTCTGGACTCGATTGCGGGAGCTGCACCCAATCTGGGGAGGGTTGTTCTTGCGAGGTACTACTACCTTGTGGCACCGATGCGTCTGGCGAGCTTCTCTTGGTGCCGGTCTTGCCTTTCGCTGCACCCTTGCTTGAGCGTGCCACGGATGCAGCCGTTGACGGTCTGTTAATAGACCCGGATGTAGGACCTTGAGCGATCTTTCTTGACGAGGCAGCACTCCCACTCAAGGGCAAGTCCTTACGGGACTGAAAGTTTCGAGGACTGCGACCACGGACGATTACTGGCCCGGACTGCACCTCACACACGGGGATCTTCGCGCCAGTCGACAAAGTCGCTACCACCTTCAGCCGGACGACAAAGTGCTGCTGCAACTCTTTCCTGCGGCCATTGTTGGCCGTAGCGACGCGGAACTGAAGACGCTTCCAAGCGATAGGAAATGTGGCATAGTCGGTATCGAGGTCTTGACCCGCCATGGTGTCTAACGGGATCGGCGGCGGCTCCCGTTCTACCTTGGGGTTGTTTTCTTCGACAGATGAGCCGTTGTTGGCAGCAGGAGTCTTCCACGGCACGGAAATGATCTTCACAGAGTTACCCTCGACAGACTCGGTCGCGGATACAGTCAGTTCTTGCGCGAGAATGGGGATACGATCGCCCTGGTCGGTCATGATATAGCGCAAACCACGGGGAATGGTGACCGAACCCGTGATCTGAAATAGATTGCGACGGTAGCAGGTTAGCTCAGCACCCTGTTCTGGAGGCGCATTCTCGTCTGGGGACATGGTCCAGGGCGACTCAGCCAGGAAGAACATGCCATGCAGCTGTGCCGACAGGGACAAAGACGCCCGTCGTAATGAGTAGTCAAGTAGCGCGAAGTTGTAGACGGGCATTGAGAAGCCGAGAAGTTTATTATTGCGATCGACTGACGACTCTGGATTCGGTTCGGGAGCAGTAGGTTCAAATTGCGACATCATGTCTGCGAAAGGACCTTCATATCCGGATGTGAGGCCGTTTAAGGGAACTGGTAGGCTGCCGCGCTGGGGAAAGGATAGATCATCGCCGCTGGAAAGCATGAAAGCACATGTTAATTACCGTACATGAAAGGTGGGGAGGGGGGGACTGAGGGAGAGGATATTTCCACACAGGAAAAACGCACCTTACAAAGGTCTCCGAGTCGAAATTGGAATGCTGGTCATGAAGGTCCATCCCAGGAATGGTACTGAGGTAGTCAGCGCCCTGCATGTTGCCGAGCGACAATGGGCTTGCTAGATAGGAGGGCATGGCCATGGTATCGAAGCCCTCCATGGCGAGGGAATGTTCTCGGGGGACCTGATGGTATCAATATACAGGGTATAGAGGCAACGAAGAAGGGGGGAGGGCGAGAAGAGGAATTTATTGATGTGATAAAAGAAGAAGGACGACCCTGGATACTCTGGAGAAGGGAACAAGGTTCGAGGGCCGGTCGGGAGCAGAAAGGCTTCCAAGACAAGCGGGAGAGGTGGTGCGGAGAGCGGGAGCGGCTAACGCTGTACTGTATGGTACTATGGATAATAATACTGTACGGTACGCACACAAGAGAGGATCAGGCAGAGGAAGAGGGGGAGCAGAAGGAGAAAAGGAAGCAGGAATGACAACAATAAGAATAATAACGACAGCAACAACCAGTAGGGCACATGGCCATAGTGGTTAGATGGTAGATAATAATGCCCCGATGGGACGACTGACGAGGAGATGATAGACTCCTCCTAGTCCTCAGTCAAGGCGCCCACACAACTTATCTCCGGAGTTGGCCCACTAGACCTGGCCTGGCTAGCACGTTTGATATGTGCCGCTGGAGATAGTCAACTACGCAGCACAATTGGCGCCGTCGCAGGACAGAACAACACTGAACAGACGCCTGTTCATCAAGGCCAGTGGGTCGATCGTGAGAGGTTGCGGAGAGCCGACGGATCAGGATTCGCGACAGAGAGAAGGCGAATGCCTCCCTTGACGACGCGCTATCTGCCTGCATCATGCATGCTGATTCTCGACTAGCGGCCACCGCCAGCCCACTAATGCAGATGCACGCCCATATTATCGTATTCCACGGGCGATCTGTCTTTCTAGAACCCGGAAAGAAAACCAAAGGAACAGCCCGAACGGTGGAAGGATCAACACGGCCTCCGTCCTCGCGATGATTATCACCTGTTATTCGTTGCTGGGCACCTCCCTGCCACGCATCTTGGTCATGGAGAGGCCGTCGTTCATCCGATGAGGCTGACCTCCTTTTCCATGCCGGCTTGAGCAGCAGAGCAGCACTCTGTGCGTCTAGTGCAAAGGCCCGACCGTCAGACCCTCCTTCGGTGTTGGCACCTGCTTCTTCGGGCTAGCGTGGCGTCGATACTCTGCGCCAGCCATGATCCTCGACGGTGGCTCTTTTTCGGCGTGCTCCGTGTCTATCCACAGTCTGTGTGTGGCGCTCTGCATCCATTCTCCCTCCTTCTTAGGTACCGCGCACAGCCAATCGATACCACAGATAGCAGAATAGCGGCTACTGTCGGCCACTGGCGTGCCTTGGATAATCCTCGACCTGCACCATTATGAACGGTCAGAGCGAGTTCCAGAAGCGAGATTCGATGATAATCATTCGATCCATTCGGGCGACGGCTCTGTGCTAGCCAGTCCCCTTGCCTCTCCGTCCCTCGCGTTGCCCACTGCACTCTTGTGTGGTTAAATATGCTCTAGCATTTATAATCACATGCCCTTCATTCTCATTCTCGTCTTGGAGGCCTTTTGGCACGGTACCTGAGTTAATTATTTCGTACTCAACACCATACTAAACAAACCCCGTAAATGATCATCCTGATTTAAGTTTTACCCAGCGAACCATAGTTAGATGGGGCAAAACTGGCGGAAGATCATCCTGGCTCAGGCCGGGTGATTTGTGATTCCGAGAAAACGCTCCGCGCAATGAGAGCCAGTCGGTCGAATCAAGTGCGCATCCAAAGAAAGCAAGCTTCCGGTCTTCGAATAGGCTTCGAGAAGGATACGAAGTCCCAAGTCACGCAAGAGTGGACTTTTGCTCCGGCGGAGACCGCTAGAACCCTTCTGGAAGTTCCTCGAGCGACGCCGTCGAACCTTGCACGTTGGTGAGATGATCTGATCCTGGGTGATTATGATATTATATTACTGTACGGATGGATGATGGACATAGAGGCGTCTTCCCGTGCGAAAAGCATCAACTCCAGTTCGCTACGGGCCAGATCGTACATTGCTGTAGTGTGCTTCATCCTGTCTGGAGTATTGTTATCTGTAATAGCCATCAATCCGATTCTCCACGGTTTAGTGTTTAATTAAACAACCTGCGCCACACACACACACACTCTCTCTCTCTCTCTCTCTTTCTCTCCCTCTCCTTGCCTTTCCCCACCAATCTCATCTTGGGGTGGATCAGGGCGGCTTTCGCGGGAGTCAACCAGAGACGGCGGACCTGTTCCAAAGACACCATAATTTTAATTCTCCGGATGGACTACGGAATCCGGAAATCTAGAATGTGTAGATCCATATGATAGATAGGGGATAATAATAATAATAACAGTAATAATAAGTTAATAACTACCATAGATATCATTACTATTCTGCGGCATCCGTTCATGAACTGTTTTCTCTGTTTTCTTTTCACGCGCTCGTCCTCCCTGAATCCACTTCAATTTCCTCTTGTGGACCCTGGCAAATAAGCCACAGGAATCAATTTCTCTCTCCGTGCTTGCCTGTTCGGGAGCTTCGATTCAAATCAATTTGCTTCGAAAGTAGGGCTTCCACTTGTCGGGGCAAGCTTACAAATTCAGTTTACGGAGTATTATTCCTTGAGTAAATCATAGTATCAGCGTGAGTCGAGGAAAAGAAAGACCCTGATTCCTGTCGATAAATCCGTTTTTTAATTATCATAAAAAAGATGTTACTGGCTGGCATAACAGTAAAATCAACTGCTATCATCATTATTGCTCAACAACCTAGTTCTCATTGCGCACGCATCATTAAGGTCCTGTATATCTCCCGTCGACTGCAGCTCTCAGTCCATAAGCAAAGAGATAGACCCGATCCTCGTCCCTAACTCTATCTGGAAGGGCCGGTTGAGGAAATCGCGTTCAATGACTACCTTGAAGTGCACAGAGGAAAACTATCCTGTCATTTAGAAAGTTGACGAGGCAGGATGTACTTCAATCCATGAGACCCTCCCCTGGTGAGGACGATAGCGCAAGATCGCGCATGAGCCAATCGAGCCAATCCACCCAATGAGTTCCGTTGGAAGGACTTGCCATTCATCAACAATAATGCAAAATCATACTCAACAAAGTGTCGAGAAGGTGGAAAAGTTAAACATAGATGGTTTGGTTTGCTATCCATGATATTGATCCTATGCTGGATGTAGACAGGTGTTGGCTCCAACGGTGAGAGTGCCGAAAGTAGAAATCTGAAAAATGAAATGGGTTAACGAATACAGTTGCATATATACACTGCGGATATCACTTATTGAGAATAAACTAAGGACCAGAAAGATGGAGAAGAAGCGGCTCGAAAAGGGGTTCACTAAATCTGTAGACAGCATTGGGGGTATGTTGCAACTAACAAAGCCAAAAGAAACACCAGGGGAAAAGTAACATTTATAAATCAACAACCAATCAGTCGCTCGCCGGACAGTTTGATCTATCATTATGTTTGAGTAGGCATCATCGTCCACGTTGCTGCATCACAGTTCACTTCCTCGAAGTTGTGTAGCATGCTGAAACCCATCCCCGACAGGCAATCAAAACTCCCATCGCCATCGATCTGTTTAGTTCGTTAGACTCGCGAGCCTTGCACGTAGCCCAGTGTAACTGAGGGGGAAAGAAAATATCACTTACGCAATCCAGAACAACGGCACCCGCACCCTGTCTACGAATCTGTTTGATACCTAGTAGAATCAGGCCTTGTATCAATGTTGCGTACTCGCCCACCAATGGTGAGATGACTGGAGAAGAGATTCCTCCCGCAGGCGTATTTGCTGCAGCAAGTGCTGGCATGAAGTCTGCCAGTGCTGATCGGTTGTTAAAGATCACCACACTGCCCAAAAGCGCTCCGTCATCCGGCCGCTTGGCTCTTATGATGGCACAATCTGGAGCCCCGTTCAATGCTATCTTGTATATATCCAACACTCCTTGCCGCATATTTGTCTTGACGTGGTCAAGTATCGACTCCGCATAGTCCCATCCGTAAACAAGGTCATACGTCACGTCCGCGCTTCCTAAGCCATTACTAAGACCCTCGGGCGGCGTCCAATTTGGCAGGCCGCGCAGGATGACGCTGCAAACTGGCCGCGAAAGAGCCGTGTTCCAACCCATGTTGGCAAACCACTGCCGCAACCTCTTGCGCTCCACAGGGTTGGCTGCAGGGATGCCCAAATATATACCGGGAAGACGAGTCCCAAGCTGAAACCTCTTCACACCTTTTGTCTGGACAAGTGTGCGCATGGCGCGATTGTGGAGTGAGTGACCGATGGATAGTTTCCGCCTGGAAGGGTCGACAATCAACGATCCGATGACAGCAGTACTCGTAGATCGAAAGAAGTATGTCGAACAGAACCCATACAGCGCCTGTGTACTACTGTTCCGTACCACAAAGTGTGCCTCATCAATATCTTCCCGTCGGAGCAAGAAATTCTGTGACCGTACGCCCACAAGCTCGGAGAGCTGGCCAAAGTCACTGTCCTGCCTGACTGCTTCCAACAAAGCATCCAGAGCGTCGGAATCCCTCTCCTCATTCCAACTCTCCACAAGCCAGTGCTGTCTGGACTGATGGGGTTTCTGACTGCGGCTAATGGAGCCCGGTAGTGTACCTGTAGGGGTTAGCTCTCCATAAAGAACCTTGACCAGCGCCTGAAGAGCCGTCTCGGTAAAATCGTAAGTGCAGACGTATGTGCCTATCGATGGCTCCATCGCAAAGTCGTAAGGCGAACTGACAGAGACCACAATCATAGGTTTTTCGCGTCTGCCACCGGATTGAGCCCATTGCGACTTACAAATCATGGAAACGTGCTTCGTGAAGCCGTGTTGATATAGATTCCTATTTGCATCGGCAGTGATAACGATAACTGCGCTAGCTCTGTCTATAAGATTTTCGTGAACAGGTCGAACACCGTTCGAAGTGTAGGAAGTATGTAGTACACGGCCGCTTCTTTGCCGCGCAAGCGACCTGCCAAACTCCTTAAAGACACTTTCCGCACTCAACAAAGAGGCCGTCCTATCCCAGGATGTAACATCATTCGCCAAGGTTAAGTGTTCGATCACGGAACGAGACACAGCAGACGCAGCCAGTGGCTTAACCAAGGGGGTTAGAAGCAACAGTTCTTCGTCTGGCTCGAGAATATTGGACAATGGAAGCCAGCCATTTTTATCACGCACAACAGTGATAGAGCTGTTGTAGGCTCTCGTTGAAAGGTTAGTATGTGAAGGCTGCATTCGAGTCAGTGAAGCAAGCCCCGGCGGATTAAGAGCCTGCTCCCAAGAGGTGCATTTTTTCTTCATCCGCAGAACGCGTTTCAGTGACTGCTCAATCCACTCTCTTCCAATGATACCGTTCTCCACTCCGAGTTTCAGACCGTTGATGGCTTCTTGCTGAATCCGGAATGACCTGCAGGAGAGCACAATATCACAGCCTGCTTTCTTCGCCATGACCGCACCGCCCCCAACGCCGATATTGTGTGTTAAAGCTTCCATCTCCAAGCACTCGGAAACCGCCACGCCGTCAAATTTCAGATCTTTCCGGAGCAGGTCATCAACTACCTGTTCACTCAGACAGGCGTGCATGACGTCGACACCGGATGATGACATCGCGACACCCCCTATGAGAACAGCATCCAGACTGTGAACGATAGCATTCCTAAAGGGGACCAAAGCGTTCAGACTGAGTTGGTCCAGCGACTCAGTGATGACGGGAACATCTGTCTGCGACCAAAGAAATTCGAGATTGCCATATGATGGGAAATGCTTGCCGCAAGTTACCAGGCCTGCCTCCTGATAGCCCTTCATGAACGCCACTCCATATTGTGATGCTTCTTGGGGATCATCACCAAATGTGCGGACGCCCAGTGGTTGGTTTCGTATGTTGGTCAAGACATCCAGGACGGGACCGAGAATCCAGTTAATACCTACGGCTTTTAGCTCCTGTGCAGTAGCCACTGCGATCTCATGAGCCAGTGATTTTGATCCAGTGGCAGCAATGCCCATTGAACTGGGAAACTGGCGGATATAGATTTCATCGAATAGACTGTTGACGCCGCCATTTTCTTGGTCCATAGCAATCAGTAAAGGTACAGGATGGCCGGCATCTCGAGCAATTGACTGTAGTTCGAGGATCAGATCGGTTGCCCCCTCTGCAGCTGTAGTAGTATTGAATTAGCATGTTGTGGTACATGGAATAGTAGTACTGCTGACGTTGATGAGAGGGAAGATGTGTGTAATGTAATGTGAAAGGACAAAAAAATAAATAAATATAAAGAATTGACGAATTAATTAAAAGAAGTAAATAGAAAAAGAAAACCAAAAAAAAGGGCATGGGTGGGTACATTTCAGATTTTTGGCAGACAGCAGAATCGAACCAATGTGGTAATCCTCGATTAGGGAGCGGACCTGAGGGGTGACAGAGGTCCCGTCAAACCCCATCATAAAAAGCTGGCCCATCTGCCTGTAGGCGAAAAAATGGATTCCAGGAATAGTCAGCGCGATGGTCATAGGCAAGTCAACAGACGATCGGACAGGAATAGAACAGCAGAGTGCTACTTCTCCGAGCGGATGCAACCCAGTAAGCGCGGTTGCAGCAGTTGCAGAATATATGTTGCAACATACCTGTCCAGGTCCTCCCAGCCAGGAGGAAGCGTGTCCTCCTGCAGGGCCATTGTGGCCCTTCAAGAAAGGTCAAGTGGAAACACAAATCCAATCAGGTCGGCCCCAGACAACATATGCAGCGGAGTGGGAGGGTTGTTGGCATTCACAGCTACAGTCAGAGCTTAAAGACGAGGATTAGCGTGTAGAAAGGGGTTGTGGGCGTTAAATCAAGCTTCGGGATGTTTCAAGAAGCATAACGCGCAGTTAGCAAGCAGTAGCTGCTACAGCACGAGTCTCTCGTTTGCGGTGCAAGAAAAACAAGGGGAAAAACAGAGCCGCCAGCTATGACAGGTCATAATACCCAAGGACCAGTCCGTCCTGGCATCGACCATGTGTTGACTGTTGGAGAACCGAAGCCGGGGCCCCCGCGGGCCGGCCTGGTCACGTGGTACATATCAGCGAGACGGTCCCATACGGCGCAGTACGCGTATCGTACATACGCATACCAGCGCCGTACGCAGCCCTATACTCCTTAGGGCTGCTCCGTCCATTGCCAGTTGGTGGTAGACTGCTGCTGTCTGTCGAAGCACTCTGTCCCAAGGTCGCCCACACTATTCATACTCCGAACTCATGCCAAATGAAAATTTTACCAGCGGCATAGGCTCAACCAGGTCGCTATCGTCAGCACCGTAATCTCTATAGCTTCTTATCCGGCCAATGGTGTCTGTCATGCATTCCGCGGAAGCTGGGAAAACAGGGTTGCACTTCTCCGAGTTCGCCGAATGCAACTGTGGAGCTTATCTGCAAGCAAGTATTGCAACGCCTCCTACGACATTGCACGACTGTGGTAGTGTGCTCTGCAAAACAGTGAACAAATTGTATCGACCGTTTACTCCGATTGACACATACCTCTGCAACATTGTATTGGCTTGTTCGATGGCTGATGAATCACCACCATCGATTAGGTTGTATACCTCGTGTCGTCTCGAGACGCATACAGCATACAGCGTATATGCAGTACGTCACCACCTTTTTCTGCAGCCACGACAATGCCATCTCAACGGCGGCTTTACAGTGCTGTATGCATCGTTCGACGACGAGACTCTTATCTGATTTTTTAGGGATACTTACTAGTACTACGTAGTACTATGGATGGGGTTCTCCAGCAGGAGATGTGGCGCATGATGGGTTCCGGTGATCGATGATATACCCCGATTACTCCGTAGGAATTCACCGTACCTGGCGAGAGCCAAGGATGGAACGATAGTAAACCTCAAGTAGTCTAGAATTAGATTAATTTTTTAAAATTATTTGAGCTGCAACACTACAATGCTAGTCCATGCGCGGGAACTCTTCCACGTAAAAAGGCCGTTGGGAGGCAACATCCATCATCATTCACTTTAGGCTGCACTCTTCTGCCTTTTTTTTAACACTCTTCTCTTCCCTCGTCTCTCTCAATCTTCACCCAATCTTCACCATCTTCGTTGCCATCCATCTTATAGCTCCTCGCTCTACTTTCTCCCATACCCTGATAACATTCCCGACTCAAGCTTATCAAGTGACGTATCCTTGCGGCCATAATGTATTCTTGCTCTCTCACATTGTTCTCTTTATTACTATCATGGGTGAGAATTCAGCTAACCATTTTCGTTTCATATAGGAGGGTGATTATTAGAGAAACTCCCAAGGAGGTGTCCGAGTACATCGCCGATTATATCATCAGTATGCCGTGACTGGCCGTATATCACCATTGAACAGAGAAGCGGATATAATTGCTAACCATCTCATTCCTTTTTAGGCCGCATCAAGTCATTCAAACCCACCGAAAGTCAGCCCTTCGTTCTCGGCCTTCCTACTGGCAGCAGCCCCGAGATCATCTACAAGATCCTTGTGCAGCGTTACAGGGCAGGTGAAATCTCGTTCAAGAATGTGGTGACATTTAATATGGTATCGTGCCACCTGCATCGTTTGTGTTTTCCTCCTTGATCTCTACTTTGACTAACCGGGACCTTATACAGGACGAGTATGTCGGGCTGCCTCGTGATCATCCGGAGTCCTACCATAGTTTCATGTATAAGAACTTCTTTTCGCACGTCGACATTTCACCTAACAACATCAATATCCTTGACGGGAATGCTCCAGACCTTGCTGCCGAATGTGCTTCCTTCGAGGCACGCATTGCTCGCTATGGTGGCATTGAACTATTCCTTGGCGGTGTTGGATCGGATGGTCATATTGCATTCAACGAGCCGGGATCTTCCCTGAGCAGTCGCACCCGTGTGAAAACCTTGGCTTACGACACGATTCTGGCGAACTCTCGGTTTTTCGGTGAGGATTTGAACCAGGTGCCTAAGAGGGCTTTGACTGTGGGTATTCAAACAATCATGGATGCCCGAGAGGTTGTCATTGTGGCCACTGGTGCGCATAAAGCACTCGCAGTGCAGAAGGGCCTGGAAGGCGGCATCAACCACATGTGGACCCTTTCGGCTCTGCAGCTACACAGACACCCGCTTATTGTGTGCGATCGCGATGCTACACTGGAGCTGAAGGTCAAGACGGTCAGGTATTTTGAATCAATCGAGGAGACTGGCACAGATGCACGAACCCAAGGCCCACCTCTCGTTTACAGACCAAGGACCTATGTTCCTGCGCCATTGGGCGTTGTCAAGACGCAGCAGCAGCCCACGCCGCTTGCAACGCCAGAGAAAGTGCCGAAGGACCTCAAGATCAACACACAGTTCCATCAGTCTATGGAGGATGATGAACTTACGCCGGACAGCATGTCTTCCCGAATTATCGACTCTGCTGTTGGACTAGATACATACCTTCAGGGCGATCTGAAATTCGACCCGATGGGCGCGAGAATCGCAAGTGCCAACTAAATAATTGATGAAAAGGATTCGGGTTATGCGGTTTTATTATTCTTTTCTTTCTTGGACTTTACTTATTCAACCTTGCGTCCCGACATGTGATAATCAGACGCATCCTTTATTTTATATTTTTTTATTTTTTTCCCATGTGGGTGCAATGGCTTTTGCTTTTCAATTGTTTCAATTTTCGGTACAATTTGCTTTGTTCATTTCATGGCAAAATAACACACGATATTTGCATATGTACGGAGTAGATAGGTTGATAGGTTTTATAATTCTTTTCCTTGCTATGCAGACATGTATTGTGCACGCCTGATTACAATAGGGTGTTGATATATTATGACATATTTGAATCTGCTCTGGATATGCTTAATAGTACTGGAGCCTTTGAATGTTACCTCTTCTCTCAGGAAAGCCAATATATAGAACACTTCCTTTATACCTACTACAAGGAAATCTACTGTAAACAGTCGAATAGGAGATCATGAACCGTGCCGTCATTGATTTTAACTAATGTGTCATCGGATATCTAACTACAACCTGCATTTATGGTTAATAGTAGTGTATGCTTATTTGATGTTAGCAAATTAACGTTGCATTGCAGTAATCAACCATGTAGACAAACTAAATATAGCTCAACGATAATATAGGAGACTGCTTTAGAATCATTAGGACTAATTAAGCCAAGGAATAATGTCGCTCTGATTAATATCATGGTATCTTTGTTAAAGTTTGCCTGGTCTGGCTTAGTCTGCACATTGTACGTATCTATATATACTCCGTACACCATGTTCCATTTTGGACTCTCTTCATTTCTTTGACGCTAGAAAAAAAAAAAAGGGCTACAGTTTTGCAAAAACAGTAGCAACAGCACCATTCATATCCACCAGGGTGCTCTTGTTTCGTACCCAGGCCTCGATGCCTTTGCGGCCATTTTCCACGCCAACGCCGCTCTTCTTCCACCCGCCCACGGGCATTTCGGCTGGGCTTTCTCCCCACGAGTTTACCCATGTAATGCCTGCTTGGAGCTGGTCGATAATGCGATGTGCAATATTAATATCCCGAGTGAAAACGCCAGCAGCGAGACCGAGTTCCGTGTTGTTGGCGCGGCGGACGGCTTCTTCAATGGTCTGATAGTACAGGATGGACATTACAGGTCCGAAGATCTCCTCTTTGACAATACGCATGTCATCTGTGCAGTCGGTGAAGATAGTCGGTTGTACCCAGTAGCCGTTCTCTAGGTCCTTGGGGACATTGGGTTTCCCCAGACCGCCATAGAGAAGCTTCGCTTTGTCCACCTCCAGTCCATGACGGATATATGAAGTGACCTTGTCGAGATGAATCCTGGAGCTCAAAGGCCCGAAGTTCGTTGCAGGGTCAAACAGCGACCCGGGACGCACATATTGCATCTTTTCCACGAGACGTTTCTCGAAAGCGGGTCTCATGCTCGCGGGTACGAAGACTCTCGTGCCGTTCGTGCATACCTGACCCGTACTGTAGAAATTGGCCATCATGGCACCATCAACGGCGTTCTCGAGCTCCGCGTCGGGGAGAATAAGCAGTGGGCTCTTTCCCCCAAGCTCCATGGTGACATATTTCATGTTCCCGGCTGCAGAGCCCGCGACCTTCATCCCCGTGGCCACTTGGCCGGTGAAGGAGACCTTGGCAACCAACGGGTGAGACGTCAGATATGCACCGACATCACCAGCACCGTTGACGACGTTGAAAACGCCGTCCGGAAGGCCAGCTTCCGTGTAGATTTCCGCCAGGGTCTGGGCATGTAGCGGAGTGAATTCACTAGGTTTGTAAACCATTGTGTTTCCAGCAGCGAGACAAGGAGCGGATTTCCACAGCGCACTATTTGTTTAAATTAGCATCCCGAAGTTAGCCTCAGATCTATGACATGATCCAATCAAAGCAGAAATTTCGACGTACATTTGAATAGGATAGTTCCAAGCCCCGATTCCCACGCATACACCCAGAGGGGCCTTTTTCGTATAGACCCAAGCATCCTCTCTCAACTGGGTTGTTTCACCATTGAGACCGCCACCGCCAACAAGGTTGGCATAGTACTCCAAGACATCAGCGCCGGTGACCACGTCAACGACGCTGGTTTCGGAGTAGGCCTTGCCAGAATCCAGAGTCTCGACGCGAGCTATATCATCATTCCTCTCACGAAGGATTGCGGCTGCTCTCTGAAGGATTCGGGCACGAACAATGGGGGGAGTTTGGGACCAGGAGGCAAAGGCACGGTCAGCAGAAGCAATGGCCGCGTCTATATCGGAATGAGAAGCGATATGAACGTCGGCCAGTGGGGTAGCATCTGCAGGATTGACGGTCTGGAAAGTCTTTCCAGAAGAGGCCGGACGGGGCTTTCCGTCGTAGTAAAGGAGACGAGAGGGGAAAGGAGGAGAAGAAGCCATGATTGAATTGATTCACTGTGTTTGAACCAAGGAGAGGAGGAAGAAGAAGAAGAAGACAGTCGGTGATGATAACAACGGAGACGATGACGGTGTGGTGTGGCTACTAGTGCTGGAAAAGTTTGGTAGTTTCATCCATTTTATTACTCCGTATTAATTATGATTATAATAATTATTATCATCCATCAATGCAAGGACGGATTCTTTCGCCTTTTTTTGCATATTTATCATGGCCTGTATAGAAAGTCCCCAAGCAGGCAATGCAACCCGGACAGATAGAGAAAATTTTTTTCTTTCTTTTTCCCCGAGAAATCACTCCATACTTTTGGCTGAATTTGGCTGAAATTTCTCCATTATTTTTTTTGGAAGATTGTGCATATCATTATATCGCCGCTGGTTGGCAATGACGTAGTGCATAGTAACCAAGGTCCGTCGCAGAGCAATTCTTCTCTTCTGTTCTCCGGAGCACAAGAGGGAAGAATCATATGATTTGCCATTTGCCATTTGCATTGCAGAAGAGAAAAATGACTGGAGTCCTGCTGTTATTCCTGCGTTGATCCTCGCAGAGTCCGCGGACCCCGTGGAAGACTGGTAGCCCCGCTGGATGAGCGCATCTCCCGCCGTATCTCCACCGTCCTGCATCTGCGACAGGGAAAAAAAGAAAGACTTTACCCTGGATGGATGCACTTATATAGATTCTCTGGTTCCCGTGCTTCCGTTTCTCCCCCAGCTCAACCCCGTCTTTTCCTTTGCCATTGGGCCCGTCTTTGCTGTCAACCAGCTTGATTTTCTCTCTGTATTATCCCATTCACCATGGCTACCACCTCCGATCTCCCCGCCGGCGATGCCAATAGCTACGACTATCTCATCGTCGGCGGCGGCACCGCGGGCTGTGTCATTGCCAGCCGGCTGGCCGAGTACTTGCCCAACAAGCGCATTCTGCTCGTTGAGGCTGGTCCCAGTGACTTTATGGATGACCGTGTGCTCCTCCTGAAGGAGTGGCTCAGCCTGCTTGGAGGCGAGCTTGATTATGACTATACCACTACAGAACAGCCCATGGGTATGTGGACTTGTTCTCTCTCGCGCTCTCTGTATTCTACAATCTCCGTGCTCTAACCAGTTACACCAACAGGTAACAGCCATATCCATCACTCCAGGGCCAAGGTGTTGGGTGGTTGCTCCAGTCACAACACCCTCATCTCCTTCCGCCCCTTCGAATATGACTGCCGCGTTTGGGAGAAGAAGGGTTGCAAGGGCTGGTCTTTCCAGACCATGACTCGCGTGATTGATAATCTCCGCAACACTATACAGCCCGTCCACAGCCGTCACCGCAACCAGCTGTGTAAGGACTGGGTCCAGTCCTGCTCGACTGCCATGAACATTCCCATTATCGACGATTTCAACAAGGAAATCCGCAGCAAGGGCGAGCTGACGGAGGGTGTTGGCTTCTTCTCCGTCTCATACAACCCGGATGATGGCCGACGCAGCAGTGCCAGTGTCGCCTATATCCATCCCATTCTGCGTGGAGAAGAAAAGCGCCCGAATCTAACCATCCTCACAAATGCCTGGGTATCCCGCGTCAATGTCAGTGGGGATGTCGTCACCGGTATCGATCTCACACTGCAATCTGGAGCCAAGCGAACCCTGCGGGCCAGGAAGGAGACCATCCTGTGCGCTGGTGCCGTCGATACCCCGAGGCTCATGCTGCTTTCTGGACTGGGACCCAAGCAGCAGCTGATCTCTCTAGGAATCCCTGTGGTGAAGGATATTCCTGGAGTTGGCGAGAACCTCCTTGACCATCCCGAATCTATCATCATCTGGGAGCTCAACCGCCCCGTGCCCGCGAACCAGACCACCATGGATTCCGACGCTGGAATCTTTTTGCGTCGGGAAGCCCCTAATGCTGCTGGTGACGATGGCCGGGCTGCTGATATCATGATGCACTGTTACCAAATCCCGTTCTGTCTCAACACATCTCGTCTGGGATATGATACTCCAAAGGACGCCTTCTGCATGACTCCCAATATCCCTCGTCCACGTTCTCGTGGCCGACTCTACTTGACATCTGCAGACCCCAATGTCAAGCCAGCTTTGGATTTCCGCTACTTTACCGATCCCGAGGGCTACGATGCAGCCACCATCGTCGCCGGTCTTAAGGCCGCGCGAGAAATCGCCAAGCAGGCGCCATTTAAGAACTGGATCAAGCGCGAGGTAGCTCCGGGCCCCAAGGTCCAGACGGACGAAGAGCTGTCTGAGTATGGCCGTCGCGTCCACCACACCGTCTACCACCCGGCAGGAACCACCAAAATGGGAGATGTGACCCGGGACCCTCTTGCCGTCGTCGACCCTCAATTAAAGATTCATGGCTTGAAGAATGTTCGTATCGCAGACGCCGGCGTCTTCCCTGAGATGACCACCATCAACCCCATGGTGACCGTCTTGGCTGTCGGAGAACGGGCGGCCGAGTTGATCGCCGAGGAAGCTGGTTGGCGCCGTGAGCAGCCAAAACTGTAATCTATTTTTCTTTTCTTTTTTTGTCATGATACTTCAGCGAGGCATTTTCTTTCTTTCTTTCTCATTGTTATTCTATTTTTATACTCAACATCATTGTGAATGGGAAAATGAAAGCGGAGCCAAATAGAAGAAAAATGCATCTTTTGGTTGTTGGCGAGGCGCATTGAAATGAAACAGAAAGTATTATATATTTCAAGTTACATAACGTAATCGGACACCGAGTGTCCCCCCTTTTCCACGATAGCTAGTACGATAATTTTATTATTTTATCAACTACCTCTACCACCCACACCATTGCCATGGAAGATAAATCTTATGAAGGGCGAATTCTTTTAGCCCTTAATGCATTCAAAAAGGGTCAATATCCATCTATCCCAAAGGTTGCAGCAGCATTTGATGTCAATACAAAAACTCTCCAAAGATGGTTGAAAGGGGTCTCTGCCCGTGCAGATACAATAGCAAATTGCAGAAAGCTATCAGCAACTGAAGAATCTACTTTTTCAGCATGGATACTTGATATGTGCCAACATGGTTTACCTCCAAGAATTGTGACTGTCCAATATTTAGCAGGATTATTATTGTCTGCACAGCTATCCTCTACTGCCTCTGCTTCCCTTAGTGAAAAATAAGTGAATCAATTTGTTAAACGCCATCCAGAGCTTCAATCTAAATATACTTGAAAATATGATTATCAGCGTGCAAAATGTGAAGATCCAGAGCTTATTCAGAATTGGTTTAAGCTTTTTACCAATGTCCAGCAGAAATATGGGATTCTACACGAAGATATCTACAATATGGATGAGACTGGGTTTCAAATGGGTGTTATATCAACTGCAAAAGTTATATGTGGCTCAGAAACAAGGGAAAGCAAAGCAAAGGAGCTACAACCTGGGAATAAAAAATAGGTGACTTCAATTGTCTGTGTTAATTCTACTGGATAGGCTCTACCTCCACAGATTATTTTTGCTGGAAAGAAACATCAATCTCAATGGTATTTCTCAATTCTACAAGACTACCGGATTAGCTTAAGCAAGAATGGATAGACAACAAATGAGCTTGGTTATGAATGGCTCCAAGAGCTCTTTGAAAAGCATACAGCTTCGCGAACCAAAGGCAGATATAGGATGTTAATCCTTGATGGCTATTCAAGCCATGTTACTGCAGAATTTGATAAATTCTGTACAGATAGAAGGATTATTCCTTTATATATGTCTCCACATTCTTCACATCTTTTACAACCACTTGATGTCAGCTGCTTTTCTCCCTTGAAGCATATTTATGGCCAAAATATTGCAGAAATGATGCAAAGAGGAATCCATTCAATCTGCAAAGATGATTTCTTATTTCTTTATCCTTCAGCTCATCAATGTGCATTATCATTATTCAATATTCAAAGTGGATTTACAGCAACTGGATTATTTCCTTTTAGTCCAGAGAGAGTGCTTGTGAAACTCTCTATTAAGCTGAAAACACCAACACCACCATCCACAGCCTGCAGCAACAAATCATTTGGATCTGGGGAAACACCAGCAAATGCTTATCAGCTTGAGCAACAAAAACAGTGAATCCAACATCTTAAAAATAATGAGATATCCCCTTCCATAATCAGCCAGGCAATGGATAAGGTGATCAAGTGCAGAGATTACAATGCAAAATGCAATTTTATTACAAAATAAGGTTCAACAGCTCTGTACAGTCCAAGAAAGAAAGAATAAAAAGAAAAAAGCACCTCAAAAATTCATTCAAGATGGAGGAAGTCTTACTGGTTTACAAGGCCAGCAAAAAGTTCAGCAGATGGAAGAGGAATTACTTCAACAGCAATCATCTCAGAGACAGCGGAAGCTTGTTAAATGTAGTAATTGTGGTCAGACTGGCCATAACTGCTTAAGATGTCCTGTTAAATAGCCTCACATTATTTTATATATATATAAATATATTGAATTAGTTGATAATTCTACAGTTCTACGAGCCTATAGCTATTTCCATGGGCCTAGCGAAAAATAGGGACTCTCGGTGTCCGATTACGTTAGTTACATTACATCCAACTTATGTAAGGTGATTAGGTCTTATTAGAAAGAAACGATGATAGACTGTGGTTACTATACATTCTATTTCATCTTATAATTTATTTCTATCCATAAGAATACATATTTACCTAGTTACATGATGCATTTCTATCATTAATATCTCACTAACCCTGTAAAAACTATGGCAAATTAGGACAAAAAAAAAAAAAAGAGCGAAAAAGAATGGAAAACGCCATTTGACTCAAATCTATCAAAACAAGAACCTTGCAATTTTTTCACCCACTTTCACCTTAATTCTTCTCACTATCGTAGACCTTGACTCCGAACTTCCATACTTGATCAACAGTCAGGGTATGCCCGGAGAACGAATCGAATTTCTCTCCGAGCACGACGAGGTCGGCATCAGCCCCGCTCTGCAGGGTACCCTTGATGCCCTCCAAGCCTAGCATGCGTGCGGGGGTAGCTGTAACGGCATTTATGGTCTGAACGGTTGAGGCATTGGTCCATCGACGGAAATTATTAACACATTCGATCAAGGTGGCTGAACTACCAGCGATCTTGTCGGAGCCTTCCAGTGTCAATCGTGAGCCATCCTTGATGATCCGATCACCATTGGTCCAGTCATAGACGCCGTCTGGCAGGCCGCAGAGTTTCATGGCATCCGTAACGAGAATTAGTCCCTCTGGATGCGCGTTGTAGGCGATTTTGATAGAGGTTGGGTGGAGATGGATTCCGTCTGAGATGATACCGTAGAACGGGCGGGGATGGTCAGTCTGTCCCAGAAGACCGAAGATGCCGGGATTTCGATGATAGAAGGGCCGCATAGCATTGAACAAATGGGTAACCATGGTTGCGCCACGTTCGACGGCTGCGAGGCCTTGCTCGTAAGTGGCGTCTGAGTGTCCAATTGAGTAGACGATACCGCGGGAGACGAGCGAAGATACATTGTCCATCATGTTGCCGACCTCAGGCGCTGCAGTGATCATCTTGATTGGGCTCCGAGTAGCAGCTGGTACGCTCTCGGATAAATTTTCTTTACCGTAACATTCAATGACATCGCTGAAGGTCTGAGCAGCACGAAGGACTTCCGGTTTATGGATTCCGTTACGTCGGAGGTTGATGAATGGGCCTTCAACGTGGGCACCTAACGACTCTGCACCGTCTTCTGCGCGACGGGCATCTCCAGATGGACCCAAGGATGGTAAAACCTGAGAAAGGGGGAAAGAATATTAGTAAGGAAGACTTTCAGCGGAGCTGTGAGTGTTAAAGCTTCATACCTTCCAGTAGACCTCTGCAGTCGAACTAACGACGGTAGGCAGATAGGATGTCACACCGGTCTTGATCAGCTCCCTATTAACTTCGCGCAAACCCTCGTCATACTGTTTTTTGGAGGCTTGAGGAACGGAGAAATCGAAGCCATGAGCACCATTCAATTGAGCCTCGATAAAGCCCGGTGCAAGGATGCGGCCTCCAAGATCGATGACTTCATCGGGGGAGAGGTGTAGCTCGTAGAATGCTTGCTGGTCTTTAACGATTTTACCAGATACGGAGTCGATCCAGAGGTCCTGCTCGATGAGCTTGTTGTCGTTGATGATGCGGCAGTTGGTGAATTTGGTGATACGAGGCGTTGAAGCAGTCTTGCCTGGCATGACGAAAGCGGGGGTTATACCTGATTGATAAGAGAGATGAGAGGAAGATCTAATAATCAGATAGTCCAAGTCAAAGTTAGTTAGGAATAGCAGAGAATATTTAATGAGAGAAGACAAGCTGCAAAGCAAACGATAGAAATAACATGTAAAGTGACAAGCCCAATAATAATATACTCCGTAGGAAAAAAAGCATCTGAGATACCAGAACGATCGAGTTCGGAGTACGGAGTAGAGTACCTAGGTAGCATGGAGTAGACTAGACATGCTCTGACAGGTTGCCATCCTCGTCCTGCAGAGTCACAGTCTGCAGATGTGACGTCAATAGTCGACGGGATGCCGAGAAATACGACATGGACGGTTGCTTCAGCAGTTCTGCAGCCGAAACACGCCGGGCATACTCCGGAGGCGTTGAAGATACATGCAACGGAAATGCAGGAGTTGCCGCTTTGGGCCATCAGGGCTAGTCACGGACTGTGACTTACGGTATGGTATCATACTGTATGGTATGTAACAATGGACACAGGGTTACATACAGACGGATTAGTAACACGATGCCTGAGGCTGCTTTCTCCATCCAGTGCTGCACCGCTGCTACGCTACATATACACTCCCCACGGAGCCCACTCAGCATGATACAGGAATATTGCTGCATGCAATATTCGTATAGTTATCATCTGCATCATCTAATGCACCTCGAATGCTCACTGAGAACTCCCAATTCTAGTTAGAAGAACTCCTGCTTCGTGCTGAGCTTGCTGGCCCAGCTGAGTCTGACGGGCTTCAAGATTTCCAAATTAGGAGCTGGCTTGTGCTAATGATAGAATGCCAGACAGACAGACCGCTGGCCATCGTCCATGGCTTCGATCTACAAATACCCACAGTTCATCCTCCAGTTGATCTCTGCTGATAGCATCTCCGACAAGTGTCCATTCCAATTAATGTCAGATATTATCAATTCAACTCAGCTATCTCGCTCAACTACGAAGTGCTCCACGTCACATCTGGGAACTGCTTCAATGTTTCTCTTCAGGTATCATTCATTCATCGCCAGTGTCGAGTGTCGAGTATCGAGTAGAACATGTAGAGATAAGTAACGAGTGATGGACGCATTGCCTGTCCGTTGGGACCCTTTTTTTTTTTTTTTGTCTCAAGCCCTCCATTCCAATTGCCTCACTTTGGATCTTCCATCTCTCTTTATTGTCTACTGGTTGAGGGCGAATTTGTTTCAGCATTCTTCATATCGCGTGACCAGCTCTCGCAACGCCTGAAGATCCTGAAGATCCTGAAGATCGCACAAGTGGACTCTTCCCCCAGAAATAGTAAAACAATAGTCTGTCTTGATATCAAAGTGAGTTCAGGGTCTTCTTCTCAATCATCATTTATTTACGTTATCCCTCTTTTTTTGTCATTCTTCCATCCAACCAACTCCTTTCACGGTACCCTTTTTTGCCTCTCTCCTGGACCCACCAGTAATCGATCTCGCCCAAGCAGCTAATCCACGTCAGGAGTTCCTCCATTTCCATCAGCGTCATGAATGCTACAAAGGCACAGAGCATCAGTACTGAAGCCGAGACCAATGAAGCCGTCAATGCTCCCGATGTAGAAACTGGTGAGGACCATACCGCCACGGGAAAGCCATGGATGTATAAGCCCATCAAGATCGGCCCGCTAGTGCTGCCTTGGTTTGCGTCGCCTGAGACTCAGCTGGTGTTGGTGGCATTTGTCTGTTTTCTCTGCCCGGGCATGTACAATGCTGTCAGCGGTCTTGGAGGTGGTGGCCAGGTGAACATGCGCGATGTCAGTGATTCAAATACAGCTTTATACAGTACCTTTGCAGTCGTCGGTTTCTTCGCCGGTTCTATTGCCAATCGGATCGGTCTCAAGTTGACCCTTTCCTTGGGCGGCTTTGGCTACTTTCTATATGTCGCGTCGCTTCTGTCCTATAACCACAACCAGAATGCCGGTTTCTTGATCTTTGCAGGCGCCCTGCTTGGTGTTTGCGGTGGACTGCTCTGGTGCGCTCAGGGCGCCGTCATGATGAGCTACCCACTGGAAAATGAAAAGGGAAAATTCATCTCCATTTTCTGGGTAATCTTTAACCTCGGTGGTGTCATTGGAAGTCTGGTAAGGATGGACACATCCTTCTGCTCTTCACTTTTCTTTCCTTACATCTCGCTGATGTATTCTGCCCATCTAGATCCCCCTGGGTGAAAACATGCATTCCACTGCGGGAAGAGTCAATGATGGAACTTACATCGCCTTTATGGTTCTTATGGCGGCTGGATTCATCCTCGCTTGGGGCCTGTCAGAGTCCAAGTACGTCATGCGTCGGGATGGATCTCGTGTCATCGCTATGAAGCATCCCACCTGGAAGTCTGAATTCATCGGTCTACTGGAGACGCTGCGTAGCGACTACTATATCATCCTGATGTTCCCCATGTTCCTGGCCAGCAACTGGTTCTACGCGTATCACTTCAACAGCGTCAATGGGGCCTATTTCAACATCCGCACCCGGTCGCTCAACAGCCTGCTTTACTGGCTTAGCCAAATGATCGGCGCTCTGCTCTTCGGCCAGACCCTCGACTTAAAATGGTTCTCACGTCCTGTCCGAGCTAGGATCAATTACTTTCTCCTGCTGGCAGTCACTATGGGAATCTGGGGCGGAGGCTATGCTTTTCAGAAGCAGTATACTCGTGAAACGGTGAAGGCAACAAAGGATTTCACCGATAGCGGCTACGTTGGACCCATGTTCCTCTACATGTTCTATGGATTTTACGATGCTGCCTTCCAGACATGCACTTACTGGTAAGTTCGGGGCTCCAGCATAGCCGATGTTACATCAAGATCATCTCCGTTGACTCTGTCATCTTCCCTGGAAAAAAGGTTCATGGGCTCTCTCTCCAACAACAGCCGCAAGCTGGCGAACTTCGCCGGATTCTACAAGGGTATTCAGTCTGCAGGTGCTGCAGGAATGTGGCGGTAAGTCTAGCGTTCAGACAATCCAGCGGATAAATTACCTTACAATGCTAACGGTGTATTTTTTAAATAGCATGGATGCGCAGAATGCAAGTTTCATGACCGAATTCGCTTCCTGCTGGGGCCTTCTTATGGGAAGTCTCGTAATTGCAGCGCCTATTATCTTCTTCAAGGTCAAGGAGCATACTGATGTCGATGGCGATCTCCAGTTCTCCGATGAGACCCCTATGGAAGTCCTGGGTGCTGATACCGCCGACAAGGATCAGCTTGATTCACAGCCGGCTTGCGAGAACGAGAGTGTAACAGTGAAATGAATATTAGAATCTTCGGATTGGGACTTGCATGGACGATGAAGCGGGATTCTATTTATTTGACTTGTCTTATTCGGCTGGGTTTAATTTATCTCGTCTCAACCGGAGTCAGGCGCATCTGGAGCTCTGGGAATGGTGAACGGCATCTACCTGGTCTTTACATTGTGATCTATGCATTGGAGAAGGTATATAAGAATTCCAAACTGAACATTGCGACAATCAATGGTATCGAGCTACACAAAGTTCATCCACACATTGACCTAGATATGACAGAAGAATCATTGGAAAGCAAATTGATAGTTCTGAAGCAAACCAAAAAGTCTACTTAGCCTATCTAATGATTCATTCATTTATTACACGGAATCAATCTCGGGTTACTTCCGCCATCCATGTGTATCCATATCTATATTCATGCCTTGAATTGAATTGAAACGGTAGACCTGGCGAGTTAGGTAGTAACAGTAACATCTCCATTGAACCTACGGTAGTATCGTTTTCGTGTTCTAGTAACTGTTAACTCCACATCTCCACAGGATACCAGCACCAGCACCAGGGCTGTGGGATAGGTTAATAGATATCCATCCGTAGCGTTCCTATCTATCTACTATGATGCATGCATACCTACCTATTTGACAGGTGGATAATGATCCGATAGATATTATGGTGATAGACACATGCATGCACCGGTAACATTCAATTCAGATTAATTATCACCTTTCAATGTTGTTTTGATTATGTGACAAGTAAGATGCGATATTTACTGTATACGTCTATGAAACGAAGGCTGAATATTGATACCTTGCATTCTTCTGCAGTGTCTGATCCTCAACTGCCATGTATTTTTTTGTCTTTTAAATTAAAAAAAAGGCAAAAGAAGATATATAATTCAATTCCAATTTGCTCTCAACCCGTACCGATCGCTACGGAGTTCAGTTCAATCTCGGTCGACTTCTACTTCAATTTCTCCAGCACCGGTCTGGCACCTTTCTTCTTTTCTCTCTGCTCTCATCTCATCTCTTCTATTCCGAAAGGATGGATAGTTCCGAGTCATTACATAGTCTGCATCGGCTTCGATGTCTCCAGATCAAAACTCTTTCCAGATATCTACTTGTGTGCACCTCGATTGTGTAACATCTCATCCATTGAAGAAAGAACAGTATTCACATGACCGTTATCCAACTAAGGAAACCTTTGCAATAATTGGAAAAACCGCCGTTATACGAAGGATATATACATATACGCCGTTGCACTCGTCATCGACCTCGGAAAACAAAGATAATAATAATAATAATTCAAGTAGAATGAAAACTATTTACTTGAAAAGAAAGGGGCAGGAAAAGAAAAAGATAGTCACGAATCAAGACTCAGCCCGAGTTTGGAGTCAACGTCAATATGACTTGTCTCGGATTGCAGACCATCTGTAGCCGCATCCATCAGGCCGGTCGTACAGTCAGCATTGAGTGTTGCATCTCCCAGTCCAGCATAGGAAATGTTACCCAAGTCGAAGCCGTAGACCTTGCCGTTTGGCCCGTCCAATCCATCATCGGCCGCAAACAGGTCGGCGCCAGCTTCATCAAAATTAATGAGCGCGTCGAAATCATTCTGCGTCACCTCAGCCTCGTTAGCCAGATCCATAAGTTCATTTAAGCTCATGTTCGGATCGTCTTCGTTTGGAATGCTAAAAGCTTTGGGCTGGTAGTCCGGGTTGATGTTATTTGTGCTACCATTCTCACTGCCCTCGGAACGTGGCGGCGTCGAAGCGAAAAACATGTTCGTTTCGGGTACTTGCGGTACGGTCGATGCGGGTGGTTGTTTGGGGTAGGTGAGGTCCGGTAGTTTTTGCGCCAGGGAATCTGGCGGGGGCGTCAATGCGTTGGCTCGCATCGTCGTATCGAATCGGAACTGGCTGTAGTCGGGCTGCACCTGTGGTGGCACATCCGACTGCGGAAGATTAACTTGGATCCCGGCCTTGCGAATGGCAGCTTCCAAGAAGGATGTCGCAAAGTCGGCAGACGCGTAGATCTCCCTTAGTCGCTGGAGAATCCGCATGCATTGATAGAAGCGGTGGAGACTGGTCATTCGGACACTCGGATCACTTGCCTTGATGTCAAGCAGGTGGATGATGACGGCGGGAAGAATTACCGTCACACCCGTGGTCGGAAGGAATCGAGTCAGATCCAGATTATGGAGGTCCTGAGCGACATTGGTGATTTCCACCGCAGCGAACCGCACCTTCTTCCGAGACGTCTCCTGTAGCTCCGCATCAACAGACGGAGTTGGCATGGCTGGCAGTACCTGGGGACGGTGGAGCGCGCTTGATGTTGAAAGATAGATCATTTTGAGCAGAGCCCGATGGGAATGCAATACCTCCTCTGCTTCTGTAAGCTTGAAGGACATGCAGGGGGCATATTGAATCTGAGGGGGAATATTGGCCAGCCAATCCTCCAACTTTTGGTCGCAGCGTCTAACTTCGATCGCTTCCGCTGACGACTTCTTCGGGACCAACATCATCGTAGTCTCCATTGTTCCGCCAAATTTGTGGCTCAAAACCGAGTATTGTGCTGATAGCACGCGGCTGATGATCAGGCAGAGCTTGGATTTCTCAATGAACATGAGGGCGAGGTGTCTCTGGTGATCCACATTGGTAAGAATCTCCGAGTTTCCGACCATATTGACAACCTCCGGTGACAGGGATTTAAATTCGAAGTCGTCCAGAGTCAGCATGGGGACATCACAATCATCGTCCTTGATGCGCATAGGGCGTCTCATCCCCAGCGCAATCAGACGGTCCCGACAGTAGGTGCTCCACCAAATCCGTTTCCACAGATGCTGGCGCTGCACATCCATACGCGAGTTGGCGGGATCGCGATGCAGCCCGATGGTGTGTGCGAGCGACAAACTCACGCCCATCCAATGCCAGGTGTCTTTCTGGTCATCCGGCGTCTCGTACCAATGGGTCATCAATAGCAGCGACTGCACAAGGGATATCCGGTCCACTTCATAGTCGAAATCATATAGTAGCCTGGCGCGTTGGAAGAATAATTTCCGAGCAGATTTCCTGGTAGAATAACCGGCGGCCTGAAGGTGTCTGAGGTCGACAAAGGCAGTACCAGCAAACATGACAGCTTGGAACAGCAGAAGGCTCAGGCGATGAACCCCATCATTTGCAACGATTGTCTGAAGGAAATCTTCTAGATTCAGGATAGGCAAGTATGGATGTACGTAATGCACGAAACTCTTGAGTAGCTCATTCCGGAGGTTAAGGTCTGGCAGGGTCAATGCGCCCTTAGCCGCTAGATAGTCAATGTCCTCTTTCTGAAAGCGCTGAGGAAGTGGGCTGATATAGTCCGGTAGCAGACCGCCGGAGCCAAAGGTAGAGAAGGGCGGGGAGTTCATCAATGGTCGTACAGGCGAGGTTGGATGAAGAGGAAGGTTGGCGGGAGCTGAAGGACTGGCGACCGACTGTCCACGCTGGCAGTCCTTGGAATCGATGCGACGAGCCTGGCTTTGGTCTAGTAGGTGTTATTAGCAATGGAGAAAGAGAGGGTATCTGCAGCGAGTACGAACAGAGAAGATGCGGCATATGTTGGCATTGATCGAGTTTTACAGAGTTCTGAGGAGAAGCCGGAGAGATGACGGGCAGTCCATCTGCTGGTCTTCCGAAGAGGGAGCCATTCTCGTCGGACGGACAAGTAGACAAGCCAATCGAGTTGGTACTCTCTACTTCCATACGAGACTTCCTGAGCAGCAGCAAAAATTGGCAGGTTAGAAAGGGGATTGGAGTTGGTACGTGATAGTTTTTGACATGGACTAACTTTCTGCGTTTACTCTCGGTAACAACACACTCTACCTGGTCCAGACGGCAATTTGTACAGGGAGAGCCACTCTCTACCACGTCGCAGCGTACTTTGCGGGCTCGACAGCAACAGCATGCCTTGGAAGCTCTCCTTTTCACGGGGCGATTGCTGGAGGAAAGGCCGGCAGTGGAAGCCTTGCGCTTGCTCTGCAGGTCGGATTCCGTTGACGGCGAATTGACGACAGCCATTGTAGCAGTTGTGAGGAAGAAGCTGGGTTAAGCGATGGAGGTAGAAAAGAACATGTGTAGCACAATATATGAGGCAATGGGAGTGAATGTACTGAGAGTATAGGCGGTAGTAGTAGGAACAATAAGGATCAAGGCGATTAACACGAAAGGGAAGAGCGGAGATAGTTCTTTTTTTTTGAGGCTTTTTTATTTTATTTTTATAACCAGGAGAAAAAAAAAAAAAAAAAGGAAAGATATATGTATCCCTGGGGCCTGCAAGGGGATCGATTATAAAAAAAAGGACCGGGGACGCGTTGGAGCAGTGGGTTGTTTAAATAATGGCGAGAAGCTCAAGCGGCAAGCCCCAGATCCACCGCAGCGATGATTGCCGCCCCAGGATTCAGCGGGAGAAGAGAATAATGATTCTACAGGGACACTTGGAAGTTAGTTAATACAGACGGTCCGGCCAGTTCTGTGGGGAGCGACTCACGCTGCAGCAATAGTCATAAGCGCAGCGTCGGCGGAGAGGAAGACGACGCTCAATATGCTTCGACCTTCTGGGCAACCGGGGAGGATGAGCTAGCCATGTTTGGTATAATATAGTGGAGCCCAGTTCCGCTAGGGGCTAGCTCGAACGTGGTTTTAGGACCCACCCTCGAGGGATCCTTCCCCATTCGGCGTCTGTCGTCACCAGCCTGGCGCTGCTTTCCTTTTCTGGTGCAGAACGCCGGTCCGATCACGTGGGTCTACCGCCTCCAAGGCACGTCCGACCTTAATCAGGCACCTCTTGTTTCTTTTATTTCTTTTTTTCAGAGGCTATTTTCTTTGTAACCGAGCGGGCTTATTACTACCGTTGGTACCTAAGACAGCTACAGTCAAAATAAATATTTCTCTTGCTCCAGCATGGATACGCATGGAGTCTGATAGAATCTCCGAGACTGGCGGTCTAGCCGCGTTTTTTTTTGCTTGAGGGAAATGATAAATAATAGGTAAATAAAAATTGCTTGCAGTGGGCCATGTGGCTTGAAGTGCCGTATTCGGAGCTTTATCCTTGATTTTGCCGGACACGCTTGAACTAAATGACAGCCATCCGTCACTCATTGGCCGATCCATCGGACCATGTCGCTTGTTTGGGTGCAGTCACGGGAATGGGAACCGAGAACCGGAGGGTCACAATATTCAGCACTGTCACTTGACCAACAGTTTCATTTTTATTATATTATTCTCATGGAGACATGGACACGACACGTACGGATCCATCTCTATAGATAGAATGGACCTGTACGTCCTTCTAGATTTCCTTGTTCTCTTTTTTTTGCCTCAGTACATTTTCTATTATCCCTATTATCGTCCCTTATAATAAATAATTCCGGTTTCGCTACTACACGTACAACCTGAGCGATTTCCATAGACAAGGCCAATGACGGAGGCACCACGGACTCCGAGTGGTCATCACGGCCGACCCACCGTTGAACTTTACTCAGTCATAGGACCCCGCCAACCCCCCACCTTCCCCCAACATTGCTGAGAACTGGGGAAGCCACTCCCCAGAATCCGCCACGGCCCCAGATCCTGGGGTAGTTTCTTCTGTCTTGTCTTGTCCCTTGCCTCCAGGACAGAAGGAAATTCAAATGCAGCGTATTAGCAATGTCTGGTTCATGTACGTCAGAGGAGAGCATATAAATGAAATGTCTGCATGAGATGAAAACCATGATATCATTCCCAGTAATAATTTGACTTTCTGACAGGAAAAACCCCTGTCATTATATTGCTCTTAGTCCGGGTTTAACGTATGGGGTATGGAGTTACAATACGGAGCCATCCCTTTCTTGTTAATAGCGCTGAATTGGAATGAATCCGAGGGGCAATTATTATTACTACTCTGTACTTAAGCCCCAACTCCGCACTATCCCGGTGGCGGTCCGAAGTTGAAATCATCAACTGCACAGCCATCGGAATTATTCTTCTTGACGGTGAAACATCTGACTGACTGTCGATCCCCGTCCAGCAAATCCGGAATGTGGCCGGGCTTTCGATGGCTTGGCGGACTTGGCGAGGGGATGATCCATCATTTTATTTCTCCATTGAACAGATCTATGAGTGCCATATAACATATTATATTAATCCATATTAATCCCTCCCCCTGATCGATCGTCAACATTGAAGAGCTTCATCTGTCGTTGACGTCGTGTCATTTGACTTGATGGATGGATCTACAGATTGAAGGGTCTAAGCTAATAATAATAATAATAAATTGCCAACCTGAAAGACATCTCAGGCCACACTAATTAATCGGACAAGTCCAGTCTGACCATAGCCTACAAGGTAGATAGCAACAGCGTCATATTCATACAAGTATAAAGTACACTACGGATTTTTCCGGTCCAAGCTCCTGTCACCTTCACCATCCATGCAACACGGGTCGATGGTGCAGCCCAACCAAGTCACTGTATTGCTATTATTCGCCAATGTCATATCCCATGTCTGTCAAGGTTGAATGTACCCCGTACGATGCCCCCTGTCCGGCGCTGGCTATCTACGCCGAGAACTTAGAACTGCTTACATATGCAGGTGTATGCAATGCAAGCGATTAATTACCGCAGAGCAGACGACGTAGACTACTAGACATAGTACACTAGTCTGCGCCTTTTTCATATGCCCGTTCGTCCGTGAGTCTATGCAGCTCGGTCTTCCAGCTGCAGGGTACATATACTCCGTACATCGGATCCAATAATCCGTCTATGCTACTGTACAGCTCAATCCGACTGATGCATCAATCTCAAAAGGTAAATAAATTGTGGCGGGGTTTCAAGCCAACTCTAACTACGAAAAGCAATAGAGCAAGCGAGCTGCAATGTCTACTAACAACTGAAAAAGAACTCGAATTCAACACCCGAACCCATGAATCGTATCAAAGGAGACTTGTCCTCTTGGCAACTAATACACTCCGTCTTAAAACGCCTAAGCACGGTATGGATATCATGAACGAACCAGTAGCAGCAATGTCCAACACCAACAAGAACCGAAAACAAACATAAATCGCCTACTCCATAGGTCCCAACCTCATACACCCCGGCCCATACGCTCAATCGAGCTCATGATCCCACCCCGGCCCGGAGTGAAGACCGCAATCCCAGACTTTCCCCCGCTGTTTGTTCTGGCATATGGGCGTCCAGGAGTTCCGCCATATTTCGGTATCTTCTTCTCTCCATTCGAAATGCTGCCGCTTGGTGGCCGTATGCCACTTACACCCCCGCGGCTGACACTTCGACGGAAGTTGTTGTCTGGCTGCTGCTCGGGCTCCGTGGCTGTCGTCTCCGACTCTTGCGGTTTCTGTTCCTGCGGACTAGAGGGCTCGGAGTTCCTTTGAGACGCCTGTTCCTGCTGGGCTGGTGGCTGGTTCTGCTGCATAGCCAACCACTCGTCAACGGCCGCGACAAGCTCACCCTTCTCCGCCCTCTCCATCTTCAACTCTGCACGTACGCGCTCACTGTCCTCCTTCACGGAAGCTAGTTCTTGCTCGAGGCCTTTGATTTGTGCTTCGAGCACACGCTTCTCCGCTTCCTGCTCCTCATTTGCCTGGATGAACATGCTGGAGTTAGGGTCTGCGGCCTTAGACGAAGCAGCGTCTAGCTCTGTCTTTAAGCTCTCATTCTCCGCAAGGGCGGCTTTCAACTTGCTCTCAGCTTCGCGAACACGTTTCTCCCAGCGTGCTTCGTAGCTCTTCTTCAAGGCGGCTACTTTGGTCTCGTGCTTGCTTTTGTACAACATATGCAGCTCCCGGGCGACTCTTTCAACAGCATCCTGGACTTCGTTTGCAGTCTCCTCAGCCGTCTTTGTGCCGGGAGCATTTCCACTAGGACCGCTGTTTCCACTAGCTTCCGACTTCCGCGCTGCCGAGAGTTGACTGTTGAGTTCCACGACCTTACCCTCCAACTGCTCTTTGGCCTTTTCCGACTCTTCTGCTTTCTTTTTCAGCCGTTCCCTTTCGCGCTCCCCATCGATTATATCAGCCTTGATGTTTCGTAAAACGGTCTCCATCTCTTTGCTTCTTTGCATCCACTCAGTTTGCTCAATCTCCAGCGTTTCCCTGCGAGCGGACTCCGTTCTGACTGCCTCCAGAGCTTCCCCAACGCGCCTCTCTGCATCCGCGACTGACTGCTTAAGGCTTGTCACTTCGGCTTCCTTTCCACTCAGCGTGGCTTTCAGTGAAGATATTTCAGAGAGAAATCCAGATTTCAAAGACTCCAGCTCGCGAGGCGTGACAGAAGGAATGGACCTTGGAGTTGGTGCTGGAGGAATATCAAAATCAAGTAGCGAGAACTTTGTAGGGGACCTAGATGGTCGTCCGACCTTGAATGGCGACCTCCGAATTGGGGAACGTAGAGCATTCTGCATACTGTAAGACTGACGCGGTGTGAAATTTATCTGGTCTGTAAAGTCCAGCAAGTTGCCAGTTTCAACTTGCCTCATCGAATCTCTAGCCCTTCGAGGCGTAGGGGACACGACAGGAGAGCTACCATCTAACAGAGCGCCTGTTCTGTATGTCTCTCTGACGGCTCCTGGGATTGTTGATCCAATGCTATTGTTTACTAAACCTTCTTGTCGAGTCGGACTAGCTTGATCATCTCGCCCAAGCATATTCATCGGTGACTCTCGTAGCTGCGCAAACGTCGTCATGTCCGGAATAGCAGAAAAGGTACTAAGGTGAGTTTCATCCATAGGATCCTGGAAGTCATCGCTCATATCATCGTCGTCATCGGAATTGGAGTTGCGCCCTGCTTCCTCTTTGCTATCAGAAGCAGCCTCATGGAAAACAGTGCTTATGCTCCCGTCTTGGTTATCCTCCACCACGCTGCTTCCCATATCCTGCCTGGCGCTGCCGTCCGCTAGCCCTTCTTCATGTCTGGCGTCATCGTCATCATCTCTGTAGATATCGATAATTGGACTCTCTCCCCTATTAACACTCTTTCTGGTCCTCTCATCTGAGCTCCCATCCAGTCCCTGAAAATCATACGACCGCTTTCTCGAAGTCGAAGTAAGCTCACCAAGCCCAGATGATCTCCGCGAAGAATCCGAATTATTATCCATCTTCCAATCCACCGGAGTACCCGCATCGACCTCATTCGCATCGAACTCGTCAGAGGGACTCGAATAAACGTTCTCTTTGTAATCGTCCAGAGTGATGGCGGCATCCATGCCTCTTTGCAAGATTACCGACTTATCGGAGGTTGCTGGCGAAAATGGCCGCATCTTCTGACTTTGGTTTTGTTTTAAAGGCGTCAAAGGGGATAGAGGCCTCGACATGACGAAGACGGACGAGACGAGACGGTCTGGTCGTTTCGCGGGTGGGTTCGAACTGGTATGCTATCAACAAAGGTAGTTGATGATAAATGGTTCTTGCCGGGCCAAAAAAAGATATTTAAGAACTCTGATTCGGGAATTTAATGTTATACTTTTTTGTTTGAGTGGTTCTCGACAGTAGTAATCGTCAAAGGCTTAGCAATCGGGAAAGAATCAGGTTGTTTTATTTTCCCTGACGTCCGTTGCTGGGATGCATTGTAAATAAAGCTAGTCCTGTTTGGGATGGTGGGCTGCTGCTAGGCGGTGACCATGTCTTGGCAGTATAACATTGACGTTAAAGAGAGTGATATCATCAATGCTACTACAAGTATACTGCGTACACAGATGAATTCCATTGACAGTTACAGTTGTGCAATTATAGCTCACAGAGATACCATTAATTAATACCAGTACGGCATATATGAGAACGACATGACCAAAGAAGATGAATTATCCAGGAAATCCAGCACTCCAGCGCTATACTACTTCCAGCCATATTACCCCGATTATTGACTAGACATCTTCCACAACTTATTCAATCCGGTAAATGGGAGTATAGATCGTCTATTTCCCGACGAGGAGCGTTCATCCGAATTCGAGTGATAAGAGACATCGAAGGGATCTTCAGATGAAATAGGTGAAATTGACGGCTTCCCATCGATAAAACACAGCTGCAGAGTTCCAACAACCGCGACGAAGGTGCTTCCCCACCATGGAATAGCGGTAGAGCCGATTTGCAAGCCGACACTGTAAAGGAATCCTGAGACAGGTGGGGCAACCGAGCGAGCAGCCGCACCGGCAGACGCGGCGAAGCCGTTGATCTTCCCTAGACAGCAGTCTGAGGGGCTTGCCTGCTTGATAAGAATAAGTAGAACAGGGTAGGTGATGATGTGGAGAGTATTCCTGACAATAAGACATACATAAATCCCGAAAGTCAGCAGTTGCTGCGGCACGAAGACGAGCAACGGGACGATGAGGTAGACCACAGGGTGTAGGATGGTCACAGCAACAAATAGTCTCCATGCACCCAATAGTTTGGCCAGTACGGGGAAGATAAGACTTTGGACGAATAGTGCGATGACGCCGTCAACTGACATTATCAGGCCGACGGTTTGGGTCGACAGGCCAAGTCCACCTGGGATGTTCAAGACTGACTTCCCAGCGGCAGTATTCTTTTCATCCTGCAGGAAAATTGGCAGCATATTATCATAAGTCATTGAATGGTAACTGAAAATTCCCAGAGCAAGGACAAGCGTGACGACACGCCAAGTGAAAACGCATAGTTCCTGCGACCTTGCACCAGCTTTGGATGAGTCGATCTGCATCGCTTGCTCCTCATCTGCATACGATTTATGGACCTGGTTAAAGGTCCCATATGAATTGGCTCCTAAGCATGCCTCTTCTGCTTCAGCGGGTGGTAAAAGGGCGGACTCTGCTGGTGGGTCATCAGGGTCGACGGGAGCATTCCCGGCCTGCAACATGGGATGGGTCTCTTGTAAGAAGAACCATCCGCTAATGATGCTGATGAGAAGCAATGCAGAACAAACAAGGTTCGGAAGAAGATAAGGAAATTCTCCAAAAAGGCCACTTGGGGGAAACAGAGAAGGATATCTCTCGGAAGGTTTTGCAAGTATCCCCCCGATTGCTGTATAGCAGCCACGTTAGATCATTGCAACCGACGCTCTGAAGAAGGGAAAAATAACGATATACCTGGTCCTATAACCGTTCCCATCGACCAGACAAACGGCATCACGGAATAGGCTTGAGCTGGCAGATAGACATTCATCAGTCGACATTCCTTAAAAGTATAGATTTTAAAAACGTTACGTTCATGCTCAGGCTTCTTGACTAATTCCCCAACCATTGTCTGAATGACACCAATGTTCCCATTTAGCGCACCTCCAATTGCTCTTCCCAGAAGTGCGACCCAGTAATTGGGAGCAAACCCCACGAGCAACATAGAGATCATGGTACCGAAACAGCCCAGAAGAAGCACAGGCTTACGGCCGATGCGGTCTGAGAGTCCGCCCCAAAACATGCCAGTAAGCGCCTCAGCCAGGGAGAAGGCCGAGATGAGAACACCAGCATACAAGGAGGCTGCATTGCTGTCAACCAGATGGAAGTCCTTGACCATCACCCATGAGTAGGGGAAGATGGAAGTTAAGGCAATCGGCTCTGCGAAACGACATATTGCTATTCGAGACTTGTCAGCAGCGAGCATAGGCATACACAGGAAGGGAAGAAAAAAGCAAGGTACCTAAGAAAAACAGCTGTGTTGTCGGAAACTTGCCCGAGGTGGTTGGTCTTCCCTGGCGCGTTACTACCATTTTTCTTCTTCTTGAGCTGTCTGAGATTCTTACTGAGTTATTCTCAGCTATGGCTAGCCTATTTTTCTTTTCCCCTAGCTCTCAACCTGGAACAAGCGGCTTAAAAAGGATTAAAGGCGTGAGAGATCACTTGGTAGCAATGGAGCTTCAGGGTGCGTCATTTCTATAATCGTCCGTCTGCTTGCTGACTCCACGCTTTTCGACGTTCGGAATGAGCAACAGGAACGTACCAGGGATTCTTGTCTGTCTCATCTGAACACAAATCAACGTCATATCCGGGAGATAGACTATTGGCCAGGCTGGTGTTATCTGTGGTGACTGCAACTTGCCGGGCTTCAATTTCAAGGCTTCCCGGCTTTCTTGTCGCCAGGCCAAGTCAAAAATACTTGATCTGCGCTTCTGCACATCAGCCTGCAGCAGGTTGTTTCCTGATAGGAAATCTCCACAGTGATCATTAAACTATTGTTTAGTATTTATTATGCGGTTTTTTTTTTACCTTTTTTAGATCATTGAAAGCCCCAGCGCCGGTATTGTCTATTTGACTAGAGCCGGATACCTACTATACTGGCTTATCCATGGAACCTACTCTCAACGGATTCCTCACATGCGTTTGTGAACATATTGGAATTCATTAAAAATATCCAGAATCTGGATCGGCACCGTATCTCCCGTGCAAGGCAGTTGATAGACAGGAGTAGGAATGAGGTATTTTCAAAAATGCATATACGAAAACGGAAGGGTACTACTTGATAGAGATTCGCTAACAAAATCAACGTGGCCAGACGCTATCATAACTTCTTTTAATAACCGGTGAATATGCAATAGTTATGTAGTTGCACCTTCGGAAACAGGTATATATGCTCTCCGCTCCCTTGCTGCCTGCAAAGTTATCAACAAAGGTAACTATGCTGTCTGGAGTAGACAAAACCAGTTGAATCAATCGCGGGGCACAATGATTAATACGCACCTCTATCCATCTTCCTACCCAAGGTTTCAAAGCAGCCCAAGTTAAAAGAGCGCTGGTCGAGAAGATGAAGATAAAGACCACGGCTTCGTCCTTCTTGGAATCCCTCTCTGCATAAACAAGGAAACGATTAACTATCTTTTCCATTCCACCTTTCTCCAACAAACAAAGTATAGGGATGGGCTATATCTTACGGAAGCAAGTCGTGAAAACGTCATCCTCCTTCGCGCCTTTGCAAATAGGCAGATCGTAATCAAGACAGAATTTCCGGTTGCAATCGTTGCAGCTCAGAGCGCGGTGTTTCTGGTCTCGTTTCATATCTATGGTATCAACTTCATCTTCGCTGATGCTGCGACTGAAGAAATAGGAGATCCCGTGGGTGTTCGATGACTCCGCACTTGCCGGGGCAAGGGGAATGATGGTGCTGTTGGAGAAACATGTGCATTTGCAAAAAGATACTGGGGCTAGACTCATGACATTCCAATCAACACACAATATCCTGTATGACAGAAAACGCCATGAAGCATAAAGACTCTCCAGACCGAAAAGGAAGAGTGCCCGAGAGTTTACAAAGATGTCACGGGTATAACTTACTTGATGCGAGAGCAAATGAGACACAAGAAAGGAGCACGAGGACGACCAGTATCGGATGGAGATAACTAGTTTGACGTGACATATTTTAGCTGGATGCACACTCTTCAGTGTGCTGAAAATAAGCCTAATACCAATGTCATCATTGTCGCTAATTAAGTTTGGTCAATCGTGATAATCGCGGCTTCAACACGGTGTCATGTGACTGATTGGAAATATCTTATCTTATCATCTTCAACAATGTACAGTGAGGTGTCATAAAAATATGCCCCCCTTTATCAGCACCCGGCTACCGCCTACTGAAAATAATTATATTGCCGGTCACATATCACCACCCCACGGATTCTCTAATAATATCTTTGAATTCGTAGTCAAATCACTCAATGAATATAGTACCAAATTGGTTGATTTTTGATTAAATAAGTAGCCTAATATTTAGTATACCATCCATCTGCTTCAATTACTGCCTTAACACGATGTGGCATCGTATCAGACAGCTTAATTAGAACATGCTCTTCAATAGCATGCCATGCCTCCTTTGCAGCTTCAACTAAACACTCATGAGTATCCTCAGTATCTTTTGCATGCTCAAGTTCAGGATGCAGTTTATATATTTGCTGCTTCATTATGCCCCAGAGATTCTCAATTGGATTTAAATCAGGTGAATAAGGAGGCCAAACCATAACTTCAACACCTAACTCAGCCAAAACATCTTTCACAATATAAGCTCGATGTGGTCCTGCTCCATCATGCATAAAGATATCACCAGGTTGCAGAAGATCAGGAAGAAAAGCTCTATATAGCTCTCTAATGATCCAGCCTGTGACACCACCCTGTGCAGAGTCTGGATCTCCATCTACCAGAACAAGACCCATGCGCACACGCTCTCCAAATGCTGCCCAAAACATCTGTTTCACCCCTTTCCCACAGTGATATGTGCATACATCATGTTTTTGAAGCTGCTCAGATGGACGTATAAAAGAGGGGTTGGTCAGATCCCAGCACCTCTCTCCACAGAGCACTCATCACTCCATTTCACACGTACCCAATCCTGTGGTGTAAAATGCTCATATTTATGTGCCCAATTGAGTTGTTTCATGGCATGAAGTTCAGAGAGTTCCGGTCGCTTCCTTTGCACCCATTTTCGGTGTCCCATTTCATGTAGGAGTTGTTGAATTGATCGCTTCTTTACAACCTCATCAACTGCATCAACAAGATCTCTTATCTTGATATGTGGGTCAGATTCAGTAAGGCCATAAATAAGATCACGTTGCTCCTCACTAATTTTATGAGGACGGCCAAAGCGAGAGCGAGTTTTGTTGTCATTGCGAATAGCTTCAAGCCGAATAGTTGATTTAATTGTACTGAGTGGGATCTCAGGGTGTTTATTGTGAATTCGCTTGGCTCCCCAGCCAATTGGTTTTAATTCGCATATCCGTGAACGCATCTGAGGTGTCAGCTCCTTAGAGCCTTTCTTCCGAGCCATTTTGGGCTTGTCTTGGGGACAAAACGTGGTTTACTTCAATATAGCAGTAGGGATTCAACACGTTGATGCTGGACTACGCGAACTACGCGATGTTGTTGTTTCCTAATTAGGAAGGTGATCACCGGGCGGTGGCCGGGTGCTGATAAGGGGGTCATTTTTTTATGACATCCCACTGTAACAGCAGTGGGCCCCGCAATGTCTACAGCATCCATTGTTACACTGTACGACGAGTGGGAATCGCTCCAGGAGAGGCTGCAAAGCTCTTTGATAGTTATTATGGTGATTTGCAATGCAGGTGCTTGAATACATAATTTGTGTCTCATGAGATAGAAAGACAGGTATACAATATATTGTTTAGACACCGAGAAAGGGGTGAGTTGTTTCTGTTTATCCATTAGATTGGCGTATACCATAAACATTTGTTTCTATATGAGAAGACATAAAGTATTAATCATGACAGGAACAGATTCGGGTATAAGTTGCATCTATTCTCCGAATAGGAGAAATAAAAAAGAGAAACAGAACATGGGTGAATATCGTTAATACTGTTCACCCTTGTAGTTCCGATAATAATTGGCAGAAGTATTTTCGGTCTACGTTGCAATGGTTAGCAAAGAGCTTGTTTCGAGGCCCAATTTCCAGTGCAGGGGTGGAAATAATTACCTTCATCGTCTAGAAACCGTATCTGCAGCCATTTCATTTGCGAAAGGATATCAAAGTTGGGGAGAAGGTCCAACACCACGGGACGTCCGGCCTTCTTTCCGGGGTTGACCTTGTCTATGCAATTTACTGCGAACAGAAGGACGGACGGTCAGCTCTGCAAACTCCACAACACAGTTGTTCGACAAGCAACCAGGCATGCTTACTCGGAATTGAAACATAACGTTTCAATTCTTTTCTCTGCGAATTTGCAAAGAACAGTAAGACCAGCTTACCGTTCCCGCCGCGAAGGATGCGCAGGTTCTGACTAATACATTCCTCGCCACGGCCCTTGGATTTGGCCTCTGCGATGCCCGCCATAAAAACTAATTTCGCTGCAAGGAGAGATTCTTGAAAGCGGACACAATCTTGCGGATAGAGAAGATTTAGCATCAGCATATGCACATGACAGAATGAGAGAGAGAGAGAAGGGGGGGGGGGGGGGAATACCTTGCCATCCGCCGAACGTGTAGGAAAGCTGTGTTGAAAATAGGGTGTACGCGGTTTGCACTGTCTGTTCCTCTAGGAACGAGACTCTAAGAGGAAGATCATTCGGGAGCTTTGGATGTTCCAGATGTGGAATGGGGAGTTTGATATTGTTGACTGCGGTTTTATTGTGAGTTTCATCTTACCAGACGAAGCGCAAAGTTGCTTGAATGTGTAGGACATACATGTATGGATGAAAGCAGTCTGCTGGCCGACTCCCCCGCCCAGTTCCAAACATTTTAGGGCTCCGTTGGAGTCCTTCCAGATGTCGATATATGTGTACCGCAACTTGAAGAGTTTTCCGTTCTTGACGAATGAGCTATACGCCAGACAAGGGGATCAGTTACCGCTGGATTCTGAACAGCTGAAAATGGAGCAGAGAAACAGAGAGTTGATATTGCAACATACATGGCCACCCCATTGTCCAGTTCCAATCGCTCAACCTCATCGGAGACAGACGCATACGAGCCTTTCCTTGCGTCGATGGTTGGCGACGAGACTGGAGTAGTAGAAAAGCGTGACGACAACAGGCTGGCTGATTCCGACGAAGAAATGCTACCTTCCCGATATAGATGAGGCCCCGATATCCAATCTGCAGAATCCGAAATAGAGGAATGGTTCATTGCCGTGCGAGAGGAGGACTCGATGGCATTTCAAGGTGTTTCAGTTCATGGTACTGTCATCAAGGACTATGGCTCTATCAGATTCGACCGGGATGATAATCGTTGCCGTGCAGGTCGCTGGGGAACAATACCTAGTATAATAAGGGTCTGCTTCGCGGCATGTTCCAGCGAACAGCGACATGACAGCATGTATGGAGCAATAAGAGGGCAGCAGAAATAGGGTTTGGCTAAGCTGAGAACCCGAGGAACGTGCCTCCGTTGCAGCTTGTGATTGGTACGGTTGCAGCGTTACGATTATATTATGAGCATTCCGGGCCAATGGCGCCTCTCCACAGAACGTGCGCTCTTCGAAGGTGCCATTGGTGTTCTAGACGACATCAATGCGAGCAGCGACGAAGAACTCTCCCAGTGCCAATCCCACGTGCGCGGCATGGCGGGCAATTAATGGACCTGCTCGAGCTTCCATCGAATGCTGCCACCACGCGACAAGTCCTCTCTACTCCCCATTACGTACAGAGACAAGGGTCCCTCGACAGCCTAGTTAATCACGCCGCTTTCCTGCACGAGGCCCGGAGCATACTAATCTTCCGAATGCTGGTGCAGATGACAATCGGGAACCCGGCTTTGTCTTGGGCGTCGAGTGTAACGGTTCTCCCTCCCTCCATTATTAGTACTAATACCCGATGCTCCTGGAGAAGCCAGTAATGGGTTTGTTCGGTCTGACATATAACGACACTGCTCTTCTTTCTCTGCCGTAGGCCTTCGAAACGTCCAACTCATTGCTCCCGACTACCTGCGTTACCTCTGTCGCAGCTGCAATGAATCTAACCAGCTGATTGTGGTCCCCTCAACAGCCCCTCTCTCAAAATGGCCAGGTTCCGTACCAGGTTGTATAAAACGGATCGAGCCCGTGATTTCGATCATGAGCAGGTAAGCGCTCCAGATCGGATCCTGGTGAGGCACAAACCCTCCTTCCTCGGTGCGGTATTGACAGCTACGTCGTTCCGGCCAGGATCGCTATGTTCGCATGAGACAGATTTATGAGACGATTGACCGACAATCTTACCAGTGGGTTGTGGTCTTGGTCGCAGGAGTTGGCTTCTTCCTCGATGGTTATACTGTGAGTGGCAATATTCAATTTCCCCGCTCTTCATGGTAATATGACCGTCCACTAGAAGAAGAAGAAAAAAGAACTAACTATTCTCAGCTATTCGCCAGCAATATAGCTCTTCCCATGATCAGCTATGTCTACTGGAGAAATGACACGTCTTCTCTTCGATTCACATGTATTAACATGGCTACCCTAGCTGGCACCGTGCTCGGGATGGCCCTGTTTGGCTTCCTCGCCGATAAAAATGGTCGGAAGAAGATGTACGGTGTTGAACTGGTTCTCCTTATCACAGCCACCCTGGGAGTTGTCATGGCGTCGACCGGTGCCAACGGCAGTATGGACATATTCGCTTGGCTGATCTGGTGGAGGATTGTCGTGGGAATCGGAGTTGGAGCCGATTATCCTCTGAGTGCTGTCATTACTTCTGAGTATGGAACCCCTGTGAGAGTTCCTTACGTCGAGCTAATATTGACATCGCAGATTCGCACCAAATTCGCAGCGTGCTCGGATGATGGCCACAGTCTTCTTCATGCAGCCTCTTGGTCAGATCGCCGGAAATGTTGTCTCTCTGATCGTTGTTGCTACCAGCAGGACCAATAGTTACGCAGACACCGCAGACGTCGTTCGTATCGTGGACAGGATGTGGCGATGGGTCATTGGCATCGGCGTCGTCCCGGGTGTTATCGCAACGCTCTTCCGTTTCGCCATTCCCGAGAGTCCTCGTTATTTGCTTGACATCGAAGATGATCCCGTTAAAGCCGAGTTCGACGCGACAGCGCTTTTCAGTGACACGGTTTCTATAAGAACAACTGCCGAAACGGCCAGTGCAAACAGTATCCCCTTACCTGCCCTATCTCTGTCAAGACCATCTACCGATAACCCTTCATCGCCTTCTCTCTCCGAATACCCTTTACAACCGGCTACCCTCAACTCCCATTGGCGTCTAGCACGATCAGACATCGTCCACTATTTCTGGACTGAACGAAACTGGCGCTGCCTCGCAGGGACTGCAGCGGCATGGCTCCTTCTTGATTTTAGCTTCTACGGCATAGGGCTTTCGAGTCCGCAGTCTCTCGCAAGAACATGGGGGTCGTTGAATCTCCATGGGCCAGCTCCTGTATGGAAGACAGATGACAAATCTGGGGCAAACATATTTGATATGTTCATGAACACATCTGTTCATGCCTTGGTGATTTTGAATGTCGGCAGTTTTACAGGCAGCCTTTTGTTCATATTCTTCTCTCCCAAGTTGAGTGGGCCCATTGTACAGAAATTCGGGTTTCTTGCCCTTGCTGCTCTATTCATTGCCATGGGTGTTGTGTTTGTCACTGTGCACTTGAATGGGCCGGGTGCAGTTATCTTATATGTTGTTGGCCAATTCCTTTTCAATTTTGGTAAATCCCCTTCCTTCCCCCTCTTACAGGTGCAATAGACACTGACAGCCCCCAAAGGGCCTAATGTGACAACCTACACGATCCCAGCTGAAGTCTTCCCTACTCGTTACCGTGCCACGTGCCACGGTATCAGCGCTGCCGCTGGGAAAATTGGCTCCATTGCTGTTCAACTATTCTCCCACTACTACGGTTTCGGTAGCTCCGAGAGCCCCCGCTACGGTTGGGTAATGATTATTTTTGGCGCCTGTATGATTGTGGGTGCTGTGGTGACGCATTTTTGGGTCCCTTCTACAAAGCGGGGAAGATTCTGGGGCGGAGAACCCGAGACACTCGAGGTACTAGCGTTGGGGAGGCAGGGAATGAGGAGTCGGTATGCGCATTCTGCAAGGTCATCGCGGGCGTTGACGGATTTCTGTTCCTCCAAATGACAAAGGGATAACCTGGTTTGTTTTGTTTTGTTGGTATTTTTGTGCGTCTATATGGATGTATTTTATCCTGCCCCTCCTTAAATATTTCATATGTATTACTTTTTCTTTTTGGCATTGGTTAGGGTCAGGTACCCTATTCCATGTCGTTTCTACATAGTACGTACTAGACAAATGATCACTGTCCATACTTCCAATACGCTCTGTGCTGTATTGAGGCTACGTTTTCTGAAAGCACCATTAAAGTCCAAATCAATAAGCCATATATATTATATCATTTACAGATACTCGGTTATTCAAACCTATGATTTCCCTTTCATTCCTGTCCTCCTATTTTCCTTCTGTCTCTGTTCCTTGGCAACTTCACGCCGTCGTCTTTTCCATGCTCGATTGTTTTCTCCGCGGTGCTCCCAGAACCATTTTGAAAATTCGCTCTCGTCTTTATTCAAGACTGGTGTATTCGGTTTGTGCTTTGAATCCGTTGTCTCATTGTCTCCAGAGTCCTCACCGTCATCCGTGTCATCGGAGCTGTTCCATTTGATCCGAGAAGCCAGAGCAGTGTCCGGGGTTGGAGCAGCGCTTCTTATTCCGCGGAGTTGTATGTCCTTTTTTGTGAAGGGCGTCTGGGGCTCGACTGGCTGAGGTTCGGGTTCGGGTTCAGATTCATCATCTTCTATATCCGCGCCATTCCCAAAGAAACTAAATTGAGTGTTGGCCTCTGCAGGTCTGCTTTCGGAAGAGTCTTGCGCTGGATGTTTGAAAAGAGCCTCCAGTGGATGGACGTTTTCAAACGGTAGCTGATTGGTTTCTTCTCTTGGCTGTGATGGAACTACAGACACGTCGGTTTCACCAGAGGTTGCATTTGTGGCATTTGCAACCTCTCTAGGGGTTTCGGACTCGTACTTTTGAGGTCGCTCGTGGCTTTCCTCGCTGCTGGAAGAGATTGAAGATTCATCGGACGAACTAGACATGTTGGAGTCACTATCTGAGTGCCCATTGTCTTCGTCTGGTAAAGTTAAACCGCTGGATGACGTCCAATCGTCTGAATCATTTTCGGAATTTGCCGTTTTCTCTTTTTCGGAGGGAGAAATTATGCCTTCAGATTTCCGGGCACTCGAGGCAAGCTGTTTCGGAGAGATCTTCGCTGACTTCTTTTTCTCCTTAGCCCCTGCAAGTTGCCCAGGCCTGTAGTTATCCTTTTTGATACAGGTATTGATAGGCTCTATGATATTTCCAGAATCGTCCAACCAGCCCTTCCCCTCCTCGAAAGTAGCCGTGCATTTCGATCCTTCTCCATCTGACCGCAAGAAGCTTGGGTATGTGACGGTTTTTGAAAACTCATGGACAACGGTCTCTTGAGAAGACTTCTTCTTTCGTCTCTTCTCTCCACTGTGATCTGGATCTGCGCTAGAGGCGCGGTTCGGAGGGACCTTTGTCCGGAATAAACACTCTGCCTTCTCCGTGTATTTGGACTTGGCCTGTACCTTCGCTTCCTTCTCGCCTTTTCCCTTCTTTTTCTTCATCTGCTTCTCCGATTTGCGCCTTTCGTTCTTCACGGTTGCCGATTCCGTCCATCCCCTCTTCACCTGGCGATCAGGCGGGAGCTCATAACCTTCAATGAAATCGTTATCTGTTTTCCTTTTTTTTGCTGTTTTCTCTGTGGCGGCCTTGGATTGCGGCGCAGCGTCGCCCTCACTCCGTCTCTTTTTCTGTGGACGAGCTACCTCGACTTTGAACTTCTTGCCCTTCAGGATAGAGCCATTCAGCTTCTTCCTTATTTTTTCAGCCTCCATAGTTGGTAGCGTGACGTATCCGTAATTTTTCTCTGGGAACGTGGGGATGCAATGGAAGGAGATCTCCGTGGCAGCTGGCTGGATCGAAGTAGGGAGTACTGAAGGCAGCAGCTCCGGGGTAAGGGGAGTGATATGGAGGCGTGTAGTAGTGGTGTCCGGTATCATTTCTGTGTTCGCCAGCCCATGAGCAATTCGGAAGGGAGGAAAGGAATTGAGCGAACAAACACCGGTCATGCAGATAGATATAATGATAATAATGATTGAAGTCAATAATTTCTGTATAACTGTGGCGCAGATTACGTGGCGCATGAAGATCAATCACGTGACCCACCCGGCGTCTACGGAGCACCGCAAGATCATACAGCAGTTCTGGACGGAAGTATCGCGTTGTATACAGTCTTCGTGCTATACTCCTCCCTCGAAGATGACACCGTGATTATTGCAATTTGCATGTGCTGAGTGTCTATCTCCACGTTCAATTAAGAGTTTTAGTCCCGACTCCTACTTTGTTTTGGCTTTGGGGCTGCGTGATGAACGCTCTTGGCGGCCACGGGCTGATGTAATTTGCATGTCTTGGACCGCCACATCCACTCTCCCCGTCTTCTCTCAAGTCAACTCTATCTCTGCTTCCATCATCCACTTCTGTCTTCGCTTGCTTGTTGTTGTCGTGAGTCCACCCCATCCCTCCTGCCCTTTGAGCTATCTTTAGCATCGTTGTGGATCCGCCCTCTAACAGTCTATCTCGTTGGCCTTCCAGCCATCTCTCCGACCCGATCCTATGCATTCTGCCCCATACCACCACCAAGCCGCCGCTCACCCTCCTTCTCTGGTTTAGGACCATCCTGTCTAACGATGTGTCTGTCTCGGCAACAGCCACTCTAATTATTGAGCGCATGGCCACATTTGCCTCTTGTCGTCTTCTATTCTACATCCCAGAGGCCGTTATTTCTATCCCTACTCCATCCACTAACTGACGATTTGCACGACCACATCGGAATATTATTCTTTACTTGATCCTTATTGTTATCTTGCGTCTCCCTTACTTCTCTCCATTAGCGTCACTTGGAATCTTGCTCTCATCCCCCTTCTTGCAAGGAGCTACGAGCTGCGTGTGCTCCGTCCTGTCCACCTCGCATCGTCCTCTTGCCCCGGCTATCTACGCTTCGGCCCGATCTGCCATGGGTAACTCACAGACCAAAGAGACGCGATCGTCTCTCGCCCAGTCGAGTCGCAGACATCATCCATCGGCACATTCTAGCAGTCGCGGGAGGTCGCCATATGGCGGTCGTTACGGAGACAGCGGAAATGGACCGGATCTCTCCTTTCTCGGAATAGGCGGAAGTTCCGACAGACATGCTGCGACACTTGAACATCGCCGAGAAACGAAACAGGAACGAGAGGCACGCCGATTGGAAAAGGAACGAGCGGCTCGAATTAAGGAACGGGAGCGTAGTATGAAGGAAGAACACATCGATGGAGGCTATCTGGTTACACAAGGTGTCTATGTTGGAACAGAGGATTTTAATAAAGCTGTGGTTCGACGATTGATGGTTTGTTTTTGCCACCCTCAATATTCTTTCTGCACTTCTGATTGTTGATGGCCTGTTAGATCGAAAGGCGTCTGGCCCCTTTTTGGAGAGGCCTCAATGATTTCTCTGAGTCTTGGATTGAACACCAACTCGTCGCTGCTGCACGAGGCTTGCCGATTCCACCGCCGGATGAAGTCCCTCCTGAACTGGAATGCAAGTTCCCAAACGCCGGGGGCCGGGCTGAGCAATTGGAGCGTTGTACCCTGCCGATTACTTCACGGTCCCACTCTTATAACTCTGATGGATCCCAATCACCAGCCGCTACTCAGCCTGTCTCTGGTACTTCAAGTACTCCGTTTAGGAGCCGAGCGAAGACATTAGCATCTCTGACTACGTCTTTAAAATCTGGCTCTCAAGTCGACTTGGCCCCTCGTGAGATACAACTCCCACGTGATCCATTCGTTAATGGACAGCCTATTGAGGCGTATCTTTACAAGAATGCGGTTGAGTGTCCAATTTGCTTTCTTTACTACCCTCCCTATTTGAACCGTACAAGATGCTGCGACCAACCCATCTGTTCGGAATGTTTCGTGCAAATAAAACGCCCCGACCCTCATCCTCCAGAGCATGGGGAAACGGACCGTAATTCGGGTGCTGAGGGTGATAATTCAGGCTCTTCAGACTGCCAGCTTGTGTCGGAACCATCTGCTTGTCCGTTCTGCGTGCAACCTGAATTTGGAGTAACTTACACACCCCCTCCTTTCCGCAGAGGACTTGCCTACGCTCTCGACCTAAACGCCAGGCTAGCTGTGAATGCCACGTCTTCAGCATCGTCCATTTCATCTCTCCCATCTGGAGATGCTCCTCCCACTACGGGACGTCGACGCGGTGCTTCACTTTCCGCTAATGATCCTGCGGTGGTCACGACTGATAAGATTCGTCCAGATTGGGCGCAGAAATTATCCAACGCGCGAGCACAGGCCTCTCGGAGAGCTGCAGCAGCAACTGCTCTTCATACGGCAGCATACCTGATGAATTCTAATGGTAGTGATTCTCGTTTTGGTCTAGGGAGAAGAAGCGGCGCGAGAAGAACAGGTCGGACCGATGGTCAGGGAATCGCTGATCGTTCCGGCTCTCCAGCGCTTAATGCGCTAGCGTTTTTGACCGAAAGACGCCAAGAAGCCGACTACCCGGAGGAAGAATCTGGGAATTTAGCTCCACCGCGTGGCAGCTCAAGGCGTACTCGGATAGATGATTTGGAAGAAATGATGATGATGGAGGCAGTAAGACTCAGCTTGGCCAGTGAGGAAGAACGGCGTAAGAGGGTAGAGAAAGAGGCAAGGAAGGATGCCAAGAAGAGGGAAAAGGACGCCAAGAAAGCGGACAAAGTCTCTCGCAGAAACGGGTTGCTCAATAATAACGCTGGTGGCTCAGCTTCCGACGCGTCGGCTGGGAGTGGACTGAAAGAGGTGGCAAGCAGCTCTTCGTCTGTCCTTGGTGATGAAACTACCTCTGCAGGGAAGGGGAAGGGAGTGGATCGTGTGTCACCGTCAGCGACGACAACTGCTGTCGATCAGAGTCCTGCAGCCGCGTCTTCTAATACAGCAAGACCAAGTGAGACCGTACTCATCAATACGGCAGAGCGAAGTTCGCCTTCGGATTCCGTCGCTCAGCCATCTCCTGCTGAGCCCTCTAAGCAATCGTGTTTGCGGAATGTCTCAAGTGCGTCTTCGTCGTTCTCATCTCTCGTGGAACAAAACGCAGACGAGCGCGTCAGTCCGTATTCGTCAGCGGATGGAAGCAGTGCGTCCCTCGAGCCAATGTTCAACTTCCGGAGCCTGGCAGCTATGATTGGAGATGAAGATAAACCGACAGAATCTGCGGAACGCACCGAGGAGATAGCTTCGAAGCCGGAAGTCGGGAGTTCTGCAAGTAGCTTTCCTTCTGACAACCAGAGTCCTCCCAGACTGCCGCAGCTCGAGCTCGAGCATATCACGCCGTTGCAAGAATCAATGGTCTCCCAAGAGAATCGAGAATGTCTCATACCCAAGGAGCTTGAGACTAGCTCGATAGAGATAACGAATGCCACGCCGAATACAGAAGCTACATCTTGATGGCTCTTAGTCTAGGGCGGTTCTTTTTTTTCTTCATTTTTTTGTCCTTCACACGTGTTTTGTGTCTCTTTTCTTTCTCTACAGTCCTATCTTCAGCTACAAGTATTCGGCGTCAAGCAGTGTGGGAATGGGACTCGCTGGCGCGTCAGGTTCTTTCTTTTGGTTAAAAGTGACCACGGCATTGTCTTTCTTTTTCATTCATTCACTCATTCATGTGGCAGGCCTTGTCTTTCTTTTTCTCGGATAGAGTGCTTCTTTTGTTGTTTGACGATGAGATCGCATATTCTTATAGTCCCGGTTTCTCAACCTGCCTGGGAATTTTACCAAAGTGTATTCTGGTGAATTTGGACAGTTTAGCGCTATACAACTGTATATCAAAAATGTCTTGTATTAAATGGCGTTTGATGTACATCGTAGATGGGCTGGAGACGCGACAGCCGAGATACGACGCGTATTATTATTCGTTTAGTTATGCTACACGGAGTAGACTCGGTATTTAATATATGGAGATGATGAGCTGAGCTTCGGTTCTTATTATATCTCTCGGTCCAAGTCTACGTACGGAGCACAGTATGGTTATACAACGTGTGCACCAACACACTGGACATGCAGCATCGTGGATTATTTCTGTCAACGGTGACAAACGGTGACAGCAACCGCCAGCTCACAACTTTCCAACAACATCGCGTCCTTGGGAGACACAAGGTGGAGCATCAACAGACAGCAGAAGCCATTGCGAGCGAGACCATATCGACCCCGATCTCGATGCCAAGCAGGGCTTTCCCACTTTCGCACGATGAACGGGACCCATTGGGCTCATTTACACCAAATCCTGATGGATCTTGGTAGACGATCATCAGATACCTCAGGGAAAACCGGGCTACATTCGTCATTAATTAATATGACCCGGTGATCTAATTGATCACCGGTTGTTCTGCTCCATCTCCGATGAAATGGCACCCTTGCATGGCATGCATGTATCTGTCCCTTGGTGATGATCTATTGATGCTAGTCCTGCCCATTAGGTCGTCGGGGGCAGAGCCAGTTTTCCCCTCTATCATCGTGATTCGTGTTGCCTGGCGCTTGAAGCCAATGACAAATCTGCACAGGGAATGCGGATACAGAGTTTGGACGGGGTAATTAGCGGCGATTGATTGACTTGGGCTGGGCCTTCGTTTCGTTTCACCTGTCCTTCCAGGCGAAATATTATTATTGCCTATTTTGCCATCTACCATATCTTTCTTTTTCTCTTTCTTCTCTCTTTTATTAGTATATACTGCCTTTGTGCCGGCGCTGTTTTTGTTCCTTCCTTTCCCTTGATCAGTTCAACCGCCATCGTCTCTACTCTCTTTGCTGCAAGTGCTAATACTCACACTTTTGACTCTCGGGCCAGACGAGCTCCCAAGCTGATCCACTTGCGGAAGATCGGATCGATCGGTATTTGACTACAAAGACAAAAAAATTAATTGCCATTGTCCGCCTATCCCCGCCCGTTCGACCCGTCAGTCAGAGAAGAACGTGGGAAATCAATCAAAAGAAAAAAAAAAAAAGACAAATTCGAGGCCGGAAATAACGGGAAAGAGAAATGGCCATTTTGGACTCCGAGAAGCTCCCGAGAGGGCTCCGCATGCCATCTCTATCTGCGATGAAGAGCAGGAAAGCCTTGCAAAAGAAAGCACCCCCAATGCCTGAACCACCCGCTCAGGAGCCGGCCCCTTCTCCCCCCTCTGCATTCCCTCCCCGAAACAATGGCCCCTCAGGGTCACTTGAACAGCCTATCCAGCTCCCAGCGCCATCGGGCCCATTACCTGATCTCCCAACCTTCTCCGCGAACCAAACGCCAGCCAATAGGCCTCCGGTCGATCGGCCGCCGATGAATCGCCATGATCAGGGCTACATCGAGATACCCAGGCCGTTCCGGATGCCAGGGAAACCCCCAATCAGCACGGCAACGTCACCTCCCGAAGAAGAAGAGCCCTTAGAGGATTTCATTCCCGATCCAGAATACTCCAGTCCCCAGTTAGATACGGATATTCCCTCGCCGCGGGAGCAAGTCGAGCCAGACCCAGAACCGTTGACGCCCCCAGAGATGGTTGAAATAGCCGCACCTTTGACTAAAGTACATTTCGACTGCTACCAAGATCACCGCTCGATGCCAATATCTCGCAACGCGTGGTATTCGACTCCTTGCATGGCCTGCCACAAACAGGACCGGGAAATCAGACACCGTTGTGTCTTCTGCTCTCTGCGCATTTGTTCCGGCTGCTTCGAGACGCTTCAGAAATGCCAAAATCGGTCGCTGGTACAGCTTGTTGAATCTCTTCAGTAGATTAAGGGAAAGACTTGTGTTACAGGACCATAATTTTTTCTTTTTCTAGAAAAAATCAGCCTGGGAACTCCCAAAATGCTTCAAGTGTATTTCGCACTCGAATTTCTATCCCAAATTGTATCATCTTTTCGGACTTCCAGGAAGGAAACGGCATTAGAACAGACGCCTGTTTTCCCATCACCATTCTATTCATTTACGCATTCTGTACATATGAGAGGCTCATGTCTTTTTCTCCATATCGTGGGTTGGGTCTTTCGTGCTGGATAACTGGGCGTTGACTAGGGGCATTCGATGTGGCCTTCATGACTTGGGATAATTACTTTGGTCAAGTGATAAGGAGCATGTATGAATTGTGTATTGACGGTAAATCTTGCGAAGGGATCGTTTTAAAATCCATCCTGCTGAGATGTCAGGAAAAGGATAATATACAGATCTATACTACTATTACAGCGGACTATAAATTCGTACAAGCGCTGATTAAGTCGTTCAATCATGATCCTCCTCTGTCACCCCTGGACATCCCTCCATTTCGTCGGTCTCGTAGCGATACTTGCACCAGAAGCAGTATCGATATTTCTCGCGTAGATACATGACTAGCTTCATGAGTCGTTGTTTGGGTTCGAGAGTGTTGAAAGCATCAAGCTCGGGGTCTTCTTCGTTCAATTCCTGTTCGAGGACAGTAGACAGGTCATGTGTGCCGCCGAGCGCCTGCTTGTCCTCTTCTTCAAGGGTTGGGTCATCATAATCTGGTAATCGGGGGTTTGGGAAGAAAGATGATGGTAAAGAGGTCTGTAACGCATGCCGGACATGTGTGGTGTGCTCTCTTTCTTCACGTTCGCGTACTAGGCCCCTGTAGAGGATGTTTATCTGCGATATCGGTTTCACCTTTACTTTCACCTTGGGTCGCGTGGTGCTTGTTCCCGACAGTTCGGCGGCTGAGTCTTCCTCTGAGGCCCAGGTTTGTTTTGCTTCACCACCATCGCCATCACTATCTTCTTCAGCCTCTGCTTCCGTGTCTAGCTTCTCTGCAACGCTCTGCGCCGCGCGTATCTGTGCCTCCGCCCGCCTTGTCTCTCGTTCGATCCGTACCCGGTCCCGGTAATCTCCTTCTTCGTGTTTGATTTTCTTGACTGCTTCTTCTGCCTCCTCTCTGATCTTGCGCTTTTTCTCGCTATCCAGCCCAATACCACCTCTGCCCTCCTTGAAAACCAGGTTGAGCGGCTCCGTGCGACGTCGATTGTTGGCAGGATCGGAGTGATCACCATCCATGCCAGTCGTATTAGAATTATCCACCGGGGATGGGTGTTTCCCTAGTGCATCACCCGGTTTGAACCCTAATTTCGCCATCATGCGAAACCCCTTATTGGATGGGTCGAGGGTGCTGGTGGACAAGGCCTCATCTCGACGGGCGGCTTCCTGAGCGGCGCGTTCCGCTTTCGAGGGGATCTTTGCGCGCTTTTCTGCCTGTATCGAGTTTAGTTTGATTAAGCTAATAGATCAGCCTTCACCTTTTCATAGAAAAAAGGCGCAAGAAAGCGAGGCGAACAGAGTGACGTATATCGAGTGAGATAGAATTGGCAAGCTTGCTTACTTACCTCTCGCTGTTTCCGAAGTTTGCACTGTGTAAATGTCTCCTTCTGCTTTGGCTCCTCAATCACCATGGACATATAGTCCTCCTCTTCGTCTCCTGCAGTGCCATTGCGAGACATTGCTGTGGTTGCTGGGGTGAGGATGATGAGATCTGGTCTATGGCGAGATGTTAACAAAGAGCGGTGTTGGAACTGCAGATTTCCTCTTTATTTTCATATTTTTTGTATATTAATTTGTAGCTAGTTTTTGAGCCTTCCAACGGAAGGGAAAAGAGGTCTGAAATAACAAGAATAATACGAGTATACTCTTTCGGCGTTGATAATTGATGAGGATATACTATTTCGGACAGGCGGATTATCTGATAATCCGGTCCCGGATACGGGGTATGTATGTTCCGGGAGGAATGACCAACATACGTACATCCTGGAGTTGAAGAATGAAGCGCATCGGGTTTTAGAGAGCTTCAAGATGTACTAGAGACAGCAGTATATCGATATAGAGCATTCACCACGATCCTTACGAATCCTACGGTATCCTTTTAGTATCTGGTATCCAGACGCCGCACCCCTGATCCACATCAATAATTAACGCTATGGACGCTAAACCCGATAGGGAACACAACGTCAACTCCGGTCTATTATTTAGTATACAGTAGTGTACACACTTACAGTGATGTATCAAGAAAATAATGCATTCATCAAAGAAAGAATAATTCTACCTCTGCTGTTCCTCAGACCGTTGGAAGTTATCACGTCAATAAGATGAGCATACTTTGTTCAAGCCTTTACTGCTCCACCGCATCCTGCGTCTCTTGAGCTTAGCCTCTAGCCAAGTCCGAACTCCTGTCCTCCATCTCACTTCTCCTCGCCGATCATCTGTTGTTCACTGCACTTCATATGCTCTCACCTAAACTGGCATATTCTTCCTGTCAGCACGAAAATCACTCAAATCTTGAGGCCTTCCCCCCCTTCTGGAGGACGTTGACAGACCACCTCGCGTTGTCTAATACCGCTCTTCGAGCCGTCCCCTGTGAATAGGGAGGGCAGAAAATGATAATAGCATATCTTTCAAAATGTAGCCTCTGGCCCTTTGGCGACCATATTCTCGACGATTCTCTCCATCCACTTCCCTTGTCACCAAGCTGGTGACAGATATGTCTGTTCACACATGCTTTCCCGTCCTCTGCTGGCTTGCTCCGCCTCTGCTGACGGTCTATTCTCTGACATGCTTGACCTCTGCTCCAATTCACTAGCTCATTCCTTTCAATTCCTTCACTTGCATGCCGATTGGGGGCCAGAGATGGCCAATTGGCTTGATGCCTTGTGCATCGAGGGAAGTCCAACTCCATCTTACTACAGGTATTCTCCTGTCAATACACCAGAACTCTGCCCGATGATTGCACTTGTCACGTCTGTGCTGGTTCATGGGTGCTATGTAAATAGTCTACAGCTTTCTTCGGGTTCTCCTTCCTGCTTCCTTTCACGGTGATGTGACTTGTAGGTCCTGCCCACCTGGCCCCTAGTCATTCGACTCCCTTGCCAACATATTCCTTTTACACAGGCTATTACCTTTGATGTGGCCATATCTTTGGCCCTGGCACTTGATCCAGTGGTTAACCTTGGTTATACTGTTTATGAAGGGAGAAGTCTGCCGAATGGCATCACCCAATGGTTTGAGATGCGCTATGCTGCTCCACCATTGGGCTCTGCGTTTTGCCGAGCCACAGGATCCCCTGTCTATAGAGAGTGTTCAAGATGCTTATAGGAGTATTAGTCTTCCCTAGCCCTCTTCCAACATACTAGCCACTCACCCTTTGTCAGCACGGGCCTACCTGCATTCCCCACTGGAGCGTATCATGTTCTATCAGGGACTTCTGAAGATTGTCTCTTCCTAGATTTTTTCGCTCCCTCGCATGCGACAAATTTGTCAAGCCTCCCGGTCTTCTTTTGGATTCAAGGTGGAGGATTCAATAGCGACTCCAACGCTAACTACAATGCGAGCGGCCTGATAAAAGCGTCCAATATGAGCATTGTTGTCGTGGCCTTCAACTATCGGGTTGGCCTGTATGGTTTTTTTTTGGCTAGTGCTGAAGTTCAGGAGCATGCAAGTCTGAATAATGGCCTCAAGGATCAGATCAAGGCTCCGAATTGGGTGCAGGAACATATCGGCAAGGTTTGGATCCCTTTAACATTATTTTCTTTCTCTGAGGTTCATTTCTAATATCCTTATTCTTTCCCTCCAGTTTGGCGGCGACCCTAATCATGTCGTATTGGGTGGTGCCAGCGCCGGAGCAGCCTCGATTACCCTCCTGACGGCCTACGGTGGGAGAAATGATGACCTCTTCCATGCAGCAGCAGCAGAATCACAGAGCTTTGGCCGTATGCTCACGGTGTAGCAAAGCTAGTACACTCACGATGATCTAGTCAGTCGCACTGGCTGCGCTGGTAACTCCGACACGCTGGCATGCCTGCGCTCTCGGGATACGGCATCTCTACAACGGGCAAACTTCAATATCCCGTATCCTAATGCGCAGGAACCGCCATTGTATCTGTACGGGCCAACCATTGATGGAAGCCTTGTAGAGGATTACACGTATCGACTCTTCGAACAGGGCCGATTCATCAAAGTCCCTGTCATATTCGGAGATGACATCAACGAGGGTACCATCTTTGTGCCCAGGAACGTCTCCAGCGTGGAGGAAGCTGACATGTTTCTCGTGGATCAGTATCCAGATCTCCTAAAGGGTCAGCTGGAGCAGGTCAACTCCTAGTATCTGACCAAGGACAAGACGAAGACATTCCGTGACTCCGGCCCATACTGGCGATCTACGAGGGATGCATATGGCGAGATACGTTACACCTGCCCAGGAATTTATCTATCTTCTCTCTATTCCACAGCTCACGTAAAGAGCTGGAATTACCACTATGATGTGCAAGACCCAATTGATGAAGCTTTCGGGATTGGCGTATCACATTACAGTCGAGGTGAATGCCATCTGGGGCCCGCAGTACGTTAGCAGAAAAGCGCCCTCATCTTACAGTACAACGAATGCCGCCATTGTCCCTATCATGCAGGGGTACTGGACAAGCTTTATAAAAAGTTTCGATCCAAATCTATATCGTCATCCCGGTAGCCCAGATGGGAGATGTGGGACAGCCGGGGAGAGTATAGCCGAATCTCCATCAAGACCCGGCATACGAAAATGGGGAAAGTTCCGAAGGCCCAGAGGATGCGCTGTAAATATCTATCTGAGATAGGAGTGGAGTTGGGACAATAATGAATTAGTTCTTGCTTGGTTGAGTACATGTTTTACAAGGGTTCTTATATGGATGATAACGATTAATAATAAATAGTACGGGCACAATGCATTTCGCGAGTTCCTTCTAATTGTCAAAAACGAACTCTTTTCTTCCCTTTCCAGCAAACCATGTAGACAAAAAGAAACCAAGCCAGGAAAGTTGTGTATAACATGAACATGAGAATGTACATAATACCCAAGAAATGCTATGATGTCTGCATACATCAGGACAATAATGAGCCAGCCAAATCCCGTAGAGACAAACAAGCCAAAACCAGTCAACCCCATTACCGTTTGCCCTGCCGAGCTCTCTTCTCCTTCTCGTACGCATTGGCCTCGCGGCCTTCCTGATTCTGGATCTCGGCGATAAGCCTCTTGTATTTCTTCTCGTACTCTGCATCCCGCTCCTTTTTCTCCCGCAACTTCTCACGCGCGATGAAGTTCGCATCCTTGCGCAGTTCGCGCATGGCGCCCTTCCGCTCGCGCTTGTACTCCGCTTTGAGCTTATTGAGTTCCGCGCGCTCACGGTTGGGATCGTAGTGCTTGTCCGGGTTGAAGTTTTCTTCGAACTTGGGGATCGACGATTTGATTGCTAGAGGGCGGTGGTTGTGGAGCAAGAGCGGACGACGCGCGAGACGGGCCTGCGAGAGATGTCTGCCCAGCTTGTCGAGGCACGCTTGGATCTTGTCCTGGAGGGGGGTGGGAAGTTTGTTCTTGGAGGATGATTCGCTGACATGCTGGAGGACATGTTGGCCCGGTTCGAAGATCTCAAGGAATGCCGAATTATCGGACCAGATGTCGGATGCAGAGTCGAGGAGGTCGACGAATGTCGCTATCAAAGAGACCTTGAGTTCTTCCTTTTCTCGAGATCGTTGGGATTTGCAGTCGCCCGTTTCTATTATGTCCCAGAACCGGAGTTTTCTATAAGTGACTAGCTTAGAAGACGGGGCCAATCGCAGGGGCTCCTGCGGTTTCCGCGAGGGAAAAAAGCCAGGGGTGTTCTTCACTTCTTCGGGGCAGAGATTGCATATTGCGTTCAGGACATAGTTGATGAATTCGGGCATGAATCTCTTGGACACACTCTGGTACTGAAGACATAGGCTCGCAGCATAGGCGCCAATTGCAAAATTTGCAAGAGAGTTGACAGATCCCTGTTCTAGGTACCGTGCGAGACATAGATGTGCAGGGGTTGCAATTGCATGAAAGTGATCAGAAGTAGGGAAGATAGTTGCAATCCCGGTCAATATAACGAGATCACCAGGGAGAAGATCGAGCGGGCGTTGTGTTGTAATGTTGCGCAGATGAGTCCTAAATGCCATAGAGACATTGTCTGGATGACTCTTTGCCAGGGAGTGGATATGCCGCAGAGCGTTCTCCACGATCGCAAACGGCGGGTGTTCCGATTGATTTACCATGTATGCCGCGTGCTCGACTAATATTGACGCGAATCGTCCGAGTTTCGCTTTGTTGTCCTCATGAAGACGGGGGTGGTAGAGAGCTCGGATTCTCTGAATAACTGTAGGAAGTTCTTGCATCGGTACACCCTTGATAATCTTAAGGAAGCTCTGGTGGTCCTCTGGGCAGGGGTATGTGAACGGCAGTTCTCCATTTGTTTCCTTTGCTTCACCAGCCGCAGCCAAGTTATTTCTCTCTTCTGTGGGGAGAGCTAGCCCATTCAACAGATCTTCATCATCGTCGTTGTCATCAGATTCCTCTGCGGATGACTCGCCTTCCTCCTCTTCATCACTCTTATCAAAATCAAGACTAACATCCGACCTTGTCTCGACAAGATCATCATCAATGATAAAATCATCTTCGTCTTCTACCCCTAAGTCAGAACGGGTGGTAGTCTGACTGGGAGCATGCTGGAGCCCAAAGGCTTTCGCGTCATCTGGGATGGACTCGTCCTCCGAAGCATCATCTCCTGCCCCATCTTCGTCATCACTCATTTCTTCGCCGCGCATTCTTCGAAGCCGTTCTTCCTCAAGTTCCTTGAGCCTCTGTGCTTCTTCTTCGGCCTTTTCTTCTTCAGTTTTCGTACGATCTGTTGGCTGTGACCGCTTGTCAAATGTCAATTGCTTAAGGCGCTGGTCATATTCCTTATTAGCATCCGGTTTGGATGCCCCGTTCAACAGGGCTGCACGCTCCGGATTCATTGACTCGGAATCTTCCTTCGTGAGCTCCTGTTTGGGTGGAGGCGGGACACCCCTTAGCATAGAAAAGAGATTTGGAAGTTCTTTGTCAAGCTCCTCGCGTATCTCTTCATCGTCCTCTTTGGCCATCTGTCGCTGGTGTTTATAGAATTTGGACTTTGCAATAACTTCCTTCATGACTTCGTGCTTGGATTTTTTCCGCTCTGGCTGTTCTTCATCGCCATTTTCTTCATATACTTCCATTTCACCATCTTCAGCGATAGCGCGTTTCCTTTTCCGGGGTGTTTCATCACCAGATATATCTTCTTCCTCCAAATCATCCTGAAAATCGTCTTGGTCCATGGCTCCGTCAAGATCCAACGATTGCCCTTTATGGGTGAGTACTATTTCGTCTTCTTCCTCTTCCAAATTGAACATCGATTCCTTGCGTAATTTTCTTTGGCTTTCTCTGGCAAATCGTTCGGCGGCCTTCTCTTCCGGTGTCATAGTCGGATCGTTCTCACCGAATCGGCGATCTAAAATCCCGCCAACCTTATTTCGCTGATGCATCTCTTGCAGAAGAGTTTTCCGCCTCTGTAAAAGGAGCAATGGGGTTAATCGGCCATTGCTAAATATGACAAGGCTCGGATTCTCACCTTTTCCTCGCCCAACGATTTCGTAACACCAGGTCGCACGCTTCCTCCAGCTTTCCGGGCCCCATCATCCCTTGTGGTAACATCAAATTTAACTCGCTTGGTGGACGCTTTGACTTCGAAGGGGTTAAACTGCTCTCTGATTGATTGTAGAGCGGCATTGCGCTGGATTCGATCACGGGCATCAGTACCTTCCTTGGCATCCCGCTGTTTTTGCTTCTTCGATTTCTGCGGTCCTAAGACACCGCTACTCCGGAGGGAAGCTTTCAGCTGTTTAAGCTGAGAAGGTGGCATTGTGGCGCGACAGCTTTCGAACTCGACAGTTCCTCGTCCTTTCTGAATGATGGGAATTTTTTTTTGACGGGGACAAAATATTGTGTTCACCGCCTTCATCCGAAACCAGTCTCATCTCACCGCCTTTGAATCTCCGCATCATCTCGCTCACTGCTGTTGATAATCTGAAAGATCCAGTTCTAATCGTCCGATGAAGCAATAATGGCTTCTCAGTCTAATGATAGGCTTCTATGGCTGTTTCTTGGTAAGTCTGGCAAATATATCTATATCTGAAATGTAATCCAGCTGACCTTTTAGGTGTCTCTCTATTCTTCACCGTGCGCGGGATCGCCTCTAAGCTCCACCAAGTACAAGATCTGACGGAGATCAAGAATGTTGAAAAGGAAGATCGGATGATTAGTGAAGGGGCGGAGGATGGTGTGTTTGTCTATTTTTTTGGGTGATCTAACCATCAATTGACGCTCCTTTGGCCAGCACTGAAACTGGGGACTCTACTCAAGCTTGCCGAAAGCACAAGCTATGACCTGCGTGCAGCGTATGTCAGGCGACCTCCTACTAGCAAGCTGCTCATATTTATAAACTGAATGTTTCCAGAGCACTTCGCATTATCTCGGAAAGATCTATGAAAAGCTCGACGCGCGATTTGCTCTTGAAAGACCTCGCCAGCAAGAATAAGGAACGACGAGGCAAGGCTCTCACGGCATTACTCTTCCTAGTATCGAATAGAGCTCGTATGGATTTGACCCTTTGATATTGACAATAACCGTCGTTACTGATTCGATCATTAGTCTCCAGGACATCAGTATCTAGTCGTCTTAAAGACCTCCCAACTTACAACGCCCTTGTCGATTGCCTTTGTAACTTTCTCGAAGAGCACGTTGAAGAGACTAGCACGACCATCTCGCCTATCTTTCCCAAAACCAGACCACTCGGAGAGCGGAGGGCGCTTCACGCAGCCAACATGATTATCCAAGAGAATATGCCTGCTGCGTTGGAAGCCGGGATAGTGAGCCGTTGGCTTCGCAAATATCCCTTTCCATGCGCCGTTTCTGAACCGTCCCGGCGGCAAGATGTGGCGTTGCTTATGAAGACTTACTGGTCTGACGATCCTCTTATGAGCTCTATAGTAAGCACAATCGCTGCACATCCCGAAGGGGCAAAGCAGTTGCGAAAATACGACCTCATGGGTAGCATGATGGAGGAAAATGATCAAGATGACGATGATGTCGAAAGCGATGTATGGATGATAGACGGGGAAGAGACGGCTGGTGCCAGACGATTTTCAGAAAGAAGATTCCGAGAAGAGAGCCCGGAGGAACAAGCTTTGCGGAGAAGAAGACGAGAAGCTATGGTCCTGAGTGAAGGAGGGCGTCCACTCGGTAACGAGAATATAATACAGCCTGCCCAGACCGACTGGGACCCCATATAAAACTGTGGTTCTTCAACAACTAATGTTGATGGTCGGAATTATTCGAGTCATGTCTTTTGTTGTATATAGCGATCCATTTTCTAAGCATCTGTGATACCCCTTGGAATAATTGATATCATTATCGGTGGATAACTTTTATTTATAGCTGGGATATCTATATTATAAGCCTAACCATGCCGATTTGGCGACGTGATCAGCCTTCTTTCGGCTACTTTTGACTATTCCCAAGATCTTCAGTTCTGACAACGCCCTATAGAATAGTGTCATAGTCAAGCGTTCATTGCAATCATCTCCTTCGACATTCTCAAAAACAGAATGGAATGTTTGCCATAGATCATAGACATTCACCAAAGCACCAGAGTCCAGGTATAACTGGTATAAAATGGCTGTGGCCGGCTGTTGTGCAGAAAGTCTGTCAGCCTGCGACGTAGAGACCAAATAATCAAACGGGCTGGATAATGCCCGTTCAACGGCAAATCGGGGCCTTGGAGTAAATGCATCTTTGAGGGGACTCCTTAAATCAAATAGGAAGACCTCGTGCAAAAATAGATCCTGCGGCTTGATCAAGGTCTCTGCAAAGTATGCATCTGCTCTATCGCATAAGCGCTCGACGATTGTAGTGTATTCCGTAACCTCTTCAGGCACTCTGACTTTGCCCGTATAGAGCTTCACACGTTGTCGAACGACCGTCGTTCCTACCGTGGAATAGAGACTGTCGTATTTACTGCGAAGTGGCTCTGCGCCATGGTATGCCTGCATCAAAGTCCTCAAATCCTCCTGCATCGCTTTGAACTCCGGATCTTCGAGCAGGTTCCTTGGCAGAACAGCAAGGAAGTCTTCGAGACTTTTCGCATCGAGAGCTTTAACTCCCATGAACAGGTCTTTTAAGATAGGTAAATTGTACAGAACCCCAGAAAGGGCATCGACAGATAAATCCCCAACATTCGTTCTTTTGGAGAGATTCAAGTTTCGAAGACCGATGCGAATGACTCTAATAGCTTCGAATATAGCCTTGAGTTTCCGTTGACCAATTTCGAGGTGCTTCCTAGTCTGTTGGAGGAGGAATTTATCGTCTTCTAGCAAAGCGCGAACTTGCTTGGAATGGCCATCATAAAGCAGATTTTCACAAAAGCTATATGGAATGGTAAATTAGAGGAAAACATAGCTGTGATGAAGAGGATCTTTACCTTCGAAAAGACGGCAGATTTCTTGTTGCCTCGCAGAGCTTGTCCTGTGGCCAGTTGACTGCAGGGTCTGCAAGGAGTACAGATAACGGATTTGCGAAGAAGTGCGACATGAGCGTATACTGACAGACCTCACGGGTTAGAAATCGACCAAGAGAGCATCATAGGGGTGTCCTATCTATTATACCTTGATCATACGGCTGAAGGCTTCCGGGCTTTGAAAGGAGTCGCTGGATTTCTCAAATAAGACACGCGTGACATTACGTCCGAGCCAGAGCTTGCTATTATTCTCCCCTTGGACAGCCTCATATATACGATCAACGCAGTCTCCTGCATCGTGTATTTCGAACTGCGCACCCCGAAGTAGAGCGGCGCTTGACCGGGGAAGCCTGCCTTCGAATAATTCAACAGACGTGGAGATTCCAAACAACAAGGTAAAAGGTATGCGGTCAAGCCAGGCGCTGAGGATAAGTTAGGAAACGAGCCAATAAATAAAAATATATTGGGTAGCGAGTTATACCTTAGCAATGACAAAAGATCAGTTAATACGCCCAGGTCGAACGCTTCGCTGTCTCGAAGTGCAAGAACCAATTTCTTGACTCTTTTTCTTTCGACATAGTCGCTAAGCAAGTCAAGGTCGTATGCCAATAGCCTGGGACCCTGAACAAGAATCAGCAAAGAGCTTTGCCCAGCGTTGATAGTAAGGAGGGCTAACATACAGCCCGGTCAGTCAACAATTCCTGGTATCCTTCATTTCCTTCAGTATTCGTAATGGCTCCTCGAATAATATTCTTCAATGCCGTTTTTAGATTGGGTGCATCTCCCGACTCTAATACGACTACTCCGCCTTGTTCAAGGCTTGTCAAATGACTATTGAGTCTAGACAATAGCCTACTAAGTGACGAGACGTTGGAGCCAACAGTGACCAGTGCTGTAGGAATGCAGCCATCGTATCTGCATCTCATATTAGAGTCATATCGAGATCTGGCTGATGAAGACCTTACACTTCAGATGTTGTCTTAACAAAAGACAAAACGTTCTCCAGCACTTGAGAGTCGACATCATCCAAGATTTCCTTGAAGGGCTGTTAGATGTATTCATGAAATAATGTACCAGAATTGCAATCTATGCTTGCTGTAGACTGACCTGGATCTTTCTCTCCTGTTCAGACCATAGAGTTTTGTAGGTGTTATACCTCAGTTGCAGTGACTCAGGAGCCTCATGTCCATCCAGAAGTGGAACAAAGGGTGATATCTCATCTCTTTGACCTTCGTCCTTGGCCTTCACCTTGCGCCGTTTTGAAGGCCGCTCTCCATGAGCCTTTTCTGGTTTGGCTCCAGGTTGATAGATATACGCGCCCTGAGGGTGATTAGTCCTCATCCACGAGATTAAACTGGCAAGTGAGTATGCCAAATACCTGAGCATTTAATCCGTCTTTCAACGTATCTTGGATTTCATCCATGTTGACTCGGTGCTTGAATGCAGATGGATAGCGAGAATTGATATCAATTCGATTTACCGCCATGGAAGCGCGTTCGCCGCTAAACCACAAACGGATATATCTATTAAGCTGAATATCTGCCGGAGCTCAGAAGTTGCTCGCCTTTTTTTTTTCTGCTTCCTTTCACTCTGGCTGAAAATCCTACACTTAAACCCTATACTACCTCTGTCCGATGCTATAATCGTTCTTACTTCATGCTCCGCCAGGCTATACGGGGAGCTCGGTGGTATCAGCATGTCGCCCACACAAGCCCCCCGGCATCGTCTTTTCCCTCACGACGCGCATTCTCCATCGTAATCCCGCGCTCGGTCGACTACGGTGGTCCTCATGGTGGAAAAGTTTGCTTTTACGAACAGAATACTATCGGAAGCAGAAAGAGGAGGGGGGTCGATCCCGAAGCCGAAGATCGGGAAGAACAAAAGGAAATCGAGGATGAGCTCTCCAGGCTAGATCGGGAACTGGAAGTCCTCCAAGAAGGCCCTTACGGTCCTAATAGCCCATTTATGAAAAGTCTATCCGAGGAAGACAGGGCTATTGCGCTTGAAGCCTTGCGGAAATACGATGCTGAGAAGGGCAAGGATGGCAACATAGCTGGGCTCAAGAATATTTTTGACAAGGAATTGGATGAGATGCTGAGAGAGGAGTTTGAAGGCATGGCAGAGGAGGAAAAAAATTGGATGTCTAAGACTCAGAAGAAAGAGGCACCACGTCGCCCAGTTCTCCGAGCGCCTTTCGAAGTCATCTTACAAGACCAAGCGGCCCATTCTTATGTCGACCGATTCAACAAATGTTTAAAGAGATTCGCGAATGATAGGTCTAACGAGTTGTTAAGACAGCTGTTATGGAAATTATACCGTCGTTGCAAACTGGCTAGTCCGAATTTTCTCCAATCCGTACCTGATGATGCAGCGGCGTTGCTATGGGAATCCCAAGTCGAGGGTGAGTCTACACGGCCTGTCCGACCGGCACATCTGCAAACCCTTATTGCAGATGCTAGGGCCACCGGTAGAACCATACCTACTCCTCACATTCTTTCATATATCGAATTCCTTCATGATGGTGGGGAGACAAGCAAGGCCCTGGACGAGTGGGAGGCATGCCAGTCACGATTTTCCGAGGGAGAGGAGGGTCTGGAGGTATACTGGAAGCTAGGGGTACAACTCTTTGCAGCTGACGATAATCCACAGCGGGCGCAGGACATTGCATTAGCTTTTCTCGCAAATGACAGATCCCGCCAGCCACATATTCTGATTCCGGTTATTACTGCATGGGGGAGACAACCAGGGAGGGAGACGGAAACAAAAGCGTGGGCATTATATCTGCAACTGAAGACCATGCTTGGATCAAATATGACCATGGATGATTACGATCGCGTTAGCATCGGACTCCTCAAAGCCCACCGCTCGAATCTTGCACTTGCGGTTTTTAAAGACATGATGGTTACGGGGAGTGACCCTGCAGATGATTCAGCGGCTCTCTATAAAGCTGCTCTGGGTCTAGCAGGTAACCTTCATGCTTCCAGTATCAGCGAGAATGAAGTGAACAGGGTATCGCTCTCAGCACTTACAATATTGCCCCGGCGGTTCCAAAACAGATTCTTCTATGCAAGTTGGATGAAGAAGCTTATTGGAATGGGGGAGATCGATTCAGCTGCGATGGTCATAGAGCTGATGTACGAAAGGGGTGTTAAACCAGATGCAAAGCATCTCAACGGAATAATTGCGGCCTGGATCCGCGATGGAAGCACCACTTCCAGGGACAAAGCTGAACGTCTTGGATGGGCCATGATAAACCAGCGCATTGATGCAGTTGCTACTAGGGACTCTCCTTCTAAGTCAGCAGACAGTATCACTAGCTCATCTGAAGACACAGAAGCCTATCCTACCCGCATCCCCAAGTTCATGCAGCGGACAGTGCCCCCAGCGACTATCGAGACTTTCTCAATTCTGCTTCTCTATTATACCCGGAGAGGCGACGATGATATGGTCAAACATCTCACGGAATCTTTGGGAGATGCGCGAATCAAACCCAATTCGTATTTCATGAACCATCTCCTATATTCCGAATTGAGGAAACATGATATCCACACATTGTGGCATAAATACAAATTTATGTCTGCTTCAATAAAGCCGGATCTTGAGACATACGCCTGCCTCTGGGACTGCGGGAAACTCCAGTACGATGTTGGACGGACCGCGTTCGACGAAGACTTCCCTTCTGCTCGGGATCTGTATTCGGAGATGATGCAGTGGTATTCTCAGCTACCGCTGCGCGATAAGTCGAGGGTGCAGGAAGAATTCTCGAAGGGACTCTACGACCAGATCATTCGCTGCTTTTGCCTTCTGAAAGACCTACCTGGGACTCTTGTCGCCTTGCGTTCAATGAGCACAACCTTCGGGTTCTATCCGGACGACATCACAGCTCGGATATTAGTCTTGCAGGTTGCGCGTCTTGCGGGCGTCCCCGCTGGCACACCAAAGCGCAGGCTACGCCGACTATCGACGACACCGAGGAGCAAGGAGAACATTGCCCAGGTCCAAAAGCTTGTCGGGATCTTGAGCCAACGCAAAGCGGCCGCCCTCCAAGCACAGGGTCTGAGCATCGAGGATCTCGACCCAAGGGAAAGGCAAGAGTATCAACTGGAAATTATGTCTGATCTGCTACGGATCGTGATGGGAAGGGTAGCTGATAATCCTAACCATGTCGGGGAGGAGATCGCGGCAGTCGCATCGGAGATGGGAGTGTCTGGGATTAATCTCGGATCAGCGCCGGAACCCTGGCTTTAAAGCACTGGCGGTTGCGGCTATATTATACAAAAAGTGAAGCATAACCAGGCGTTTCGAAGAGTCGGTCAGGTCGGTATCCAAAAACAAAGGTCTAATGTACAATAAAAAATAGGTATATAATCATAGCTGCTCCACTCACATCAATTATGGATTTTATTAAAGTACATAAGAGTGTTCTGTTCCATTGAAACAGCATGACCGGATCTATCCTAGGGCAATAAAAAACGCCAGAAAAACGGTATAGATGCTACATATTAGCTCAAAAACAAGATGTCCTTTGATTGACCCCTAAAAATCTATCATGGTACTCCGTATTGCGATGATCATTTCGTGACCCAAGGGGGAAAAAATGTAAATAAACAAGGCTCATAAAATGTATAATACAAGGTAAATTTCCCCTTCATCCATTCATTTTTTCCCTTTCTTCTTCTTCTTCCCTCCAGACGTCGATGCCATCGCTGCAGGACTGCTAGCGTTATCTTCAACCGACGCTGCATTGTCCACTGCATTGTCTTGAGCCTCCTCAAAGGTCTTCATTGATATCTCTGTTGTTGTCGTTGTCGTCGTCGAAGATAGTGCCGGATTGGGAGGAGTAGAGGTAGAAGCAGCTGGCTCACACTTATCAGAAGCGGCTGCTGCTGATCTGTCTTCCTGGTCAAGCTCCTTCATGAAACCCTCCTTGATACTGGCCTTTTTCTTATTCCACCATTCCTTTTCCTCGCTCAGTTTAGCTTGTTCTGCATTCAGATGTCCACGAAACATGGCATTGTTCATCATTTCGTTGGCGGATTGGAAAATCGTTTGGCCCCAATTTGGTTGGTAAGCATTGGCCTGTTTGGTGGTTAGAAGAATACATATTCCATGGCGCATAGAAAATAGAGCCTTCAAAAAGGGCCAAAAAGAATAACATACTTCAGCAACAACATCCCTAACTTCCTCTTCCATCTCTTTTTCCGCCCTCAAAAGCCGCTGCCATAGATCATCCCCCACACTACCACGTTGCAGGAGCATTGCCAAAGCCGGCTTCTGAGTCCTCAGCGTCAAGAGACGCCGAATATCCTCTGCTGCGCGTCTTAACAGCGCAGCCTTCAGCACCGTATCAGGAATACTGGGGTTCTTCTTCCCTTTCGTAGCGGATGAGGACGCAGGAGGATCAAGATGAAAGAGTGAAAGGTAGATGTCCCGTTGCAGATGTGGAGGGAACCATGGTTCTAGAGATGAGGATTTTCCTAATATTTCAAAGAAAGAAAATTAATTAGGTTAAGGTGTTCATTGTGAAAAACATCACTTTCTTAGGGTATTATTTATGGGTAAGTAACAAGTGGACTCACTCGCTTTGCGCTTGCGATGCAACGAGGAAAAAGTAGCCAATGAACCGAGTAGGATGCCCAGATAGGCCAGAGGAACAGTGAGACTAAGCCAATCTACCATATTGACTGTCCTGATGTGTGATTATGAATTGAGAATACACAGAAGTAGTAGTCTGTTTCAAGGTAGCGCAGGTGGACAAGGCGATTAGATGATAATCATGGTTTAAAACAGTCAGTCAAGGTGAAGGAGGGATTTAAAATAGAGCACCCTGATGTAGCCTGTTTAAGTAAAGAGTGAATCAACAAGGTGTAATTCCCTTCAGTTGCTGCTGTTGTGTTCACTGCTGAACGTAAAAGATGAAGAAAGGCCAGGCTGGTCCCACTGCTCGCACGTCACATGTTCACAAATTAATATGGGACGACGGTTCAGGACAGCATAGCATCAAGAGCTCCCTTGAATTCTATTTCTAGGGGCCCTGTCTAATATCATATCTCTAGAGACTTGACTATATTCATAAGAATCAAATGAGTAGAGGGAAATGTGTCCAGGTTGGAAGAAGATCGATTCCATGCTACCTTCCAACACCGCTCGTAATAGCATTGACAACACAACCCAAACAATCAGCGCGTGTATGCAGCTCGAAGCCGAAAAGTCTGGACCAAACAGGTGAAAAATATATGCAGAAGGAAGATGGGTAATATTTAAAAAAAAAAAGATCACAGGAAAACCGCCCTCAATCTTATAACAGAAGCTTTCGCAGCCACAATCAGGGAGAAAACGCAGAAAAAAGACGCGCTCATAAATCCGAGTAAATGCCAAAGCGAATTTCATGGTATAGAGAAAATCGAAGGAACCAGAAAAACATGGAGGAAAAGAAAATCCAAGCAAAACATTCACGCTGCCTCATCCACCATATCAAGGAATGCTTATGTTCGATTCAAAAGCTTGAACTCAGCTGCTCCCTTGCATGCCGGCTACCACGCCCGAATTCCTGCATAGAGAGTATGTCATCTAGCACCTCATTAAACGTATCTCTGACCCCATCTGCTACTTTGTTCCGATCCCACTCGCCCCGCTTCAACCAGATGTAATCCACCAAGTTGGTATTTATCTGTTCCAGTTGTTCTACAGAGCATCCATTTGTCCTCTGCGTGAGATGCGTATGGAGGTCCTCGACATGTCTTGGGTCGAGGATGAACTCAGAGGAACCATCTTCATCATTATGCGACTGGGGTAAACGTGACGGCTCTCTAGAGTTGGAAGCGTCGAACAACGGTACCGGAGGCTGTTGCTTCTGCGATTGACTGCCGTTCGGTGCACTGTTCTGGGAGTTTGGAAATTCTGTACTTCTTGTGAGTACCGAATCAGCCACGTCTGTAGAGAGCAGGCTGTTCTCACCTTGCTGAGTGTCCGGGAGATGGTCTTCCTGGGATATACGGTCTGGATATAGAGTGAGGTCCGGATATCCTGTCACGGGTGGGCTCTGGGTGTGAAACTGAGGTACGGAGGACTGCTCTGATGACTTCTTCCCGGATGTCGTTTGTGTCGTCGATGCTTCATTGATGTAGTCATTTGGTTGCGACCCAGGGGCCATGGGGGTCATCGGACCCCTTTGTGACAGACTTGAGATGCCTGACTCTCGCCTAACCTGCTGAGAGGGTGCCGTATGAGAATAAGCTGGCCTTGGTTGTGCTGATGGACCAAATGAACTGTTCTGCGTGTCTCTCACTGAATGGCCGTCGGAATTCGTCATATACGTATCGCCGTCAGCGTCCCCGCTGTTTGTAGTAACATTATTGCTAAGGCTGTTGAACTCGGAACCACCGCCGTTACGGTAACCATTTGTCATAAAGCTCACTGTCGACCGCCGTGAAGGAGTAGTCGGCTGTGCTGGCCTTTTTGGCTCACCATCTGGGAACCGTTCACCTAGAACAACGGGGCCAGATGTCTCCGTTGATTCCGTATTCCCAACAGGGACACTATGGTTGGCAACTGGCCGACTGGCGAAGGTTTCCTCTTCTTTGGCCTGTTTCGCTTTCTCTATTGCTATCTTCTCCCTTTCCAGTTCTCGTTGATAGACCGCCTCACATTCCGCTACAAGACCCGGCTCAGTCTGCTCAATAGTGGCGATATCAACTTCAACGTTGGATAGAAGTTCATTGGCTCTTAATAGCCGTTCCTGATCACCAAGTTGCCGCGCATCCTTGGCTATTCGTTTGATGTCCGCAAGGAAATCTTTTGGCCGCTTGTAGTACCCATTTGAGAGGCGCTTCTCGATTGTCACGATCTCTAAATTATAGAAGAACTTGCCAGAAACTGCTTCCTTCAGGCCAAGAGTACCGTGTTTGTCATACGCCTTTTCGAACGGCCGGAAGGTTGTCCGCTGTTCAATTGGCAGATCGGAGGTCACAATGTTAGGATCTTCTTCCTCCCAAAGGTATCGTATTTGTGACTCGTCAATGACTCCTGTCCTGAAACGCTTATACTTCTTTATTTGGTCCATGATAGGTTGGATTCTAATCTTTAGAAGATTCAAGGTCTGGTGATCTTTCTTCTTCTGAGCCTTCAATTGCTCCTTCGTAGGAGGTGGTGGCCGCTTTGGTGGCGGCAGCGGAGCAACCTCCAAGGATTCAAGCTTCCGCTTTTTGCGCCGTTCAGGGTCCGGGAAGTCAGCCGGTCGAGTTTCGATATACTCTACCAGCTTTTGAAAGAACTCATACCGAGCAGAGTGATCCGGAGGACTGATGTCATAGATATTTCTCTTCGAAAACCCGAACAGATTTCTCAACAATGTGGGATCCGTTCCTTCCGCGGTAGTTTCCAGGACCCCAAGCAGTAAAACTGGTTCCATTGGAGGAACTGAACGCAAGAGGCTGAGAAAGGTTGAGATCACTGTAGGTCCCACAGTCTCATACCAGGTTTGAATATTTGGTATGTAGATAACGCTGGGTTTATGTCTCTTAACTTCAGCGAAAAGTTGTATGACAGCCGCTTCTGGTGACCTAGTTGAGTCACTCAACAAAGTTGCAAGGTCGAAAGCTTGAACATGAAGGCCTTCAAAATGGTGTAGAAGAGCAGCCCCCAGATACTGTTGCCCCATGCCTTGACTTCCACGGACAAGCACCCTGGGTCGAAAAATTCGCGCCATCTCGAATTCCTGATGCAATCGCTCCCGTCTAAAATCAGCTGCTTCCTGCGGATCCTCATATTGAGCTTCTTCGAGAGCAGTGAGTCTCTTGGTCTGAGGAAGAATTTCCGATAGCAAGCGTCGGATCTCGGCCAGTGGACGGCGTAGTAACGGCTCGACGACCTTAGGAAGCGGAGAAGCACCAGAAGACGTCGATCTCTCCGACGAGGGAACAATCTTCTTGATCGCAAGCATGAAATCCTTAGGAGTGACGTCGATCTTCTTGGGATCTATAAGAAGTTTCTTGTTCGACCTGTAGATCTGGGGGTACCTTCTTTGTACCGCATTAAGTGCAGCTTCTGTGCAAAGCGCACGCAAGTCTGCTCCACCGTAGCCTTTGGTTAGTTCGGCTAACTCGTCTTTTATAGGATCTGGCAGTGGCGGATCCCATCCTCTGGTGTGGATATCCAAAATAGCTCGTCGGCCTTCTGTATTCGGGAGAGGGAAGTAAAACTCGCGATCAAAGCGGCCCGGGCGACGCAGGGCAGGGTCAATGGAGTCCGGTCGATTGGTAGCGCCAATAACGATAACTTGGCCACGACCGTCCATACCATCCATCAATGCCAACAGCGTTGAAACGATGGAGGCATGGATTTGCTCCTGTTTGCTTGATCTTACCGGCGCCAGTCCTGGATTATACATCAGTCAAAATAAGCCGGTGGAACAAAACGATCAAGGTGTCTCTCTACTCACCGTCGATTTCATCGAAGAAGATGATGCTAGGTTGCGTTTTGCGAGCTTCCTCAAAGAGGAGTCGGAGCTGTCTTTCGGCTTCACCGACCCATTTGCTGAGCGCATCTGCACCCTTCCTCATATAGAACGTCACCTTGCGCTCTTCGGAGCTGACGCTGTTCGCCAGAGCACGAGCTAACAATGTTTTCCCTGTTCCAGGAGGCCCATGGAACAAAACGCCCCGTGGAGGAACGATGTGGAAGCGCTGAAATATTTCGGGGTACAGCAATGGGAGAGACACCATCTCTTTCAACTGGTCGATATGCCCTTGCAGTCCTCCAACACTATCGAAGTTGACATTGACGTCAACTCCCAGTGGATCTGCATCGGCGAGGGTTTGCTTGTCTTTGATCTTCCCAAGATTCGCAGGCGTCCCAGATAGCCCCTGCATGGCATCAGCTCCATGAGTCTGAACGGGAGCAACGATGCCACTGCCTGCGACGTGACCAGAAGCAGCACCTGGTGTCCTTGGCTGTGGTATTGCCTCCTCATCACTGCTATCACTTTCTACTCCTCCCGCTGCAGCAGGGGCACCAGGTGGCGCTAGGATAGCTGATGGTCCACCGCCACCAAATGGTCCATACGTCGGGAATAAAGAGCGTTGCCATGCGCTCCCGCCACCCCGACCACGACGAGAGGGTGATTCGGTAACTTCATTTTCAGCTTCTTCGATAGGCAGAAAAAGGTCAGGCCGGATGATTCTGTAATCAACATCCTTCCTACTCCGTCGAGGCTTCTCGTAGATTATTTCAGGTTGCGTCCTCCGACGAGGACGGTCAGACCTGAGATCTTCCAGCTCCTCGGCGAGTTCCTCCGCAACATCATTTGCTCCTTCAGATTCTCCTCGGTGATGGGGTTTTCTTTTACGCAGGCCAGGACGGCGGCTAGAAGTTTCATCCTCATCGTTCTGAACTTGGCTTCCCTTTTTGGGGGAATCGTTTGATTTCTCCGACTGAGATATATCATCATCTTCATCGTTAGATTCCTCTTCTTCTGGTTCGAAATCACTCTCCTCATCATCGTGTCGCCGCTGGGAGCTCCTGGGAGGCTTTTTGCGGCTAGATCGACGTAGCTGCGTAGACTCTTTCCCTTCTGGCTCTGCCGGTTCGGCCTCCTCTGAAACTTGTTGCCGGCTTTGCCTGCTTCTCCTTCTTGTCGTTGGGCCCTCGTCGTCATCGTCATCATCCTCGCCATGCTGGTTCGCATCACCATTCTGAGATTCGGGAATGAAGCCTTCCTCTTCGATCACTTCAGCCTCAGCATTCACGCTCTCGACAGTTGTGTCTACAAAAGAACCGTGCGCACTTTCCTGGATCTCCATTTGAGAACCTTTGATCTCTGCCGTGGTGTCTGCCATATCCTCTTCCTGTTTGGCTTCTGCGATGGCCTCAGTTTCCTCCACAATGGCATGACTTGGAGAACGAGTACCCCTATTTCCCCGACGTGTACGCCGTTTCGCTTCCATTTCCGGACTCTGGGTGCCTCGTTCGATAGTTTCGACATGGCGACCAGAGTTCGTAAGCGCGTAGATATCTTCCGATGGATCACGCGTCCGTCTAGTTGTCCTTCTGGTAACGGGGAAATTGGCGTTATTTTCACCCTCTGGGTTCGCTTGTCGTTTAAGGGCGCCTACTCGTAGTTTAAGGATAGTACTTCCTTTCTTCTTCGGGGGAGAACCTGGCTCGGCTATCTCATCATCTTCGCTTTGACCCTCACTCGCTCCGCTGTTGGAATCATCCACATTGTAAGTAGGTATATTCCTCGCTGCCCTTCGACGAACGATGCCTCTCGCATTCCTTTCCGCATTGAGATCTTCTTCTTCCGACTCGTGAGACGAATATTCATCGATTTCACTTAAGAGATCATCAGAAGAAGATAGAATATCATCAGAGCTGCGACGTCTCCGCTTCTTCGCCGGCTTTGCCTTCCTTTTTGATTTCGCATTCGCCTTTGATCTGGAAATAGCTTGTCGAGCTGAGCGCACAGGGTGATCGCTGTAGTCATCATCGTCGGAGTCGGACTTGTTCGCGATCTCCTCGATGGAGCGCTTTGCGCGGGCCATCATGTACAGTTAAACGGAGAACAGATGGAGTCCCTTCCCATAAACGGTCATGTCAGCAGATATACTTTTGGTGTTGCCTTTTTTTCCCTGATAGGCTATGGAGGCGAGGAACAATAGGCAGAAAAGTGAAGTTTCAGGGATAATAGAATGAAAGAGCATACCAAGTAGCACAGCAAACCTTAGACAGAGAAGCAGCCAGTGAATGGCTATCTTGACAGGCGACGAAGGAAAAGGAAAAAAAAAAAAAAAAAAACGAGCACCTCCCTCCACAGTTGTACCTAGTAATTATCCCACATGAGACCCGAGACACGGCCTGAACCTGGACAGACGAGAGCCGGAATAGCACTGGATTCGACGAGTAGGCGCAAATCGCAGGTCGGGAATTGGTCTAGGTACTCAACCTTTACGCGTCGGGAAACGGTCGGGGAAGTCGAATTAGAATTAACGACTGCCAGTAAAGGTGGCAACAGATGGAAAACAACAGAATTAAGAAGTGAAGATCTAAAAGAGAGATATGGCGGGCCACGTTTTCTCGTCAAGGACAATTGAGAGACTGGGGTTTGGGGTGGAGGTTGAAAGGGCTTCGAAGCGCCTCGCGCCGGAGCGATTTGCTTGTTGCTTTTTACCTAATCCGACACCAGCCACATCCAGGTCAAGGAGAGTACCCTCATGCGCCACGACTATACCCCTTCAGGTTTAGCACAGAGCGGCTGTACAGCACGATGCCGCCCGATCCGGAAGTGCACGTGCCACAGAAGGGGCTCGGCACAAACTGATCTTTCAACCTTGCATTTCGCTTTTTGAGCCAGCATCTTTGCAGCGCTCCCAACATGCTCCAAATATAATATTTCGCAAAAATAAAACATGTAAACGCCGTTTCTGGTGATACTGACACTAATGTTCTATTTTAATTCGAGTTTTTACCCTGTTCCAGGACGCTTCCTTAACCCCTTCTAGGATGGACAAATCGTAAAAACAACAACACAGGATTGCCAGGAACCGGAACCACAAAAACCTGCGCCAAAAAGAAGCTTATCGCCGTTTGACTCTCCCCGCATACCGTCATGGCAAATCCCCAGATCTAGCCTTGTCGCCTTGATATTTATCATGTGATTGCTGACTCAGTCACATCACCTGACTTCCGCCATTCGCATACCAGTCTGGTCTTGCTCGCGCATGTATCTATCCATAGAACTGTGCATTGAAGAGAGAAGAAAAATATTGAAAAAAAAAGAGTGTGAAGTGAATTAACCAATATGATTTCTCGAGTAGCGACCAGACGTCTACCTCTGTCCTATCGTGGGCCGATTTCCTCTTCTCACCTCTCCAGACCCTTCACCTCCGGGCCTTCGGACTCAAATCACGGTTCCAATTCTGCATACAGAGAAGGGGTCAGTAAAACCACTTGTTCATAATATACAAATTTCATTTATTTATTATGTTTGCATCGCTAATGCAACAGTCCGTAGCTCTCTGGCTTCAAGCCCTTCGTGCGCCCCTTTGCCAAGGTCTTCCTCGGCGCCATCTTCACCTACCAGGTCATCTACTGGACCTGGTTGAAGCTAGAGATGGATGAATCAAAATCTGAGAAAAATAGTATGCTTTTTACCCTTTTATCTTTGCTTGTTTTGGACTAATTTACTTTGCAGAAGAGGTTGCCGCGTTGGAGAAGCAGGCAAGGGAAATGGCAGCTTCGCGGAAATGAATGTGAATCGATATTGTACATGTAAAATGAGGACCTGTGAATTACTAGATGTGGTTAGTTTTGCTGGTTGGGGATTGGCGCCCTAATACGCCGTCATGTAACTGCTTCCTCCATCACCCTGACATAAAAGAGCTGACCTCGCCCTTTCGACCTCTTTTTCTTCATTCCCCCCCCCTTCAACTCCTTTATCTTGCACTCATTGCCGCCCTCTTTTATTTTTTATTTTCAGTCTGGCCCCCACTGACCACTGCAACTTTCATTTTACTAGAGATGCCACTCAATGTAATGCCTAACTTATTCTCACTCCTCTTGCTGGAAATTGTAACTGCCAGAGCCCGTCTGGGATCACGTGCAACCACGTGCGCAGCAGTCTATCTACGCGAGTCGTCGAGCAGCACGAGCTCTTCCTCTCTTTGAAGCTTTTGGTAGATAGCATCTGGCATCGTTAGAAATCTCGCTTTAGCCCTTCACATGTACAGGCAGAGACCCCTTTCAACTATTCTTCAAAGAATTTGTGAATTGACATCAAATACAGCTGCAGCTTTGGGAATTGATTGATATTGACCCTTTTTAAATATATTAAGGGCTAAGAGAATTCACCCTTCATAAGATTTATCTTCCATTGATAATAATGTAGGTGACAGAGGCAGTTAATTGAAAGAGTTGTGGTGCCAGTAGCAAAAAGCGGTATCTCCCGGTGTCCGATTACGTTATATCCTCATCATCCTATCTACACGTCCACGAGTCGTCGAGCAGTACGAGTTCTTCCTCTCTTCGAAGCTGTGGTAGATAGTATCTGGCACCGTTAGATTAAATTCAACCTTACCTTAGCCCTTCACAGAAACTGGCTTTGCTATGGGCCTAGTAGCTGCTGCATAGGTAGTTACTAGAGCTGATTATTACGGAAAAGCCTCTTTTGTACAGCCAGGCAATCGGGAGTGGGTTACTTTTATTGAATATATCAATTCTACTGGATGGGCACTTCCTCCATACATTATCTTTAAAGGGAAGTTCCATATAGAGGGTTGGTATCAAGATTCAAAGCTCCCACACGACTCAAGAATTGAAATTAGTCCTAATGGGTAGACTATTGATGAGATAGGCCTTCGCTGGCTGAAAAATCTCTTTATTCCCACAACTACTAGTCATACAACTGAGAAATACTGTCTTCTGGTTCTTGATGGCCATAGCAGTCATCTTACACCTAAATTCAGTCAAATATGCAGTGAGAATAATATTATTCCTATCTGCATGCCAGCTCATTCTTCCCACAAGCTTCAACCCCTGGATATAGGCTGTTTTGCGCCTTTAAAGCAGGTATATGGGAGCTTAGTGGAACAGAAAGCACGCTTAAGAATCAATCATATTGATAAGCTTGATTTTAGAGGCCTTTCCACAAGTTCGTGAAAGCGCTTTTCAAGCAGAAACTATTTGAAATAGCTTCGCAGGCGCTAGCCTAATTCCATTCAATTCTGATAGGGTGCTCAGTCAGTTGGACATCCAGCTAAAGACTCCTACACCACCAGGCAGCTGGTCAGCCAATTCAGCGCCCAAAACGCCCTATACTGCTAGGAGACTGGAAAAGCAGGCATCTAGAATGAAGAAACTGCTTAGGGAACGTGCTCAAAGCTCTTCATCTTTGCTAGAAACACGGTTGGATAAGCTTATTAAATGCTGAATTGCATCTTAATGAGCTTATTCTTGCATGTGAAGGAATACGCAAATTCCACGCTGATAATGAATGGCAAGGTCAAAAACAGAAACACTCTAATAGGCAGCTAGCTATTGCAGGGGAACAACTATTGAGGAGGGCCTCAAGGCAATTTCAGCCAGAGAATGAGGTCCATGAAGCTCAAGATGCGCTTCCTATAGATCCAGCAATTCCTGCAGTTGGACCACGCGTATGAGCACCCCCACAGTGTTCTAATTGCCATATTCAGGGACATACTAGAGTTAGATGTCCTAATCCCCTTAGTAATTAGTTTTTATATAGAAATGCAATTGTTTGGTTGATAAAAGCTCTAGAATGGTGGAAATCGGGTGGAGGTGCGGCGCTCACTTACCGGATACGTTAATGCTACCTTCCCCCCTTTCATTTTCTTTTCTTTCTTTCCTTTCCCCCCCCCCCTTCCTTCTGGACATCTACCGGCTTTTTCCATCGCAAAGTCTCCCTGCTCAGGTTGGGGGAACTAGGGCATACACCATGTCAGCACAAGCCGGCGAAACACTACCAACATCGAAATATCAACCCTATCGGAACTTTGATGAAGAAGCTCATGGCGTTGGAGTCGTGGATGACGACGGTGCAGTCCTCTACGAAGAACCTTATGATAGCCTTCTGAATACTATTGTGCGACACAATGACGTGGCTAAATTAGCCCAATACCTCGAGAATAACGCCCATGCCACCCAGGGTCACGTCGAGGTCTACTACTGGGATCCATTTTACATTGCTGCAGAGTCTGGGAGTACCGCAGCGCTTGACTTGCTTCTCAAGCATTACGACGCTCATTTAACCGACACCGGCATGATACCACTTGAAAAACGGCAATTTCGACTGCTTAATGTGGCGTGCTTAAACGCTCGGGTCGAGACTGCGTTGTTTCTTTTGGATACCCGACCTGTACTGGCAAGCCTCCACACTAGAGATGATTCTTGCATGGGGCGTGACAACTGCGAGACCCCACTGCTCTCGACTGCATATTCCTTCACCTATTGCGCGCTCGGCGTCGAGGAAGATGACCTTGCAATCTGTGCCCAACGGGCACGTGCCGAAGAGCTTATGAATCAACTCCTCAACAGAGGAGCTTCCGCTCGAGATGCCTTGACGTCTTTGCTTGACGAAAAACAGATTTCAGATACAGTCCTCAGTCTGGCCATTTCAAGGGCCAGTTATGGTTTAGTGAAGCGACTCATTGCCGACGGAGCGGACGCACACGCCAAGATAATGCACCAGATCGATCTTTTTTCCCATCAATCTGGGGAGGAGATAGTGCAGGATGTTACTCCACTTCATCTCGGGAGTCTCCATGCGAATTTTTATGGTATCCAGGCTCTGTTTGATCACCGTGGGGACAAGGCTACTGTTGGGGAAATGGTCTTGGCCAGTGATAGCGCCGGTCGTCTGCCCCTTCACTGGGCTGCACAAGGGGCTCATGGTCCAGAGTATCGCTATATGCTCCCTCGGAACGAAATTGTCACACATACGGTAAACACCATCAAGCTGCTCTTGACCATCGATCAAGACACAATCAATGCTCGAGACCATAAAGGATACAATGCCTTATGGTATGCAGTCTCTAGCTTCAGAGTAGGGTTTGACCAGTATTTAAATGTTCCGAAGACCTTGCTTGAGTATGGAGCAGATGGAAATATGCGCGATCAAGATGGCCAAAATATGTTGCATTTGTTAGCTTTCATGCAGAACGGTGAAGTTATAGATCCGGCGATAATAGAACGCCTCGTGGCTCATGGTGCCAAGATCGATGATATTGATATACGTGGAAATATTGCACTTAACCAGATGGCGATAAACTTGCGTCAAGTCGAGGCCGTGCAAGCTTTCCTTCGTTGTGGCGCTAGCATGAGGGTCAAGAATTTGAGAGGCGATACGCCGCTTCACCAGGCGGCAAAGGGAAAGGTGTTTAGCTACCGATATGAACCGGCCATTGAACGGAATGGCGTCCCCCTAGATGCTAAGATCAGAGCACAAGACTTGATGATGAAAGTCTTAGAAGAAGCTGGTGATGGGCTCAACTTGATGAACGAAAAGAATGCAGTTGGCAAGACGCCACGACAGCTGCAGGAGGAAACGCGAAACAAATGGCGCCAGGAAGAGCAGGAACGGTTGAGCCATATGCAAAACCGATGAGATAAGCTGTGACTGCGGCAGCCCCAGTCTCTCGATTGAGACGGCACCCAAGCTCCCGGGCCGGATGATAGAACTCATAACAGACATCTAATCAAAATACTACTATGACTTTCGTCAACTAAGAATCAGAGCTTAGGAAATCTGTAAACCCGGAATAAGACAGAAATTTATGTCTGAAGTTATCTATACTTTCAAAATGACTTTCTGATCACTTACAGATACACTGGCGTACATACTACATATTAAGTACTGAGATCTTCAATTACGCAAATAGAAAGGAATGATTAGAATGAAAGGGCTTTCTTTGAAGAGTCCCGATAGAACACTGCTGATAATCTTGCTGATAATACCAGGAGCTTTCGCTGATATAATTAATAACAGCTTTCCGGTACTTGAACCAAGGGCATACTAGGCATATATATAGCACCCAGTTGGCATGTGGCAGTTCTGTTCTATACTAGTTTGTACACAAGTAATTTGTCCAGCCTTTTTCCATGATTTTAATTGTAAATGGTCTGCGATTCTCTTCAATACGGCCCCCAGTGACTTGCTCACTGGGTATTATTTTCTGTTCAAAGGCCCTTCAAGAGTTTCAAGGTCATCTGCTACATTACATAGGATTGATTATTGGTTCCGATACTAAGTATATTCATGGATATACACGATGTATACGCGAAGAGAGTGAAGAAGAAAGATGCCAGACATTCAGCTTGTAAAAGAGATACATCATTCAGTGGGTCGTTACGAATATTCACGCCAACACGCCAGATCGTCAATGAAACAATGCAAAAAGCATATGAAGTAGTGATGAACAAGATCCAAAACATGTGCTCAATGATAGCTTCAGAATATCAAAAGTCAAAATATCTCCTGGGTATCTTGCTGGATAAAGATAATGGCTTGCTTATCCTCTCAAGGGTATTGTCGATCAAACCCGGTGTATTGGTTGTACCCCGTTGAATAAAACTCCTGCCCATTTCCCGTTACATCTACTGCTCCTGAATAATAAACCGTGGTCGGGTACTGATTCTGCGGCATCGTCTGTGCCATGTGGTTTTGATAGGTCTGATTCTGCTTGCCTTCAGCCGCAGATGTCTGCAATTGTCCCTGCAAGTCGGAGATAGAGCTCATCTCAGTGGGGGATGCAGAAATATTGGGCAGATATGATTCAACTGGTATGTTGAGACCTGCCAGATCGGATGACCGTGGTCGTGGGGGAGGGTACGAGACTGAATTCTGATGCACGGGCGTAGGCTGCAACAGGTAACCTTGCGTACCAGCCTGAGTTTCATGGCTCGCCCATCCATACTGAGACATATAACCATGCCCATGCGTTGCCCCAGGCTGCATGGCCTGCATATTGTTCGGGACCTGCAGTGGGTTGGGGTAAGTGTAGGAAGAAGGAATGCCCGAGTCCATGGTCCTCACGAGGTCAACAACTAGGTTCTGAGTCTGGTTGAAGTTGGATACCATCCCCAATTTGGGTCCGGTCCCATCATGATACTGTGGCTGCTGCATAGTTTCCCTCGGCGTTGGTTTTGGCGTCGACTGCGGCCCATGTTGTTCAGTGGAAGTAACGGTGCGCTCTTCCACCAATCCGAGAATAGGCAAGGCAATCTGTTCCAGATGTTTGGCCAGATGGGAACTGAGCTTTTTCCAACTGGGACAAAGGTTGCCACAGAATCGACAAGGTTCATCTCTGGGGTTTTTGTCTGTCTCATGCCGGCAATTCTCAACCATCTCGACGGTAATCAGGTTGGCTTTATCTTTTGCAGCTGCCCCGCCGTTCTTTGCCTTTCTAGCATTGGGATCGACCATATCATGCTCTTTGATTAGATGCTGTACGAAGTTATGCTTCCTGTAGCATTTATGACTGCAATCTGCAATCGTGCATGTCCACCACTCCAATTGCCTATGTCGCTCGTTCTCGTGTCGTACCCAATCCGCTTTTCGCTTAAACGACATGGGTTCGTTGCAATTTGGAAAGGTACAGGTGAACGGCAGCACATCTTCATGGACGTGTTTCGTCCAGTCGGAGGGTTTATGGAACGTCACCACCTCGAAACAGATCGGACACTCGAATTTCGCCGGTAACCGCTTCACTGGCGGTGGGTGCACGCCCTGGGGAAACTGTGCTGCAGCGACTATGCCCTCGCCAACAGTCGACACGTCTCCGTCGTCTTCAGTGTTTCCACATATATTGAACTGAGTGCAGGTAGCAGCGTCGGATTCTTGTGGATTTGCCCGAAGTGGCAGCAATGTGGCCTTGCCACCTTGCATAATGCAGTACTGGTCAGAGGCACAGTTCCTTTCGGTCACGCTACGAGCGTGTTTGGCTTTCAACTCCACAAGGGTTTTGTATCGGATGCTCTGTTGCTTTGCAAAACGATCTAGCAAACATGGGAGAAGTCGCGGATTCAACTCTAAGATCTGAGCTTTGAACCCCTCTGGAGTTGGAACCGGAAGCCGTGGTGGAATTGGAAACTCCATAACCGGTCTCTTCTCGTCTGTGCCTTCGAGGTTTCCCTCGTCATCTGCATCCGCATCACCGAAATCTTGCCTCGAGGTGTCTGCTTGGCTATGTTCGGATTTCAAGGGCCAGGCAATAGTTGAGACAGGTGGCCCGCCCTGCTTGATCATTAGCTTTATCAGTTCACTCGGAGGGGTGGAAGCTTCTGGCAGTGGCAATTCGCTGGAGCCTCCTCCGAGACGCCTGTTTCCTGGCAGGCTTGGGACAGAAGTCTGAAGTTGATATTTCCCAGGGAAGGCCAACGAAAAAGATCCGCGTGAACTCCGACTAGGAGACCGTCCTCTACTGAAAGGAAAATGTCTCTGTGGCCGGAATGAAATGCTATCTCGCTTTTTCTTGTCATTATCATTGTTGACGGGATCACTCTTGGGTTGCGCTATAGAGGTCACCGACAACTGTCGCTTCAAACTGGAATCGTGTCGCAGACGCCTAAGAATGCTGCCTCGTCTGTCAGGCTTTTTACCGTTGTTATCGGAATCCTTCTCACTGATAATGCTTCTGATGTCTGTGCCCCAGGTTGCTTTGCGGGACAAAGCATCGGTCTCCCGGGCGAGGCGTTCGAACTGAATTATAGCTGCATTAGAATGCAGGGGCTGGGTAGGTGGGAATGGGTATGTATCCTGCTCAGGTATGACGGATCGCGGGGATCCTTCAGCCTTAGGGCTCGGCGAGTCCAGTACGGAAACATTCTCGTGACCCGGCCCATTGGAGAGCGAGGCGGAATGACTTCCTGACGTTTCGGAATCATAGTCCTCGTCACTGGGCTCATCGAGAAGAACGTTGGGACCGGGGACATGTGCATTGCCGGCCCAAAATTTAAGATCAAAATAGCCTTCCTGAAGGGATGGGTCTCCGGTACTCTTTGCCCTGGGTCTGGATTCTGGTTTATTCTTGTGACGGCGAGAATAGACCTCGTCTCCTATTTCACTTGCACTTAACCAATCCTCGATATCCGAGTTTTTCTCTTCTCTGAGACGTTGGTCCTCCAGTTCCTTCGGGCTTCGCACATATAGTTCTGATCTCGACGAAGGGTCAACGCCAGCCTGGCCTGTTTCGGAATTGGGAACCCAAGACCCGTTAGATTCTCGGGAAATAGAACCGTCGGACACCTCGAGACGATCCCCAGATTCGCCGCATAGGCTGTTGGCGTCGTCAGGAGAGAGATAAGCAGAAGGATGGCTTTGACGTCCGTCGGTAAGGGTGGCATCCCTTTCGGGAGAATCACCACGAGAGATAGTCTCAACCTTGATGCTGGGGCTTCGAGTCCTCCCCGGAAAAGAAGCCAGATGTATGTTTAGGTTGTCAGCGGCCAGATCCGCTATTGGGGGGGAGGCGTGATGCGGACTATGCGTGTCGTCATGGTCGCCCTGCCGCGAACCCTGCCGTGGTACTTGCAATCCCATATCCCCCGTGGAAGAAGGGGTATGTGGGACGTCAGAAGGTGGGGTTGTGACTGTGAAGGGGAGTGGGTTCTGCCTCTGAGGCAGTTTCAGCACTGGCTGTGAGAAAGGCAGATTGCCTTCCACAGCCCCAGGGTTCTTTTCGCCCGGATCATTGATCTGCAACGGTCCCAGATCAGGGGGCCCCTCGAAAGCCCAGCCAGTGCTCATGTCTATTGACTCCGGTAAGTTTGCGCTTGGAGGGACGCGTGAACTCCAACCACTGTAGGGACCACCAGTAGGTTTATGCGCGTGCGGGGAAGATGGCGAGGAATCCGGAGGGCCATTGTTGTGAACGTCGTCGGACACTGGTGTCAACCTGATCGCGGCATTCTTAAAGTATTCTGTTTCTGGATCGGAGGGCGCAGAGAGATAGGGGTCCTGGTAGTTTTCCTGAAAGGGAGAAGGAGTAGCAGATCTACTTGCGGCAGATCTAGGAGACAAGGTCGACATGCTGAAAGAGAACAGGCAGGAAGGACAAGAAGTATTTTAAAAAACAGCCGATACCGGTACGAGATCAGTCACGCTTGCTGAGGCGTATTTACGAGCGGAGACCAGAGAAAGGTCTTGGAAGCCCAGTAATAGCGAGATTCATGAGATGAAGGAGGGGAAGTTGGTTAGATACATAGGCGGACAGGAAACATGAAAGAAATAAGTCAGAAAGGAGACGAAGAGAATGCCCCTATGTCCCTAAACGGATGACAAAGAGGAACACCAGAAGAAAGATGGAAGGATCGAAGCGAAGGAAAGATAAGTGAGGTAGATCGCGATGGAGTGAGGCTAGTAAGAGCCGCAGAAGGTCGTGCCCGGAGACGACAAGGGACGACAAAGGGCCGGAAGGATAATATAATAATTCCTTCCCTCCGTATAAATAATATTAAATAATAAAAAGATTACTATTGTTGTGTTGGCCCAACAGCAGGAAATCATAATAATCCCTGCGGCTGCTTCGACAGCGGGGTGGAGAGCTGCTGGTTGCATTCAGCCTGGTGTTAATTAACTACTAGTACCTACTAGTAGAAGTAGTTGGACGTACATCAATCGGCGTGACTGTATACCAGCATCTGTGTGTGACGTCTACTGTTTCTGCTAGGAAATCATCGTTGCCATTTCCATCAGTTCAGCGCCTTCATCGCACTCTGTAATGACCATGGAGAATGGCAACAATAAAACAAGAATATCGATGCGGCTGAGTTTCCCGAAATGCAAACACGGCAAACCGGCAAGCCGCAGTGGATATTAGTTCATTGCTACCAGACAAACTCGAGGCTGTGCTCTGTCAGAACACAACTTCTGCGCCCCATCCAACTTATCCAAGGCTTGATTGACTCTTCACTCGGCTCCCTGTTCTAGAAGAATGACGTGTGGCTGTCAGTGGTCACTGCAGTGGCTGTGCTCAAGGCTGAAACGGCAGCGGAGAACAGACCCGATAAATAATCCCAGCCAGGTCATCGAGTCGGTGTGATATCACGGATATGATGATACTACGCCCTGAATATTACTCTGTATGCCCTCGTCTTCTCATCTTCTCATCTTCTCACCTTCCATATTTCATCAAGATTTTAGGCTGGGCCTAGAACGGTATACAATACAGGGTGCGGTGTGGCCCAGGCTGGAGCAGGATCCAAAGCCTAAATTCAACCGTACAAAATAAAACAGTAATAATACAATGATAACATAGGAAATTGGCATTAACGTATGTAGAGTAACATCAAATACAATCTTTGTCTGTCCATCATTGGTAACCACTCTGTCGTCAATTTGTGAACAACGTTGCTGAGAAAAGAGGAAGCAAGAGAGTGAATAGTCAAATATATATAAAGGGAAAATGCAAAATTATCATCTGTAGATAAATGAAGAGAAGGAAAGGGAAAGAAAAAGGAAACGAAGGAAGATAGGGTCGGTAGCAAGACATGCAATGAATAAAAACACAAACAAGAAGAGAAAGGAGTCGTCCAATTTGGTACACTGTCGTTCTGTCAAGCCAAATAGTCACCGAAGATCGGTAGAGCGTCTTTGAATACTGTCCCTGCTTCCACTCGAACTGATCGAGTGTCTCCATCCGCTGCGAGGCATGTCATCTCCGCTGCCCATGGAATCGTACGACCGCCTGGAAAGTTCCTTACGCCGCATTGTGATGACAGGCGAGTCGGCATAGACAACGGTTCCAGACGTGTAGACGCATGGGCTGGCCTTCTCCTCATCATCCGCAAAGTCTTCATGAGCAGCCTCCCGGATGATCCGCGGGAAGGTCCGTAGCACGACATGTCGGCCAAGGCTATGATATCGTTGATTGCTTTTCTCGTCGGCACATCCATACTCCTCCCACTCGTCGTTGAAGACATCTTCGGCATCCGCAGCGGGGAGCATGGCTAACACTAGCTCACGCTCCACACGGGCATGTCTCCAGGTCTCCGCTGCTAGTTTAACGATCTTCCTCACGCCTGTGAGTAGAGCATCCAGCTGCTTGGGATCGGCAAAGTGCCGGATGTGGTCGATAATCTCCTCGACGATAACGGCCGCCACGACATTGATGGACTGTTTGGCATCCGATGTCGTGTACGCCGCTTTCAGCGTCTGTTGGCGCCAGAATGCTTCGCGTCTCACCGACTTCCGTCGGATATCCATCGACAGCATCTGGAAGAACGTATCTGCTTTGTCGTATCTCTTTCCCAGGGTGAACAGAAACGGCTGGAAGATTCGGTAGGTCAAGGTCTTCGAAACAACGTGCTGCACGTACACGGATCGCAGTTCGCGGGACGCCCGGGTGTTATCAAGGAAAGACGGTAGCTCTGATGGGATCTTGGACAGAATATCCTTGGGGGGATCAATAGGCAGGTACCCAAAGTGCTCCTTCGATAGGTCGACAATAAGACGAGACAGTTGTCCGAAACAGTCCAAACTAGAAATCGGAAGAAGGAATATTATCAGAACCTGATAATTTTATAGGATTATCCGTATGAACTCCTATTAGACAAATAAGAAATAGAAAACAGAAACAAGAAAGACAAATGCAGCATAACTCGTTACATGAGGAGTCGTTACATGAGGAGTGGAAGATGAAACAAACAATCGTTTAAAGACAAAGTCATCAACAGGAACGTCCACTTTTTTAAAACGCATTCTCAAAGCGCCAGGTCACTTACAAGAATGAGTCACCCTTCGTGGACTTGAGATCAGTCGCCTCTCCTAGGCTGTGCAGGGTCTTTCTCAACCTTTCGCGGTCTCCGTCCAAATTATCAATGGTTATGCGCATCTCCTCCACGGCGCGTTGGAGCTGTTGCTCCTTGGTCAGACAGACCATCTCCAGCTTCTCTCTCTCTCTCTCTTGGCTGGCCAGCTTGTCCGCATTCTCCAAGAGCTGCTTCTCCAGTTCGGCCCGCTCAGCCGCCCAGCGTTGTTCCTTTTCGGTAGATTGTCTCTGCAAGGCGCTCAATTTCTCGTCCAGCTCTTTCGCAACGGAAACTTGCTCCTCATGTAGGCATCTGAGAGAGTCTAATTCGCCGGCATGCGTGTCACGAAGTCCTTCTAATTCCGTCGAGTGGAAAGCCTTCAGGCCGTCCAGCGCATCTGCATGCGCTTGCTGAAGCTCGGCCAATTCTTGGCTATGCTTCTCGCGGGTATCATCCAATTCTTTCAGCTTCTCTTCCAGTTCAAGCTGCTTCGCTTCCATTTCGGCGCGCAACGATTCAAGTTGCGATTTTGTTGACTCAAGCTCGGATTGTTTCGACTCTAATTCCGATTGCAGTGTGTCGTAGGATTCTTGGAGCTGCTGCTTCTCTTTTTCCCAATTGGCCTTCATCGATTCTTGTTGGTCAAGCAGCTCCGTTTCGCGAGCCTTGAGGGCTTCAGCCGCCGCTTTCTCATCCTCCTTCTTGATTTCCTCGAAGACCTCCGTTAGTTCTTGTTTCTGCGCCGCAAGAGCATCTTTTCGTTCCTGGATTTGCTGTTCTATTTCCTTTTCGTGGTGCTGTCGTGCTGCCTCGATTTCAGCATTCAACTTGTCGACCTGGCTTTGAAGCTCAGCTTGCGACTGAACAAGCTGCTTGTTGGACTTCTCCGATGCCACCAGACTCTCTTCGAGATCTCTCTGCCTTCCTTCAAGGTCCTCAACTTCGCTTTTAAGCCGGGAAATCGTACTTCTCAAGTTCGTAGTTTCTTCCGCGTGCTCGCCGGCTGTCCTTTTCATCTGTGCCTGCAATGCTTCGATGTAGTAGTCCTTGTGTACCAAATCCTGCTCGTGTTGGTTCTCAAGCTGCTTTATTTCAGCTTCCCGAGTAGTCAACTTGTTTTGCGTATCTTTGAATCCACTCAGCAAGCGATTGATGTCGGGAATAGCATTCTGGATTCTTTGTAGAAGCGCTATCTCATCTCTTTCGTATTCGGGGGGAGATATAACCCCATCCTCCCGCGAAGTTGCTCTGCTGAGCGATAGCTCCTTGACTGCCTGGTAAGATGATGCGTAGTAAGGATCGAATCCACGGGGCGTTGCGGGTCTATTGTTTGAGGGTGGCTGATATGATTGAAAAGGATACGGGGGTGCAGGCCCTGCAGGGCTTACTACTGGGGAGCGGAGAGCAGTTGTGAAGCTTGGCGCAGTTGACGGGGCCGCACTGTGAGATGTGGGTACTGCTTGCGGCGTCCTCGCTGGAGACACCATGGGGGACATCAGGGAACGAGCTAGGGGGGTGCTAGGCTTCTGCGGCACAGGAGAGACGTATCTGGTGGATCCGGACGCTGGAGAACCAGAACGGGAGCCATGCCGAGACGGATCGTTTGCCACGCGGCGAAATTCACTTGAAGACGGTGACGGGGGAACAACTGGCGTAGATATAGGCGAGGGTTGACGGGGGGATGTAGCTGCAGCCGGTTCCTTTCCCGTAGGCTGGGCTGGATCGGTGGTTTGGTCCAACGCATCAACAGTTTGTTCACTCGCATCACCGCTCTGGGTAGGTGGATCTGGTGCCTTCTCGGTTTGGGCTGGGTCCTCGCTATTATCCCATGCATCAGTGAACTCTTCACTCGCTTCAGCATCGTTAGCTGACAGTTCTGGGACCTGCTCTGTTGCTTGCGTTAGGCTTTCGGCTTCCTCCACTGGACTGCTGGGTTTTTCGCTTGTTTCCCAACCCTCAGCTGCTATGTCCGGCTTCTGCTCGGCTACTTCCACTGAATGCTCCTTTTCTTCCGCGGGACTGCTGGGCCTCTCATTTGCTTCAGCGTCTTCAGTTTTCGGATCAGGCTTCTGCTCAGTGCCATGAGCGGACGTCTGATTCTCTTCCACTGGGCTCTTCGGATTGTCAGCCACTCCAATATCCTCAGGAGACGGATCTGGAGCCTGAATTGGAGCTTCGTTTTCTCCCTGAGGGCTGTCGAGTTTCTCGCTCTCTCCAGCATCCTCGGTTGCTAGATCCGGGTTCTGTCCGGTTTCCTTAATTGGCGGTTCGCTTTCATTGTGTGCATCGCTATGCTCTTCGCTTACATCATTGTGCTCGGCGGGTAATACTGGCGTCTCCTCCGCATGTTCGGCCGGGTCATTCTTTTCATCTGCCGGCGTGGTATTTGACTCTTTTGCTCCGGCACCCTCAGCACTAGGTTCCAAGGTGCCTTCTGTCTGCTCGGCCAGTTTGGCATCTTCGTCAAATTGGTTTGTGGCTTCTTCGCCCACTTTAACCTCCTCAGCTGGCGGTTCTGATGCTGCTTGTTCTTCCGAAATTGATAGTTTGGGTGTTTCGAGACCGCTTTGGTCATCCACAATAGGAGATTGTGGAGGCGACGCCATGTCGAGTTCAGCTGGTGGTTGGGGGCTGCCCTCGTTGGTGTCTGGAACAGCTTCTTGGGCGACTTCCGGAGCGGCTTCTGGAGGAGTCAAATCCTCTAAAGTCGAAGGCAAATCGGCAGGCTCAACAGGCTGTTCTTGCTGCTCTGGAAGAGGAGACTCAGCTTGTATCTCCTGCTTCTCTGATTTCGCTTGATTCTTTCCCTTATCATTCTTGTTGGCCGACTTGTTGTTCTTATCCTTCCCCTTCCCCTTCTTCGAACGCGGCGCCATAATGGCAGGATACTAGTGCCCAGTCGGCCTGATGGAATAGAGGGTAGGCGTGTCTCAGTAGGTGGCAATGGCAATGGCCAGTTGATTGGGTGCACAGATGACTCAGGATGACACTTGGTGTGCAAGCAGGCCCGAATATGTCAGGGATATACCAGAAAGAACAATGGGCAAAATATGATTGAACAAGAAAAAGGACGTTGGACTATTCTAGACTGACAAAGCAGCCAGGCGATAGGACAAACTGATATATAGCTGTTGGGTATGGACGGACTCTTGAAGCAGGCGAGCAATGCGTCAGACGTCAACTCATAAAATGAGGCACTGAAGGGCCACGAATTGGGCCACAGGGAAAACGCCAGCTAGTGACCTATTTCAAGTAACAAGAGAATAGTCACGAGGCTGGAGTCCTGAGATAATGAAAAGTGTCAAAAATAGATTGAAAATAAAATAAAAGATAATATTCTGTACACTATGTTGGGACAAAGCGGATGCGGTCCGAACCCAATGGCACCGCTATTCCAGCAGGTAGCACTCTGCGTCACTCCACGTTAGGCTGGAAAGCAAAAGCAAAAGACCATAATCGAGGATGAGAAGCAAAAGAAAATACACGGCAAAGAACCCAGAGTGCTCTGTGCCGGCAGCACATTGGGCATCAATGGGGCCGAGAGAAGGGGGGATGAAGGACAGCAGCGCGTGGAGCAACGCTAAATGCAACTTCGCTGACATGTCTTCTTAATATCCAAACGTTAAGAGCCATACGAGGCATGAAATGACAGCAGATGCACAGCTAATTGATCATCTTGATCAAGGTGGGGGGCGGAAAAGTAGCCCGGCGAGCGCTGCATGTGTGGGAGTTGGCAATTGGCGCAACAACACAGCGACCCGCCATTTGAACAGCTGTTTCAAGTAGGGGAATCATTCATGCGGCTAGAAGATTAGACCGAGGCCCAACACCGTGACAGCAATAATAATTTGGGGGCTGGGAGACAGAGCAAAAGACGGTGATGCTTGCATGGAGTCGGGATAGTGAAGCGTTGCGGATTCTGGCAGCACTGCTGCGCTAGTCCCGATCCGGCCACCACATCACGTGTCAGTACTGTTCGACCGCCGTCTTGCTCCAACCTCATCCGCGCAGCCAGCAGTGATACCTAGCGAAGAACGAGCAGAATCCCCCATTGCCCCCTCCCCACATCATGTTTGCTGCCAGGCGATCAGTAGCTCCGGTGAGGCAACTGCTGCGTCACCAGCCTCGTCGATTTGACTCGCATGCCGCCCATCATGCTGCTCCCGTGAACGAGAGCTTCGGAGTACGTCCTGCACTTCCCCTCTCTTATTTTGCTCCTCCAATTGGATTGCGGGGTTAAATGGAACCAAAAGCCTTATCTTTGTCGGCTATGAGTTGACACTAATCTCCCCCTGTCTTTGTCTTGTTTCATGAGACGTACAGCGCAGCTTCTATGTGACTGTTGGCACGTTCGCATTCGGCTACGTCCTTTACCGAATCCAGAAGTCCTACGTGGACTCCGACTCAACGTCGTTCATTTCCAACCTCATTGCAAAATGGACCCCGGATGAGAAGATCTTCGAGGAGAGAAACGCCGTACACACGGTTCTGATGGAGAAGGCCGCTCATGATCGTCACTTGTTCGAAAGCCAAGGCGGCGGTCCCTCCATTCAGCTGAGAACGCCCGAGTACGTTATCATTCCACGAAACTGCGGAGGAAAGGGATAAAACAAAACCAATGCTAACTTCGCTTTCCAGGCTTCTCAATTCAGGCTCGCAGATGAATGTGACACCCGGCTTCAGGCCCGACATCAGCGCAGTTGCTGCACACTACGAGCGGCAGAACCAGCAATTGGAAGAGGCTCGTGTTGCACGGATGAAAGATGGCAAAGTTGTTTCTCCTTACGAGTAAGGGAGTTGTCGGTAATAGACTTGTGCAATGAAGACCGGACGTGCTGTATATGTACATATGCGAGGAAAGATGGTGCGAGCAATTCATTACTGTTTCGTTTGGAATATACCGGTCACATAAGATTGGAAACACATCTGTGCAATTTTCAGATGCAAGGCGTCTTTCATCTTTCAGATTCAGTAATCTCCAGGATCAGCCTGCCAACTCCCTCCGTTTTGATATCTTGTTTCTCTTGGACATCCAACCTATCACCACCGACATCCTTTAATACTGACAAGAACTCATCCACACCACCGCCAACTCCAAAATAGACTTTCTTTGCTGCTACAAGTGCCCTACTTGTGTTTTTTGCCGTTGTAGACCTGTGCAATAGCTCTAGTAACGTTTCGGAGAAGGCACCAAGCGATGACGGTGAATATATCGTCTCACTTGCGAGAATTAAAGTCTGAAATTTCTTCCCTCTGTTGGTTGAGGGTAACACCAAGTCCACGAATGCCGATGACCATGCGCCAGATATGAAATTGACCACAATGTCTCGGTCTGCTAGATCTCGTTGAAAATTTTCTACGAGTTCTGCCGTGATGTCTAGCTCATCCTCTTGCTTCTGGGGATGTGTCTCTGGATTATGACCTGTGGTTAACGCTTCAGATGCTTCCTGAGATGAGATGCTATTTTTCCATGTCAGAAGAAGATTTGGCAGAGTGACAAGGTGAAGAACGTCGTCATTGTAATCTGCAAAGGTGAAATGGGTTCTTCTTCTGCGCGTTCCTTGCCCACTTGAATGCGGCTGTGAAAGCAATTCCGCAAAGAGTGCAAGTGATGGCACTGCAGTCCCTGCGCCTAACTGTTGATAACATGTTTTCAGCATGTATGAAGGAGATGCTAAATTGCGGGGAAAAGTGGGCTACTTACCTCGATAATATGGAAATTTTCCGGTCCTTCTGCTGAGGTAGTCACCGTCACTCCTCCAAAGTCCTCGTCAACGACCAATTTTGCCAGATCCAACGCACATTCCCATGTCTTGAAACCGCCCTCATAGAAATTCGGTTTAAGGTCACCTTCTTCAAGGTCGGCGATTAGTTCCCCATGATCCTGGCCAACGCTGTCCTCGGCCATGAGTTGGGCACGGATGTCAAATACTTCACGGCGAGCCACTATCAGAGGTCTTCCCTTGGAAGTGCTGATAGGGAGTCTGTTGTAGAATATCTGGGATGGAAGATCCGACAGCTGCGATGTTGTTACAAAACGTAATCATAGCAGGTATGAAGAATTTGAATGACGCTTCTTCCGTTCCCTTTATTTCAAGGAAAAAAGGGAATAAACGAGAAATTTTGAGGGACATGACTAGTAGAAGAGAGACAATAAATAAAACTTACCCAGTCCCTCACATCATGCTTCTCAGCCCGTACCAACCTGGGAAGATCAGCTGTAGCCGATTGACCTTGAGCTGGGGCATCTCTGGCGCTGAGATTATTCAACACAGCGTCCTCTTCATCGATATCATCACCGGAGAAGCCGAAACTGAACGTAGACGCCATTTCGAATGAGGTAGATAGTGTTGTTGTAGATAGTAGTCCACGGGAATTGAAATTATGTAGAACGATGATATATGCAGAAAAGGAAAAAAAAAAAAATAAAAGAAAAGGGAGAATGTTAGTAATATGTAAAACAAAATTTGATCTTACAGAGAGCAGATATACGACGATTGTTCTCATGTCAGTGTCGGCTATTATTAAATATATCAAGAGCTGAGAATTTACTTTCCCGTGGAGTCGTTCCGCCACCGCATAGAGGCATTCTTCTAGCCTCAACTTGAACTCATATAGAATCAATTAAACATGACCAAATTATTAGACGCCAACACTACAGGCTTCGACGAAGAGAGCCATGCTAAATTATAAATTTCCAGGTGACCAATGTTTCTATTTAGGCATTGGAATTTGGAGATGAGGTGTTAAGTTGACTTATGGCCGGTCGTGGATTGATGGAAGCCCAGAGCGAGAGACATGAAGTCTATAAAATTAGACTGCCTTCTATGAAAAAATAAGGCAAAAGAAACAATCATAACAACATAAACAATGCCTTCCCTTTCTCAAACAATGGATCGAAAGAGATTCTAAACTCCGTATCCGAAAAGCTCCATGTCTCTAGGCACTTCCATTCTGTCCATTCTCTGCTGCAGCCACGGCCTTCTCCAATGCCTGCAGCACATCTGCCTTGAGGTCCTCCACATCTTCGATACCGGAACTCATACGAATCAGGTCGTCAAAGACTCCTGCAACTTCACGTTCTGTTTTCGGGATGCCTGCATGTGTCATGCTTGCGGGAACCTCACACAGACTCTCGATGCCGCCCAAGCTCTCTGCGAGGGTGTAGACCTTGGTATATTCGCAGAATCGGTGGGCAGCCGCCTGGCCACCCTTGATACGGAAGCTGAGCATGCCGCCGCCCATACCATCGCGGTGCTGCTTAAGGGCGATCTTACGTTGAGGATGAGAGTCAAGGCCAGGGTAGTTCACGGAAATGACATGCGGAGAGGACTTAAGAGCCTGTGCGACGGCCGTGGCATTCTTTGTCGCTTCACGGGCGCGCAGGTGGAGAGTCTTGAGGCCGCGGTGTGCAAGCCAGCAGTCGAAGGGAGAGGGGACAGCGCCAATGGCATTTTGAAGGAATGTGAGTCGCTTTTTCAATTCTTCCGAGTTGAAAGCCGCAACACCCATAAGGACGTCCTATCCGATTGTAAGCTAGCTTGTTCCCATCTGTAAAGCATAAAAGCCGAAGAGAAAGCGGGGGTGGGGGAAGGTACATACGGAGTGTCCATTGATATATTTTGTTACGGAGTGGACCACAATGTCGGCACCGTGATCCAGCGGATTTTGGATATAGGGACTCAGGAAGGTATTATCCACGACCACTGTGATCCCATGGCCATGCGCCACGGCTGCGACATTTTCGATATCGACCAACCCCAACGTTGGGTTAGACGGGGTCTCGATCCAGACCAGCTTAGTCTGATTCGGACGGATCAATTTCTCCACGTCCACTTCAATGGTCGGAGAGAAGGTGACATCAACACCGTGGGCGGAAGCAACCTTGGTGAAATACCTGTGGGTTCCGCCATAGACATCGGATACGGAAATGACATGCGATCCGACGGGCAAGGACTGAAGAATCGTAGCTGTGGTGGCAGAGCCCGAGGAGAAGGCGAGGGCGTATTTCGCATGCTCGAGGGCCGCGATAGCGTGCTCGAAGTTATCTCTAAGCACGAGATCAGTAACGGATCGCTAAAACGAACAAGAGCTTCTAACTGACCGGTTAGGGTTCGAACTCCTAGTGTATTCGTAAGTGCCAACGGGCTTTCCGACGCTGGTCTGAGCGAAGGTAGTCGAAAGAGAGATCTGGATAGACAGGCGGCTTGTAAGCTCATGATTTCGGCCTCTGACACCAGACGTTCGCAACAACTCACAGGAGCTATCACTGCGCCAGTGGCAGCATCATGGGCAGCTCCCGCATGGACGGCCAACGTTCCAAAGCCGCGCGCAAAAGATGCAGCATGTCCATTGCCCAGCGTGCCATTGTTGGGACCGGTCATGTTTACGGTTCTTGATCGTCACGGGAACGCAATCTTATCAAGAATCACAAAATTTTTTTCTTTCGCGGGGTTCTTCGAGGAAGAGAAAACCCAACAACGACGGCAATCTAGGGAAGATCTATGACAACACTGCTCGGAAACGAGAGTCGTGATGCGGAAGAAAAGGCCTTTATACCGTAACACCTTGGAAGGCAAAAGTCAGCAGAAGAAATCAAATCCCAGTCTCTGCAACGGGTTATTTATTATCAATGAAACCGGTTGATCCACCAGAGCCTTACCGGGAATAAGCGCGTTATAATCTTCCGGTGAAAATGAGTAATAATAGTGAATTGAACATGCGATGAAGCAAGAAGCCGTATGGACTGACGATATGAAAAGCAGGGTCGGCGAACGTTGTACAGTCTAACTAATTACTGGGCCGGTCACATCATCAGGGAGAACGATGATGGGCTACACCCCTGTTTTCCACAACGCAGGATCCGCCCACTTTGCCGGCCTTTTTGGCCATTTATCATTCTGTCTGCATCGCTGAGGCACTAATATCGCCAGGATCGGACTCCGCTGGGCGTGGCCGCTGGCTATCGGGGAGAAGAACCGCAGGGATAATTTTAAGGTTATAATTTCTTTTTCGACTGTTCGGCTCATTCGATCTACGGTTCTAATTATGGGATCTAAAATCTGAAATCGGGCATGTCTCCAAGATCTCCAAGAATCTTTCTATTCAATAATGCATTTCCCTGTTGAAGTCGAATCCAGTTCATTGTGCCCTGATGATACATCGTAAGTTGAACATAACACATTCCTTTCCCTTTCCAGGTCCCATCGAATCCAGAAATCCTCGCTACCACCACGAGATGGGGCCCAACCCGGCCATCTGCATCGAGCCCTACACGAGTCAAGTTAGCAAATGGTTCTATGTTGGATGGCAGATTGAAACCTGAGAGACGCACGATGATAGAATAGGGTGGTTCCCTCTCGGTCACTGTGCCATCCCCACGGTCTGGGGCGTTGGGGATCTGGTCGTGCCACTCCTCCGTTTCGACTCTGAACCGAACTACCTCCCCTATATCGAAATAGAATGTTGACCCTTCGTTCTCCCAGACCCAAACCTGATCTGCATAATCACTGGTGCAAGTTAGTAGGCATACGCACATAATAGAGAGCCAGATAGAGATAATCTCACAATCTAGCTCCGTCAAGAAGCAATTCCGGGGGTACGAGAATATCGTTGAAAAATTCCACTCCAACTGTTGCCATGTCAGTAACAGACAGCGTCGACAAGGAATCAGATCTTGCTGCATACTTTTAATACCATGCTCAGTAGCACTGGAGATCTTTCCTAGGATGATCTCTCCCTTGAAAGGTCGGAATACAATGAGCCGGAACCTGACTGGACACGGATCTAGTCAGATGCAACTGTGTATGTCCAAGTTTCTTTTAGACAAAAAACGTACCGTTCACATGTACGAGACCAGTCCCGTGGCCAATTAGTCCGTCTGATGATTCCAGCAAGTCATAGAAACCTATGCACAGGCCTATCTTTTGGATGACCTTCATGAAACAGTATCGAGTCAGTAATCAATAGTATTCGACTCTCATGGTGAAACACATAATAGCCCGTAACCGTACTTTATTCGCATACTTTTCATTGATGTTATCCTCAATGGCAATGGCACTGAATTTGGAAAAGTCCTCGGGCGAGATCTGAATTAGATCCGAGATTGTGGTCTGTTAGGAAGAGTCAGCGACGGTTGGTTATAATAAGAACGACCATGGCAAAATCATGGGGAAAAGACATACAAGAATAAACATGATGCCCTGAAATATTGGATACTATGTCTTCTATTGGGACATGAACATAAAGCTCAATGAGTGTAGATGTAGTCTAATTTCCATGTTAAAAAAAAATAGAGGCAGTAGTCCCAAGATGGTTGAAGTTGGCGCCTGTACGGTAGTTACGCGCGAGGGGTATCCATGTCCAATGATTATGACAAGGCTCAGATCTTTTCTTTTATATCCGTGAAAGCATGGATAGCTTATTATTTTGGAGGATCGACTGGAAATTTTATTGATGGCCAGATTGATCATCGCCACGTGACTTTGACGCTTTTCGGAGCGGAATAACAATGATAAAATAGCAAGACGCAGCATCAGCCTGGAAATCCGAACGACGACCGGCAGATTATTCTTTGAAATTTTACTCTAGAACATCTTCGGCGATGGCAGGAGAATGGCTCTTTCTTCTGAAGGTCTACTGAGACTTACAAAATGAATTCCCGCGGTTTCTCCTTTCCTCCTCCTCCTCCTCCTCCCTCTTCCCAGCAGCAACACCATCCCACATATCCTCCCGCGGCCCAATATGGGCAGCGTGGCCATGGACAGCGTGGCGGGAGACAGAAGTCTCGTGGAAGGGGATTTGGGAATAGAGGTGGACGAGTAGGTCATGGGGGAAATTATTGCGGTGCTCCAGATACCGGACACCATCTTGCATATTCCGCAAATGCTACTTCTGCTCCGCCGATGGGCTACCCTCCGATGGACTACACCAGTTTTGCTTCTCAACCCCTCCATTCCCCTGCGAATGTGTCGCCATCCTCCTTTCTGTCATCGCGATCACCGGATTTTCGACACCCATCAAACCCACCTGCCTATGGATCCCCGCAGGCGCTGTTTCCACAATCTGCTGCGGCGCCTATGGAATCATACCCTCACCGAACTGACTACGAGACAGGATACAATGGTTCAGGTTCTCTTCAACAATCTACTCCTTATCATCAGGCGCAGACGCCACCAACGTTCCCTGCTGTCGTTCCTCCGCCTCAGCCTCCTCCCCATTCCCAGGCGCCGATGATGGGCCCTCCAATGCGCTGGGGGTTCGAAAATACATCGTCTCCCACGTCCTTTCATGGCGTTCAGCGCGGACATACACGCGGCCCTCGTTCGTTTAATTCATATGGGAATCATGCATCTGATGGAGATAAGACAGCAAAGTATGGGAATAAGCGGGACTATAGTTCCACCTTTGGGAAGCCTCAGTCACGAATACCAGCGCCACCTCCTGTGCCCAGCTTTGGCAATCCCTTACCCTTGAAGCCACCAGCACCAGTAGATGCTTCTCGGAAACCGAAGAAAAAGAAGCGACGATACAATCAGCTTGGCCTGACCCCTAAAACTGAAGAGCACGAGTCCAGTGAAGAAGAAGATGATGCAGATGAAGAGGCGAGGCTAGCATCCAGTGTGAATACTGCTGCTGCACCACTTCAATTTTCATACAAGGGGCGAACATCGATATTGCGGACCCCATCAGATATCGCAGCGTGGATTGAGGAACGGAAAAAACGTTTTCCTACTCAAGCTCGCGTAGAGGAGAAGAAAGAGGCCATGGAGCAGGCAAAGAAGGCGCGCGATGAAGCCTTGAAACAAAAGGAATTGCGGAGACAGGAAGCAAAAAAACAGCAGGAGAACCAAACTCGAAAGGAGCGAGAGAAGCAAGACGGACGCAAAAAGCAGCAGGCAGAACCGGCAGACCCAGTGGATGCAGCTGAAAGGGCGAAACGGAAGGCAGAGAAATTGCGTCGAAAACTGTTAAGAGGAGAAAAGAAGGTTGCAAAAGCGGAGGAAGACGCCGAGCGGGCTCGGCTCAAGGTGGTGGAATTAAAAAGGGGTTCAATGGAAGCTGGCGGACTTGCTCAGCCAGAGCCGGTCAGGGACAAGATCTCCGAATTGCCGGCTAAGGCTGTTATCTCAAATACGCCTGACGCGCAAGTTGATCAGGATGATATGGGCAATGTTGATGGTGTTACAAGCCCAGCCGCTTCTGATGCTTTAGAGAGTAGTGACTGGACATCGTCGAGCGGGTCCAGCGACTTGTCATCGTCGGAATCTGAGGAAAGTGACGACGACTCGGCGCCAGAGGAAGTAACATCTCGTCGCGAGGGACCCGAACGAGTGCCGCCCCAACCCCGTGAAGGTAAAAAAAGGCTATGCCGTCATTTTGCGAAGAACGGCCGTTGTCAACGTGGGACCAACTGCAAATTCTCGCACGAAATGCCCGAAAGAAAAGTCAAAATGAACCCCGTAAAGAACGGACGAAAGGGATTATTGCAAGCAGTAGGTGTTGCCTTTTTTTTTCTTCATTGATTTTCTTTCTCTTGCCCAATGTCTGTGACTAACGCTTGGTGATTCAGCTCCTCGATCACCAGCAGGCGGAGGACGACCAACGGGTAATGCAGACCATCACGTGGTTAGGCGAAAACGGGTTGTTGGATGAGCCGACGGTCAAGGAAGAGCAAGGGCAAGCGAAAACAGAAGATTCTGCAGCACTTGGCAACTAGAAGACGGTTGATACAGTAGTTACTATCCACAACGTCCAGAAGCCCTCGATGACATTATGCTCAGTTATGCTCAGCGTCGATCGACGATCTGCATGCAGATCCGCATTGTGCGTCGCCGTGTTGCACGCTGTGTCACCTGACTTTAGTTTAAATATTTGACATGTCACTGCAGCGGCCGGCAATGGATGGTCTGTTGCTTGTATTTATGCGTAGGCTAAGCTCTGGAATGCTGCGGTAGACTGGTCTTGGATGATGGGGTGTCCTGAATGGCGATGTCTGCGAAGTTCAGCTGCCTACCTGACTTCCCCGCCTAACTCGATGCAGTCAAGATCTAACCTCATGGCCGCTACTCCTAAACAGGCTAGGGCAGTCCGGACTCCGGCTGTCACTTGAAAATCTGGGCAAGTGCACGCCTCCTAAGGGGGTTCGAGGAACCTGGCTGAGGCTCGTATCGACCATGGTACAGTTTATTATTAATAGCGGAAAATAAAAGGCAAGTAGAGAAATTTTCAAATGACGGACCGAGGCTATTGGGCCAGTGCGCCTTCTACAGTGGACCAGACCGGATTGCAAGACCCTGCGTGTGGCCGGCTGCCATGGCGGCTGGTTATAGTTCACTCAGAGTCGGCGCTATTTGGAGAACCATCAATGTCTATGTTACTTGCTACGGTATGGGCGATACGGTATGCTTGGCTCGGATACCGCTAGTGGCGCTGTTCTGCTCGTCCATCACGCCTGCTCTTTGCGGAAATTACTATCTTGCCCCCTTTCTTCGCTCTTGCCTGCGCTTTTACCCCCTCGTTCGCTCTCTTCTTCCGCTTTTTCTCTTCACTCTTTTTTTTCTCACCCTCTCCCACCCTCGCTCTCTTGCCAGTCGACCCTCGAGCGTCGTCCATTTTGATCTTCATCATACTCTCGTTTATCCATTCTTTTCGAGTATCTTTCTCGTCATCCAACTAATATTCCGTCTTTCAGTCCATAATAATATTACACACTTACACAGAATCAATATGCGTTCTGTTCTCTACCTCGCCCTCAGCGCCCTGGCCGCCGTCGCTGTTGCTGACAAGCCAAACCCCTTCAACATCCCTAACCAGGGCTATACCTTCACGGTTGGAGAACCAACCACCCTCAGCTGGAGTCCCAATACCGAGGGAACTGTTACTCTGAAGCTCCTGACCGGTGCTGTAACTAACCCCAAGGATGGCACTACCATTGCCTGTGAGTACCGTCTCTTCCCGCCCGCGATAAATAAATAAATAAATATATATATGTGGTCGAGTAAAGAGTCGATATCTGACCAGAAGTAGCGAGCATTCCCAACTCCGGAAGCTACCAATGGACCCCGCCCAGCGACATCGCCGCTGAGCCTGACTACACCATCGAGATCATTAACGATAGCGACCCTAGTCAATACAACTTCCTTCCTCGCTTCGTCATTGCTGGTGCCACTGGCACGCAGTCTGTAGCCAGTGCTACTGGTACTAGCACCACGTCTGCGGCCACTACCGCTTCCCCGACCACTCTTACCACCAAGGCCAGCACTACCTCGCCCACTTCTGCTGCTTCGACCACTAGCGGTACTACCAGTCCTGCTTCATCCACTACTTCTGGTGCATCTACCACTACTGGCTCTGCCTCTACCTCTGCTGCTGCGTCGACCACTTCTGGTGCTGCCGCCTCTACCAGCGCTGCGCCTTCATCCACGACCTCTGCCCCCAACATGAACGGAGCCGGTGTTACCCGCGTTTCGGTTGGCATGATGGCCGTCGTCGCTGGCGCTATCGCGTTTATCTAAAGTTTGAAAATTAATGTTTAATTTTGGCCTGCTTCTGTCTCGTCAACGCTGGTATAGAAGATTTTCACTGTTTTGGTACGTACCGTTTGGAAGGTTGCCTCTCTTGTCTGGGATGATACAAATTGTTCCCACTTTGGGGGTTTCTTTACTTTGCTTTTTGTGGAGGGATGCAATATAGCCTTTGCTCTTCTTACTACATCGGGACGGACTCTTATCGGATTGCCGTTTCTGAGCCTTGTGCAAGTTATTATTCTTTACCTTCGTTGCTGCGACATTCAGAGATCCATTGTTCTTTCTGCTCTGTGGTATGTATGCCATTCAGTGTACGCTATGCATGACTACCGGGGATTGACTGTCCTTTTGTGAATGACTATAATGGTATAAATGGCTGGATCGGAAGCCTGCTCAATAGCGCGGACAGTATGGAGTAATTGGTAGTAATAAAATAAAATACACAAGTGGAGTGGTGGTGGATCTCCAGTATATTTGTAATTTGAACATGACCCACCACTGTACAGTGGGGGGTCAAAGGTTTTTAACACGCAAAAACACGCTAAATCCACCGCCCAAGATTCTGCCAGGCAAAACAACACAAGCATGTTTGGCTTCAAATCTCTGTACATTCTCTATGGCTGAAAATAAGGATTTAACCCCTACTATGCGAGCTTTATTCAATTGGATGGGCTACCGCAGAATTTATCGAACACTATTCCACATCGTGTTCAGGCGATACTATCTGCAGATGGTCGGTATACCAAATACTAGGCGGAGAGGTCAAATAGCGCAATCTAGTACTAAATAGGAAGGCTGTTTTTTAGCGTATTTTCGTGTGTTAAAAACTTTTTGAGACCCCACTGTACCTATGACTGCAGAATAGAGCAGATACGATGCTCAGAGTAGATTAATCAATTAATAGTTTTAATTGTGCAAGTGGTATGACTCGAGTCATATTACTGGAAGTGGAAGGGAGGCCATTTCGAAGTTACTTCGAACCAGGTAAGGGAAATGAAATGAATGGTGTGAACGAGGCCTGCATTAGTCTATGCAGGCACCGTGCAATATATTGGTCGGACTGCGGAGATTAAGGCCCATACTGGCTGTTACAGTACTGGAACTTGCAACTTTAGACAGTACATCCTACATAGTACTTGTAATAAATTATTCTTGCATCAGGTACGACGCTGATTGTCAATGCGCGAGGTTGTATCGTGGATTAACTTTATGACTCTACCTGCCTTACTAGTGGTATCTCCGTATTGGATGGACTCTATGCACTGTACCTCATATTGGACCTAGCTAATAAAACCTAATGGACCAGTAATAATAGAGATAGACTGAGTAGGAAAACACCCAAAACCGCCCACAGATGAAAAGGGGAGCCAACAGAAACAAGAGGTTGGAAATAGCTAACCTACAGCCACGTCGGGCATACCCGTCGGATAAACGTCATAAACTTCCAGAAGCCAACAGCATACTCCACATTCCCGTAAGGATCGGTGACCTGTTCAGGGAACGCAATGCCTGCACCATACAGACCTGGCACCGGGCGTCCATTTTTATCCATGAACCCGCCCGTATGATGGTCAAAAGCCGGTTCGAGCAGCGCCCGACTGTCCACAGACAACTCCGGGAGTGGATTCCGCGTGAACCCCACTGCCTGGACGATATGAGTGCACTCCGGCAAATGTGCGCGGTACTGCTGTAGCTCTTTCCCGTCGCCGCAGTCGATCTTGCTGATGAAGCGGCCGGCTTCGGAGGTCGGAAGGCGGTCGTCTTCGAGTTGCTGGCGGGCGAAGTCGGCCGCCATGCCCTTGAGACCTGTATTGTCGCGGAGGATCCAACCGTCTTTGTATTCGGCGTAGCGGAGTGGGTGACGGGTGAACCAGTTGACGCGGAGATGGGAATAGGAGGGGGAAGAGCGCGCTAGATCGACAAGATTGAGTAGGGCTAGGATGGCGCTATGTGAGGCGCCAATTACCGCGATCACGAGCGGGGAGGTATCCTGGGGTAGATGGATGGGAATTTCGCTGGGTTTCAGGACTATGTCTAGATCTAGTCTTTGGATGTTGAGGCCTGAGATGGAGACGGGAAGGAGCGTTGGGTACGATCCTGTGCAGAGGATGAGTCGGGATGTTACGATTTCCGTCTCGTCTCGGGAGTTTGGGCGCTTGACGCGGACGGTCCAACTTGCATTCTATACTGACATGTTAGTAAATAATAAGGTTGATATCGACGATATCACTTGGAGACCGTGACCTTCTCCGATAAGTTGGCAGCGGTAACCATGCCCTGATACTTGTGGACTTGCTCGAACTTCCCCAGGCCATTTGTGAGCGCCTGGATCATGTCCGCAGCGTGATGTAGATGGCAGGTCTTCTCCTGGTCTAGTTTCGCTAATTTGGAAAATGCATTGGGGATGGCCGTGGTGTTTATCACAGTGCGAAACGGCTGCAGGACCGTCGCATACTGCTGGAAAAGGCCAACCTTGGTATTGCTGAGACCCAAGTCAGATCGGATGTCTGGCCAGAGAAACACTGCAACACCTACCTAGGAACCTCGCGATACTTGCACAGACGGCCAGCCTGGAAGGAGGGATCGATCCAGGCGATCTTTGCGCCTGGTTGTTTCTCCAGCAGATTTCCAACAACGGCCACGCCAGCCGGACCAGCGCCCACGACGACTGTGGCACACCTTTGAGAGAGACTCATTGTCGGGAATAGTGATAGAGTACAACAAAATGAAGAGCGCAAGAAGGACAGGGTTCTTCCAACAGAAAAGAAAAAATAGGCAATTTCATTCAGTATCTAACTGGAGAGGTTTCACAGCGTGTACAGGAAAAAGAGGGGAAAACGACGTTGGGAGGATGTCCATCGGCGGGGTTCGGGAGCAACTGGCCAAGTGTGCCGTGAGTTGAGCTTCCCTCTATCAGGGTAACCCGCCATAGCCTTCGTGCCGTATTTCTCGGGCGACAAAGGAAAGGGAAAATCTATTAACTCCTCAGGATCCCCCATTGTCCAGATAACTGCAATGATTATCCTGTGTGTGCGTGTGTGTGTAACTTAGCCAATATCAAAGCCAACAGTGGACTCTCAGGGCTGCACGCGGTCATCTCCATCTTGGTTGCATGCTTGCTTCGCGGCGATTTGCCGGTTCAAATTCAGATTAGCGGTCGGGGAGAACGGCCGGTGCAGACGCTGTTGCAACGGCGTCTCGACGAAGACAGAAGGCAGTATACACTTCATGGCTGATGAAAGGGAAGTCGACAGCAGACAGAACCGATTAGCAGCATCTGCCAGCATGCTAGAGGAGAGAACAGGAGACGAAGAGCGACAAGGATCTTCCTTCCTTTATACAGAAATAAATGACGCCCGTTGTTTTCTTGGCAAAATTGCGTGATTGCTGCGCGGGATGAGCACACCATCCGCCTTTCCGCTTTGGGATGGTCTGCTTTGAGCTGATAAGATAAGGATAACATCTCAATGATCTCATGATGTCTGTAGTATTTATGTAGATGTGCTATGTACTACTTACTGTATAGAATGATTTTACACTGCCCAGAACACCCGGACTGACAGCCAATCCACATAGTTGGACCACCCAGAGAACCTCGTCCGGCCCCAGATCGATATTGCATCCCCAACCTGGAGCTCCCGCACTGTACTCCCATCAAGTGTAAAACGACCTCTTCCTTGCCCCTCTTGAATCTCCTGCGCCTGCTCAGAGTCTGGCTGGATGTCATCCAGATAATGCCAGACGATCGTGTATGGTTCCGTCTCGCCGATTGCAGTCCGGTTCGATTGTAGGGCAAGAGAATGTATTTCCCCATAGTTCGTCGGGAATGAACGTTCCTCAATATCGTCACCGTCATGCTCAGGGTTGGTACCTTCCAAGGCTCGGATCTTTTCTAATGCCGCTCGGATAACTACAGCATCGAACCAAGTCCATGATTTTCCGTAACTTCCTCGATGATCACCGCCCCAACCTTGGTCGTGTGAAGAGATGTGGAAAACGATCTTGCGACAAGGATGCGTGCACCTATGCGGGAGAGGCCTTCCAGGTGCTGAACTTTTAAGAGTCTGCCAAAAGTCAGAGGAGCTTTCGCTTTGATATCTGCATATATGTGTACACATCTATGTGTAGATATGGCAGACAGTCTTACCTTCTCGTCATAGCATAACGGCAATGTTCTCACCAGCGACCGATCCGCATCTTGGCGAATTACCGCTCTCTTGTCCATCTTCACTTCCACCGAGGGCCAGTACTCAGCCTCATCAATGATCAAATCCACAATTTCGAGGGGAAGACCTTTCCCATGAATAACCTTGTACTGTAGTATGTACCGAGTTTTCAGCACGTAGTCCAGGCTGGGATGGAAGGGTTCGGGTCCAATTGGAGGTGCCGGGGGTTCATCAGCGCTTCGCCCACTGCCTCGTAACTTGGGAGGAATACGATGAGGGCGATGCAGAAAGTGGGCCATGTTGTTACTGAATCAAACGGGTGTATCACTTCGAGACTGATAATACAAATGAGAAATATGAGACAGAAGAATCGACTGATAGAAATAAACACACTTGTATCTTGAGCAGTATGCTGTCGTTGTCAAGCATCTGAAACTAGGCAGCGACGTGAGAATAGGCGGAGTAACAAACTAGCCCCGCAGACAGTGCTCAGCTTTCCCGATGAAATCACTAAGGAAGCTAGTTGAACTATATCTCCGGGAATAACGTTGATGATTTCGTCTTCAAGAGAAGGGATGGAGGATGAAGGAATGGCTGAGAGTCAGGAAATGGCAGTCAAGGCTGCGCACCTTCGGACGGCGTAACGTGTGCTGTACTACGTGAGACTGTAGAGTCTTGAGAGAAAATATGGTGCAGAGGAGTGTCTAATGTGTCACAAATAAAGAAAAGAGCACATTCTGGGGATCTTAAATGCGGTGCAATTCATGGTCTGACATGATATTTATTGGACTCGGATGCAATGACATCAACATCCTCATCGACTGATTAGCGTGTTCCATCCATATCCATGGCTAATAACAATAGCTACAATAAATAACCGCCGAAATTAGACATAACCCAAATGTGCGTAGTAATAACAGATGGATATCCACGCCTTTTTAACAAAATATGAACCTTCACATTCAAGTCACAGCTCTCCGCAATTTGAACTGATTATTTCCCCGCCTTGGCCGTTTTACCCCCGGAAGCCCTGTAAGCCGCTGCCCGTCTGCTGCTCCTATTTTTTGGTTTTCCCTTCGAGCCACGACTCTTGGTTTTCACTTTAATCGCAGAGCTTTCTGAGGCCCGGTGGCCTTCAAAGATGAGTGGTTTGCCGGATCCTTCTCCATTTTTCAATTTCGCTGCGCCAGCCCTGCCGAATAGCCTTGTAGCACGGCCCTGTAGCGTCTTGCGAGCTTCCCCAGCTGCTCCGTCGCTTGCAGGGCCCTCACGCCTCTTCTTGACCTTCTTCGCCCGCACAATTCGTAGTTTTCGAGGGAGCATAGGCGGGAATTTCTTCCCATCCAGCAAGAGTGCTTCCTCAACGCAGTTCTGATCATAAAACTGAACATAGGCGAAGCCCTTGCCTATGCGAGTGGTGCGGTCACGGACGACCCGGACAAACTCGACACTGCCTTTGCTCGAGCCATTCTCTTTCTTGGAATCGGTTGTGTGGGCATTGAAAGTACGCCAAAGACCCTCTTCGATATCTGCAGCTCCAGTGTTCTTTTTCTTCTTCTTTTCAGCCTGCTCGTCATCTGGATCCGTCTCCTTGTCGACAAAATCGAGGTTCCCGACGAAAATACACCGCTTGTGATTGATTTCGGAAGGGTGAGCGACGCTATCAACCCGCAGATGGCGGTCTAACACAACAGTCCCGTTCAAAGCAGCAGGGGCCTTGCGAGCCGCCTGCATCGTGCTGTAGACTGCATACGCATTAGTGCTTGGTGTGGTTTCGTCCATTACTTCCTTGCGCGCAAATGCTGCTCGTTTGGGAACACGGCCACCGCTCGCAAACGCAGTGGAGCGGAACCGAATCGATTCGACTCTATGAGGACCCGTAGACTCTGGAAGAGTAACAAGGAAGGACCCGAGGTGCCTCATCAAGGTTTTCTTTGCCGCTTTGGACTTGATGGCCTGTGTTGATACGTTCCCGAGAAATACAGTGCGGTTGGACTTTTCGACCTCTTTGTCTTCTGCCTCGCCAGCTAGACTCTCATGCACCGGTATGGTCGTTATCTCCTCATTCTCGTCCGTGGATTTGTCCTCATCAGAATCATTCATTGACTGCTCATCGTCCTCTTCCTGATTCTCAACTTTCTGTCGTTTTGCTTTCTCTGTTCGACGCTTTTCTCTTTCTTTCTCCTCCTCTTTAGCAATCCGGCGCATATAAGAGTCCTCCAGATTGTCATTATCAGTTCCCCGCTTTCGTTTTCGGCTTCGTAACTCGGAAGTTTCCTCCTCAGAGGTTGGTGTGACCTCATTGAGGTCTTGGCTACTGTCTTCAGAAGCATCTTGCATCACTTCGTCAGAATCTGGGGACTCGTCCCCTTGCTCTGCGTCGTCAACTTCCTCCGCATTGGCCTCCTCAATGACATCTTGTTGCTGATCTTTTTGTTTCCTTATTCCTTTCGTAGAGGCAGTGGCTCCATTGATGGGGAAAGATGGGGCTTTCACTGGACCGGCCTAGAGGACGAACGACGCGGTCTAAGTTAGATGAGAATTTCCTTCATGGCTTTCTTGGTGGTCACATACACTCTTCTCAAACAACGAAGCCAAAGCTGGGTCAACATGAGCACTCGAACCCAGAAAGGGAAGTTTCATAGTGCTGCTGTCATTTGCTGTATCGCTGGACTTCACAGCGAACCCATCGAGCTTTTCAGGCTCAATGGGCTTCTCTGAGCGAGATTTATTCTTCTTGCCCATATTGACTCTCTCTTAATAGAGAATATGATCGACTAAGGGAATACTTCTGCTTCAATCGAAGCTAGGGTTGAAAGCAATCGGTATCCCTCTTTCTTTCTGGCCTTGGGTATATTTTTCTATCCACTTTTTTTTTTAACTTTTTTTGCGGAAGGCGGTGAGTCGACTTCTCTGGCTCAGGCCCAATCCGTCGGTCACGTGAAACTAAAAGTGTTGACATTGAAACGTCTCAGTCAATAGTGCATAACATTATGAATGGCAGCACTGGAGAATGGCTCCTGCCATATTCTAGAGATGCCTCATGTTTGCAATTGTTACGTTGCACTTCAGCTGCTGCTTTGAAATTCCTGGCAGCAGGCGGGAGGCCACAGGGCATGACATCAGCGGCTCGGCGCTTGAAACACGTGACCAGATCCGTGCCGGCCACTGCATCAAAGGCGGTGTTGCAAAAGGGAGGCAGAAAAGGCTTCGCGACGGTCCCGCGCGGCGTGCCGTAGCGGTCACGACGCAGTTCTGCCCCGGCTCAGGAACGACCGCCCGGGCAGCGCGCCCTCGCTCGCTCTCTTCTTCCTTTCCCTCTCCCCTCCTGCTGCTGCTGCTCTAGCCTCTCTCTCCGTCTGTGGTTCCATCCATGCTTCGATCTCCCTGTCGCATTCTTTCATGGGCCTTTTTTCTATATCGGTGCCTCCTCGCTTCATGCTCCGTCGATCCTCCCGCATATTTGCACTGGTAGCATTACCCGCCTCTCGAGCCCACCATCGTCCTCATACTTTCTGCCAGCGCACCCCTCTGGCCGTATCTTTCTGGCATAACCGTGGCAGTACCGTCTTCCACCCTCTCTGATCCTTATTCTCGCGCTGGATATCGAAAAACAGAACGGACAAGTGGGATCCGTGCTCGGTCGCGAATAATCCTGCTCTCACGATCCTCCACACTGGCGCATTAGGGAAAGGTACGTCTTTTCGTGGTCTACAACGTGTTTTACTGTCTCCATCAGATCCTATTTTATTTCAAAAAATATCTACTATCTCTTGACTTTCAGCATGAGCCTTTGACTGCTGTTGGACGAGCTGGCCATATCCCTCACCATCCTGTGTTTCCGGGTACATGGGCAATGATCAATCTCCGCACCGCCTTCTGAATCCCAGCCATCACCTCTCGCTCTGCCAACCCCAAGTTCTTTTTTTCTTATTGCCCTTTTCCATGGTGCATTTATGATCTGCGATATATTATTTGATGCTGATTTTTATATCAATTACCCAGTTCAAAAACCATTTCGTCTCTGCAGACCCACCCACGACCTTTTCCCACACGTCTCTCCTTATCGGCTCTCCGTACAATTTTTCCATCCCCTAATTTTCTCCGCACAACAATTTGAGAGATACGTGCAATTGCAGATGGAGGTGGCCGGAGGAAGGGAATCTGCCTCGGTCGGCCCGCCGACAACACAAGATTCTGCAATCGCCAATGGCGATGAAGATTACCTGCTGACTGACCCGTATTTCATGGATGACGGGCGGTCTAGCAGTCTAAGTGAAATCGATGACGTTTCGGATGATGAACCATTAGATTACGATTTACCTAAACCTGAGAAGCCCGCTCCTGAAAATGATTCCGAGGCTGAAACGGAGCGCGTCGATGACTCCCCGAGCAACCTTCGATTGAAACGGGACATTGTCTTGAGTGCGGGCGGCCCGGGACCTAGCCCGAGCAAGCTGGCACAATCAACCACTTACGATGACATTGAAGATGATGATGGAGACCGGGCCGTAGTCGATTCACCCAGCAGACCTCAACGGCCATCCAGAAATGAAAGCGCCGCGCAGGCTGCCGAAGACACACCTGCGGCAGAGGACACTGTCCTGTCATTGGACGGCGTCGGTAAGAAGCGAAAACGTGCAGGATCTGACGATGATACCGGGACAGATCTTGTAGAAGAGGAGCCGCTCAAAAAGCGTCGTGGTTCTGTCAAGAGTGACCTGAGCGAACCAGCTTTGGCGGCAACTCCCCTTTCGCCCCAGCAGAAAGAGGATCATCTGAAAGCAGTTGATGAGAGCACCCCCGCAGAGGATGTTCCCGCGTTGGATCTGCACGCTATACCCGCGAAAAGCAAAAAGGGCAAAAAGAACAAACGCAAAGGCAAAAGGGCTCGGGAATTGGATGAAGAGACTGAAGCCGGTGCTAGCGGTGAACACCCGGAAGATGATGAGACCGCTGAACGCGGAGAAGAAGCAGAAGATGCCGAAACTATTGCCAAACATGAGGAAGAGGGTAAGTCTGATTGCCCAAACACAATTGTAAGCGTTTTCTGACCACTTGCAGCAGCAAAGAGGATATCTGCGATGGAGTCCTTGGCAATTTTGGAACGGGAATTCGCGAGCCTACGCGACAAGTAAGAGCTTTCTCTGATACGACGTCCATCGAACCTGACACTAACTGAAGACCCATAGAATCTATGACGAGAGAATCTCCAAGCTCAACAATGAGTTGGACATGCTCGCGGGCCCAAATCCCACTCATCCTGAATATCTCCGGCAGCTCGAAAGCGTCAAACGCTATTGTGATGCTAAGATCAATTATGAGCATACCCTGTTCAGGTATCGCATCAAATCCTTACTGAATAAGAGCCTTGCGGAGCGCGCTCAGATACACAGCACGTATTTCCAACGCGTCAGGGATGCTCGCGAACGGCATTCCAGTGCTGTCAGCAGGCAGTTCTACGCCATACAGCACGACCGATTTAAAACCGAGGAACTTAGTCCCAATCAGTCCATTCCATTTCCCACTCGTCGTTCGCAGCAGATTGCCCGACAAACTGCATATAACCAGGAGGTTTCGATAATGGCTGGTGTTGCCAAATACGTTGGTTTCCCGGCTGCGCCGAGTTTGACGAGCGCGCGTCCCTCTGAGCTCGACGAAGACCTAGAAAAGATGGGCGTGAGTTCATTCCGTGAACCTTTTGCGTTGCTTTAGGCCTTTAAGCTGATAGTAGTGCCAGATCTCTGTTGAGCCAAGATATTCAGCTCTACAGTCTTCAACTGCACCACGTGGCGCCATGTCCGCTATGCCGTCGAACCTCGCCCGCACCGCTGCTGAGGAAGCTTTCCTGGAGCACACGCCTTGGGCAAATCCTCAACACCCGATTCACCAGCAGCAGGGGCAGCAGAGGGTCTACGGTCGGGTTTTTGAACACCCCAATGCTGTGTCGGTCACGACCCCAGCCGCTCAAAAGCGCGCGGTTGATATCAATGCCCCTAATGGGTCGGCTTCCACGATCCCGGAAAATATGTCAGCGGCTAATTCTTCAGCGGCAAATACTCCCTTTGGGACAGAGCAAGAGCAGCGTCTTCATAGCCATGGGCAGTTTGGGAATCCCGACTATGAGATGGACAGAAGGACTGGATTTCGGTCGTTAAGCTCCTCACCTCTAGATGTGCGCAAACCACATCCCCATGCCGGCAGCATTCTTGACTACCACAGATCCCATCAAGGCATTCGATCAGACACGGGGGCTCGGAATAATGCATATTCACCGCCGGCATCCCGCCTTGGGTTATTTCATTCAGCTGCTTCGAAACGAGACACCTCGCCGCCGCCTTTATCTTCAAGACAGGTGAACCCTATTCACCACCCAGCTGGGGTCTCTACGGCTTCTGGTTCAAGCATGGCGGCTCGGTAACTAGGGTAACTATGCTCATCAAGGTTGAGAGACCAGGGGGATGACCACTTCGAAAATCATGTGTACAACTTGGAAATATTGCTCATGAATAGTTGAAATGAAGGAAGGCAAAGCTAGTTAACATGCTGAAATTAGCCCTCCTACCGATTTTACTTCATATCTCTTTATTGCTTATGGTTTCATATTCCTTTTTTTTCTGTCAGTTTTCGCACGACTCCGATGGCTTTTTATGTTCAGTCACATGGTAATAAAGAGCGATCAGATATATTGGATGAAACTGCATGTGCAGTTGGTAATTGGTTTTACGGTACATATGGGACTATGGTGTCACGTCTTCATCGGATTTCCGTCAGATCACTGGGGAGTGAATGGGAGGATTTTCAGTTCTCATTTCTTTCAAAAGGTGCAAGCAGGTTTAATGTACATTGGTATTTGCCAGATGGCTGGGTCTGGCCGCAACACGGTGTTCAGGAGCGTATGTGGGATAGCGTTGAGAGCTATTCCCTTTCATTTCCCTCAAGCGATGTGTCTGCGTCGTTTTGTCACTGGTGGTGCCCTTCGAAAAATATTACTTTTCTCTTGGTTATACATATCTTGCATGACTTGCTATTGCTATCTCATATCATTCCTCTGCTTCTGCCCCCATCTGCTCATTGATCATCTCATGGCTTCCTGGACAAAGCGGTTGTCTGTCGAATCCTCAAAGCCTGCTCAGCTCATTCTCAGCTCGATACCTTAGAGCTCACACCAACAACTCTCTCCAATCAAGGCTGATCCAGGCCCTAAGTTGCTTGGAGACCCCCTGCCGGAGGGACCGCGAACCACGAGCGTTTCTTCCTTTCTGCTATCAACATCATGGCCATTGATTTGACGAGGGACTCGTTCAATTTCGAATTGAAAACTATAAAGTCCATTGATCTGCGGCTGAGATAGTGGATTTGGGATTGCAACAATCTCTAGTGCCGAGAAGCTCAAAGCTCAGTCAAGTTGGGAAATAATGAACTCAACGATTCTACGCGAATAAACCAGTCGGCAATATTGGGATTAAAAAGGTCAAAGATACTCTCTTCTAGACTATTTATACAGATTTGCATGGCGCTTGGGTATTTATTTTCATGTTTGAGAACATGGTTGACTGGTATGTTTTGAACTTGTTTACCATCTTTTCCTTTCATCCTCACATTTCTCGTGCAGCCTGCACAGTATTTTGTTCCTCTCATGAATAAAAAGATGATGAATGGGATACTTGGGAGGTTGGATGTTAGCCTTCAGGGATGTAGTCCAAAGTTATTATTAATTCTATGTTCATACTCCGTAGCACAATACAATAAAAGTGCAGTGGCAGCAGCCAGATTTTGTGAAAGTCTCCCATTTTATCTCCTCCGTATGCATCAAACATATTATTTTATGACCAGCCGGCTCATATGAACTGACGATTCCCCATCTCAACTGACTGCCGACGAAGATTCGAGCTGCTCTGTTTCTTGGTCTTGTTCTTTCATCTGTCCATGTTGAGTAGCTGCTTCATCCTTTCCTGTATGAGCTTCTTCTACCCGAGCCCGAGAGGAATCTGTGCTCTGAAATCCGTTCATTGCGGATTCATTACTGCTGCTGGTCCTGACTTCCAAAGAAACAGGTTGCGGCCCTGCTGTTTGTTTTTGCGCCTGCTGCTGTTCTTCCTTGCGTGGTCTCCACCTAGATAGAATCTTCCCGGCTACTGGACGTGATTCTTCGTCTGTGGAGATAGGAAATGTATGAGATATGAAATGGCTAGCAATGGATGGAAAGAGGGAGCGTACAGGTCTGATAAACATCTTCCAATGTATTTAAGCAGAGTTCCCTCGCGGGTGGTCGGAACATGATTAGATACCTATTATTACCAGGTAAGTCAGTCAGTTGGCCACACGCCTCTCCTCGGTACGGACGATATTTTGTCAATTCAACATACAGTAACGTTTGAACGCAAAGATTCACTCTCTCAGGATCCCTTGCAAGGCTGGCTATTCTTTGTGCAATGGGAACGGTCAAATCGGGAATTTCGCTCAGGAATCGGATTAATATTTTGGTATCGCGTGAGTCTAGATATGGAAGAATTCCATCCAGTAGTCGTAGGACCCAGCGGTCATAATGTAGTGGCACGGTTAATTCAGAGTCATCGTCTGAACCATGAGTCGCTGTAAATTTGAGCTGGATTCGGTCATTGTACCATTCCTCATTGAGCCACATTATTCCGACGTTCAGTCGTGACCTGAAATCTTCGAGGATGTAACGGTACAGTAAATCACGTATCGAGTCTGATATATTCTGTTTTTCCAGGACGCCTCTATCGGTCTTCATCTGACCGTCTTCGACATCTAGGTTGGCAGATGCTCTCGTGGCAAGCCTGGTAAGTAATACAACCCAGGCGCCCCTATCACCCGAACTCCCGGCTAGCCTGGAGAAACCAAGCCGTTGTTGGCCTCTCGCTTTTGCAAGCTGGGCAGGAGATTCGGTAGATACCAACGTGCCGAAGACTCGTGCCACAGCACTTTTGCCGACCTCTGTTGCTTCTTCTTCGGATAACGGTGGAGGCTGCGGTAATACGAAGGGCCCTAACGACACCAGTTCTGGTTGAGTATCTGCCACTTCGGTAGTCACAGCATCCGTCCGTCCGGAGACAGTATCCGCGATATCCATGGGCTGGTATTCTGGTTCGTAATCGTCATCTTCCTCCTCTGCTGGGGGTTGCTGTTGCTGTTGCCGTTGCGCTTCGACGGCTTGTTGCTTGCTTAAAGTCTGATAACGGTCGCGAACAGCCTGCGATAGGTGTCATTAGAACAGAACTAGCCGGGTGTACAGGAGCCGTTTTCGACCCGAGACTTACACCAATGGCTTGGTTGAAAAGAGAAGCATCAATGCGCGCAAGAATAGGAACCGCAATCTTCACAACTAGGTCACTGGGTAGTTGTTTCACGTCAAAAGATGAAAGACCAACATCCTCCGTCAAAGTATACAGCTGCGCGTAACTAATTGGTCCCGATGGTAGAGGCGGTATTTTGAGCAATGGAGGCGTCTGGGCATCAAGTCTCGCTCGTTTAGCATTATCAAGGCCGTCCACAGGCTCTGCTGGTAATCCGCGTTTTCGGGATGTGTCGTCCAAAACCTCCAGACGGGCCTGCTGCAATCGATCGATGTAATGCTGTATCTTGCCCGTAAAAGGATGACCAGGCACCCTAGAAATCCCAGTTAGTCCTACCATCGAAATGCTATTCATATATACTGACCTCTTCATTATGTTCACCAGAACTGCCTTTACTGTCCGTTCCATTGATTTGATGCAGATACGCTGGGTTGGAGTCAACGGTGACACCATTTGCTTCATGGGGTGGAACTCTAAAATGGCGGTGATGATCTTATTAGCAATAGATGATCTGGTTCGGATAAGAACTGCAAGGCAGTTTAATGTCGCGTTCACGAGGAGAGGATCGCTGGCAAACGATTAGCGGCCATCCTGCACGTAGCGAAGGTCGTCGGTACCTTGGAGTATCTTGTAGGACAGTCAACAATCTATCGAGCAGACCAGAAGCCTCAGCTTCAAGGTTAGGAAGCGAGAGAATGGAATGGTTTCTGGGAACAATGCTCAAGGAAGTCTCATTCTGCTCTGGTCGCTGCAAACGTTGTTAACATGGGTTAGTATAGATTCCTAGAGGTAGTGCAGCAGTACGTACTCTCGGATCTGCTATCAGACCTGGGGTTTGCACTTGAACAATGCGCTGGCCAAACTTGATGCAGCATATCTTGACTGGACACTGGAAAGAGTCCCATCTCCGTAGAATATCCTGCTTAATAGCGATCATCTTCTCCCAGAGGCCACTATCTTGCGGGTGGTTTATGCTGCCATTTGCAAATGTTAGAATGAACAATACTGTGCTCGAGCATCTACGATTGCGACGTATTGACCGCAACAAAGAGAAGCAACAGCCACGTACATATGCCTGAAAACCAGCGGATATAAGCTGGCAGCCGTTTCAACCAGGCTCTTTAAAATTGCTGTATCATTTTCCGGCAATTCTAATATCTCTCGTATTGCTTGCAATACCTTGTCCGCCATCTTCTCTTTCTGCGCCGCAGCCAGCGCGGGACTGGCGAAGGTCTCCGCAAGAAACTCCGCACCCCATCTTCGCAATTCCAATCGCGCGTGTGCACCGACAATAGGTAGTATACCTTCCACGATCTGAGGGTAAAAAGCAGCGTCGCCTAGGACAAGGTTGCGGGCAGCATTGAGCTGGGCGATTTGGTCGACGAGCTTGCCCGCCAAGTCGGCCATTGCTAGCATCGAAGGATGAGCGTTTCTCAGAGGGTCCGAAAAGCAAGTGTATGGTTCTGCCTACGCCAGTTGAACTCCGATAAAAACAGGTTGAAAAGGGTAGTTTAGGATGCGCAGGTGAGGTGCATTTGACTGGAGATTCGGAAGCTGGCTGTGAGTGCCTGTATTGCACAAAAATGCAGGTGCAAGTCAAAAAGGGCAATGTTGAAAGCAGAAAGGTGGGGAAAGTATAAAGGGAATCAAGGGAGTGACTACGTTCAAGACTGCAGGATGGAGGAAGCGAAAGAGAAAGGGACAAAATAGAAGAGTAAGAATAGAAGAAGACCGTCACTGGGAAGCTCTGGAGCAAACACGCGTTAGCCTCATTGGATGGGCTGGAGATACTCCCAACGAGGACTGAGGAATTGCTGGTGGCAGTCGACTGGCAGTATGCGTAAGGGTAACTGGTATTATTAGGCCAGGACTCCCTGCAGAACAAAGCAGAGACAATGACTTGGCTTGGTGTTGTTCGTCTTGAAGCAGAAGAAGTGTGAAGCACCTGACGCCAAGACCGACTTTCCGTCTTCCGGAAGAAGTAATTTGGACGGATTCATCTTCGTCTTCAACTGTCGCTCTCCCGTCAATACTCGGTTCTATCGACTCTCAAAATGCCTACCGGAATGTATGTTCAAAAGTTCAATCTCCAGTGACTTCTTCTGTGCTCACAGCAATACTCACTAATTCCAGCTTCAATTCCACCTACTATGGAAAGGACTACCGCGCTGGGTCCGCTCTCCTACGTGCCCGTCGGCCATATTTGGTCAAAAATACCGTGACCGGATTATCCCTCGTCGCACTCACGATCGGCATCTGTATGTTTTAACTTCCGATTCTCTTCTTCCCGACCCGGTGACATTGTCTACCCGGGAGGGCTAGCTAGGACCTTGTGACTGATTTCAACTCCACCTTCCAGATGCATACACCCTCCGCGCAGTCGGACAGGACGATTTCTCCGATGTCAAGGTCCCTGATGCTCCTGCAACCCCCAAGCAACAGCCGGAATAGAAGTAGTACGGCCTCTACGCTTGTGAGGAATGACTCATAGCGTGGTGTAAATAGGTTTGGAGTATATGGATTTGGGAATATTTTTCTGAGTTTGCCGCATTCAAAATGATCACTGGTTAATAATTCGAGTGCGAGAGAGGGTTTCAAGGAAGAGGAGGGTGCCAAAAGTTCGCGGGTTTAGCTGATGCTCCAAGAGATGCCACGAAAAGAAAGAACTTCTCGGCTCTTCTCCTTTTCCCACCGTCTGTCTCTTGCGCTGTTCATTTCTATACATGTGTGATGCTTCTGCACCGTAAAGCAGCACCCTCAGCGCCACAAAAAAAAAAATTAGCACCTACCCAAGCCTTCTTGCAACCATCGTTTGGGGTTAGTAGGATCTATATATGGTACTAGGCCTACAAACAGATCAGGGCCTGAAGAGATATGAGATATCAGAATACCCTTCGAAAACCTTCGACCTATCTACCTAACTCAGACTATATAATACGAAAAGAAGCACGGGGATAGAAGGCCAAAGAATACATGAAGGGAATCCCGCGAGGACTATGCAATCGGAAAATAAACATTTTTTGGGTTCATGAAGTATAAAACAATCAACGAACCCGAGAACCGCATTCTATTCAGTCCGCAAAACCCGGGCTCCCTTTTTCCTAGTAGCCCGCTTTTTCTTCTGACCCTTGTCAAACGCTACTGCACGACTGTGATCACGGCCGAAATTATCAAGATCTTTAACCTTGTAAATCCGAATGATCCAGTTCTCGCTCGTGAAAGCTTCCTCGAGTGTTGTAAGTTGCGGTCCCTCTGCGGGGAGCCTAGCACCGCGGACACGGTCAACGGCTTGCCCTGCTGGGAAAAGAGAATTGTAGTTGTAATAGGACATTTTGTACCTGAATGATACTGTTAGTATAGGCCAATTGGGAAAATGTAAGTAACAGGAGGACCATACATCAAACTATTGCGCATAGTGGGAGTAGCCGCATCATCGACGCGGTACTCTCCGCGGGCTGTGAAGTAGTCCCGTTCTTTGATCTCATCAGGCCAGATACCTTGAGAGATACGGACCATCCAAAGGAACTTGTTGATGTCATCACCAGAGTAGCCGATAAGTCCACCAAATACGACAAGCACGTAGTCAACGTCATGCTGTCGAAGGATCGGGTAACTGACCTCCTCCCGTGAGCTCATCGCCTTTCCAACGGTGGCAATGTGAGTGTTATTCCACGTGTTGTTGTCGACCAACGTGGGTCGGTCGGCCATACCGCCGATCTGGTATCCATAATCCCACCACGACATAATCTTGGCGTTGGAAGGAGTGTTCTGACGAAGCCAGTAGTATGCTTCGCGATAGTCGTCAATGATGAATTGACTTCCATCCGGCAACCGACTAGCCAAGACGACAGAAGGAGAAGAATACGCGTTGGAAGTAACCCAAGTGCAATGTGCAACAAACAACAGGAGATAGACTGTCATCGCAGTTGTCGTGAACACCTTTGAGAAGTGGGTGTATATCCCCACGAAAGGAGCTCGTACAGATCGAAGAGATTCCGATGAGCCATCACCGCTGGCTTTCGCCTGAGAAGTCGGCGTAGGAGATGCGGCAACGTATGTGTCCAAGATTTGTGACAAGGCCAGGGCAGCTGCAACACAGACGATGGGTGTGAGCGTCAACATTAGTCGGACCATGACTCCAGCAAAGTAGCTCGCAAGTACGGCATAGATAACAACGAAGACATGCTCATCTTTCAATTTCTGGAAACACATATAGACTCCCGCTGGAAAGAGCCAGATGAGAAAGTTCAAGTCAAAGAAGAATGCTGGCCATGCCGTAGGCTGATGTTCGGAGACGGATGCAATGATTGGAATGTGGATTTTGGCGTAGTCGGTGTCCCACAGCGAGTAAAAGCGGCCGCTCCACGGTGCAATGACGCCTGAGATGGAGAGCAGAACAAGGCCGAGGAACGCAATGCCAGAGAAAACCAGTATTATGGTAGTGAGAAGTCGTTGGAAATGCTTTCCAGGAAGGAAGCCTCTGATAAACTCAGCAAACGCCACAAATTGGAGTAAACCAAAGACACCTGGAATAGATTAGCGAGACGCCCTAGACAGTTTGCGCTAGAACTCTTACCTAAAGCGGACATGTGGTCACTGTTCCGAATTGGTAGGAAACCAACAAAGGGGATTTGCATGCTGGCTAGCGTTCCTAGGGCGTACCATGTCGTATAGCTGATGTAAATCCGAGAACTATATCTTCCCATACAGAGGAGGACGAAGACATGGAGCGGGATCAAATTGGTGATGAAGACATATCCACCCCAAGCCGATACCATGTAGCCGTAGAACAAAGCTGTTAACGCACCCCACATGATAGAGCCGTTCTTAATCGCCTTAATCCACAAGAAAAAAGTGAATACGAGGAGAAAAATCGCAATTGCCTCGTTGTCATAGCTACCCGCCACGGATCGGGAGATGTACCCAGGAGCAATTCCCATGAAAGCGGCGGCGAGGAGACCAGCAGAAGGGGAAGTAGACATCTCGCATGTCAGAAGGTACATTGCTAGAGCAGTTAGGCCGGAGAATCCTGGCGCAAGCAAAACACAGATATTTCGGATATCGACCGGAATCGTGAGAAAGCGTAGGATATGGTAGATGACGCCGCTAGTCACCATGAGACCGGGATATAGGGTGCCACCTGTGACACGCCCCAAAGGATGCCAGGTTCCTAGTAACATTCACTTGTCAGAATGATGATCACCGCACTTAACTAAACTGAATCGAATACATATCGAATCGAATTGGCCGTGTCCAGGGCGACTCACGATCGTCAAACCAATCCCAGAAGCTGTAGAACCCATTTTGCACTAAGTACTTGGTCGCTCTGAAGTTGAACCACGGATCGACTAAAACAACACAGGTATTAACATTGTTCATTTCTTAAATCAACAACTCCAACATTGTGTGCCACGACCGTTGTAGAGAGGTAGGAGTTAAGTAGAACGACGAGAAGCATACATTCATGGATGATACTTTCAAATCCTATTTATCTACAGATCAGCAAACAATCCAATCGACGTGAAGGACTATATCAATGGACAACAACGTACGGATGACACTGAAAAGTCGACTCGACACGGCGGCGGCGGCGATAGTACATAGAATGATAACCCGCAGGATACCGCGTGCATTGCGGCCGGAGCTACCCTTCAAAAGAGGGTCAAACGGGGATTGGGCCATAATGGCCAGAGAGACAAAAAGGCAATCTTCCCAACGGTGTCAGAATGAACGAAGGGATGGTCGACTCCGAGGTGCAAGCTGACGAGAGAGTTGGAATGTTCTGCGGCCGACGAGGACAGCTTGGTCTCTCTGAAGTCTTGGCGCTTTCATAAGAGCTGCGGGAAACGCCTCCATCTCCGAGCGGCTCCCCGCAACAACTGAACGACTGAACGATCGCCTGGTCTACGCTCTCTCCTCCTCCGCTGTCGTTGCTTTCCGCTGCCAAGGCTGCTGTTCCTGATGGATCTGTCACCTCTTTCTGCAGAGCAGCTCTCAGAAGCTATCAAGTCTGCTTCTTCTTCAGAGCAGCTCTTCGACAACTTGTCTCAGTATGAGATGAAGGCCTGCTTTATGTCGACAGATCCTCCTCGGAATGAGGACTCTGAAGTGCTAAGCTTCTTTTATACGTCGTTCTTCATTGCCCATCTTCTCACGGATCAAATGTTAGTCCCTCGTTTCGTTATTTTCTGTCCGACCCTCCCTCAAAATGGTAACTAACGTCGTGAGAATAGCGATGAAGCTCGTGCATTGACGAAACGAATGCCGCAGTCCTTGCTACAACGCGATCCCTCTCTACAGAACTGCCTTAATCTATTACGTGCTCTTTGGCAGCATAAACATGAACAGGTTTACAGTATCCTCAGGGAACTCCCATGGCCAGAGACAGTCAAACCTCTAGTGCAGCAATATGAGGGTAGGGTTTATGGACCAACTTGCGTATCAACGCCCAACTGACGGGTTTGTATAGTCTACTTCCAAAACAAGACCATGAGTGAAGTCAGCAGGGCCTACGGGGCTATCAGACCTGCAGTGGCAGCAAGCTATCTTGGGATCGACCCGCTCGCCGCAGAACGAGGCGATCCGGCTGTAATAGAGAAGTTTACATCATGTGGATGGACGTGGGATGAACAGACTAAGTTGTTGCACCCGAAGCCGATCGATGCTCCACACGCAGCGGACAGTCATTTACCCAAGGGCCTTAGTGAGATTATGGCGCTCATCGGTAACCCTGAAAGCTGAGCAGGACTTGCAAGATTGGAATACCACGCAGCTGGCACAATAATCTCTAGGTCATATTAATTTACAGGAGGTGGTGTTTACCAGCACATTGCCAATCCGACGAACATCTCTCTGCTTACAGATGTCTAGATTATGGAGCAGAAATGGGAGCTTCACGCAAGACAACCCGAGCACAACCGTTCAAAGGACGGTCAACGATAAGATCTAAGGCGTGCAACGAAACCTTGCTCTTCCTATCCAACTGAAGTATGCGCTTCGACAACAGCCCGCGATATGTACAAGACAGTGGTTATGTCTATAGAGTCGGAAGAGAAAAAGAACAAGAATTCTTTCGCTTGAAATGACACAACTCTGCCATGTTAGACGAAGCAAAATAATACATAACTGGGATTGACCCAAGTCGTCTTGCTTATATCCTGGGGAGGTACAATCTTCCACAGCAAAGTAATCCCTAGGCAATTTCTCCCTCGTACATTTAGCCACATTTATTCCGCCGCCTCCGCCGCTTTCAAGTAAGCCTCCAGATCGAATCGGCTGTCGGAGGGATCTGTGATGACTGCAGGATTGGAGTTAACACGATTCGCTTCAATAAGGCCATCGGAATAATAGCGGATGCTAATTGAGTCAGAGGAAAACGTGACGTACGTCCAGTGGGTTGCTTGGTAGCCTCCGGAGGTGCAGTCTTCTTCCTCCACTCTGCCTTGGCCTGCTCGATTAGACGCTCCTTGCGTGCATATTCGCGGTCTATCTCTGCGCGCTTGGCCTGGGAATTAAGTGACGATTGGTGGTAGACACCGTAAACAAGACCAGCTACTAGAGCCGAGTAGCGAAGAACCTGGAGGGCAGCGAGATAGATTCCGTCAGTATCTATTTACGGCATTGTCCTTCCAGCATAACCCGCGCCCGGCAGTCACTCACGTTGACGCCCTGTGTAGCCATTTCGAGAATATCCTGGTCTCCGGACCGGCAATCAAAGCGAGCAATTGAACAAGCGGAAGAGGTCCCGGATACCGAATGGCCGCAAGAATGGTATCGACTGTCAACAACTGGCAATCGGACGGGATATGGGACATTCGATGGAGACGAAGTTTCGCTGCTCGCGAGTTTTTCCGGGCCGCGAGAGACGGAGCTTATGTCATCCATCTGCCCGGTTTCAGGAAGGCCGAAAGGAGAAAGGATGAAGCATCCGCCGACAAAGCGCGTCTGCAGCGCCGGAACCACCAAGAAAAAGCCGCTGGAATATTCTCATTGATTTATGGAACTGCTGCCATCTAGCCAATTTCACTGTCATGTCGACCATCCAGCAGCGCAAAGCTGAAATCCTTGCCAAAAGAGCCAAGCTTGCTGAGCTAAAACGGCAACGCGAGCTCCGGCAGCAGGAGTTCAACCAGAACCGGGCCAGCGGTGGTGACACTTCAGAGGTATATAGCTTCGATGCTTCCTGGTCTAGTCTATATTTTGAATTTCATTCTCATGTTTCTGAATATAGGCGTCAACTCTTGTTCCCAGCCGCTCGGATAGCAGAGCAGAGCTCGATGACCTGATCTCCCGTCTCGTCGACCGTCCTGCGTCGGGTTCATTCAGTCATGGTGGAGATGGCCTGTCGCGCAAAGGGAGCAGGCCGAACTCTGTTCTAAGTGCCAGCCAGCTAAGTGGGGATAACGTGGAAGCATTTTCGTCCCCTACGCGACCCCTATCCCAGTCGATCGCCATTCAAACTGACGCTACCGATTTCCTGCCTGTTGCTACTGAAGCGCAACCTCCCTCTGAACCAAAAAAGGAAATTGTTACCTACAGCAAAAGCGTACAGACAGATGACTGGAAACAGCCCCGTTCAGACTCGCCAGATGGCTCAGTTGATTTCGAGAATGAAGATTTGTTAGAGACGTCGCGGTCAAGCAAGAGATTGAGCAAGAGAGAGCGCGAACTTCAAGAAGATATCCGAAAGAAGATACGCAAGGAAATTGAGGAGGAGCTACAAGCATCCCAACAGCCCAGTGGGGAAGAACCGACTAGCCAATCCTCGCAGTTGAGGTATCCTCTACGCACACTGTCAGAAGACGAGTTGAAGGCCGTCACATCATCCGAAGAGTTCTTTGACTTTGTCGAGCGGTCCACTAAAGTGATTGAACGTGCGCTAGATGAGGATTATGATGTCTTGGCCGACTACGAACTCGGTGGGGTGGATGGTGAATTAGATGAGGATGAAGGAGATGGGAAGAAGAAGAGGAGCATTAAGGAAGTCTGTCAGTTCTGGGATGAGCGGTGGAGCAAGAAACGCATGATCAGCGACCTGAGCTTTTCTCCAAAGGTGATCATCGAACTTTAAAGATAAACGAGCACTCGAAAGCGACTAACTGGCCCTCTTTAGTTCCCAGAACTTGTTCTCGCTTCCTACACCAAAAACCCCTCCGCTCCCCATGAACCAGACGGCCTGGTACAGGTTTGGAACCAGCATTTACACTCTCGTCCGGAGTATATATTCCATTCGACCTCCGATATCCTTACGGCCAAATTCTCACCATTCCACCCCAACCTCATCATCGGTGGTTCATATTCTGGACAAGTTCTGCTGTGGGACACTCGTTCCTCTCGTGCTGGTGGGGGTGCACCGGTACAAAAGACACCCTTAACGGGTTCCGGACACACGCATCCAGTCTATAGTATTGCTATAGTGGGAACGCAGAATGCTCATAACATCCTGACTGTGTCAACAGACGGCGTTGTGTGCGGCTGGACAGTTGACATGCTCTCCCAGCCGCAAGAATACCTCGAACTAACTACTCCCCCACCGTCCAAGACTGAGGATCTAGCCCCCACGTCACTGTCTTTCCCACAGTCCGACCCAACCTTCTTTATCGTTGGTACTGAAGAAGGGAGCATCTATCCCTGTCACCGATACGATAGGGCAGGCTCCAAGGCTGGGATAGACCAACGCCTTGCATACCGTGGCCATGCGGCTCCGGTCATGTCAACGGCTTTCCACCCAGCGCGAGGTCCAGTTGACCTAGGCGACTTGATGCTCAGTTCCAGTTTAGACTGGAGTGTAAAGCTTTGGCGTATACGTCCACCAGCAACCACGACATCTGCTACCTCTGCCACAGCTGCACCCCAGGTTGTTTCACCGATACTGGATATTAATCGCGAAGATGTCGTCTACGATGCCCGCTGGTCTCCCTCCCGTCCTGGCGTATTTGCCCTTGTCGACGGAGCAGGGAATGTGGAAGTGTGGGACCTTTATACGGATACGGAAATCCCTGTCGTGCGTACCACGCCATCGAGGGGCCGTGGTGGAATCTTAACAAAGAGCTTGAACAAGGTAGCCTGGGAGGAGCGCGAAGGCAGACGCCTAGCGGCTGGTGGCCTCGATGGTGTGGTTACTGTCTTCGAAGTTGGAAAGGGCCTTGGAGGTACTTTTGAAGAAGTGCCTTCGGAAGAATGGACAGGAATGAAACGTTTGATTGGAAACTTGGAACAAAAAGACCGCGCAGCTTGAAATTCGAAGGTCGATTTAATTCCACTCGTGACTCTCCATAATACTAACTCATACGTACCTTCTTGGATTTCGATGATCGTCTGTCATTCTCCTTGCAACACCCTCTGAAGGGCACGTTTACGCTTTTATTGTCATCACCAGCCGGATCTTGTTGGTGTCACCAAGTTACTGTGGGGACTTAGCGGAAGAGCTCTCGACTTTTATCATTTCCTTATTTGCATAATATACCCCAATGATGTGCCTTGTATATATCTGTTTATTTAGCATTGGTAGACATGGAATGAGAGGCCGCAGAGCCATAGTTCATATATTTTCTTCCAAAGACTACATAATTACAATCGCTGAATTCAAGTAACATCTTTATCCCAAGCAGTCGGCCATTGAATAATCCTGATTTAGTTCTTCAATATTGTTCAATGGTCTAGCTACTTCCAGGTTTAGATGAGTCGTTTTGAGGCATCGCATCTTGATTTTATCATACAAAAACTGCAGACAGAATCATACTTATCTCTATGCATAATAAAATCATCAAATCATAAGGAACACCTAGTTCCCTCCACAGAAAATAAGAGAAACGGCAGCTTTCCCCCATGCTTTTCTTTTCTTTCTTTTGCTCTCATAGCTATATGGTCCCCAAGGAAAATCGCATTTCGTTATCAATAAGTGTACCGGAATCCGGGCTGTTATGGACAAGTCATTAGATATAGTTTAATTTGAAGTCGAGCGAGGAAGATGTCTTGTCGGTTAAGAAAAAGAACACAACATTACATACCAGACCCTCAAGGACCTTTTTACCCTGTTTCTGCTGTCTATTGGACAGATGGAAGTAAACTGTGAACGCCCCTACAAGGCAAATCATAAGGATGTGTGATCTGAGACCCCAATAGCACAGTCGGTTAGTTAGCCAATATCATCTAGCAATATAGCGGATTGGAAAGCAATTTCTCGTTCAGTATATCTTGAAACTCACCCAATGGAAACCCAGACTGCAGTTTGGTACTCAGGTGCTTCCTTTTGGCGAACAATATAACTCCCCGCAACACCACCAAGGCCATTGCATGCAGTGACTGCTGCAGCGGTAGTGGCACGTTTCCATTGGCCGACGACATTGTTGGCCTGGAAGGCATTTAGGGCTGCCCAGTTCGACACATAGGCACCAGTGGCGAGAAAGGTACCAATGTAACGAACAACGACTTGGGTTGAGGTCGGAAGACCAAACATCAGGAAGCCCGCGATGAGGCTCAATGCATTGAAGATGATGAGTGGGCCCCGGATACGGTAAAAGTCGCCGACCAAGGAGGTGAGAAGCACAGGGAGAACTGCATAATAGTAGGGCTGGGGAGTTTCTCAGTTAGATGTTAAATGGGGACGAAACACAGGCCTGTTTGCATACCGGTGTAGAAAGAAGGATGGATTTATTGCTTGAAAATCCCATGCCTGACTGAAGAATGATCGGGAGAAAGTAGGACATCGACGTCGAGACGAGATTGAGTAAGAAAAATAAGCATGAGAATCCGTAGATCTTTGGGTCTGAAAAGGTCTGTAGGATCTTCTTCCAGGAGAATGAATCTGCAACGACATCATCCCGATCAACTTTGATTCTCCGTGCTGCCAATCGAGCCTCCCAGTCAGAGAGGAAATAAAAGCTTTGGTGTGCGTTCTCTGGGAAGTCCACCATCCACCAGTACGTGATAACCCCCAGAACACAAGTAATTAGACCTTGAACGAGAAACATCCAGCGCCAACCAGCCAGTCCAGCTTTCCCGTGGAGATGATTGAGGCCATAATTGACAATGCTGCCAGTCGACTGTACGATCACTTCGCCCGACTGCAGGAAAGCGAACCGGAGCTGTTGTTCGTCCCGCGTATACCAGGTGCTGATGAGATATGTCAGTCCCGGGTAGATACTCGACATGGAGATACCCAAGAGAATGCGCACGGCGATCATTTGGCGCCATGTTTGAATGAACGCCGTACACAAAGTGACCAATCCGAAGCAGAAGGTGACGGTAGCAAACCAGATGCGCGGACCAACAAAGCGCACTGCAATCGTGGACGGCAGTTGGAATATAACGCTAGAGATGGTGAATATAAAGATGCAGACGGAGTAACGATTTCCGAAGAGCTCCAGGTCATTGAACATGGTCGTGACCGATGCTGAAGATAGGATGCCCGAGTCCAGCAGATTGAGACTGCAGAGGAGTCCCGCAATGGTACAGAGACGTAGGTCGGTCTTCAGCCTGATCTTCCTCTCCAATTCCTTCAGCCCAGCAAATTGAGGCGTCTCTTCATCATGATCAACGCCTATGTGTCCCACCGCACTGGCCACTGGTGAACTGAACGCGAGCACCGATTTCTCGACTGCCGTGTCAGTCTCACGGAGGCGCTCGATCATGGCTGGCAGAGATTCTCAGTTTCCCCTCGCAAAACGCACACGCTGCAGCAGAAAAGAAGAAGATACCGGGTCCAATGCACCCAGTATCCCCTCCTACGCCACTGGGGAGTCGGTCACCTCGGCTCGGTTCGATCGATTCATTAACTGTCGTATTCAACAGCAGCCCACGTGATGCGAGAAGCAGAGGGATCTGAACAAGACTTCGATGTGCACTGTTGACGCTCCCAGTGCTGCAGTTATAGCACCGGCAGGCTGAGATAGCTTGCCCCATCGTGTTGATTATTGACAATTGCCCATCGCTTATCAATCATTCGATGGCTTCGACTAAGGAATCTGCTGGAACCAAGCAGGACAGCGGAGGGCAAGCAGCGACTCCATATCCACCAAGATGCAGGAATTCTCCTGCTCTCACTGACGAAGCTATTCTGCGGAGGGAATACTCCGGGGAAGTCGGAGTTGCTGCGGGCATGATTCCATGGACCCGTGGTTCCTCTCTGTCCCCTTCTTCCCCGCGTCTGCTCGGACAAATGGAGGCAGAGGTGATACAAATGACGGCCTGACGACGACCTCGCACATTTCTCGCTGGATGCCATTATCATAAGTCCTTCTATACCCTCTTGTTTCTTTTCTTCTACCCTCGCATGCTACCGTACCACATCTTGCTTCTTTATTGTTCCTATGCCGTGATTCCCCACATAGTTTCCCCATTGCTTCCAGCTCTTGATTTAAGGAGGAAGAGGGGAGAGAATTAATCCTGTTACAAGAAGGAGAGACCAGTTGAGCGTCTAGTGAGAGTAGACATGGTCGCACTTATCCCACCGGCGGATCCTCGAGTTTTACTTCCGCCGTTGCTGGCATGCCTTCCCACAGCCTTCGTATCGCCACGTCCTCCGCCTGCTCTTCTGCCCATCCTCTCCCCCATTCTACGTCAGCGCGTGCAGGTCTTTAGCTCGGTCTCACAGTCTTCGACAGACTCGTGGCTTCGATTCCTCTGCTGGGACGAAAGGAAAGCAGAGCGTGTGCAAGATCTGGTTGATGGCGCTAGTTTCGAGCCGCACCCCGTATCAGGAGAAATTGACCTTCCTGGCGATCTTCCCGTCACATATAAACGGCTAGATGAAGAAACGTTACAATCGCAAATTTCGCTTCCGGATTACGGCTTAAGGTTCATCTATCTCTGGTGTCCAGGTGACAAAGACGGCGGAGGACCTGGGTGGAGAGTTGCGGAAATCTTACCTCGAGATGGTCCTTCCGACCGTGGCGACACTTGGTACTTCTCAATCGGAGAGGCAAATGCGAGTGCAAGAGAAAGATTGATCGAGGATATCTTGAAGGAAGCGGAAGAAAAGCAGCAGCCAGAGTCCGACGATGACGATGATTACTGGGCCAGATATGATGCGACACCAGGGAGAACACCAGGGAGGACTCCAGCTGCGAAAACCCCAGCTCCGTTGTCTGAGGCCTCCTACTTTGACCGATACAATAATGTGCAGCCCGTGATGGACAATGACGACCCATCGGAAGACCACAATCAGCTTGGTGAGTCTTCCCTTAACGGTAATCTGCTAGTTAGTCTCCTCCAAAGGCAGATACCTGCATCGGATTCCCAGGGCCCGGCACAGACAAATGACAACCGGCAAAGCGTACCGGCGAATGAGAGCCTAGCCAGGTCGCTAAATCACCCACGACCTTCGTCCTCCTCGTCAGGAAGCTTGCACGCGGTAGCGAAACTGGAGCAGGAGGCGGAGGCGCACTCTGCCTTGGAGGTGGCCGTGAAACAACACATCAGTGCAAATATTAAGAGCCTCTTCCGGCTTGCTAAAAGCACAGGCATTTCTCGCACGGACTTCCAGTCTCTAGTGACAACAGAACTGGAGTCGCTGAACCTGTCTGATGATGAATAGTTATGATTTGATTCATAGGCGCATACTGATGTTTTTCGATATCCGTTGTGTAACTAAGGAGAATAACCGATTTCTATTAAGTCTGGGTCTATGTAGCTGGGTAATATCGAAGCCATTATAAATTGTTCCACCCTTAAATTCGTCTATAGTGATGAAAGGAACTCGAAGTCTTGCTTCTTACTGTCCATCATCCTCCATTGTATCGTTGATTCCTGCGCAGTTGTAGCCGCGCGTACAGTCAAATGAGATGGGAACACGTGAGCCTGTATTTCCAGCGCAGGAAATCATGTCGCTGCAAGCCTCCTGCTCCACTGCAAATTATTTGACAGGGGCTTCGAAGAAGCTGCACAACCAAGGCAGTTCCTGCGTCTTTCTGCGTTCCTTAGTTTTCTTCATTATAATGTTCATACATTGACCGTTGTGAGTCGACAGCCCTCCTTGGGTTGGTTATGATAATGGAGTGCTAATTCGACAGCTTGCAATAATAGCATAGGTTCCGTCGCTCTCTAGCCTTCACCTCTGTCATGTCTTCAACTTCTCCTTCTCTGCGTAAGAGGGGCGGGAAAAAGGAGGCCTCTTTGCGCCCCGATGATGTCTCCTCTCCCTCCTTGAGGAAGTCGACCGCTGTCCGCAAGCCATACTCAGAATGGGACTATAAGCTGGCCTTAGCCGTTTTGACCGTGTTGGCTTTCATTACCCGATTTTACAAAATCTCCTATCCCGATGAAGTTGTGTTCGATGAGGTCCATTTCGGAAAGGTATGTTCTCTCTTAGTCCTACGTCAAGAGCTTCAATTGCGAAGTGCCGTTCCGTCGGAGCTCCTGTCTGACGCCGGTTATTCTTTACAGTTTGCTTCCTATTACCTGCAGCGCACGTATTTCTTCGATGTTCATCCTCCTTTCGGAAAGCTTCTTTTTGCGTTTATGGGCTGGTTGGTTGGATACGATGGCCATTTTCTGTTTGAGAATATTGGCGACTCGTACATCACCAACAGGGTTCCCTATATCGCCCTCCGTGGAATGCCTGCGACTTTCGGCGCCCTGACCGTTTCTGTCGTGTTTCTCATTATGTGGGAATCTGGATATTCATTGCCGGCGTGCATCCTGTCTGCCGGGCTACTTCTGCTGGACAATGCGCATATTGGCGAAACGAGACTTATCCTGCTGGATGCCACCCTGGTGTTGTCAATGGCGTTGAGTGTCCTTTGCTATATCCGTTTCTATAAACTGAGACACGATCCATTTGGTCGCAAGTGGTGGAAATGGCTTCTCTTAACTGGTGTTTCGCTGAGCTGCGTCATCTCCACTAAATATGTAGGCACGTTTACCTTCATCACCATCGGTATCGCTGTCCTGATTGATCTGTGGAATCTTCTCGATATCAACCGTCATGGGGGGGCTCTCAGCATGGTACGATGGGGTCAGCATTTTCTCGCCCGCTTGTTCGCCCTTATTATCGTACCTTTCTTCTTTTATCTCTTCTGGTTCCAGGTTCATTTTGCCGTCCTCACTCGATCCGGCCCGGGTGATGATTTTATGACCCCGGAGTTCCAAGAGACCCTCAGCGACAACCCGTTGTCTGCCCAGTCTATTGGCATCCAGTACTATGACACCATCACAATTCGGCATAAGGATACCAAGGTCTTTCTCCACAGCCATTGGGACAAGTATCCTTTGCGTTATGATGACGGACGCATTTCTAGTCAGGGGCAACAGGTTACCGGATATCCCTTCAATGATACGAACAACCACTGGCAAATCCTGCCCTCTGTACCCTTGCCAGAAGGTGAAACGGAAGGTCACAGTGTAAAAAATGGGGACATTGTTCAGCTTCGCCATCTGGGTACTGACACTATTCTCCTGACTCACGACGTTGCTTCTCCATACTATCCAACCAACCAAGAGTTCACTACTGTTTCTCATGAACAAGGTGATGGCGACCGACACAACGATACCTTATTCGAAATCAAGATCGAAAACGGCAAGCCGGATCAAGAATTTCGAACTCTCTCCAGTCATTTTAAACTCATACACGTTCCAACTCGAGTGGCCATGTGGACACACACCAAACCTCTGCCGGAGTGGGGATTTAAACAGGCTGAGATCAATGGAAACAAGAACCTACAGCAGTCTAGCAACCTGTGGTTCGTAGATATGATTGAATCGTTGCCAGAGGACAGCCCTCGCGAACAAAAAGAAGAGCGGACTGTTAAGAAGCTATCCTTTTTGCGGAAGTATCTCGAGCTCCAGCGAGCCATGTTCTACCACAACAATGCTCTGACCAGCAGCCATCCGTATGCAAGTGAACCCTTCCAGTGGCCTTTCCTCCTGCGTGGTGTCAGCTTTTGGACCAAGAATGATACACGGGAGCAGATCTATTTCCTCGGCAACCCGATTGGATGGTGGATCGCCAGCAGTCTTCTGGCAGTGTTTGCGGGCATCATCGGTGCTGACCAGCTATCTCTGAGACGAGGTATTGATGCGGTCGAAGAAAGTGAGTAGCTACTTGTCTTTCCCAGATCTGGGCGTTGAGGACTGTTCAGCTAACAAAGGAAAACCAGTTTGGGGCCCTGGATCCCGTTCGCGTCTATACAATAGCACAGGATTCCTCTTCATTTGCTGGGCCGCTCATTACTTCCCCTTCTGGCTCATGGGCCGTCAGCGTTTCTTGCACCACTATCTCCCAGCGCACCTGGCATCTGTCCTGGTAGCGGGCGCACTAGTTGAGTTCATTTTCAATATTGATCCTGTCCACAATAGAGTCCCGGCGGTGGAAGTTACCGAAGAGGACCCGTCCGGCAAGTCCAAGGCTGCAATCCCGTATGGGAAGTACCATTTTGTTGCCGCACGGGAAAGGTTGGGCCGCCAGTCATACATTGCAATCTGGCTTGCTACGATTGTCCTTATGGCAGCTACGTTCTGGAGTTTCTACGTTTTTGCGCCCTTGACGTATGGTACGCCAGGTCTGGACGTGGAACAGGTCAATTCGCGTAAGTGGCTTAACTATGATTTGCATTTCGCTAAGTAGATATGCGGATAATGCGTCGTGCAATATGTGTGTCAGTGGAAGGGCTTTCTAGCTTTTGGCCCCGCCGTTCTGTTGACAGTTTGATTGGTCCTCTTTTTTTTTTTTTTTTTTTTCTCCCCTTTTTCTTCTTTCAGTGAAAAGAGCGTCATCGTATCCTTAATATCATACTATATAGTGGCGCACTTTTGGATTACCGAGACAATATCATTCTCAGAACCAAAACAGGGGTTCTTGCCCCATGTACTGGAATCGCAATGACATCCGTTGGACTTACTACGCTTATTATTCTCCGTAGATATTCCAAGCATTGTCTCCGTAGGCATGCACACAGAAATATTGGCAACGCCCAATATTATTACATTCCTGGAACAACGGTCTGGGGATGTTCATGGCGAGCGGAGTAACCCTAACTAACACCCTTACAACACCAACAAATCCATATTCCCAAACGTCAGCATAATCTTCCAAACATATAGCCGTGCTAGCGATTGTAGCATATCCATGATTATGGATTGCATTCAGTGACGGAATAGAATCCTCGCAAAAGAACCAAATCCGGTCCCTCGAGGCGAGCACTTCTACTATGAAGTCGTCCGCAGTAGAGGAAGCCCCTACTGCAGACGATATCGCTTGCTGCTTCCTCAACAAGATCTATTCTGTCGGGATGGAGACTGATCGTCATTCTTCTTTCAAGTTATATCGTCTTCAGTTCCAAGACCCAAGAAGCGTGTCCGGAGCACTTGCAGGGTTTCTACCGTTCTCAGACTGCTGTGTATGGGTTTTTGTTGGCCCAACAGGCAATGGTCAGGGAGACTTAGTTATGTTGACGCTTTCAATGTCAGCATGCAAATCATATGCATGCGATGAGGCAGAGTTTGTTATTGCCCCCGCGGGGGGGGGCGCAGGTTTGAGGGATCTATCAACTGGTCCGTATGATGGTACGAGTGAGTAGTCTACAAAATGGATCTTCCTTCATATGGAAGCAATGTATTCCGTAAGGATACTGCATCTATCAAACAGAGTGTCATCAACATAAGATCATCGTAGACATACTAGAGATATACAATGAAAAATTACAGAAACCAAACCAGATCACGCCCATAATGCGAACAAAAGCAAGCAATACCATATCTTTCCGCCATCTACCAAGCCATTCTCTTCCCTATTTCACTGACCCAACCTCTGGCTTTCTCAAATCCATTCGACGCAGTCTGGTAGTCAAGCATAGCCTGATAAATGTCCTCTGTGGATGTCACAACAAACGGCCCATATTGGACAACGGGCTGGTCGAGCGGCATGCCAGCGACGATAACAAAACGTCCTTCGGACCCCGCACTATCCGGCACAGAAGCCTCGACGAAATCACCGTTCTGCTCGAAAACGACGTTATGGAACTGCTTGGCGGGACGGGTCGAGTCGTTGGACCCGAACACCGTCGTCCCTGAAAGCGTATATGCGAAGGCATTCCATCCCTGCGGAAGCGGCTGGGAAATCCTCCCACCGGGCCGAATTGTGACGTCCAAAAGCCAAACGGGGGTGTATGCAAGATCGAGCACAGAGTCGACACCGTGAGATTGACCCGAAATGACCTTCACCGTGACCCGGTCATCATCTACCTTGACGGTGGGGATCTCGGAGGCTCGCAGGTCGCGATACCGCGGCTCGCACATCTTCAGCTTCTCGGGCAGGTCAACCCACAACTGCAATCCGACGTTGGGGGAACCGTCGGAGTTCTCGTGCGGCATTTCCGCGTGCATGATGCCCTTGCCGGCCGTCATGAATTGCAAATCACCCGGTCCGATAGTGCCCTTGTTTCCGGCAAAGTCTTCATGATCCACACCTCCAGACAAGAGGTAGGTGATGGTCTCCTGGCCGCGGTGCGGGTGGTCTGGGAATCCCGAGCCAGGGCCGACGGTGAAGTGGTCCAGCATGAGGAAAGGTGTGAAGTTGCGCAGTTTAGGGGTACCGACGGAACGACGCACACGGGCGCCTGCTCCTTCGGACTGCTCAATGGCAAGGAAGATGGTGCGGATTGCGCGGGGGACAGCCATATCTGATAGAGGTGATTTAAGATTGATAGTGATATCGTTGAATTCTTCGATAGAAGGCTCCGAGGTCGACACTCGCGGGATGTAATCAGGAACTAGATCCTTGATTCTGATGGCGCTGTGATACCAGGAAAAGACGATTGCTAGAATGCAAACTGAAAGAGAAAGGATCAATCTCATGGACTCGGGGAGCGCTGGCTTTTATGTTCGCAGTCTCAAGGATGTAATCTAAGCAAGAGAATGAAGTGGAAAATCCTGGACGCCTCCGTGATGAGAAACGGCATTTTATACGTGGGATGGGGCCTATAGAGCGGGAATTATTGATCCTCAGTCAGTTCTTATAAATTGGCTGAATGATGCTTTTGCCATTTCCAATTTCGGCGCGATTACCAAGATCCCCGTCAGCACGCGCTAGTCTGTTTGTGGAATAGCGATATCTATCTGTATTGCTTATGTAATTAAGTTAAACGTATTCTATTATTGGATTGTGTTTATGGTATCCCCATCTAGGTGCGCGAACCAACTCTGCTAGAGGGTGAGGGCGGTCTAACTGGGCATAACCCACGTGACATCCAATAGATAGTCCGCCCGACTCCGGGCCTCCGGCAACATGATCTATTCTGATGAGGATATACTATTTCGGACAGTTGGATTATCTAATAATCCGGTCCCGGGATACGGAGTATATATGTTCCGGGAGGAAGGACCACCTACGTATATCCTGGAAGTCGTATATAGAGAGCGAGATGAAGCGCGTCGTTTAGAGCTTCAAGAGGTACTAGAGACGGCAGTATATCGATATAGAGCGTTAATCACGATCCCCACGAATCCTAGGTATCCTTTTAGTATCTGGTATCCAGATGCCGCACCCCTGATCCACATCATATTCCGTAAACGACAATCACGTGGCTACTGTCTTGTCCCATGCCAGTCGATTATTATTACCAAGTAGATATCTCATGTCCTTTTGTCTTATTTGGCTTTGTCTTGCCGTAGGGTAAACGGAGCAGACGGTCTACAGAGCTATATTCATTTAGGCGTTGTCTAATTCAATCCACCGAAGCATATCTATCTGCTAAAAAGTCCACGGATTCCTCTCCGCAGATACTCTGGGACCAACTACATATGTCATGTTGCATATGCGTAGCCTGGCTGCAGGATTTCCCTTTCCTGGACTCTTTTCAGGTTAACCATCTACACAAATTTTTGACTCCTTCACTGTACTTGGCAGAATTCCCGTTGCGGAGCCGCCGTTGATCTGCTTTCCCTAGTGCGGAGCTTAAGCTTGCATCTGGCGCTGACGTTTCAGTGCTTGCCTAGGGAAGCAACATATGTACTTTTTGTTCTACTCACTAGTTGTCAAGATTTACTCTATCTTGATGAAACCTTCGGGCAAATCGGTCCCCTCAATCCACGCGCCGGCAGTATCAGCAAATAATTTTGGCGCCTGCCGATTCCACGGGTGTCGCATGGCAGGATGCACATAGGCAATCGTATCGGGATTCCCCTGACGACCAATGCGCATCAAACGCTCTGCGTCCCCGAGATGATCATCAGATGGGACAAGACCGCCCTTCGTAGCGGCGACAATAAGCGTGCGCGCAGGCCAAGGCGCGGGCCACCTATTCTCAGGCTCCGGCGCCATAACACGTCGACACAGATCGAGCGTGCACTGATCTTTGGGATCTCTACGGGGAATATCGGCGCCGTCCATGCTCCAGGCCACTAGCGATCGTGGGATGAGATTTTCCACGCGGTTCAGCATCCATACTGTATAGGGGATGTACCGCGTGAATCGTGTACGAGGGAAGAGCCGGAATCCAGAGATGAAGAGCGTGTCCACCATTTCGGGGTGGTTGACTGCGACTTCGAGGGCTACTTGGGCACCGAGACTGTGGCCAATTACGTGAGCATGGCTGTTGATAGCTTTTGTGCGGATGAGTTGCGCGATTAGCTTGGCTGCTGTGGTGATGCTAAATGGTATTTCAAGCTCATGTGAAGAGCCATGGCCTGGTAGATCGGGGATGAGCACATGGTAGGTTGGGACTAAGTGGGTGAGGACCAGGTCCCAGTATATGCCTGAGGTGAAAGCACCGTGGACAAGGACGATTGTTGAGTTTCCTTTTGGGTTATGGCTCGAATAATGGAGCTGGATATCATCGTTGGGTTCCATAACTGGAAAGTACCAATTTATATTTATATGGAATAAAGAGGTTGATTGATTGATTTAATTTGATTACTATTTGTTGTCGGGTCGCTGGGTTGGTTGATCTACACTTATGCTGACTAATATGAGCTAACCCTAACCAGGAAAGAACTGAACCGTGGGAACCACCAACATAGGCTGTATTCAGCGTCTAGTATTACATTCCTCAGGTACACGAACTGAGCGTTGCTCCATCGGAGCTGTCTGACTACATTGCACCGAATGTTAGCCTGTTGGATAGGCTCACGAGGTACCAACGACTTGATTCATCTGATGACTCTGTGCATGTATTAAGCTTTTTTTTTTTTTTTTTTTTTGCAAAATGGATGATGAGTGCAAGATTGCTCACTGGGCTTTGTTTAAGGAAGGTTTAGTCTCAGAGACTTCTGAGGTTATTATAATGAAATGGGAAGGAGGAGTGGCCTACTAAGCTTTTGAGTGGTTTTATTTGAGGAGCTACTTTATATCAAATTTGAAGATGACTGCAAAGAATGCAAATTTGCATTTAGCCAACAAACAACAAAAGTGGTATTACAGACTGTGGAATCTTCATTAGATTACAATTCATTCATGATGTCCTTTTTTTTATATATGTACCTACTCTACTACTTAGTGGTCAAAATGTCCCAACATGTTTCATATGCATTCACTGAGCAAGATTTCCCCCATTCTTGTCAAGGTGCGGATTCGGGAGATCAGGAAATAGAGATAGATTGGAAAGAACACACAGGCAGACCGGCAGGCAAGCTATTGTACAGGTAGATAGACAAGACGTAGCTCGAGGAGCTACTACAGGATCAAAACAGAAGTTCGAGATATCTCCTTCGGAGTCACGTGTAGAAGCGGTCAGTGCCGGCAGAGCGTGATGAGGATATACTATTTCGGACAGGTGGATTATCTGATAATCCGGTCCCGGATAAGGAGTATATATGTTCCGGAGGAAGGACCAACATACGGATGTTGGGACAACACAAGGTGTAATAGACAAGAGAGAGGAAGCGCATCGTTTTAGAGCTTCAAGATGTACTAGAGACAGCAGTATATCGATATAGAGCGTTTACCACAATCCCTATGAATCCTACGGTGTCCTTCTAGTATCTGGCATCCAGACGCCGCACCCCTGATCCACATCAGAACGAGACCTCCGGACCGCCATACGATGTATGGTGGTCCAGCACCATGATAATCCTCTACTGTCACATACTAGAATGAATTAATTCTCAGGCAATTCCTTCAAATTTCTCCATATTTGGGACTCAATTTCAAAGATGGATATAGTCCATTTTTTCATGGCTCGAAACTGGGTATAGTACGGAGTACTACCCCCAGTCTAATATTTGCATTCCTGATTGACAAAAGTCGACCACACAAAAGTAACCAAAAAAAAAGGCTCTCTTCAAATAAATCATCTACGATTCTCCAAAAAAGTAGACTAACTTCGAGGATCTGCGTCGGTACAGTCAGGAGATAATTGCGGTTCACCTTTGGTATCAATATCAACCCTCTTACCCGGCTCTTCCTTTTCACTGCCGTCTTCTTTCTTTCGAGACGACAAGAAATACATAACCACCGCAATCAAAACCCCCAAACCGGAGAACCCAACCGCCGTGTACAGGGCTGCATGATACCCGTCCATGTGGGCGGCATGACTCTTTTCACCACCGTGGTTGGCCTCGACGGAATCAATTATGACCGTCATCACGGCGGTACCGAGGACGGCGCCCCCAATATTCAATACCATCTGTCCCAATCGCGGGTTAGTAAGTGAGTAATGCAAGCTCAATTTAGACTAGGGAATTGATTTACTTACATTATAAACCCCTGCTACGGATCCATGATGCTCCTTGGGCATCGACACGATCGCCATGACCATTGAGACAAAATAAACCGTGCCAACGCCCGCGATGTACAGGATCATGCCTGGGAAACAGAAGCGCCAGTAGTCTGATTTCTTGTCGATAAAGACTAGAAGCAGTACTCCGGCCAGGGCGAGAATCCAGGCTATAACTAGAAGCAAGCGGGTGCCGATGGGTTGGAGGAGGTGTGGGACAATCATGTTCACTAGGAGAGCCGTACCGCCGAGAGGAAGAAAACGGATGGCGGTTTGAAGAGATGAATATCCAAGATCTGATTGATTGATAAACATGCTCGTTAGCTCCAGTCCCAGTTCCAAACCAAACATCCGTAGCCGTAGAAAGGCTCGTACCTTGAAGCTCAAGCGTCAGGACGTAATTTGCTCCTTGCCACACACCATAGGTTAATACTGCCATGGCACAACTAAGTTGCAGGGCATTGCTAGACTGTAGACTTCTGGGGACAAGGGGGAATGTTGACACCTTGATCTCCACTACAACAAAAACGATCAGAAGGACTATTGCAATAACCAAGGGCGCCAAAGTCGTCGCGCTGCTCCAACCATACTGGTTTCCTGATGTCAAGCTAAAAACCAAGAGGATCAGACCCGCGATGGAGGATATTGTTCCCCAAGGATCCAGACGTCGAACTATTTCTGCTAGCGAGGTATTACGAGATTCTGATTTTGGCTGACGAAAGAGGAAGACGGATAATACCAATAGGGTTCCTTCGACGATTAAAGTGAACCAGAATATCTAATATGGTGTGAGTCCAGTAAAAGCAAAAGGTATAGACTGATGTCCAACTCACCCAGCGCCAGTTTACTAACGACGAGAAGAGGCCACCGATAATGGGTCCAAGACTGAGAGAGACCATGCATGAGCATACGTTATATCGCAAATGGGGGATATTTCTGATCTGAAATGCTTACACAAATCCCAAGGAGCCACTCGCTCCCCACCCGCTGAGAGCCAGAGCTTGACGTTTGGGGTCGGTAAAGATCTGCGCGACGAGAGCTTGTGCTGATGGTATGGTACATGCAGCGGCCACGCCTGAATGGAGAGACAGTGTTCGGATCAGCTACTCTCCATGCAAAACCGTTGAGATCGCCAAATCGATCCAAGCATCAATGTTCACCCTACCCTGCAAAGCCCTTGCCACTACTAAGCCAACCTGATTCGGACTGAGCGCACATGTCAAGGCGAAAACATTGAAGAAGAACATGGCCATTTGGAACGTCGTTACTTGGCCAAAAATATCTCCCAGGCGTCCTCCCACCATGAGAAAACCTCCGTACTTTAGATAGGAAGCGGTTAATAAACGCAACGCGGCTATGCACTCAGATGAACAAAACAAAACATACAGTCAGAGAGTAGGCAGTCAGGACCCATTGCAAGGTCTCCTGTGTGAATCCCAAGTCCTTCTGGATGGTGGGCAGAGCGATCGTACACATTCCCATACTGCCGATATCGATGAAGAATGTGAGGCATCTAGAGAGATGGTCATTATTAGCAATTCTCAATGGGTGCTCCTTGTATCTATATATACTGACATGATAACCAATCGAACCCACCCCAGCAATTTACCGAGTCGGGAGCGAATTGTCTCTTGTCCTGATTCAAGCGTCATCATGGTTCAATCCCTGGTGATAGATATATTTGCAATGGATGAAGTTATTCTTGATCACACAATCGAGGGAAACTTGATCATTGTCTTCTCATCCAAATCACGGAAAGAGAATGGATTTTAAAGCTCAGATCTGAGCAGTTGGCTACATTAAATACCATGGTGCTTAATTCAAGGCAACTACCCGCTTGCATAGACAAGTGTTTTCTACTCTAGGTCTCCGATGAAATAAGGCTATCCATGTCACATAATAATAAAATGACTTCTGGTTGGTCACGACTCATTACCTAGTTAATACTAGGACATTCGGAATCCCCATCTAGTATAGTGTCTCCACTGCACTATAATAAGGAAATGGACCTGGCCTGTGTGCCAGTATAAAAAAATGAGAATCTTGATTCAACCAATGGGAGTTGCTGAAATGGGTGGAACATAGGACCTTTTGCAGGTTGCTGAGTACCATGTAGCAACTGTGAGACAAGATGGATTGGTATTTGTATTATTGCCCCCTTGTTTTGCCTGCCACTCCTCTTTAAGCTGACTCTCTTTTTGAATTTTTACTTAGCTTCCTGGGAAGAGGCATAGAGTCTATATATTCTTTACACAACACTTTTTTGTTTGCCTTCGTAAAATCAAATTTATTCTAAATGATTAACAAAAACACCAGAAGGACCACTGCAATAATCAGGGGCACCTTACTATATATACACTGTACTCCGTGCTGAGGTGGTAATCCACGAAAACCGGCATAGTAATCCAGTAGTCACGTGAATCACCTCGGAAAGAAGATAAAAGAACAAAAGAATACAACCAATTAAATCTCTAGAAATCACTGAACAAACAACTCAAAATCTCGATCTCAATGCTCTTTGAATACTCAACCCCACTAAACTCTCTATCCCCTCTATGTCTCTCAATATTTAAAGGGATATGAAAGGGGGTGTAGGACTATATCGAAGAAATCGGCCCCAGCTACGTAGTAGCAATTACCTCCGTACTTCGGGATAGACCGCCAAGTGCGGGGGTACCCATACTGGACAGTCTAGCGGGCAATTATTAATCGGCTATCTACGGAGTGCTTACCGAGTAGACCTTGAAGGCAGTGGCGCAGGAGATTATTGATCAGATTGGCTGCCATTACCCGTGCCAAGCGCACCTCCGCGTCTCTCACACGGGGAGAGACGCGGAGGTGCGCTTGGCACGGGTAGTGTTATGAGGTACCAGGTATTTATGTCATTTCAAGGAAATTGGATCGGCATCTAGCTTCCAGTGAAATGAGCACATATTCTAGGAACGGGTGATAATTGGTGTCTTCGGGCCGCCACTTTAGTACATGCCACTAAGTACTAAAATATCTCTATGCACATGCACATACAGTATCACGGTGGTGATAATTCCATTAAGTAATTAAAACATCAGTATGCACGTGCACATGCAGTATCACAGTGCTGGACCACCATACGTAGCTATGGTGGTCCTGTTCTACCAGTACTGATCGCCTGTCCACGTGACTAGCGAGGAAGATATCTTCAACTTCTGTTTTGATCCTGTTGTAGCCCTTCGAGCTACGTCTTGTCTATCTGCCTGTACTATAGCTTCGCCATAGCCTGCCTGCCTGCCTGTGCGCTTTCCAACAGATATCTGTTTCCTGACCTCCCGAACCCGCACCTTGACATAAAGTACGGAGTACATGCATTCTTTCCAGCTATAACTGCTACTCTGGAGCAGCAAATGGAATCCATCAGCCAGTCTACTTCATCTAAAGTCACATTCTGTCATTGAGCCAAGTGTACAATCTCGGTTAATCTATCCCTTTGATAATAATAGCAATCAGGCCTGCTTGACTGAAGACTACTTCTACTACAGCGTGGCCTGCAGTTCGGTACTTTGTATAAAGGATTTGCTAATAGAAATCCATTTGGGAGTGAAATACTACATACATGCATTAGTGTCTGCAGAAATCTCTACTTTCACTGGGGTGCTCGGGATATTTTCTTGTTCCGCCACTTCTACCTATGCTGGGTCTTTGCTGACCATACTGAACTGTAATCCCTAGCATTTCAAATAGGTAGGTGGACTCATCTGGCCAACAGTCACATTGAGTGCAGTGAGGGAATTTGGAGCGAATGATCACACATTGCAAGCATCAGCTGTGACTATATAAGATCATTACAAACTTCACTGCACTGCTGTCGTTTCTTCTATCCAACACCTACAGCTAGTTAGCTGATATTAAATCAATTCCTTCCTGCTGCTGCTTTGCACATCATTACATTCCTGTAGGCATTGTCAAAATGTCATGCTTCAAAGGTCCCATGAGTGTCATTTCGGGTCCTTGCAATGGGTTGGATCCTTTATGTGATGAACCTGAAACAGCTGTAGTAAAAGCAAAATACCCTCTCACTCACAATCAGCAGGGTATATGGCTGGAGCAGTCCCTGGATCCATTGAGCACCCAGTTTAACCTGATCATGGAATGGGACTTATCCAAGGAGGGACAGCATTGGGATCAATGCACAGTCCAGGCATTGACTGGTAAGGAGTTTTGTAACTTTTGACTCTTTGCATCTTGCTTTTGAAAAAAAAAAAAAAAAATATGATTGCTGATCATGGTGAGCAAACAGCCATTCAATCGTTGACGAGAAAGTATTCTGTCCTGCGGTCAACAATCATCGTTGAGAATGGTACGCCATACATGCAAGAGCTTGAACCCTCCTTTACCTGTCCTTCAATCCAATTTGTCACCAATGGAGATGCACATCTGGATACTCGTGCAATCATGGGCATCTTAAGACGTGCTTTTCGTTTCCCCGAGGACTTGGCTGTGAGATGGTGCATCGTTCGTCAGCAGTCGGGAATTCAGCTTTACTTAACTGCACACCACATTGCAGTCGATGGAGGAAGTATGAGTCTTCTTTCCAAGGAGTTCCTTGAAGTCTATCGAGGGGGCTCAACTACGACGGATGACTCGACGATGGACTTTAGCCAAGCTCACATAACAGAGGTATGCCCGCAAAAGTCGACGAACAAATTTTCTTTTTTTCCCCTTCTTTTTGTTGACCAATTCCAAGCAAAACTGGATGTCAAGTGACGAATGTAAACAAGCGGCAATGACTTGGATGAGCCAGATGAGCAATATATGCCTTACCCGGTGGTCTTTTCCGGATGTTGCATCGTCGGAAAGCTGCCCACGATCATCCAATTCCGATTATCGTGGTATAACAACATGGGCAAATTTCTCCAAAGCCGTAAGTAAAAAGAAGAAAGAAACTCGATACTCATGCTGACTTTTGCTACAGGAATTGTCAGCATGGTCTGACACGTATCATACATCTTGGTTTCGTGTTGCCGTAAGTATCATCGGGCTTCTGGTCAATTCATTCAGTAAACCGTCATACCACAAAGATCAAGTTTTGGGTGTCGCGTTTGCTGCACGCCCGAAGGGATTTGAAACTTCACTAGGACAATTCGCCAGCCCGTTGCCCGTCAAAATCCCGCTTTGGGATTGCCTTCTGAGCGCAGAAGATCGTCCGTCCTTGAAGGGACTTGTGACAGCCGTGTCTCGGACATTCAGCCAGGTCAAAAAGCATGAAAGGCTCTCCCTCCTGGACATCGCCAAAAATTGTCGAGAAAATGGCATTGATTTCCACCCGTGTAAAGTAGCTGTCAGCTACTCTCCCAAACTGGCAGAAGACAGCTGTCGACTCTTCCCTGTTGAAGGGAACTGGGATCTCTTTTTCGTTTTGTTGGAAAATGACCTAGGAATCGAACTAGGGGTATGTTCCACCCACAACAGCATGGAGATGAATCGTTCTCGCTGATTGAATTTCTCTATAGGTGGTGTATGATCCTCTGGTTTTCTCTGATGACGCTATCTTCGTAATGAAGGATCGCTTTCAACAGCTCGTGGAAGTCAGCTTCTCACACCCCGATGTCAGCCTGAATTCACTTCCCTCTATACCAGAGCATGTTTCACTGCCACGCCTCGATCCAATTGACAATGACCTCCCCGTATGGAATCTATTTGAATTGCATGCGACCACAAACCCCACGGCCGTCGCGTTGCTCTGTGCTGAAACTGGAGAACAAATGACATATGGAGAACTTTTAACAACGTCGAATGCCAAAGCATCTGGTGAGTATCAGAAGAATGTACCTAGTCAATACGGTAAATTGCGCTAACCTACTCAGAATTACGCTCGGGAAGTGTTCATGCAGAAGTTCCGGTTCTCCTGCATCTCCGTCGAGGGTTTCTAGTTATTGAATGGATCTTGGCAACCATGAAAGCTGGTGGTGCATTTGTCTACGTGGATCCGAAGTTACCAACGGCACGCAAGGAATCCATTTTGGCCACGAGCAAACCTGCTGTATTGGTAACCGACGACCATCTCGATGGGAAGGAAACCTGGTTAGCCAACTTCTCCGGACATGTCCTCTCGAGTTCTGTAAACCCCACAATCCCGCAGGACCACTATCAAGAATCGTTGTGGCCGCGAAGCAGCCCAAGCGACCTTGCTTATATCATCTATACATCGGGCAGCACTGGTAGGTCTCTATCATATTTCTAGTTGCCCTGGTTCAGGTCTGATTTGCCTACTAGGTCAACCCAAAGGAGTGATGATCGAGCACGGCCATTTGACCAGGTTTGTGAAAGCTAGCACGTCTACATACGATGTCGGTTACGGCTCTCGGGTCTTACAGTTTGCCAACTTCACATTTGATGCGTCCATCTTGGAGTGGTCCACCACGCTTGTCACTGGAGCCACACTGTGCTTTGCGAAGTACCCCCAGGTCTTGATGGGGGACTACCTAGCCGATGTAATCGACAAGAACTCTATTACATTCATGCAAATCACGCCGACCGCTCTAGGAACCATACCTGCTTCGAGATCCTTGAAATCCCTTTCATGTATCTCGTTAGGCGGCGAACCCGTTCCTGGCCAAATGATACAAAAGTGGCAGGAGCAAGTGGATGTCGTTAATTCATACGGTCTGACAGAAACAACCATAGCAGTCGCATTCAAGAGGTACGGGAAACGGCAATTGGCAAAGAGCTTCAACTCTGTCGGCACTCCATCGGACGGGACCAGCCTATACATCTGTGACCCGAACTTTACTGAGATTCTTCCCAACGAACATGAAGGGGAGATCTGTATTGCTGGCTCCCAGGTTGGTCGAGGTTATCGCGGTCAACCGGATCTTACGAATCAGAAATTCGCGTTGCATCCCACTCTGGGCGAGCGTCTGTATCGAACCGGTGATTACGGAAGGATTACTTCCATCGGAGAATTGCAAGTCCTGGGCCGGATGGATCGGGAGTTGAAAGTTCGAGGCTTTCGAATTGCGCCCGAAGGCATCGAAGAGGCCATGCTCTGCAGTAATGCAGGGGTAGGTATGGCATCCGTCCAACAATCCCAGGACGGTCTTGCTCTCGTTGCCTTTGTGGCGCCGTCGGAGTCGGATACTGAAGCCCTATTGGGATATTTGAGAAGCAAGCTTCCGTCATACATGGTTCCCTCAACCATCCATAAATGCAGATTGCTGCCGTTAAATGCGAATGGAAAGGTGGATCACAAGAGAGTTAATATTGAATGCCGACATACAGTCGAACCAGACGCTTTGGTGGCAAAGCCATCTCATGGGACGGTCAGCACTCCTGATGATGCAAATCCAACTAAAGATGGAAGCAGTGTGGAAAGTGAAGTGAAAATCGTGGTTGCGGAGATTTGGAAAGGTCTATTAAATCTGAGCGAAACACCTGAATACAACATAAACTTCTTCGATATTGGTGGTCATAGGTATGTTCTGACATTTACATTAGGGCATTTCTCTTTCTGGAATCGTGTGCTAATAAATAGTCAAGCCTACTTGTCCCACGCCTTCTTGAGAAACTCAATGTGTCATTTCCTGGCAGTAATCTCAGAACCGTTGATCTGTTTCACCAGGCGACTATTTGCGAGCAGGCGGCGCTTGTTGCTCCAGCAGCTGCAGTTCCATCTGTCAAGCCCAAAAATACTGCACGAATTTTGAATGGGGAGGATCCATCAGCACTCCAGGCAGCGCCCCCCGGGAGCTCGCCAGTAAAATCAACTGATATCGCTATTGTTGGAATTGGGGGCAGGTTCCCAGGAGCCAAAAATCCGGGGGAATTATATGCGAACCTTATGCAGGGCCAGGTATCAATTCAGAGAAGCACGTCAACCTCCGCAAAGCCTCATGTCGATGGTTGTCTTTGGGTACCAAAGGCTGGCATACTGAGTGAGGTTGAAGATTTCGATTATCGCTTTTGGAAGTTGTCCAAGGAAGAAGCGACGGATATGGATCCCCAGCAACGGCTATTCCTTGAAGTCGCCCTGGAGGCATTGGACGATGCAGAGCTGGATCCCTTCCAGAGTGCACGCAACAATATCGGTGTTTTCGTGGGTTCGGCTCAAAATAAATACCATACCTTCACCGATCCGGTCCACGGGTCTCCCTTTGAGAGGGCAAACAGAGGTTTTGTTGCACCATCCATTTCTGCAAGAGCCGCTTACCATCTCAACCTTCACGGTCCTAACATTACACTCAACACCAATTGCGCAAGTAGCACCGTTGCGCTGTCGCTAGCAGTTGAATCCTTGAGGAATCATAAATGTGATGCTGCCATAGTTGGTGGAATTTCGGTTCAATTATTCAGGTAAGTTGAAAAATCCACATTCTGAGCGTGTGATAGATAATCGGCTAAAGAAAACCGGGGGGGGGGGGGGAAGTGGTGGGTACCTCACTCAAGAAGGCCAAATATTTTCTTCCAAGGGTCAATGTCGTCCTTTCGATGCCGAGGCAGATGGGACTGTTCCCTCGGATGCGGTGGTTGCTCTTGTTCTCAAACGACTTCCAGATGTTCTGAAGGAGGGAGGAGGAACGGCATATTCAGTTATCTTAGGGACTGCCATCGGCTCTGATGGTCGGACACAGAAAGCTGGCTATCAGGTCCCATCGCCTAGAGGCCAGGCGGAGGTAATAAAGAATGCATGGAAGGATAGTGGAATTCCGGTCACGCAGTTGTCATACACTGAGTACGTTTTCTGATTTCCGAGAATTGGTGGGAACATTAGCAACTTACGAGTCAATTTTTGCTTTTTTAAGGTTACACGGAAGTGGAACACCATTCGGGGACGCCCTCGAACTTGAAGGTCTTGGGATGGCTCTGAGAGAGCTTGGATACTATTCCTATTCTACCGAACGTCGTCGTTGCGTTGTTGGTTCAAATAAGGGCAATCTCGGCAATACACAGGTTAGGTTATCTCTTTCTCTTTTCATTTTTCTTTCTGGTTTACAACACAACTCGAGACTAATTATCTTCCAATTTAGCACGCATCTGGCTTAGTTTCTGTGGTCAAAATGTGCAAATCCATTGAACATGGTATCATTCCAGCAATCGCATCCCTCCAAACCCTCAACCCTATTATTAACGATACCAAACTTCCGTTCGAATTCGCTACAAGCTCCTTCAAGCTAGGCCCGAAGGCAGTGGTAGCAGTTTCCGCCGCCGGATGGGGGGGAGTTAATTCTCATATTATTTTGGCTACGCCAGCTCCTGAGATCCTTCGATCTATTGTCACCCGGGAAAGGTTGAAACCTCGAAAGTTCAATCGTGAGACACTTTCTGCTCCACGGATGAAGCGTGTTTCGTTGTCATCAAATAATATCATCCCGGATACCGATCTCAAAAGCAGCCGGGATGAAGCAGTTAGAGCTATCCTTGCTCTGTGTTGTTAGTTAAAATAACATTCCCGAGATCTGAATTTGGAGGGAGTTGGGGAAGGGTCAGTTTTGGATCTCTGTCTCAACAGTCAGTCTTGGGGGACCAGGAGCAGAAATGATGGATGCATATATCTTGGAATTTCTAGATGCGTTGAAGGCCTTCCCTTTCCGTTTCGGTGCTCACCCCCTGCTCACTGAGTAATACGGAGCCTCGATAAGATGCACCCAACTCTAAGATGTCTTGACCAGCGAGCAGCCAGCAGCCGATAAAATCTTCGTCCTGCCCGACGAGCAACTATTGTACATGCGGTGCTTGAGCCCTAACACCAAGCCACTGTGCCAAAAAGGCAACACGAAGTAGTAGCTGCTTCATCTACTGTCAAATGGGCACAGAGCATCCGCCTTGGCCGGCGTCATTTCACCAGACTGCCGTGCTGACTCCATCCACTGACAATAGGCCTCTCTGTGCATTTCCTGCGCTGCTGCCCACAACTTGTTGACAGCGGGGAACCAGCCATCAGACGTCGTGTGCATTGACTCCTTCAGTCGCTCCCGGCTTTCGAAATCTTCCCACTGTCGTTTCTGCAGGTCCAACTCACCTGGCTGGGTTGATAGGGACATTTGCCCGGGACCCTGGCTACTTCCCAGAGAGACTGGAGGTCGAGAAGTTCCTGACGAACGGCGGGGATCCCGTCGCGCCAGGTCAGGAAGCAGTAGTGAAAGATACGGGAGAAGACGGGCGTGGGTCTTGGGGATTTCGTTTCGCAGGATTATGTCGTACATTCGGTAGCAGATGGACATGTCCTTGCGTTGCTTCTTCCGAGCTTTCTTTTCTTCTTCTGAAAGCGGACCCTTGCCGGGATTGAGTCCTCCAGATCCGTGTCAGGCGGTTTGAGGGCAAAGACTGCGTCTTCATGGAGATACCAAAAGGCTGGCTCAATAGTGGCAAGCTGCCAGTCGATCACCGCCGTTATTCTCTTAGGGTCGTCGGGGGAAATGAATATGTTTCATTTGTTGTAGTCTGGGTGCATGAGAGTAGGCATCGATGACAAAATAAGGCGCCCATCCTCTGCAAGAAGCTTCATAGTTTCACGGCAGGTCTCAACAATTTGGCGATGCTCTTCCACCATCCCTCTATAAGGGAGACGATCGTTCTCAGGAGCCTCTTGGGGTATCCGGGATAAGGCTGTGTCACATAATCCAGAAATGTATTCAGCAACGTTTGTCCCTGTTACAGATTAATGTTTTAAGGTTACCAAAAAGCGAAAGGGGAATGGCTCATACATGGACCTCTATTCTTGCTACACTCGTTCTGATATAATTCCTTCTCTCCAACTCCACGGTTGTAAAACAAGGGCGAGCAATCGGGATTAATGCAAAACCTGCCCTCAGAATCAAGTGGCACCTTAAGCTTCTCGTCAATGGGCGCGGCAATATAATAGATATTGCCAAAAGCCGGAAAGTCAGGAGACATCAGCTTTTGGGTAATCATCACCAGTGCCTGGGTCAGATGCTCAACGATGTTTAGCCGAGGCCAACGTTCATGCAGCAGCACAACCTTGGCATGCTCTTGGACGATGTACTCAGTCTCTGCCGGATTTGATGGGTCATCACTCCATGCCAGGATGTCTGGGATAAGAACGTCTGGTAGCTTGGACTTCACTGCCATATCATATTAATGCCGTTATCACAGCCTCACAGTCTCACAATCGTAACGTGCATTTACAATACTAAACAGTGGCAACCTCCGAGTTGACCGTCAGCCACGGTGCACCAGCGACCAGAGTCGGGATCTTAGTCACAACCTGATCGCCATTGTCAAGTTTAAAATTGAAGACGCGATTGTAACCACCCTCCTTTTCATAGCTAATTATTCTTGTGGCATCCTTGATGGCATCCAATGCAATCTGGCTCAATCCTGAAAAATTGAAGTCAAGCTGACGAGCTTGACGTTGCTCCTTATCGCGGTGAAGCCAATGGCCGTTGGCGTAGGCATAAGGGTCTTCACTATTGTAAGACGTAAGAAGCTCATTAATTAGCAGGAACAACAACTGGCAGCTGGTAGGCATAGTGGAGGACTTGCCTTTCAATAGGGGCAATGCAGCCTTCACTATCTTGCTCGTTGTCAAATGCGCCTTGCTGTGGGATGAACCCATGGGGAGCGGGCGAATGCGACGAAATGGTAGTCTTGGGGATATTCGTAATGCGTTGGAGAAGATGCCCATGATGTTGAGAACTTATCACCCACATCGCAATGGAGAAAGGCGAGTTGCGACTTGACGGCTGTTCAAGGATGAGAAGAGCAACGTACGGCCATGTGAAGAAGGCGCTTGTTGTCGGCCAATTGGGCTGCTATACTCCGCATAGCTAGCCTTCCCTGCGTCGATATCTTTTATTTGGCAACATCCATATCATGGCGATGATGCAAACATGGAACCTAATCCACTCATTCATCATTCCGTCCGCGCTTAGGTGGGACCAGGCCGCTCTTTGGGCGCTTAGTTAACTTAACTAGTTCAATACTCGTTAGATCACGTAGGATTCTGCCTTCTAGATCCGCCCTCGCTGCCCTTTTCCACCTCGGCCTCCATTGATATTGACCGCTTTTACACGTGACCTGAAAGGAAGTTATCTTCAACTTCTAGCTCTTTGAGCTATGTCTTTGTAAGGGCTGGATGGCGGTTCACTATAGTGTGAAGAGGTAGTCAATATACAAAGAATGCTAAGTACAATAGTAAGGGAGGAAAGAATAGGGTCCTTATTGCTCAAGAACCAATTACTGACTTCGCTACATATGTGTTGATGGGGGTCGAACTCGTAGAATTGTTCTATCTAGGGAGACCAATCGGGCGGACTACTCGTGCCAAGCCCAACCTACACGCACTTCCCCCCCTACACGGGAAGTGCGTGTAGGTTGGGCTTGGCACGAGTAGCATATATATTCCAAATTTATCTCTTTTCCAGAAGGAACTATTTCAGAGACTTAAGATAGAACATGGGTCATCCAACATCAATTCGGAGACTAGCAGCTTGGCTAGTTTTGGCGTGTGCTGCGTCCGGCACATGGGGCAGCAAGAGAGCCTTTAGTATTCATGATGACCTTCTGGCCTTTCCCCAAGTATACTACCCTTCTTTTTGCTCTTCCATCGTGGTCCTTGTTCTGGTTCAATTTTGTATTATCTGCATTGCTAACATCACCCTTGCGATAGTTTCAAGTATTCTTCCCTGGTGACTACGTCCTTGAATCATACACGAAAGAGCTGCTTCAAACGCGCAATAAATCACCGGCATTTTCTGGAGACCGACAAAATGGAGGACGTGGTAATTCACAGGCGTATCTAGATGGCGATACGAAATCCTCTCGAAGTGACAGCGAAGATGCAAGTGATGAACAAGCTGTGGAATTTGAAGAGATGATTCTCCAAGGACGACGATATCTCTGTCGAATACCGCAAGTCACGATCGAAGACGGAAATGTGACAACTCAAGCTCAAGAGACGAACAAAACGGAGGAACAGAAAGAACTGGCGAGGGCCACGAGCCGCGGCCTCGAACTGTTACGTGAAATGGAGGGAGACTGCATGTATTACATGTCAGGATGGTGGTCATATTCGTTTTGTTACAAGAGCCAGATCAAGCAATTTCACGCGCTGCCCTCCGGGAACGGAGTCCCCGCCTATCCTCCCATGGAAGATCCTGCGACCCAGTCATTCATACTCGGCAAGTTTCCACAGATAGATAATGACGATGCAACTGAGGGGGATGACTCGGAGCACCAGAAAAGGGCAACGGAGTCAGCTGAGCTTCAAACAAAGGGAGGTTCACGGTACCTTGTACAGCGACTGGCAGGTGGATCTAAATGTGATCTCACAGGGAGAGATCGAAAAATTGAGGTGCAGTTCCATTGCCATCCTCAAACGACCGATCGTATCGGTTGGATCAAGGAGCTTACCACCTGTTCCTACCTGATGGTAATCTATACCCCCCGCTTGTGCAATGACGTTGCCTTCCTCCCTCCCCAGCAGGACCAAGTCCATCCGATCGAATGCCGTGAGATCATCTCTTCGCAAGAGATCCCTGAGTGGGAAGCAATGCAGCAGTACCGCCAGGCCCAGAAGCTCGTCGAATCAGCCTCTCCTGAATTTCCAATCATTGGTGGGACTGCGGTCGGGGCGCAGAAACTCGTTGGGAAAGAAGGCAAACAGATAGAAAAGGGACGAGTTGCGTCCGTAGGTGACCAGACCATCCAAGTGGTTGCCAAACGCGAGAATGGGAAAATCGTCCGGTTATCTGCAGAAGAGTTGGAACGCTTCGATCTCGATCCCGAGAAGATAGAAATTCTAAAGAAGAAACTCGAAAGCGTGGCCAATGGTAAGAATTGGGTGCTGGAGGTCATCGAATCCAATGGGGAACGCGGATTGCGTTGGATTATCGATCCTGACGAGGATGAGGAGGAAGGACATGATTTCGAGGACACGACTGCGGAAGAACGTGAAAAGAAGGAAGGATCGGAACAGCAGGAACATACTGGGGTTGAACAGGGACATGCGCAAGGTGAGGCCGATGAGGATTCCTCTTCTGAGGAACCAGAAACCGGCAGCGAAGAAATTTTCAAAGATGAATTATGATATGAGCTGTGCCAATCTATGTTCAATAGATAAGGAATGGCCTATTTGATATATCTATGAATCTGTATACTAATAGTACTGCTTTTTTTTGTAGAGTATGCTCTACACAGTGATTTAAATTGAATGGGCATTGGAAAGGCCCGAGAGATGCCCAGCACAATAACCATCTGCTAGTCTAATTTCTCCAAGCAGCATACGGCAACATGTTGTCTCGTATAAAATATTCCCAGGCCAAATAAACAAAAGTGATAGATTTGGTAGTAACGTCTTGCAGTGATTCTTCCACAGAAGGGACAGGCTTGAATTAATTCCATGCGATTATTATGCCCAAATAAATTGTTGTCCGTCTCTCCCTGGAAAATCGAGTCCTTCGTCTTGAGGGGATTGGTTGAACTATTCCTCTCTGGCTCCGAATAGGGGAGATCAGTATGTCATTACCTTGATGGTGGTTAGTCAGGTACCAATTCCGAAAGATGCACGTCCTCCCTATGGCCAAGGGCGAACATATGTGTTTGGATAAAAGAGGGAGATCAGTGAGCACATAGAATGAACTGCCCATCGCCAACACTAATGGTAGCCAGTCGAGGGAGGTTGAAAAGAGAGAAAAAGGAACTGCAGTTGTGTCGTCGCAGGCACGCAGGAACGTGACCAGGGTTAGTCAACAAGGATCGTCTGCGCCATCCGCCCCTCAACCCCGTTCACCCCCGTCGTGTCCTTCGAGATCGTCCAAAACCAACATCTTTGTTCCCTCTAGACACCTCTCTTTCCTTCCTCGCATCTCCTGTACCAAAGAGATTCTTCTAGTGTCGAACACTCCCACTTGTGTTTGCTCAATTCCGCCAATCCCTTGGTGCCGCAGTCGTGTCGCCAAGGCCGCTCCCGGTCAGCCTGCCGAGTCCAGCCAACCGCCAGAACTTCCCCAAGGAACCTGTCATCTGGTCTATCTCCTTTTAACGTCCTTGAAGGGACACGTACCGGTTTCTGCGGTAATAAATCTGTTTCTGGTCTTGAGCGGGAGCAGTGACAGCTAGAATCTGTTTCCAGCGAGAAGATGGGGTTCGTCGGCGTCTACACTGCCATTTACGACTACACACCGCAGGCAGATGGTGAACTCGAAATTAAGGAGGGCGACCTGCTTTATATACTCAACAAGAACAGCGAGGATGATTGGTGGAAAGCTAAAAAGAAGGCGGAGCGAGAGGATGATGATGAGCCTGAAGGTCTAGTGCCGAATAACTATATTGAGGAGGTGAGGAATCCCATAAGTCGGAACGTATTCCTTTAATAGCATTATGAGTAAATGGGATCGGGTTTGATTTCAGCTTCGGGGAGAATGGCTATGGATTTCCAGTCTCCTGGGCCATTAGCTATGCCCTCCGCAATGCTCGGCTTTGAACAACGGATCCACGGAGTTAACCATGCTCCCTTTTCCTTTCTTTTTTTTTTTTTTTTCTTTCCCCTTTCAGCTTTAACGGTAATGCGCATTGCTGACACTTGGCCCGATTGAATGAACAGACTAAACCAATAAACTCTGCAAAGGCCCTCTACGACTACACACGCCAGACTGATGAGGAGGTGTCATTCTCGGAAGATGCAGACCTCATGGTATATGATGTTTCAGATCCGGACTGGACTCTGGTCGGTGTGAATTCAGATTTTGGTTTCGCCCCGTCGAATTATATTGAGATCGCCGAAGATCACGCTGCCGCCGCATCCCCCGTAGCTACCACTCCTGCCTATGTCGAAGAGCCACCAGCGCCAGCACTTCCACAACGGCCTGCTGAAGTAGCTGCAGATGAACCTGATGTACTGAGATCTTCCCTCACTGCAGAAACTGCCCAGAACCCTGCCGCTGCAGCTATAGCGAATATTCTTCACCAACAACATTCTTCTGCCGTCCCAGAACCAGTATCTTCGAAGCCTATCCCTCCTACACAGTTGCCGGGACGGCACTCCACTTCTGAATCTAGAGATGACGACGACGACGAGGGACCTCCTCCGGCTCTTCCGCGGCGCCCTCCGTCGGAAGTGATTACCTCCGCCATAGAGCCGTCTGACGCTTCTTCACGCCCGCGAACTCATATTTCCAGACTTACAGAAGATGGCCATGTGCAGGAGTCACCACCCTATAACAGAGTTGGAGAGCCAGTACCACGCTCCCCTTCGGGATATCATTTGTACAACGTCAATGAAATGGTCGAGGTCATGGGAAGACGGAAGAAAATGCCTACGACATTAGGCATCAATGTCGCTACGGGGACGATATTCATTTCGCCCGAAGGTGACGATCGTCAGCAGGAATGGACAGCAGAAAGACTAACACACTACTCAATCGAAGGGAAGCATGTGTTCTTGGATCTCGTCCGCCCCAGTAAGAGCGTTGATCTCCACGCAGGAGCAAAGGACACTGCTCAAGAAATTGTTGCTGCCCTTGGTGAGATTGCTGGAGGCTACAGGGCTGAGGGACTCAGGGAGGTCCTTGCAGCTGGCGCTGGCGGCGGAGGCCAGAAGAAGGGCCAGATCTTATACGATTTTATGGCACAGGGCGATGATGAGGTGACTGTCGCAGTGGGCGATGAAGTGATCATCGTCGACGATACCAAATCGAGTGAGTGGTGGATGGTACGGCGATTGAGAAACGGCAAGGAGGGAGTTGTTCCCAGTAGCTACGTTGAATTCACGGGGTTCGTTCCTGCGCAGTCCTCCGGAGTTGAGTCTGGCCTTTCGCTGGTAGAGAGAAACAGACTCGAAGAGGCACGTTTGGCAAAGGCTACGATGCGCAAATCGCGGACGGATTCTATAGATTCACGGGCTTCGGAGGTAGGCGCCAGAGTCAAGATACCCCGGAGGCGTAGTAGTTTGAAGTTCAGAGAAGTTGATAACAATGTCTCACAGCGTCACAAGCGCGGCGACAGCAGAAACGACAAAAGCAAGCCTAGTAAGTTGACTATCTCTTCATTTTCCAGGCTCTTTTTTGGGCGAAGGTGCAATATGCTAACCGAGAGTTCAGAACCTGACCCGGCTCAAACGAGACAGTGGACAGATCGTACGAAGACCTTTACTGTGGATGCACAGTTCATTGGCCTTCATGACGGTAAGATCCATCTTCACAAGGTGAACGGTGTCAAAATTGCAGTTCCCATTGCAAAAATGTCTGTTGAGGATTTGGAATATGTGGAGAAAGTCACAGGTGTCTCCCTTGATGAAGAGAAACCCCTGTCTGATGTTCGTCGTCGAAGCGTCATCAAGAACGGCAAAGCAGGGGCTTCCGTAGAAGCTCCCAAGGTTCCAGAGTATGATTGGTTTGACTTCTTCCTCAGGGCTGGTGTCGGTCCCCATCAATGTGAGAGATATTCACAAAACTTTATCAAAGATTCGATGGATGAAAGTGTATTGCCTGATATCACTCCTGACACTCTCCGCACCCTGGGTTTGAAGGAGGGTGACATCTTGCGTGTGATGCGGTACCTGGACAACACTCTCGGTAGAACCGGTTCCAAGTCTAAGCTGAGGAATGTGAGTTTTGGCGGGGAGGAGGTCATTGGTAATGGAGAGGATGGGTCTCCAGGAGGGCTGTTTTCAGGCCCCGGTGGCATCTTGCATAATAATACTAGAAAAGGTCGGCCAGTTCCAAATGTCCAAGCAAGCGATGTGGTCGATCCAAAAGCATTCGAGCAGAAGGACGCAAACAAGAAAGAGTCCCCTGTTGCCGCCATCGATGAAAAGCCTGTCGAACGCGGGTTTGATGATGATGCTTGGGAAGTTAAACATCCAAAGTCTACTCCTACGCCGACAGCTCCCCCATCGTCGCCGCCCCCTTCAGCGACAGCACCAGCAGCAGCACCTTCAACAGCATCGCCGGTGACAAGTCAGCCGCCAGCGCAAAAGCAGTTAACTGGAGCATTGGCGGATCTATCCTTGCTTCACCCCCCTCTACAGCCGACTCCTGCTCATACGGCTCCACCAGCGGCGCCAACAATCACACCTGCCGCTCCTACTGTACCACAGCCAGTACCAGCAGCCGTGCAGTCACCGCAGCAGACAGGAGCCAGTCCGGCATTCTTCTCACAATTGGTGCAACCGCCCCAGCAGCCCATGCAAACGGGTGTACAGACTTTCTCCCCCCAGTCGACTGGTTTCCAACAGCAGAACATCCCATCAAGACAACGTCCACAGCCCCCTCAGAACCTGGGCCAAAACTCGTTTCTACCTCCTCCTCCTCCTCCTCCTCCTCAGCGACCACTGTCAGCGCCTCAGAACTTCCCACAGCCCAATGGCTTTGCTCCCCCACCCTTGCAGCCCCAGCTGACGGGCATGCCACTATCAGGCCCTCCCCTTGCTCCTCCTGGGCAGAGCTTGTCCGAGTTGAACCAGCAACGCTTCCAGCAGTCAATCCAACCTCAGCAAAGCGGATTCGTTGGGAATCAATTCCAAAATGGATTTATGCCACAGCAGACGGGATTTGCGCAGCAGCCACAATTTGGTTTCCAGCAGCAATCCCAACCAGGTCTTAATGGCCAGCCTTTTCAGAATCAAACTGGGTTTCAACCAATTGCCTCGCAGCCCACAGGGTTCTCTGTCATGCAGCCACAGCAGCCAATGCAGACCGGTATCAACACTTCCCTTCCCCCTCCGCTGCAACCTCAGCGCACGGGCGCGAATGGAATTGGCAGCAATATGCCTTTCATGAGTTCTCCGCCTCCAATTCCACCGATTCCACAACAGCCAACAGCTGCGCCCCTGGTTCCTCAGAAAACGGGCCCTGCTCCTCCTGTTCGTTTCGGAGTCAAATCCGCATCTGCTAATAAGCTCACACCCCAGCCTACGGGGCTCCGAGCGAATCTTGCACAAGCCAGTAAGTTCCATCTGTCATATACAGCTCAGATATGCCAACTGCTAATTTCCCTTGCAATCATTAGCTCCTACGAACCCCTTTGGCTTCTGACGTGCCGGTGCTAATTTCGTTTTATGACGTAATTACGCCCTCTTTCCTTGAATGCGCATGACATACTATTGTTATACATGACCATCATTGCTGGTGGAGATGCATAATCATACCATTTTCTCCGTCCTGTTAATGCCGTTGGGGGTGGTGAAGGTCAACCCTCACTCTGCCTACCTCAAAACGACGAGGCAAGTCTCTAAACAGTCACCTTCGGCATCTTCCTTCATCATTCACACTTCAACGAGAATAGAATTTGTTTATTCGTCACTATATCTGCCTTTGAATTCCCGTTATTGCTACTCCAGAAGTGGACTCAGTGCTGTTCTCATCTTCGATCCCTGCCAGTACGCCTCACTTATCAGGGAATTTTATTTAATCATTCCCCATATCTATCTCCATTCTCTTCTAATTGTCCCATCCGAGGCTTAACAGGACTACTAGAGAATAAGCCTATCCGCTTTTCTCAAGCTTCTCTTATGTTAATCCCCAGTTCGCACTGGAATTTTCTGACCGATGCGGCAGGTTTCTTCGACCCGAGTCGCAGTCATTTCTGTCCTTCGTTGAAGATGCACATACTTTTTACATCAGCTTAATTTATACATCCAAGATAGGCCCAATGCTTTTTTTTTTTTTTTTGCTTGTCCTCTTTTGCGATGTTCAGCTCGTGTTCTTTCTTCGTTCCTGCGCGCAACTCATTCTCCTCCCCTAGCCCGAGCCTGATTTTTCCTTAGTGCTTATTTCCCCCTTTTCCCCCTATATTATTGTTGCAGTCTGTTTTCATGTTTTCGATTTTTTGCATACATTTGTGTACAGTACATATAGGTCTCCACGCAATATAGTATATCCGCGGGTAGCTGTGACTAGTTATTGGATCTTGTAGTTCCTGACTCTGTAGCCATCTTGGACATCTCGAGTAGTGAAGCAGAATGACCCCACAGCTATGATATGAAGTGTAGGGTACTGACTTTTATTATCACCTCGACTCGCCATTAAAAATAGCCCTACTTAGCAAGGGAAGATACAATAGGTGTAAAGAAACAAAAACATGGCATCTCATTTTATCTCATTTCCTTTTCATCCCAGGTATAATGCCTAAGGCAATCTACTCAGGCCGAAAAGAAACCACCTTTCCAAATGTATCCGCCATGCCCCAAATCCCCTGTCTCAAGCAGCTCAACTGCACAATCTGACTATGATCAACGAACAGGTTAACATAAACCCCAAACTCACGAATATACCAATTATACACCTTGGGATCAGCAGCCTCGAACATAACCCGCTCAGGCGGGAGTTGTTTCATGATGGTCGAGACGACATCGGTCCTCCACGACGCGACGTTCTCGGTGATACCTTCAGATTCGATCATGAGACGCTCCACGCCAGCGTTGAGGAAGCGGTGGCCCAGATCGACTAGTTTGCCTGAGTCGGAGGTCCCGATGGTTTCGAGGTCGGAGGCTGCTGTGTCGCCGCCGGCGCCGAATTGGATGCCTAGTTCTGGCTTGGCTTTCAGCTTGTATGAGTGGACTTTGTCGACGAGGCGGAGCCAGTCGTCTGCTGGAAAGGAGAGAAAGCCGGAGGAGAGTTCAATGACGTCAAAACTGGATGTGTTAGTATATATATTTGTATTCTCGTATAGTTTTAATGGACAAACCCTAGGTCTTTGCACTTGCTGAGATATTTGTCGAATACGCTGTTCGGGTCTGGGTGTGTCAAGAGGTGTTCGGCCCATCCACCCTGTGATTGTTTTGGTTAATTATAGTTGTCTGAGAGATACTTGGGTTCGGAAATCGTACAGTCGAGACGTAGACATTGTACTCATGGGCAAGGTCGAGCAGTTCTCGTAACGCCTTTTCCTCGAACAATGAAAATGAGCCTGAAGACGTGTCAGCTCCTATATTTATCACAAGAGGGGGGGAAAAAAGATTTATCCCTAACCTCCGGCAAATTTTAGACCATCGACATGTGTGCCCATTCTGAATGGATCCAGCGTCAGCGTCCACTTCAATAAATGATGCATAGTAAAATTTGAGCCCTCACGTCTCGATCACATCAGCTAGATATCGTTTCCCCATGACCGAGTAGTATGGACCTCTGATCTCCGTGACCCCCTTGGTCCTGGGCTTAGGAGGTCTAGGGTTCGACCTGGCGAAACCAAATCCATGCTCCTTGTCCTGGAGCAAGGTGGTAACTCCCTTCTGCAAGGGGACTGTCGTAGACAAGCCTCTCGAGGCTACCGACGACGCTGCTCGAGGAACTTGACTTAATGCGGGTCTGAAGGAAGAAGATGGAATAACAGTACGAACTGCCGTGGACATTTTCTTTATGGTATTAACTGCTCTGAATTGATTTTACAGTTATCTTGCGAGAGTACCAAAATCGAGTCTTTCCAGTCGAGGATTCCCAGGACCAGGACTCGATTATATATCATCGATCCGAATTCCCCATTGTCAACTCTGCTGGAGCAAAGACCAGTGAGCTAGCAACGCCCCCTGCAGATCGTTCTCATTTGACGCAAGGAATATATCATCAGGGGGCAGATACAGGCGAGGTTCGCTGCAGCGTGAATTCAGCAGCGTCTGTCTTATAGTTAATAATCATACAGCCACTGCGATGCTCCTCAGCTGTGACGTCATGCAGAGGCCTCCGTATGTCGGATGAAATCAAGTGCAGATCTAGGATGAAGTTGTGTTGGATATCTGTCTGTCTCTTGCATCCACCTTGTTCATGTTATTAGATAGCATTCTGGTTCTGCAATATGGAACATGTAGTTGAAAAACTATCCTCGTTGCTCAAGTAACTTGCCGGAGCCTATGGCCACGTGATGAAAAAAAAAGTAGTACATACAGTACGTAGCCATATATCACTGTCAAGAGAATCAAGAGAATAAATACTTCCTGGTGACTTTCTGGCGTGCCATATCCCTGAAAGGCAATTTTGGATGGATTCCAGGACTCCCGGGATATCTAGGGCATTGTCAGCCCTGCACCTTCATTCGAGATTGAAGACACTGGACGTTGGACTTGTCTTCACTCCGTTGGTCTTCACTGGTCCGATGCAGACAAGTAAATCACTCTCGTTGCAATGTATCCCAGTAATCCACCGTTGGTGCAGGAAGGTAGATATGGATATGCATCACCGTAGTCTACACTGAAAACGTAGGGGGCTGTTGGGACTCCTCAAGTCCGTCCTACTTGTAGCAACTTTTCCCGCTCCGGAATCCTGCGGTCTCGCGCTCTCTTCGAGTTTCCTCCCATCTCCAGTACTATACTACGGAGTATACTAATATACTATCTTCCTGACTATTACACTGCAGGCAGTATTTCAGTATACTGCCTGTCTATCGTCTTTGCAGGCGATTCTTTCCCGTCTACGGTCACGATTCCTCCCAGCGACAAGACTACGCCCCGCAAGGAGACGGAGACTCTACAGCACGCAGGAATCTGCAATAGCCATTATCATTGACTCTACTCGTCGTTGTTGGTTGGTTTGGTCTTCCCGCCTTTTTTTTTTTTTTTTTTTTCAGACTGTTTCAAACTAGATGGAGTTAGAGCATCTTCGCTGACTTTTAACACAGGGCTGCGGACGATCCGCTAATTTCTACACTGTATTTTCCCTTCAAAAGGGAGAGAAAAAAAAAAAAAAAAAAAAAACCAAGAGCACAGAAAGAAAGTTCCGTTGTCCACTGTCATCAGTGGAAGAGGGGGTGTTTCGCGGATCATTCTCGTTTCCTGGGTGTTGCGTTGACAGCTTGGGACTCATCCTCCATCTACGCCTCTGCCGGACAATCCTTTTTGTTCTACTTTTTCAATCGTCTTTGCAGTTTTACTGCACTGGGCATTTTGCAAAGTGACACTGTTCCTCCGCGCTCATTCAGCACCATTTTACTCTCCGAGGGGTTCCCGGCTGTGGCACAGTGCTAGCAGCAAATTCACTGTCCCGGCCCTCGTTCACGAAAGAGCAGAAACCGTCTGCAGTGAGAGACAGCAAACTCGAGCATCAACCGGGGTCTGAACTCACTGAACTAATCTGTGGTTAAGACGTCGAGGTTTGCGTCATTTGTGGTTGGCCGGCCGTGCCTCTTTTTTTGCTAGCCCCCTTCCACTTCCTTCACGCGTTACTCGCCCGCCCGCCACGGTCCCGTTTCTCGCGACTCCGTCTCCACCGGCCTACCTTGCTTCTTCCACCGTCCTTCAAAACATTGCTCTGTCCAAGCTTGAGCCTCCACCACGCCGCATCTGGACTTCCCTCTCAACTCAGATCCATCACATAAGTTCCGTCGCGACACCATGGCCGAAGATACTCCTACCAACTCTGTCCCCGCCGCCGGCACCGCGAACCCGGCTGGTGAGCGCGCTCCATCTGCTGAGCCCAAAGATGCTCCCGCGCCTACAGAAACTCCTTCAGGAGAAGAGACAGAGAAATCCAATGGCTCTGAAGAGAAAGAAACTCGTGAGTATCGCTATTCTCTAGTTTCCTTTTTTTTTTAAAAAAAAAAAAACACATTCGTTCTCGTGTTTGCCCCGTGTCTTCCCGGTCGCTAACTGCGAGATGTCGAATTGCTTCCAGAGAGCGCTCCTGAAGCTGGGAAACAGGAGCAGTCGTCCGAAACCAAGGTTGAGGAGCCCAACGCGTCTGGCGAGCCTTCCGACGCGAAGGAACAAGGAGAGACCGCCGTAACCGCGCCGGCAGATTCTGTCGCTGCCACCGCACCGGAGCCTTCGGAGGCGCTGGCACCCAACGGAACACCCGCGTCAAAGAAAGCGAAGCGCAAGTCCACTGGTATAGCAGAGAGCAAGGCTAAGGCGAGCCGAAGGAAGTCGCAGGCGCGTCCTACCAATTTGCACGCCAAACCTGGCGAGTACTATCTCGCGCATCTCCGTAGTTTTCCCCCATGGCCGGCTATTATCTGTGACGAGGATATTCTTCCCAAGTCTCTGTCGGATACGCGTCCAGTGTCGACTGCGCGAGCGGACGGAACGATCAGGGAGGATTACGCCGAGGGCGGCAAGAGAGCGCACGAGAGGACATTCCCCGTTATGTTCCTCGAGACCAATGAATTGTGAGTTCCGCGTCGAGATTTCTATTCCTTTACGCATTAACTAATATATTGCTTTCCACCTCTTAAGTGCTTGGATGCCGAACACGGATTTGAAACCTCTTAATCCCGAGGACTGCAAGGACGTGCCGGAAAAGGGTAAATCCAAGTCGCTGCTGGCTGCCTACGCCATTGCCGCCGAGAATCACAATCTTCAATATTTCAAGGACTTGCTCCTAGAACATGAGAAAGCGTTGCAATTGGAAAATGAGGAGCGGGAAGCTAAAGCCGCTGCCAAGGCAGAAAAGGAGTCTAGGAAAAAGAAGCGCAAGAGCATGGATGTTGTCGATGATGAAGACGTGGATATGGAAGACGTCGACGACAGGGGAAAGACGCCCAAGAGCTCGAAGAAGCGAAGGAAGAGTGCTGCTGATACTGATGTGGAGTCCGAGAAGGTATCTATCGCACCGCGGATGCCGAGAGAAGAAAGACTAACCGTACCCTCACAGCCTGCGAAGACGCCCAAGACGGCAACCAAATTGAAGCTCACTACGCCTAAGGCTCCTGTCTCCGAGGAGACTACGAAGAAGACATCCGGAACCAAGGCCAAACAGGGCACCAGCACCAAGAAAGGTGGTAAGGCTGCCGTTAGTGACGAGGGCGAAGAAGATACGGGTGCCGAGACCAAAGAGCCAGAGAAGCAGGCCGACCCCCAGGAAGAAAAGGCCAAAAGACAGAAGGAGGGTATGTTGCTTTTCTTACCCACTTGGTAACCGACAGCTAATCAAATTACAACAGTACTCTTTGTTCGCCACAAACTCCAGAAGGGGTTCATCTCCCGCGACAGCCCGCCGGAGGAGAAGGAAATGGATGCCATGGCTGGCCTTTTCACCAGACTGGAAGCCTATCCTGACCTAGAAGTTTCGATTATTCGCGCTACCAGAATCAACAAAGTCCTCAAGATGATCGTCAAGCTTCCGTTCATCCCACGTGATGAGGAGTTTCATTTCCGCCGCCGTTCCTTGAATATCCTGTCCAAGTGGAAGAGCATTTTGGATGCGGATGCCGGCGCTGCATCAGCTGCTGAGAACAAGGGCAAGCCTACGGCTAACGGCGTTCACAAGGAGGATGAGAAGACGCCTGAGACACCAAATAAGACGGAAGCAGAAGAGGAGAAGAAGGAATCCGAGGAGAAGCAGGCTAAGGAAAGCGAGAGTCCCGCGGACTTGGATATACCGATGCCCGATGCCGGTGCTGAAGTTAGCGGGAAGACGCCAGCTCCCGAGGCAGCTGAAGAGCCCAGTAAGGAGACCAAGGAGACAGAGACAGCAGAGCCGGCCAAAGAGGCCCCTGAGGCGCCCAAGGCAGCAGAGGCTTCCGAGGCTCCAAAGGAAAACAAGACTGAGGAGAAGCCGGCAGAGACAGCAGCATAAAGGGTGGCTTGTCTTTGTTAATATCTTTATTATTCCCATTCTTAAATACTCTTCCTTCAAACTTTCTTATTTCTCCTACTTGGACTTTTCTCTCTATTGTACCCTCCATCTCCGTCATTACCCACAAGATGGGAAACAAGACAGGGGAAATGGAGAAGTGAAAAAGTGCGTTTCCAGTATTCTTTTTTGGGGCATGTTTCTAGTCTTCCTTTCCTTCCTTTCCTTCCGATCACGACCACACAATGGTAGAGCGCCCCGGATGTCACTGCTACTTTGAGCAGATGGAGCGTTGTAACATGCTCGTGCTTCCAGTCGCGATGGGACGAGATGTCATAAAGAGGGGACATCGTGGTGCTTCGCTTTCTTCTTTGCAGGGCTGAGATGGTCCATATCTCTTGTTCTTTTCTTTTCTTTTCTGCTTCTGATTTAATGGGTCACGGTGGTTCATTTGTTGTCACTCGAAGGGAAGAGGAATGTTTGACTTTAACCGTTCATCGATCAGATCCTTTCTTCACCGTTAGGTACCTACCGGTCAAACTGGGAAGAAAGAGTTACAGCTATGCCTGTGTATTTGCAAATTTCACCTTTTTTGCCTCTGCTGTTGTGGTTCTATTTTCCTACTGTCTGTCTCAGTTTGTTTCTGCAGTGTTGCTTTGCGTTTTTATTTACCTCGAACTCATTTGTATTCGCAGGGAACAAGTTTTTGAATTTGATGCTATTAGTACCTAGTTACTGATTCTCTTATTTGGTAGTGGATATAGTAGATGCGGAGTTTTCCATATTTGCCGCTATAATGAGGCAGTCCTAAGAGAGAGTATATGTCCATTGAAGCAAGCACAGAATAATATTACATATAGAAATATGAGGACCTGTGAAAATGACGCAGAAAACGACCACTTCTGAGGCCAGAAATAGCTGCCCTTCCACCCATAACTTCTAGCAGCAAGCTGCTGCTTGACCGCCCAGCACCTGTGTAGCTTGGGCTTCCGGTTGGCTCTGCTTACCTGATATCTCTGGAACCGGCGACAACGCTGTTGTATCGTATAGGCCCCGTGTCACGCTGCGGATGGAAGATGATAACTGAATAGGTCTCGAGAGGTAGAAGAGAGCAAGGCTCCCTTGGTACGTATACCTTAGGATTATAGAAGTACTGTCGAATAAAGATTCCAAGTAGATACTTCAGTAACTTATTGGTCTTGAACGCGAAGAGAGAAAGAACAACTAGATACATGATGGCAAATGACCGTCCTTCTATATCCTTCCCCTGATATACCTTTCCTTAGTATTACTCCGCGTTCCAACATACCTAAGTATGTTGGAGTATATAGAGTATAGTTAGTTAGTTATTATTATTTAACGTCGCTTGGCGGTCACGTGGCGGGTGACCGCGGCCTCCCAAAGGGCAACCGGACGTGCCTCCCAAGCGTGTGCTATCTAGAGGGATCTAAATACGCAATCTAAATACATGCTTAAAGGAGACAAATTTGGGCACTACGTGCCGTAGGGTTGGGGAAGTTCCCAGCACTACCCTGGCTGGGGCTTCAAGCGGTAGAAAACCCTGTTTTGCCTCCCTATAGGTGAGAGGGGGAGCCAGTCCCTCTTTCCCAGGAAGATATGTGTTGACTGTACACTACTCTGTGTTTAGGTGGGCCCAGTTTGGGCATATATCCGTAAAGAAGGATGTGTTTTGCACGATGCAGCTGAATTCCTCAGCCCCATATATAGAGTATAAGGGGTATACGACTATAGTTATTATTATTAACGTCGCTTGGCGGTCACGTGGCGGGTGACCGCGGCCTCCTGAAGGGCAACCGGACATGCCTCCCAAGCGTATACTATCTAAAAGGATCTAAATACATGCTTAAAGGAGATAAATTTGAGCACTATGTGCTGTAGAGTTGGGGAAGTTCCTAGCACTACCCTGACTGGCGCTTCAAGCAGTAGAAAAACCTGTTTTGCCTCCCTATTGTCAAGGTGCGGATTCGGGTGATCAGGAAACTGAAATAGATTGGAAAGAACACGCAGGCAGACAGGCAGGCAAGCTATTCTACAGGCAGGTAGACAGAACGTAGCTCGAAGAGCTACAACAAGATCGAGACAGAGCTTCGAGATATTTCCCCCGCAGGCACGTGCAGGGGCGGTCAGTACAGGCAGAACAGGCCCCCGGACCGTCATACGGTGTACGTTGGTCCAGCACCGTGATAACTGGCTGCTGCCAGGTTGTCTAGGAAGATGTTCAGCTGGTTGGCATATGCAGTGCATGGCAAACCAACTGCTGCCTGGAGACCTTCCATAGTGCCTATGATCTCCGCGTCATAGACCTTTGTCCAGGGGCCTGATAGGCCCTGTCCCTAGGTGACTAGGGTGGAGCTGTAATATATGGCGTATCCATATCCAGCACCTTGGGCCGTGTGGGAGCCATCTGAGTAGACTGATATGGCTAGTGGTGAGGAGATATGCCCTTCCCAGAGGGTTGGCAGTATATGTAGTGGTGGGAGCTATGGCTCTACCCACTTGTGTTCTGGTGCTGGTGTAGAGATGCGTTGCAGGATCCTGGTGAGCCTTATGTTGTATCTATAGTCTAAGGCTGCATGGATGCATGCTATGAGGTGCTTTGCATCTAGGCCTATGTATCTAGCAGCTGCCCTCTGGAGGGTGCTCTCCAAAAGGGCTCTTGGGTCTGGCAAGTCTACCTCTTGGAGGAGTGCTGCTGTGGGTGTAACGGGCGAGAGCCTGTCCTGGATCACGTGCAACCACGTGCCCAGCAGTCTATCTACACGAGTTGTCGAGCAGCACGAGCTCTTCCTCTCTTTGAAGCTTTTGGTAGATAGCATCTGGCATCGTTAGATTGAATCAAATCTTGCTTTAGCCCTTCACAGTGGGTGTTGTCTTATAGGCTGGGAGGATTACTAGGACTATTATTCAGAGTAGAGACTGGAGAGAGCTGACAGCCTTTAGTTGCTGTTAGCTAGCATAAAAAAGTTTAGCTCCATATAATATTATTGGGAGGACACACTAAAGCACTGCAGCATGTATAGGTGCTATTAAGTATCTATATTAGGTATTGCTAAGTCTCTAAAGGTGTTATGCTAGCTGCTTGTCACAGCTGTATACCCAGTTGATATATGATTTAAAGGTAAGTTTTATATCCAAGAGGACCCCTAGCCAGTGGGTGTATGATGTAGGAAAGATCTCACCCACACTAAGTAGCTTAACTGCTGGGGGTAGCTGCTTAAGTTTTTTAGAGAAGTGTTGTATCTCTGTCTTTTCCATTAAAAAAAGAAGACCTATCTTTGTTCCTAAGGCTATTACTGCTTTGTATATTTCTGCTAGCTGTTAAGATATCTCCTAGAGAGAGTCTTTTACAAAGAGGATTCTTAGGTCATCTGCATAATAGAAGGAGACTTTATAGGTAGTTATTATTATTGCTGCATAGAGCAGGGATAAGATTAGGGAGAAAAGAGATCCTTATAGAAGTCCTTCCTTTATTGAGGCTTTAGCATTTGTCTCTCCAATCTAGATAGATGCTGAGTGGTTAGAAAGCCAATCTTGGGTCCATAGGAGCAGGCATTCATCCTATCTCTGAAGGTATAGGTGTGAAAGAAGCCTTTGGTGGTCTACTGCATTGAAGGCTCTCTTTATATTTATTAAAAGTAGTGAGACTACCTTTCCCTGTTGGAAGGCTTTCTCCACTCTATGAACTAGTACTTGGACAAGGTCAATAGCAGAGTGGCCTAGGAGAGCACTAAAGTAACATAATATAAGTAGTTTTCTTTAGATTGCTTGTACAGCCATCTATTTTGTAATAAGATATTCTAGGCCTTTGCCTAAGGTGGATAAAAGGCTGATAAGTTGCCATGAGTTAAGTTGGGTGAGGTCTCTCTTTCCTAGCTTTGGCAGCATGATGATTTTTGCTACTTTAAAGATCTGTGGGAAAAGGTCTTTCTCTAAGCTTTAATAGTATAATGCTGTAACTGCATCTCCTATAATAGGTCATGATTCTCTCCATACAGATATGATAAGGCTGTCCTCCCCAGGGGCAGATAGGGTAAAGGAGCAGAGGGTATTCCAGTATTCTTCCTTTGTTGGTAAAGGCATAGGATCTAAAGGTCTGTTTGATGGTCCCTCTTCAAGCTGGTTTAAGAGGGAGACTCCCTTTTCCAGAAGATAGGTGAGGAACGCATCTGCTTTGCCCTGTAGGGTGGTGATTTGGTTGCTTTGTACATTATTATTATTATTATTCTTCCATTTTTGAGAGCATTTTCCAGTCTAAGACTATGCATGCTCTACCCTGCCCCAATGAGGCAAGGATTTAGTTCTGATGCTTAAATACATGATTGGGTTGGCCATCCTACAGGTAAAATATAAAAACTCACAAAGAGGGGAGAGATGTACAGAAATATTGGAAGTGGTTATAACTGACAGATGATTAACAAAGTATGATGCAGGAAACATGATAGTATGATAGGATATGTGACAAATATATGGCAAATACATGAAATTCAATAATTGACAGATAGACAGGAGACATAAGCAAGAGCTATATTTTTCTTTTCTCTTTTTTTTTTTTTTTTTTTTTTTTTTTTTTTTTTTAGCTTCCAGCTAAGGCTAGTAGCCACCTTCTAGTGGCTATCTTTGTGGATTTTAGATATGCCAAAAGCTGTTTTAGCCCTATGGAAGTGTTGAATAAGTAGGACAGAGTCTGGTTTCTCTGGGGAAGGCTAAGTATAGTGTCTCTTCTCTCTCTAGCATATGCTGGGCATGCCATAAGCAGATGGTAAGGGGTCCATCTTTGCTGGTATTGGCAGTTAGGGTAGTCTTCTGTATTGTAGTCTGGTAGTCTGACTAAATAAGACCTAAATTATCCATGCCCTAGCTTCAGCTGGGTGATTGTAGACCACAGTTGCTTAGGAAGTTGGAGCTGGCTTGGTTTTCATTTAGGCCTGCTGGCAAACTGAAGATAATGTTGGCTAGCTTTACTTTTAGCTAGCTGCCAGTCATGCTCCCATTCTTTTAAAGACCTAGCTTTTAGATCTCTCTTCATATAGGTATATGAGAGAAGGGCCTGAGAGATAGGTTCCTGTCATTCTGCTCCATACTTAGCAGCTTCATCTGCCTTTTCATTCCCATAGACTCCTTGGTGGCCTGGGACCCAGTGAAGGTGGATCTCTAGGCAAGGATATGCCTGGAGTAGATCTAGTATAGCCTGAGCTATCTTTCCTACTCTAGATTCCTGATCTAGTGGTTTCTGAAGCTTCTGTAATGCAGCCTGACTATCAGAGAAGATCCACACCTTTTGGAGAGCTATTTGGTGCTGGGCCTGCTTCTTAGCTAGTAGGATAGCTTGATAAATAGCATATAGCTCTGCATCAAATACCTCACATTGGGTCCCTAAGTTCCACGCCTGAGAGTTCTGAACCTTGAAAGAGGAGGTAGAACTAAAGATCCCAGCCCCATTAAATTCTTTTTGTGATTGAGAGCCATCTGAGTAGATAATAAGCTTATTATCTAACTCAGATATCACCTGTTTTTGGGTCCAAGCTTGGTGGTCTAGAGCTGCAGCCTCTTTGGATTTTAGGGAGATAGAGATATCTATCTTTTTTCCCAATATATTAGCCCATGGGGAAGGTCTTGAGTCTTTAGCTTCAGGGTTTCCCTGCCATTCCTGTTTTGGGTAGTAGGAGAGGAGTCTCACTATTTGGGTGGGATAAGCTCTTCTTAGATACCTGCCTCCCCTATCTGAGAAATTGGATCCTGGGATAGGAGGAACTTGATTTTGGGTCCTCTCCTGTTCTGTCCAATCTAGATAGTGTGATCTTCCTACATCTAGTTCCCCAGGATTGGGGTAGATGGTTGGCAGCCTAGCCCTAATTGCATGGCTAGTAGAGAAGGATAGGGTCCTAAGCATATATGCCCTGCAGATCTTCCTAAACCTAATTTTAGGAGGTGGTAGGAAAGCCTCTATCTCCATAGCTTTGTAAGGAGAGGTTTTAAAAGCCCCTAGAATCTTTCTTAAGGCTAGGTTCTGGAGCTTCTGATACTTATCAGCTAGGTGCTTTTGACCCTCCCACCAGATAGGAACCCCATAATCAGCAATAGAGGTGATATAAGCAATATATAATTGTCTGATTGCTTGGAAGCTTAGTCCTCTTTCTGTATTAGAGAGCCTCTCTATCTGGTGAAAAACCCTGGTTGCCTCAGTAACCTTTTGCTTCACATGCTTATGGAAAAGAAGTTTAGAATCTAAATAGATCCCTAGCCATTTAATGGTGGTACTAAGGGTAATCTCCAAATTATTAATTTGAACCTTAGCCTCCACTATATCTAGCCTTCTTTTGGAGTGGAAATGGATTAGATCCATTTTTTCCTTGTCAAATTGAATGAATTGAGATTCCCCTTTCTGAAATAGCCATTGAGCCATTTGTTGGAGTAGTTGGCAATTTTATTCTATAGATTTAGAGCTGACTATTAGAGCTATATCATCAATATAGCTTAGTACCCTAATCTGGCTAAACAGCTCTTTAAGCTCTAGGTTCTCCTCTTCCTCTTCAAGTTCAAAGAGGTATCGGATATAGATGAGGAAAAGGATTGGAGAGATAGGAGATCCTTGTGGGATACCCACAGAGATTGGGGTATCTATTGTGATATCCCCATCAAAAGCTAGCTGCATACTTCTTCCAGATAAAAAGTTTTGGATCCAGAGGATTAGAGCTAATGGAAGCTTTAGCTTAAAGCATATCTTAAGTAGCTGATTTAAAGACACATGATCAAAGGCTCCCTTTACATCTATAAAGAGGGTAGAGGTGTGCTTCTTTTGCTTCTTAGCTAGTTGTATATCATGTACTAGAGATAGGACAGCATCAATAGCAGATTTCTTGGTCCTACCCCCTATTTAATCATGATATAGTAGCTTAGATCCTGGAAGCTTTGCTAGGTAAGCTAGTCTTCTAGCTAGGATCTTTTCAGAGATTTTTCCTAAGCAATTTAATAAGGATATGATCCTATATGCCTTTGGCCTAGTCCAGTCTCTTTTTGCAGAAGCTGATTTCCTAAAAACTACCCCAGTGGCCACTCTCCAGCACTTAGGATGATATCCTTTCTTAATTAAAATTCTGTATAGCTGGTTAAACCTCTCAGGGAGATTTAGATAGGCTTTTTGAAGAATTTTAAAAGAGCAGCTATCTGGACCAGGAGCTTTCTTTATAGAGCTTGAGAAGATAGCCTCTTCTACCTCTTTATCTGTTATCTCTGGCCATTCCCAGTCTCCAGCTTGGTAAGTGGACCAATCTATAGGCTCTGATTGGGGGGAGATTGGAATAAGGTAGAAAATAATGCATGAGCTTTTTCTTGGAAGGTAATGGCTGTGGCTTCCTGGGAGCCTTGTCCCTGATCTTGATATTTGAGAATAGGAAGCTTCTGAGACTGTCTTAGCTTTGTGTATTGGAAGGCTTTAAAAACCTCTTTATCCTGAGCCTTATTATTATTATTATTCTTCCATTTTTGAGAGCATTTTCCAGTCTGAGACTATGCATGCTCTACCCTGCCCCAATGAGGCAAGGATTTAGTTCTGGTGCTTAAATACATGATTGGGTTGGCCATGGTACAAGTAAAATATAAAAAAACTCACAAAGAGGGGAGAGATATACAGAAATGTTGCAAGTGGTTATATCTGACAGATGATTGACAAAGTATGATGCAGGAAACATGATAATATGATAGGATGTATGACAAATATATGGCAAATACATGAAATTCAATAATTAACAGATAAATAGGAGACATAAGCAAGAGCTATATATATATATATATATATATTTTTTTTTTCCCTAGAAGGACAGAAGCCTTCTAGGGATACACCTTAAGCTAGTATATCTATGTATCTCTATATACATGCACCCATACTAACCGACTGCTGCTTACTGTCCTCTCAGGCTAGATATAGTGGTTCCTATTCCCACTAGTCCACCACTGCCCAGCCCTATATAGAGCCATCATATATAGAGCCTTCCAGTTACCAATATCAGCATCTCAGCCTACCTATTGGCCATCACAGTCTTGCCCCTAGATGTGAACAATCTAGGAACTAACCACCACTAGATCCTCTCCCTATCGGACTCCATAAGAGGTTATGACTAGTGGTAGGGGTGTCCTCTCCTTGTTGAAAGGTGGGATGGTTTTTAAAAGCTGATTCCCCTAGGTTGGTGCCCTCTATCTATATGTTATGTAAGAGAGGATGGAGCACCCATCTTAATAGATAAAAGTAGCTTAGATATGAGCTTACCATAGCATTTTTTTTTTAATCCTTTGCCTGGATTGGGTTAGATATGGTCCCTGCCCATAGCATAATATTTAAAGTCTATGCCTAGACTGGTCTTCCTGTTTTTTGTATCCTGGAATCAGATAGAGCTCCCTAGTATTTGATATCCTGGGAGTCAGATAGGCTGAGTCATGCAGCTCCTCATGGTTCTCCCTGTTTTTAACATCCTAGGATCTAGATGGGCTCTCTTATTCTTAAAGCTCCTTTTTTTCCTTTTTTTACCCTTTCCTCCTTCTGCCCTCTTTTTTTTTTTTTTTTTTTCTTATCCATCTCTATTTCTAAAGGGAAGCCTTAGAGGTTTGATCAAGCAATGGATCATCATTACCATCTAAGCCCCTTAGCTCATAGGATAGAAAGAAGAGTAATTAGAAACTTCTGCTTTAAGGATTGGAGGGGAGACAAAGGGCCACTAATCCCTATGCCCTTCAACTCCTAGAGGAGAGGTGGAGGGGTAAGGTTGTCAGTCAGCTCCTTCAGCCCAGGGCTAAGCTAGGACTAGCCCTTCACTAGCCCTAGCTCTGCCTAAGTCAGGAAGTTGGTGACTAAGCACCCGCACATACCCCAAAATGTTGAATTCAGGGGGAGCGCAGCGAGAAAGAGCGCACCAAAGAAAAGGGAAGCGAAAAGAAAAGGGAAGCGAAAAGAAAAGGGAAGCGAAAAGAAAAGGGAAGCGAAAAGAAAAGGGAAGCTTATCCTGAGCCTTCTCTAGGAAGGAGTTCCAACACCTAGTTTTTGCTAGCTTTATCTGTTGGAAATAGTGGTTTCTTTGAGATAGCTAGTTCTCATAGGCTTCAGAGGTCTGGGAGGCCTTCCATATTTTCTTAGCTGCTCCAAGAGTTCTTCAAAGTTGGGTTAGGTCTTGGGTCCACCATGCTTTAGATCTAGAAGAGGGCTTTCTTTTAGGGATTGCTTTGTTAGCAGCCTGTTGAATAATATGTTGGAGAGATAAAGCTTCAGTATCTAGATCTTTTTCTGAAATTTCTTGAGTACTAGGAGCTTCTAAAAGCTTAGATCTATATTGATCTGATTGATCCAGCCTTAGAAGTTCCTGGCTAAATTGTTCCCAATCTGCTTTCTCTATATTATAGGGGGGTGTGGTAAGTGGGTTTTCCACCCCTTTCTCCAGGCTAATAGAGAATAAGAGAATTTCATGATCAGATCCTGAAGTAATTTGTGGATCTATTTCCCAATATATCTGATGTTTGTTTAGGCTGCTAGTAGCAAAGACTAGATCAATTATAGAAGTATTGATCATCCCTTTTCTAAAGAAGGTGCCTTGATCTGGTGTGTTTTGAAGCTCAAATCCCCATTGAGTTAGCCATTGGATTAGGTTATCAGCTCTTATAGCTGAAGAAATAGCTGTATTCCACCAGGCATGGTGGGCATTAAAATCTCCTCCTAATATAGTATTTCTAGAAATTTTTGTGAGGTGTTTTGCTATATTGGTCCAAGGCTTTTGGACCAGGATGATGTCTGCTGTGAAGGATAACAGCAGGTCATAGGAGGGGCTATCTCTCCCTACATTGGCCTGTATGATTTTCATAGCTCTTCTGGAGAGGTCTGACTAGCTAGCTCTTAGGTGAGCTGCCTTGATAGCTAATCTATGGCCTGGTTTAAGGTGTAGGCTTGCCTATGTAGCCTACACCTTTCTAGCTTGTTGCTGGAAAGCTAGTCTCCCAGCTTTGTGTATTGCCGCTAGTGCTTCTTTAGAAAGGTGGGTGATAGTCCCTTTATGGGAGATAGGCCAGGCTAGGCACTTTGGGTAGTCTGCTGCATGGGGGCCATGGCAGTTAATGCATTGTACACGGTAAGTGTGCTCTATTTTGGTAGAGCCACAAGAGATGCAGTGAGTGTTAGAGCGGCAAGCTCATATGTTGTGGAAATGGTGGCAGCAGGAGCATTGTAGTGGTCTTTGTTTAGGGCATGTAGGTCTAGATAGGCCAGAGATACCAAATAATTGTATTGTATATTTGGGCTTCTTTGGGAAGGCAATGACTGCAGTGATTGAGCCTGCCTCTGTAAGGTGGTTTGAGAGCTTGATGTGACATGGTTTGATGCCTGTGATATGCTCCACTTCAGTGCTAATGTCTTCTAGTGTGGTTTCTGTCCATCCCTCTAAGGACCAGAGCCTCTGGGGAATCTGGGGAATGACAAATTGGTGATATTTTATTGGCATTTCAAAGTATCTATCTGCAGCTAGCTCTTTTGCTTGTGCAGAGAATAAAAAGGCCTTGCCTTCATCTGTGATTGTGATGACATAGCCTGTGGAGATTATCTGTACATGAGAGATCCCTCCAGGGACCTTTCCTGTAAGAGCTATACAGATTCCATGGGGGCCTATTTCCCGCAGGTTGGAGGGTTCTGGGAGGCAGAGGAAGATGCAGTTATCTGTCCTCCTTGCCTGCTGGGGCTGCTTGGCAGGTTTGGGTCTGGTGGCTTGCCATCCCTTTTGATCTGGTTCTAGGGCCGCTACTGAGGCCTAGGATAGTGCTTAGGGTGTCTATCCAGTTAGAGTGGCTTGTTTGGCCTGTACAGGCTCTGAAGTTGGTTTAGGGAGAGCTATGGGAGGCATTTCTGGTCCTAGTTGGGGTGTGCTGCCTTTGGCCAGAGTCAGGAACCTGGCTGCCAGTCCTTTGGCAAGTTCTTTGGGCCAGCCGTGGAGGGAGGAGACAGTCGAATTGAGTGCATCTACAAGAGAAGTTAGTGCCTGCCTCCAATCTTTCAGGAGGAGTAGCTGGTCTTCAGCAACTGCATTGATCTGCTGGTGAATTAACAGCATGTTTGGCCTGCTAAGTATTGGGCCTGAGAGAGTGCCAGGCATCTTGTCTGGGGAGGAGAGGGCTCTCCGTTTGTGGGTGTTGCGGTGGAGGGGGGTGGGGGTGGGGGGTTCCGAAGGAGGATCCGGCTTTTCATCCCAAGAAGCAGTTCTTGGGCAGGGGACGACCGCAGGGGGGTCGTCCACCTCCATCAGGTGGAGGGTGGGCGCTATCGTGTAGGTAGTGTCTTGCGATGTTGGTATGTTGGGGAGACAGCGCGTCGTCGCTGTCGCTTTCGAAGTTGTACTATACGACTATAGTTAGTTAGTTATTATTATTTGTTGTATATTTCAAGGGAAAGGGGGGGCTGGACGAGACGGTATCGGCTACACGCACGTAGCCTACTAAGAAGTAGATGCCTTTGGTACAGGTCCCGGACCTGGAATGAATCTATGCTCTACACGAAGCCTTCAACGCGCTCCGTTGTATGCTGCTCAGCTCATTGAGGATTCATTACTATCTAAAAGGGGTTCTCCCGAAGTTGGTCCCATCGGACCACTAATGTCACGTGCTCATACATATTTGTATCATTATTTAACGTCGCTTGGCGGTCACGTGGCGGGTGACCGCGGCCTCCCGAAGGGCAACCGGACGTGCCTCCCAAGCGTGTACTATCTAAAAGGATCTAAATACGTGTGCAACGATCTAAATACATGCTTAAAGGAGACAAATTTGAGCACTATGTGCCGTAGAGTTGGGGGAAGTTCCCAGCACTGCCCTGGCTGGGGCTTCAAGCGGTAGAAAACCCTGTCTTGCCTCCCTATAGGTGAGAGGGGGAGCCAGTCCCTCTTTCCCAGGAAGATATGTGTTGACTGTACACTACTCTGTGTTTAGGTGGGCCCAGTTTGGGCATATATCCGTAAAGAAGGATGTGTTTTGCACGATGCGGCTGAATTCCTCAGCCCCGGCAGCAGTCCCTAGGAGCCAGTCAATGGTTTTTGCCGGCCCAGCTAGTGTGTGTTTCCATCTCTCCTTCCAGCGCTTACTATACGACTATACCCGATATACCTGATATACTCGGTATAGCGCTGGGTCACGTGACCTACTATGTCAGCCTGACGCTTCGTCCTTGCATATCCTTGTCTTATCCATAGGCTGTGTCGTGTAACCTTCCTAGCATGGTCCGTAACACCTGGCCCATTGACAACAACAGAAGAGTTGAGTAACTTCAATCATTGCTGTATAATAGCCAGATAGTTGAGAGGCCCTAGTGGAATAACATTGTTGACTATCGAATTGCCATTGGCAGATTACCAGCTGTGGAGAGGCTTAACTTACTAAAATAGTGATGATGCTTTTCACAGTTGAACCAGCAGCCTTAAGCCAATGATGCGCGACAGTTGCCAGTTCACCTTGTGATTCAGAGAGGCCAATTTCAATCATCAGACTTATCTGTGCCATCCTAGCAGTGCTTGGACCCCATGAGCAATCTAGCTCTTTTATAGAATATTCTCCAAGTGAGACTGTTGTTGTTCTGAGATTATCTACCTCTAACATATCACGGTGCTGGACCAACGTACACCGTATGACGGTCCGGAGGCCGGTTCTGCCTGTACTGACCGCCCCTGCACGTGCCTGCGAGGAAATATCTCGAACCTCTGTCTCGATCTCGTTGTAGCTCTTCGAGCTACGTCCTGTTTACCTGCCTGTACGGTAGCCTGCCTGCCTGTCTGCCTGTGTGTTATTTCCAATCTATTTCTGTTTCCTAATCACCTGAATCCGCACCTTGACATAACAGAAGGTCCATCATATTGAGCTAGTTGTCAATGAACATGGACAGTTTCTTAGCCAGTATTTCATGCTCCAGAGTGATCATCAACTTGGCACAAAGTATCTCTGTAGAGGGTTTATATATGAAGTGAATTGTCTTTGAGAGAAAACTTGGGTCTGTCAGGGACTTAACTTCATGTTTTGGAACACTTGTTTCTCTTTTCATGTCTGTTATTCGTTGAAAATAGTACTGAATAGCACATGTTGCTTTTTCTTCATCTATTCATGATACTAGTCGTGACAGTTTGTTGCTGGCATGCCGTTGTCTCTCTTCTTCCTCCCAAGGAAACCTTCATGTATCTAGTATTAAAATGAATGTTATATTTGAACCCTTACAACAAAATGCCTGCTCTGCCTATTCCCAGTACTACTGATATTCTTGATACCGATATTAAGGATACTACCACTGAGTTTTGAGCTGATATTAAGGCTCTACTGCCTGACTACTACCATGGCTGGGGCAAAAACAAGGGTGAAAAAAGCCACAGGACAGGCGACTGTCGGAAGGGGGGGAAGAGCTGGGGTAGGCATAAGATGTAATGCTAATGGTTGGAGCCTGTTGAGGATTTCGAGGGTCTCTCTTGGGTGAGAAAAATCAAAAGTAGATACCATAGTGTTATGGAATGAATATAGACTCCATTATGGTGCTAGATACACGAAGAAGCCCCTAGGGAAGGGAAAAGGAAAGGAGATAGAAGGGAATATGCTTGAGACACGGTGGTGGTCTGGAACTACGTTAACCCGGAGCCCGTGCTAGGGACCTGAGTATCAACAGTGCTGGACCGCCATACTGAGGGCTCTATGTCCGAGACTTCAGCATACATAGAAGGCCAGCAAGCAACGTGAGGCCCCAAGATAAATGAATGCTCTGGCAATAGCAGACAAGGGACAAGAATATGAATTATTTTGCTAGGTAAAAGGAAAAGGAAAGAGGAAAAAAAATCCAGCTGAAGAGCCAATCCAAGCTAATGCCGTGAATCTGGAAGTGGATATGATGGAAAAAAGGCACAGCCACAATTTCCAACAAGAAGAAGGGGGCGAAGGGGCGCAGGCGTCTTTGGATCGCGATTGAGTGAGTGCAGAATAGGCTCAGAACAGGGAGACGGTTCTCATATACTTGGAGGGGGCGGTGATGACAATACGGCATACTGGACAGCTATCCCGAAACGGCAAAACTAACCGTATATAGTAATTCACAGATCCCTCCAAGATAAAAATATGATGCCCTGTATCTATCCTGTACTCCTACCATCCAGTCTTTATATCTATAGTAAATAGTGACATATAGTAATGTTAATGTTACGAGACAAGAGCAAGAAGAAAAGCCACAACCCTGTACATGCAGAAGAAGAAAAGGAAAATTAAAGTTTATGCATTGCATTGAACATAGCACACTCTGTGCCAGACAGTAGGCAATTGACTTACTGGGCAATCAACTCAGTTCACGTCTGTCTGCATTGACCACGGCCTTCTTCAACGGCCACGACTACCAAGACGCAGATATCATCTACTTTCCCCCCTCGGAACAAATCGCCGGGGTAGTAGCGTTGGACTTCTTTCGCGAAGGGTCCATCACGGCGGAAGTTGTGACTGGCGCGTTTTGCTTCCCCGGCAATGGTTGTGGCGAGGAGGGCCTGGAGGGAATGTATTGGGTTCTTTGGAAGATCCACTGTGTTGTTTGGTTTGTGGCTGGTTGGGTCGTCTGTATCAATGGCTGATGGAGATGGAGACGTAGATACGGAATGTTGTTGGGGTGTTGTTGATGACAACGAGGTCAATTGATCCAGATCATCTGAAACAGATATCCCCATTTGGTCTGTGGCAGTCCAAGCACCGCTTAAGACCATTCTCTTCGTGACTAGTTTCAGAATCTCTTGGTTGTTGAGGTTATCAAAGACGCCGTCCGTCGTGAGGATGAGAACGTCACCGTGTTGCATCTGAATGCCTTTGACGGCGGCGTCGCTCGGTTGGTCTTGGAGGTAATCACCACCAAAGATGGAGGCCTGGAGACGCATTCGAGGAGGGATAACACTAAGCTGGTATGGAGTGTTGAAGGAGTGCGTTTGCGGCGTGGAGTAGTGGTGGACGGCTGCGAGACGGAAGAGGATTGAGCCTGAATCGCCTAGACTTAATTATTACCAGAGACGATATTAATACCATTGAACCAAAAAAAAACCCTTTCCTTATCCTTCTCGCTAGATGATACATACTTCGCCAGGTCTACCCGTCCGTCATTCAGACCGATGCCCACGCTTGCCGTCGATCCACCGGCGACAATTGCCTCATCCTCGAGGACTCGGTCATACCCTACTTGTAACAGGTTCTTGGCTCGTAGCTTGTCCGCGGGTCCCTTCCACGCCAGCGCCGAATGTGCCATATATCCGCATAATCCATGTGAGAAATCGCCCGGATCGACTCGGGATTGTGCCCATCCCCCGACGCCATCGGCCACGCCGAAAGCGACGGCATCCAACGAAGAAGGATTCTGGTCCCCAATTTTGCTCACGAAGAACGCATCTTCACCACTGTCCGGTCTTTCCCTGCGTCTGAGGACAGGGTTCCGTTCTTCTATTGCTGTGAAACCGAGTGCATCATGTTGGGCTGGGTCGAAGGGATAGACGTTGTGGGAGGGGTGGAAACGGCGGCTTTTGCCCGAGGAGGAGACGGCGATACGGTAGGTGATGCGCGAGGGGGAGGACGAGGATGAGAAAAGTGAGCGCGACGAGTGAAATTGTCGCGATGTTAATCGGGTCTGGGTTAATTCGGAGATAAATGAGAAGCGCTTCATGTGTAGATGATGCAGTGGAGTGCTGTTGCAGAAGGATCTGCAGTAAGCTCTGCAAGAAGACTCTAGCGGATTCATCGACAGAGATCAATACACTCGAAGCGAGTCTTGGACGTACTCAAGACTCTCTGGCAATAGATATGAACGAATGGAAAGAGGACGGCGACGGGAGATTAGAGAATGAAAATCGACACCTTTTTTTATAATGGAAAAAGTGCGCAGCTAACGTCTGCCGAAGAGAAGGCGAATTCAACGCAGCAAACTTGACAATGAGCAGGATGAAGAGTCCATGGCTGACTTCTCATTAATTATCATTGACTATCATCGTAGACTTCGCCAGCGTCAGCAAACATCGCCAGTTGAAAAGTCTGTAGTAAGATAAAAAGAGCAGCAGAAGCACGACCTGCGTCATCGCACGCTTACCTGGGGCGTTTGTCAGCAGCCAAGGCCTATAAAAAATAGACAATGCAGGGAATCAGAATACTGTCAGAGAAATATTAGAAACAGGGGAACATTCTGTGATGTCTAGTCTGTTCTCCGGGATAAGCTCCATGGAGAAGGATGCTGTGAAGGCGTAGACAAGAATTGCGGTCGTTTCTCTTCTCTCGGAGGAGCTCGATTCTCCCAACTTCGCTCTGTTCAACCTTTCGCTCTTTTCCAACTTAATCGGAACCGCATCTTCCAACTTAATTGCTCTCTTTTATTCTAATGCCATCTGCAGGACGCGCTGCCCGCTGAAATTGAGAGAAACCGTCAAAATGATGCACCCTTCCAGACAGGCGTATGTGGAGGAGTCGGAGGTAAGAAGCGCCCTCCCTTGGCCCTGGTCGATTGAAGACCATGAATGCCGATTTCCAAATTCCCTTATCCACCATAGATCATCGCTTTAAGGCTTCGTGTTTCTTCAAAACCTTCCCTGAGGCTTCGTCTGTTTCTTCTGAGCAAGCCCAACTGACGTCGCATGGTTCGGATTCTTAGGACGCAGAGGGCATTGATCTTGCCAATATCCGTGAGTTACATGAAGAAGGAGAACAGTGCAGCTTTGTCACAGAAGGACGCATCGCTAACTTGGTCTATTTCGAAAATAACAGCCGTCGATCGAGACTATGAGCTTCCCTCTGCCGCAGCAGGCATCCCGGCTGAGAAGGCCTCCGCCATTCTGTCACAATTCGAACGCAAACGGAGAGCGGCTGCGATGGCGGTTCCAACGGATGACAATCGGGTGCGTATGCGATTGCGAGAATTAGGTGAACCGATCACTCTCTTCGGGGAAGGCCCAGCGGAACGGAGAGATCGCCTACGGGAGCTCTTGACGGACCTGGCAGAGAAACAGGATGCGGCAGCGGCAGCAGCAGGAGAAGGGGATATTGACATGCGAGAGGCGACAGCAGAGGCGGAAAGTGAAGCTGAAGCTGAACAGCAAGAGGAATTCTACACGGAAGGCACCCAGGAACTACTCGAGGCGCGCAGGGCTATCGCCCGCTTTTCTCTGCCGCGCGCAAAGGCCCGCGTAGCAAGGTTGAGAGAAGAGTCGACTATTCCACTTCGTACCCATATCAAACATCGCAAGGCAATCAGAGAGAAGCTACAAGGGTTTGACCTTTATGGGTCTCAGATAGCCGGGGACCGTCCCGTCAGTATTTGTCGATTTTCACCAGATGGCCAGACAGTCGCAGCAGGAAACTGGGGGGGCGGCATTACATTGCTCACGGTTCCCAACTTGGAGGAAAAGTCCAATCTGAAGGGGCATTCCGATCGTGTGGGTGGCCTGGCGTGGTTCCCTGGTGCTACTCTACCTTCTTCCAATGTCTCGGAATCTACTGTCAACTTAGCGTCCGGAGGTGGGGAGGGAAACGTGGTGCTGTGGTCTCTCGATCAGGACAAGCCGTTGGCTACTCTCTCAGGCCATTCCGGCCGTGTCTGTCGCACCGAGTTCCACCCTTCTGGCCGGTACTTGGCATCTGCGTCATTCGATACCACCTGGCGCCTGTGGGATGTAGAGACGACAGCAGAGCTACTCCTCCAGGAAGGGCATTCGCGAGAGGTATTCACGGTGGCGTTCAACAACGATGGGTCGCTCTTGGCTAGTGGTGGTCTGGATAGCATTGGCCGTATTTGGGATCTCCGCACGGGTCGTACCGTGATGATCCTCGAGGGCCACGTTCGAGAAATCTACGGGCTGGATTGGGGCGTGGATGGCTATCGCGTGCTGTCCGGCTCAGCAGACGGATGGGTCAAGTGCTGGGATCTGCGGCAGGTGCGAAACACGGGAGGAATTGGAGCACATAAGAGTGTCGTGTCTGATCTGAGATGGTACAAGGGTACGGAGTCAACAGCATTATATCTCCCGTCTACTGAGAATGGACACATGGATTTCGACGGTCCGGATGACCAGCAGCCTCCACAGCCGGCATCCATCCAGCCGAAGAAGTCGGGCACTTTCTTCGTAACGAGTGGATTTGACAAGAACGTCAATGTCTTCAGCGCTGATGACTGGTCACTTGTGAAGTCGCTGAGCGGTCACTCAGGCAATGTCCTCAGCGTGGATGTCAGTGACGATGCGAAATGGATTGCCAGTTGCGGCCATGATCGCACGGTCAAGCTGTGGGGGATTGAATAGTTGGCGGTACTACGATTCTATATGGCCATATTGGATCAGAAAAAAAAGTCGGGGAATTATGTCGAACGGTTCTCCCAGAGGTATATCCGATCTCTTGCAACCTCACCTCGGCCACATTATCCAACACCAACTGCTGCGCGCCATAATCCCAGAAATAGCTCTGCCAGCCGTTAATGCTGCAGGCAGATGAAACTTGGCGTGATTGTACTGGTGAAGGTGTATCTGCTACGGATTATTTACCTCTGGAGGGGATTTGGCGGGATAACCGCCGCTGTAAGCAGTTGTCAGAGGATAGATAGTGGGCTAGAGGCAAGATAGATGATTCTGCTGCTATGCATGGGAGATTCTAACGATAGAACGGGAAATATAAATCTATGTGTACGGAGGATCCAGGATATAGTTAACTGAAAACCTGCATGGTTAGTCAGCAATCCGGCGGGGAGTTAATACCCGTGCCAAGCCACGTCTTTCCCCGTGTAGGTGCGCCGCATCCCAACACGACTTTCATCCCAACACGAAAAATTTAGGCACAGTCAACTTCAAATTCAAATTACAACTCAACACCAGTAGTATCAACTAAATAAAGCAGACCAGTGTTTTCTGGAGCATTTAAATCAGGTATCTCCCCAAATTCAGCATGAATAGAGGGGTTTTGGGCAATAATTAACTGCCTCTCCTTCTCTGCCTTCTTTTTATCTTGCTTAACCCAGCATAGGTTTTTTTGAATAGCCTCAATCTTAGCTAGTTTTATTTGCTGATTACCATCATTCACTGATAGAGTACCTTTAGTCTGTAATCTCTTTCTGCTCTTAGGGGCTGTACAGCATTGGTTAGTGTAAGGACTGGATGGCGGTGACGGCGTGAAGAGGTAATCAATATACGGAGAATGCTAAATACGATAGTAGGGAGGAGAACGTAGGGCCCTTCTTGCATCAGAACTAATCACTGACTTCGCTGTTAGTTATTGTCGGTGGTTCCCATGGCTCAGCTCCTTCCTAGTTAGGTTTAGTCCACATTAGTCAGCGCATTGTGTAGATAGTTCTCCCGACTCCATGCCTCTCTAGCTAGGTCAACCAACTCAGCGAGTTCAACCCCCTCCAACAGTTATTATTTAACGTCGCTTGGCGGTCACGTGGCGGGTGACCGCGGCCTCCCGAAGGGCAACCGGACGTGCCTCCCAAGCGTATACTATCTAAAAGGATCTAAATACGTGCGCAACGATCTAAATACATGCTTAAAGGAGACAAATTTGAGCACTATGTGCTGTAGAGTTGGGGAAGTTCCCAGCACTGCCCTGGCTGGGGCTTCAAGCGGTAGAAAACCTGTTTTGCCTCCCTATAGGTGAGAGGGGGAGCCAGTCCCTCTTTCCCAGGAAGATATGCTTGGACTGTTACACTACTCTGTGTTTAGGCGGGCCCAGTTTGGGCATATATCAGCAAAGAAGGATGTGTTTTGCATGATGCGGCTGGATTCCTCAGCCCCAGCAGCAGTCCCTAGGAGCCAGTCAATAGTTTTTGCATGGCCCAGTATCACGGTGCTGGACCAACGTACACCGTATGACGGTCCGGGGGCCTGTTCTGCCTGTACTGACCGCCCCTGCACGTGCCTGCGAGGGAAATATCTCGAACCTCTGTCTTGATCTTGTTGTAGCCCTTCGAGCTACGCCCTGTCTACCTGCCTGTACAATAGCTTGCCTGCCTGTCTGCTTGTGTGTTCTTTCCAATCTATTTCAGTTCCCTGATCACCCGAATCCGCACCTTGACAATACTGTAGATATCTTTGTGTAGAATCCCATATTTCTGCTGGACATTAGTAAAAAGCTTAAACCAATTCTGAATAAGCTCTGGATCTTCACATTTTGCACGCTGATAATCATATTTTTAAATATATTTAGATTGAAGCTCCAGATGGTGTTTAACAAATCAATTTACCTATTTCTCACTAATGAAGGTAGAGGTGGAGATAGAGATAGGAGAGGATAGCTGTGCAGAAAATAACAATTCTGCTAAATATTGGACAGTTACAACTCTTGGAGGTAGGCCACAGTGACACATATCAAGAATCCATGTTGAAAGAGTAGATTCTTCAGTTGTTGATAGCTTTCTGCAGTTTGCAATAGTATCTGTATGGGCAGAGACCCCTTTCAGCTATTTTCAGAGGGTTTGTGAATTGACATCAAATACAGCTGCAGCTTTGGGAATTGATGGATATTGACCTTTTTAAATACATTAAGGGCTAAGAGAATTTGCCCTTCATAAGATTTATCTTCCATTGATAATAATGTAGGTGACAGAGGCAGTTAATTGAAAGAGTTGTGGTGCCGGTAGCAAAAAGCTGTATCTCTCGGTGTCCGATTACGTTATCTTCTGGAGCATGCGGATGACGTAAGGCAGCGGAAGAAGAAGGTTCAGCTCTCAACTCCATCTCCCACTGCATCTTGCATCTGAGCATTGCATTAAAACAATGGCGTTGCTTTTTCGGCCACGAGGACTGCAGCAACAGCTCATCAGCGCAGTCCGTTGCCAGCCATTCACACCAGCGACAGCATCGCGCCAGACTGGAACATCACGATCGTCGGGCCCAGAAAACAGCAATTTAGTCCCATATGGGTCCTGTCTCCTATGCCAGTTTCGACTCGCAAGTACGAGTGCCCGCGGTCGACAATCACAAGCATTGCAGAATAATCAATCTCGTCTACGGGCTCAACGCCAGTACCGACTCGCCAGCACGAAAGCTAGCGCATCACAACTGACGCCAGAATCTATCAGCAACAGCACCCTAGTCTCCAGCGCCCCCGATGTAACCAACCACTACACGATATTCCCGAATACACTCCCTTCGGGCCCCCCGCCGCACTCGCCCTTCGAGATCCCCGTGACCAAGCTCCGTCGCGAATTCCTGCAGCTCCAAAACCTGGTCCACCCAGACAAGTATCCGGCAGGGGCAGCCAAGCAGCACGCGGAGGCCCTCTCAGCGCGTATCAATGAAGCCTACCGCACGCTCACTGACCCATTGACCCGCGCGCAGTATCTGCTACGGGAGTATCATGGGGTCGATGTAACGGCGGAAGACGGCGCAGCAAAACACGCACTTGATCCGGAGACGCTACTAGAGGTGATGGAGGTGCAGGAGACAATTGAGGAAGTAGCGAATTCTCCGGGGGCGGAGGTATCCATTGCACAGCTGAAGCGAGAGAACGACAGTAGGATTGCGGAATGCGTGAGTGCGCTGGGGGAGGCGTTTGACCGAGGGGACATTGAGAGCGCCAGGAAAGAAACAGTCAGGCTACGGTTTTGGTATAGTGTTGGCCAAGGATTGAAGGAGTGGGAGCCGGGTATGGCAGAGATCCGGCTCGTCCATTGATTTTTTTTTCTTTTCCCTTTTTGGCCGGGAGTATAGCCATGTATGTCGGTTACCGGCGACTACATGAACTAGATTCTTACCCTACTGTATAGATCTCTCACAATCCTTGCCAGCTCGAATAAATAGATAGATACTAGATAGACATCATAGACCGACAGAACGAAGGCCAAGTACGAATCACTATGCCCAGACCGCCGGGACTTTTGCACGAAAGAAAAAACACCAAATCACATTGACGATCGTATCACTGGCCCGCAGTTGGGTTGACGAGGCTGTCTTGATTTCCATCGGGCACAAAGGTGAGCACACCGTCCTCTGTCCAGCTGGATCTCTACGCTGGAGGGGATATCGATATCCACAGTGTCGGAGCAGTCAGTCTTTGCTCCATAGAAATGCTGTAGCTTCTGCACGTCCATGCCGGAGGCTGGAATTCACCGTCACTATCATTTTTAATCGAATATTATGATTGTCGGAACAGTTCGCAATAATCCCTGCCTCCCCCTTTTTCGTTTTCGTAGCCAAAACACAGACCAACACTCGAGCACTAATCAGAACACGCAAAGGATCGTAATCCATAGCGGCTGGCAGGCAATAAAAATAATAGCGCGGAAATAACGGTTAAAATAAACGGTTAGCACTAGTTTTGCTGTCGCGCGACCCCTTCTCAGAGTCTGAACTAACCTAGCCAGAAGCAGCGTAATAATTAAATCTCGTCAGATCATGTTCTCACACGTAGCCGGCTCTTCTGGTGAACTTGTCTGTCGCTTATATGCTGGTTGATCGTTAGCTTTTTTTTTTGCTCATTGGCGTCCACGAGTGTTGGTGAGTTGGGGGTGAAACGGGGAAGAGAGAAAAGAAACGAAGAAGAGGAGAAGCATAGAGAGAGATACTATATTACCGTGGTCTCTTTCTTCTTACCAGAGTCCAAGAAGGAAAAAGAAAGACATCATGGAGGGTCCAAGGGATTACGCCAGGTATGTCTGCGACCAACCACGTCGTCAGGACCAAGACTCGAGAGAGCCTGGCTATAACCACTATACTATAATGACAGACATAAACTGAGAGAATCACAGAATCGTCTGTTCCGCACCGTTTACGTTCCTCATCGGCCCCGAACACACCAAGATCACCATTCAATCCGGCCTCGCCCACCATGTCTCCCAGCCCCTGGACCATCTCATGAACAATGGCCAGACGAGGGAGTCCAAGCACCGCATCGTCCTCCTGGAGGATGAAGATCCCGAGACCTTCATTGCCTTCTGCGAATACGCGTATACCGGTGACTACACCGTTCCTCCTTCGGGAGCCAGGCCTGTCGGGAATCCCAGAGGCAAAGACAGAGACGGAGAACAAGAACGGCACAACAGGGTAGCCAGTCCGGTATCAGTTAACTCGGGCCCCTTTAAAGGGCACTCGAGACGCGGGTCAGATTGGTTTTCGGAGAATGTACCTCCTCCTGTGCCATCACCTCCGCCCAGGTCTGTTGGGAGCTTGGCTGGTGATGCGGGAGCTGAGAGAGAGGGTTACAATGATGGTAATGATGACAGCGCCCTGTCCAAGGACGGGCCGGAAGATGCTGGTGACAAGGAGCTGGGGTCAGAATCGAAAGGAGATGATGCCGAGGGGCCGGAAGACGGTGCTACGTCTGCCGCTGTCGAACCTCAGGCTTTCAATGCCCCGGGCTCTTCCCGCAAGAACAAGAAGAACAAGAGAAGACAGAGGGCAGGTGAGTCCAGGGAGAATATTACCCCCAGTCTGACTCCCCCCTGGACTCCTCCGGAGAAACCGGCGGAGGAGGTTCAAGCTCAAGTCGAGGACAGAACCCCTCCCGCCATGGAAGTGGCTGCGTCGACCACAATGGTCAACGATTGGGAGCAAGCCGTGGTGTCTACAGCCGCTGATGAGGATGAGCTGCTCGAACGCAGAATGAGACCTGTCATCGACACGTCGTTTGTGGACGAGCCACGCCCGGAAACGATGGATGAAGGGAGAAAGGGCAATCTATGGGACGGATTCGTCTCCCTAGATTACGCCGATCATCGTTCATCCCGCAAGAACACGCAGGCTGGGCTGGGACCAAGACCGTCGCCGACCCATTGCGCCATGGGATCTGCCCAGACGGACAACATCCCCTACCTGGTGTTTCACGCCAAGGTCTACGTCTTCGCGACACGCTATCTGATCCCGGCATTGGCACAGCTGTGTCTCAGAAAACTCCACCATGATCTCGTCAACCTGTCCTTCCCCGCTCCTGGATCCGAGTATGACGATGAGGAGGGGGTGGCTCTCACGACAGCCAAGGGAAGAATGGTTCTCGCCCTTCTCCACTTCACCTATACGAAGACAGCCCGGTTGGAGCCCATCTCCCCAACCTCCGCTACGCAACTGCGGGACAACGAGCTGCGCAAGCTTGTTTGCCACTATGCTGCATGCAAAGTGCGAGCCTTGGCTGAATATTGTCCTCCCTGGGACGGCACGATGCCGTTGCCGGCAGATGGGAAGGGCAATGATAGCATTGCGCGCCAAGGTCTTCAAGGCGTCTTGGACAGCACAACAGAGTTGGCGTCTGATTTGGTATACCGCATGATGTAAGGCTGGTCTTGGATTCGTCAGATTCAGATTGCAAGGTAAGATGGAGAAGATAGGAGGGATTGTTATGGTTATAATGTGCTTTTTTTTTTTTTTTTTTTTTTTCTGTCTTAATTTTGTTTAACGATGGGATGACGAGACGCGTGTTTTGGCCAAGACTGCATTCATGATATCCTTTTTTTTATATTGCTTTTTCCATCTCTCCTATTCCCTTTCATTTCCAGTTTTCATGTCCAGACTGGTTCAGACTGCAGTATGATGGACGTTGTGCATGTGTATCAGGCTGCATGCAAGGATGCCCCTGCAACAACCCAACAACAACACCAACAACAAAACCAGATACATCACATTCCTTGCATAAGTACAACTGTAGAAAGTAAAACAATACAGCATCGGAATCTCATGCATTCCGGCATGCCGCCGCCCAGGGGATACAGTTTCAATGCCGACGATCAACCGGCAACGGCTTGGCTGTCGACTTGTCGCGATGCCGATCCAGGGTCTGGCTGCAATCAGGACCATATTATTCATCATGAGCTCCCAGATCGGCAGTGTTCCGGTTTAAAAATAAAGTGTTGCCGGCAACGCCACCCGCAATAGTTACCGGCGATTCCTCAGGGGTGTGGCTATGGTTATCTGGACCTGGTTATGATTACTGAAGATGGGCCGCTGCCAAGAGGATGGGCAGGATCGACGACCAGCGCCTGTTTTCCAGTCGGGAGGAGAGAGTGTGCTGGTATCTTTGCTTTTGTCTGGTTCCTTTCGTGCTGATTATAACCATCTTCTCAGATATATTCATCAATCCCGCGCTGTCTCTTCCGTGGGAGGTCCGCCCACGCCCGATCTCGTTGTCCTCGACCGGGTGAAGGAAAAAAAAAAAAAAAATAAGGACTTCATCGGGAAGATCCTTGCATGTTCGCCGCTACGGCAGTCCGGCCATTGCAAACTCTCATCATGGCTGTGCCGATATGTTGGCTATACTGATACCTGACGGTCCGACCTAGAGTTTGCTATTTCAGGACAATGGATTGCTCGTCACTGTCTTGGCAATGGAGCTCTCGAACCTCCTCTTTTCTGGGCATGCCTGATTTTTCCTATCTATCGTCACGGACCCGTTTGAAACTGCGCAGGCCTTGTTCTCTTTTGCTGTTGCTCTGTTGCTGTGCATTCTTGGGGGGTGCTTTGCTTTGTTGGCGTTCTTGGCCGGTCCTCTGCATTGCCCCTGCTGCGAGACTTATGATTATTATGTTTCTCATTTATCTGATTCTCAGTGTGAAATCTATGCTGCCTAATAACTAATTTTACGCTGAACACAGCCGGGTTTTCTTCGTCGATGTTGGGTTGTGTCTGGTCTGGGCTGGTCTTTTATAAGGCTTCCGTTTCTGCCCTCCTTTTCATATACATATCTATTTTCTTTTTTTTTTGTGCTCAACAGGCTTTTCATGATTTTGATTTCTCATTTTTGATTCATGATTTGTTTTGATTCTATCTCTGAGACTATCCATTTGTCCTGTCCTCTGTCCAGTGTTATCAGCTCTTTTCATCTCTGAACAACATCGTCTTCTATACCCACCTGCGTCCATTGCTATATTTCCTATTTTCCAGACAACAATGTCTACGCGACAACATCTCACCATGTTTGATCCTCGATCCGAAATGATCCATTCCAGTCGTTCATCCTTTACTCTCAATGAGGGTCCGGGGCTGGACCCAGAAGCACAGAGCTTGAAGTCCCACCCTGAGCATCTTCAATTTCCTACAAAACCCACCTTCAAACAACGCCTCCGTCACTTCACCTGGGCATGGTACACTCTCACCATGAGCACAGGAGGTCTTGCCCTCCTGTTAGTCAGCCAGCCTTACAAATTCTCCGGCCTTCCCCAGATCGGGCTGGCCGTCTATATCTTCAACCTCGTCCTCTTCGCTACCGTATGCTCCTTGATGATCTCACGGTTTGCTATCCACGGGGGTTTGGTGGACTCGATCCGTCACGAACGCGAGGGCCTCTTCTTTCCTACCTTTTGGTTGAGCGTTGCCACGATTATCGCTGGGTTGTATCGGTACTTCGGGTCAAATAACACCCTCACCCTTTACAGCAATGGCAGCGAACCCTCGAGAGGGTTCCTACTGGCCCTCGAGGTGCTCTTCTGGCTTTATTGCTTCTGCACGCTCATCGTAGCCATACTGCAGTACTCCTTTGTCTTTTCCACCCATTCCTACGGCCTGCAGACCATGATGCCCTCCTGGATTCTCCCGGCCTTCCCTGTCATGCTCAGCGGCACCATCGCCTCTGTAATCGCAGAAACCCAACCTACTCGGTCCTGTATTCCCATCCTCACTGCCGGCTTGACCTTCCAGGGTCTCGGTTTCTCCATCAGTATCTTCATGTACGCCCATTACATCGGCCGTCTGATGGAATCTGGCCTTCCAAACCGTGAGCATAGACCCGGCATGTTCATCTGTGTTGGTCCCCCGGCTTTCACCGCGCTAGCCCTCATCGGCATGGCTCAAGGTCTACCGGACAACTTTCATCTCGGAGCCGCTCCTACGCAGCACCCATCCGCTGCCATCGTCCCAGATAGCCACATTCTCGAACTTCTCGCCGTGACAGCCGGTGCCTTCCTCTGGGCTTTGAGTTTCTGGTTTTTCTGCATCGCCTTCATCGCCGTCATCCGGGCTCCGCCAAAGGCCTTCCACTTGAACTGGTGGGCTATGGTCTTCCCAAATACAGGATTTACTCTTGCTACTATCACATTGGGAAAGGCCATGTCCAGCAATGGGGTCAAGGGCGTCGCGTCGGCCATGTCGATCTGCATTATTTGTATGTGGATTTTTGTTGCTGTCAACCACGTTAAGGCTGTTTGGACGGGAGAGATTATGTGGCCTGGTAAAGACGAGGATGCCAATGAGTAGCTGTATATCCTTCTTTGTTTTTTTTTTTTTTTCGCTTCCTTTCTTTCTGATTGAAAAAGTTCTCGGTTTTAGTATCCTTTTGCACTTGGTTTGACTTGACAGTGACTTGTGTGTTTTTTTTTTTTTTTTTTCTCATGAGATATCACCATCCCTTCTCTTGTTTTCCCTTGGCCATTATTTGTCTTGTTTCCCTCTGTTTTTTTTTGTCCTCATACCCATTTGATTTAGACATAGAGCTAGAGTAGATAGTGTCAATCTATGAATAGTGCAGTATACCACCTACGCTGGATCCGGGAACGGACATCTACTGAGAACTCTATGCGTATGTCTGCTGCATACCGGTCTTGCCCAGATCACTGGGCTCCTAAAGTTCTCCAAGTATCAACAAAATCTGGTTTGCTTTTTATAATATTGATAATATGCCAGTACATCAAGTTCACCTAAACGGAGCAAATGGGATAAACTACTGACAGCATGGGTATTCCAGCAGGTATGTTCTCAAAGTATGAGACAGCTTCTTATTTTTGCATGCTGTATGCTATTTTGTCAACCTACACAGCCACATATAATGCATCCTCTGTCCATCAAATGGTATTTTACTCTTCATGGAGTCTGCGATGCAGCTGTCCAAGCCTGGCTGAGTTGCTCACGTGATGAGTTATAGCCCTTGTCTGAACGGCTAGGATATCCTGATTAAAACGATGGACCTGCCGTGACTCACACGATGGCTCGCAAGCCAGCCTACTACCTGGGCTCCAGGAGCCCCAAGAGAGGAACCACTACCTCTTGATCGAAACATTACCAATACTTGTGGAGGTTTTCCTCCTCCCCCCAAGGGGGTTTGAGGTTTTTCCCCTGCATCAGCAGGATCTATGGACTTGAAAGAGGTGGCTACTTCAAGGAACTGCAACACCGCAGGATTAGGGACCTGGGACATGGATTACTGTTTTTGAGGAGAATTCCAGTATTGGAGGATTATTAGCACCTTCTCGCGCGGGCTGGTGCTCTTCTGTAACTAAACCACCCTAGCCAGCCGAGTTAGCTTCGGCCGTCATATATTCCGTCCCGGAATCCCAACTGACGCTAAATAACAAAATCAATCATCAATCAATCAATCGATGGAACGCCCCCACTGTACAAGTGGGAGAGACATGGCCAGCGCGATGCTTAAGCAGAAAGATGCCGGTCTATAATGGTGCAATGGACTTCGTGGGTTGACAGGGACAAGGAACCTGAATGGCGACCGTTTTATTGATTATTCACGCATCCTGAAGGACTATTACAGACTTTATGGACTGGGCTTACACAAGGACTATAGGTCGAGTGAATATTGTTCTGTTTGCAATTGTATCTCATTAGAATGCTTTTGTATATCCTATTATTAGCTATAGGAATAGCTATTTCTCCAAGTTTTTATCTTCACGATAGTGGAACTCCACGTACGGAACCATCTATTGCGTAACTACCCAGGAATCAGAGGGACATAGCACCCATCATTGCTGGAGAGAGAGTATCAGGTGAATCCCAGGGTTCCTGATCGAACTAGAGGCTGGGTCTTCGCTCCTGTTTCAGGTTGGACGGCAAGCATGGTTAGAAAGACTTGAACCAAAGCTCGCGCTAGGTCAAGATTGCACTTTTTGAAATTGCACTTGTCGATGATCCTTGTTGTCTCACGGAGGTGGGTTGGGCTGCTATCATTGATGAGCCGGTCAAGGCCACCCGTGGGTTCAAATAACACGGCGCCCATCCATATGGCTTCGAAGCCAGCGGCAGTTCAGAATTCATAATAGGGAAAAGGAGCAGAACTCCTAAAGCAGGTGCAGATTGAAACCAGGACGCACGTGAGTTGCTCAGATTGTGTGTATACTCAAGCAACCTTTCTCCCGACATTACCAATGCCTCTTCCAACCACGCTGACAATAACATCGCTGCCGTCGTTTTCATCGCTGCCGTCCCTTATACCCCACCCTGGGGCGCCAAACTTTGCCATATCCCTAGCTAGTTGAATCAGATTCTCGTCTGCAATCACCTCTCGCCCAACCTGTATACGACCGACATCTTCCGAGCCCATAGTCATAAGAGTGAACATCGTTGGTGCCGCGGCCGGGGCGACACAGCCTCCCTTGGATATAGTTTCAAGCAACTGATATGCACACCGCTTACCAATATCTTCGGGCGGCTGACCACCTGAAGGCGGGCATATAACATCCGCAGAGAACAAGCACCCGGTTGAAGACTCCGCAACCAAAGACAGACCGAAACCAAGACCAATCTTTTTCTTTGCTGACGGGTTGTTCTTTTCAGGAGCTGGAATAAGGGGCGCAGATGACACGTCGGAGAAAACGTAGGTGTCAGGAACTAAGGGATTGAGGATCCCACGGGCTGTTTCGATCATTCTTGCATTGTTTGACCCCGAAACACCGACGGAATATGCAACGCCACGAACTCTCTTTATTTTCCCCGGATTCATCAAGTGAAGGGTCTTAGGAAGACGGACTTGATGACCAAAGATCAGCTGGACTTCGCCGCCCCCTCCCTTACCATTCGGGCCCGGGTTGGATCTTCGTAGAACTCGAATCTCGATGTTATTGAATATGCCGAATTGATTGTAAAGCGGGAGGATAGCGGTTCGCACGCTGTCGACAGACATATCACCCGTCGGAGTGGCAGAGGTAATCACCCCGGGACCGGTGAAAAGAACCTTCATCGGCGCCTTGGAGAACGGCGCTAGAAGACAAAGAGGAAGCAGGAAATAGCTGACTCCGCGCGTGCATCCTGCTGGAAGCTCATGCTGAACCACACCGCCGCTTGTCGTGCTTCCCGTGATCAGACCAGGCTTGTATACCAGAATGGTACCCGTGTAAGAGATCTCCATTTGCGAGCCATTGGTAACGGAATCTAGAAGACGCAGAAAGGAAATTTCGTGAGGCGCAAGACCAGGATTCGTGGGAGATGAAGACCGGATTTGAGAAATATGCACCGTGCGACCCGTAAGCGTCGCAAGAACTAGGCGATACGCAAAATTTCTGTGGGAAGTAAAGCGAACGGGTGGTTGAGATGTTGCCATTGTTGAATTTTGGAGACTCTGGGTTTTATCACAATTGCCAGCAGAGTCCTGAACTGATCGTCTATTGAACAACTGCTGTGCGTTGGAAGCTGAAGCTGTTGAAGCAAAAAATATCAAGGTCAAACATTGATCCGTTCCGGAGCGTTACCGTTAACTCCGAGCCATCTCCGTGTCTCGTGACTGGCATCATCAAGTATTCCGTAGAAATAATTGCAATGACTGTCGAGTTGAATCATCAATCAACCCTGCAGAGTGGTAGGCTACGCGGGAGTTCTTCTTGATATATTTGATTTTCACGGAAACCGAGGAAGGACCATCCGAAACCAACAAAATGCTACCCCCAGCATTGAACATCCCGAAATGGTAATAGCATGCCCCACGTTCTATTCAACTTCTATCATCGCAGACGAATTCTGCTCGATATAACAGAAAAAAGAAAAGAAGCAAATATCTGACGCATATTATACAGGCTCGAGGCAAATTCCCACCTCCTCCAACCCCCTGTAAATAATTACTGCGTCTATCACCCCTCCTCACCCGCTACAGCCGGCTACACAGTCATGGTAGTCGGCGGCCCCAACGCGCGAACAGACTACCACATCAATTCCACACCAGAGTTCTTCTACCAATACCGAGGATCCATGCTTCTGAAAACCGTTGACACCTCTGTGACACCGCCTGTCTTCCAGGATATTCCCATTCACGAGGGTTCGCTTTTCCTTCTGCCTGCAAATACCCCGCACTGTCCGGTGCGCTTCAAGGATACCGTGGGAATTGTTCTAGAGGTGCCTAGGAATGACGGTATAGTGGATGCCATGAAGTGGTATTGTAAAAATTGCACAAGCATTGTGTGGGAGAAGCAGTTCGTGTGCACCGATTTGGGAACGCAGGTTAAGGAGGTAGTCGAGGAGTTTAAAGCCGATCAAGAGAAGAGGACTTGTAAATCTTGTGGAACCATTGCCGAGTCCGCGTTCAAAGAGGGAGAGATCGTGCAGCCTCCGAGGTTCGCAGAGTGATAGTTCAGTTTGTTCTTTGTCTCAATTTCTCGGCTCCAGTTCCAACCTACTAGGTTGGGAGTGAAGGTATTTTGTGCCTACTTTATGATCAGTAATGACTCTCCTCTCTTGGAATCCCTTCTCCTACTGCTGGCACCGGCAGAAAAACCGCTCAATCGAAGAAGAAGAAGATGATGATGGTCTAATTGCCTCCCCTAGCTCCACTAGGTATATTCCCTTTGTAACAAAAGACGAGGCCGTGAACAGGAGATTGATGGAAAGATAAACAACGGCTTTTGAGGTTCCTTGAATTAGGAAGATCTATCCAACACGCCTTGAAAAGAATCCCACCAAAGTAAAGGAAAGCAGAACCCCCAGAAAGAAAGGGAAGAGGAGAAAAGAGGCAAACATCCTATTAAGAGTGTTAATATGGAAACAGTACATAGAAAACAGCACAGAAGGATAAGGGAGGAAAACAAAGAGCATAATATCCCTCATCAAGCAAAAAATAGGACTGTAAAGAGGAAAACGTCTGCAAGGCACTCCCGGCCAAATCATAGGAATAGCCACTTGTGCCGAGACTGGAAGAGCAGGATCAAGAAAACAGGCTGAATAAACACAAGGAATAAGGGCAACGACTTCATATTTAAACATCCAATGGTCTACATGCCTTCTGGGTATTTCAAAGCAGTAAAAAGTAGTCCAAACTGAGCTTTCCCGTCACTCATCAAAGGGACAGTCGATGCTCTCATGGCCGTCCCTCTCGCAGAGAGCGCACCACTTCGATTCATCGATAACTCCTGACGCCTTTCCTGCAACGGGGGCCATGGAATTAAGTAGGCCCCCAATACCTCGCAGTCCCCCGATGGCAGCATCTCGACCAGTCTTCCGAGGCGTGGAGCCAATTCCGAGATGGTCAAAGCCGTTAGGCTGAGTTGACCCGGGCGGAGTTTGATCACTAAGAGGAGAGTGCGATCGACTCAAGGAATTCTCATCATGGGGTCCCTGGACGGGACGTAGGCTATTGCCATTGCCATTCCTTCCAGCACCAGGGCCGAACATGTTGGTGCAGTTCAGGATATCATGGCCGTTTGTTTCGCAAATTTCACACCACAGCGCTGAGCCATCGTCCGAGCCTGCAGACACATGCACGGGTTCCGCGCGACTGAAAGAATCACCCCGATAACGGGAACTGTCACTGGGAGTGAAATCTTCTTGGCTATTCAGCACAACGGTGCGATCGGACAGTTTGTGAGAATGGCCGACGCCCATGCTTTCAACATACCCTGTTGAGTTAGTGGACGCGTGCTGATTTGAGGGAGAGACGGTGACCGTGGAACTGCGGCTGTGCTGGCCGTTGCTGCTCAGCTGCAGCAGTTGTAGTTCCCGTTCCAGTTCCTCAATGCGGTGGGATTTAGTTTCAGTGACGTGCTCGAATTCTTGGACGCGATGCTCCAGTTCAGCAATGCGTTCCGCATCATGGTTCCCATTTTGAAGCAAGGCCGTCACGTTGGTGTCCCCTCTACTCAAGGAATGGATTATGGCTTTGAGACCACGAATCTCGTCGTCCTTCTGCTCTAGTTCCCTTGCGTGTCGGTGTCCGTCCGCGTCTTTCAGTGCTGCAGCTGAGTCTCCGCGCTCCTTCTCCAGTTCGAGCTTTGTCCTTTCCACTTCGCCCCGTAGGAACTCATTTTCGGCTCTTGCTTCTGCCTCTCCACGTCTTGCATCTTCTAATCCTTCCTCCAATTCAGATACCAGCTCTTCAAGCTGCTTGAGTTGTCCAGCAACAAGCTCGACATCTTCTCCGTGGTCCATTAGCTCTTTGTTCTGTTGCATGAGCTCCTCAATGCGCTGTTCGTAGACTCGCTCCGTCTCTGATGCCGCCACTTCCAACGTGTCTAGGGTGCTCCTGAAATCTGCCCGATGGTTATCGAACTCTGAGGTTAGCTGAGCGATCTTCTCATTCTTCTCGCGCAGCTGTGCCCGAATCGAGAGAGCATCTGATCCCTCCAACTCCTCCATAGTCCGTTGAAATTCGGCCAGGGTTGATGCCTGTTCGTTCAGCTGCTTGTCACGATCCCGAAGTTGCGTCTCCAGAGCCTTGACCCGCTCCCTTAAGTCACGCACTTCTCCCGGCGCAGACAGCATAGAAGAAGGATCAGAGATTCGTAGAGATGTTGGAGTCTCCGATTCTGTGCTTACTCGGGATGGTGGGCGAGGGGTGGCTAGACGAGAAGGTGTTTTCATAGGACTGCGTGGACGAGAAAGCGTAGTGGGACTGGCACCTGGTCTTGTTCCCACAGACGGTGTGCGCAGACTTCCAAACCCAGGCTTGGGCCGAGACGTTGTAGTTGTATGGGGGGAACCATCTCGGGGCAGAGAAGGTCGTCTGAACTGCGGTCGAGGCACAGTGGCACCAGGCCCGACGGATTTGCTGAAATTCACCGTGGCACTTCGCGTAGGCGTCGGCGTAGGGGGGGTCCCAACTCGTTTTGTGATATATCTATTGTTGTTAATGGGAACGAAGATGCCTGATCCTGGAACAGACGTGGCAAAGTATCTTTTCCCATCCACGTCTCCGCTGTTCTTCCCTCGTTCGGCATGCTCACCAGCCAACTCGACACCGGCAAACCTTCCAGGCTTGCCTGCTACGGGACCCAGGTATTTGACGGTCCCATACATGCCACCTGGGACATTCACCAGGTCACCAATCTGGATGTCGTCGACTGGGGGCATTATCGTGGACTGGGTTCCTGCAAAAAGCACCGGTGGCCGTCAGGGGAGGGAGAAATCGAGGGCGTGTTTCCGTTTGCCTTTTTCTGTTCTGTTTTCCCGTTCTCCTCTATCCTGTGAAAGATGATAGGAGGAAAAGATCAAGTAGAAAGAGGATGCAAGAATGGAAGAGAGGGGAAACAATCGGGCGGAATGTGGAGTTGAAATCATGAACTCATCGCGATTAATTGGGTTCACATTTATTTTTAACGCGCTGGGCATCAGCTACGGTCCACGTCTGGGGAAACAGCAGCGGACAGCACAGGAGACAGAAACAAAAGGATCAGAAGATATATACGGCATAAAGACGCGCTGCAATGGCCCTCCAGCCAGCCGCGAGCAGCTGGGTTGATCCAGGGGCTTGCAGAGATGCAGCGCAAGGCCAAGGAAACGTAAACACGTCCGAACCATGGATGATGCGTCCTCTCGCCCGTCAGCCTTCTCCACTGCCGAGCTTCGAGATTCTTTCAACGGCATCATCCTCGCCCTCTTCTTTATATGTCTGTCTGCATGTGTCTTGAACTGTTGAGTCACTTACGTCGTCTGCCGCTTGATTCCTGCATGCACCTCGTTGTCGTGGTGAGACCACGTCTCCGGAAGCTCGTCCGCTGCTAGTTACCAGTCTGCCCAGTTCATCCCACGCCCGCAACATGGCGCAGTATTTCTTCGATCTGCTCTACAACTTCACGGATTGTCTTTGTTGCTTTCCGAGCTCTCCGCAGCTCAAGATCAACAACCGCAGTTTCAAGCTGCTACGCCTACTAGGTGAGGTATGGAAGAGAATGGCTTCTGAGTGTATTCGACGAACTCAAGCTTATGTTATTTCAATAGGGCGGTTTCTCCTACGTCTATCTCGTCCAGGATAAGTCGACCTCCGAGCTCTTCGCGCTGAAGAAGATCCGATGTCCGTTTGGTCAGGAATCCGTTTCGCAGGCCTTGAAGGAAGTGGAAGCCTATAGGCTCTTCTCATTGCAGCCAAACATCATCCACTCCATAGACCATTGTGTGAGCTCGGAACCTGGCTCGAAATTTCGTTCTGATGGAGGCGATGCGGGTTCGAAGACGGTCTACATCTTACTACCGTACTATCAACGCGGAAATCTCCAGGATGCGATCAACGCCAATCTAGTCAACCACACCAAGTTCCCGGAGAAGCGGTTGATGGTATTGATGCTCGGAGTTGCAAATGCATTGAAATCGATGCACCAGTACCGTGTCGCACGTGGTTCTCCTGCTACGCACGCCGCACAGGGTGTCAAGAGAGAGGGAGAGGAGGCGGATGAAGACATGGCGAGACAAGCGGGGAAACCGAAAAGGCGAACAAGCCACCGGATGGGCGAGGAGCCAGAGAATGAGCCATTGATTGACGATGAGGTCACACAGAGTCAAGAGGGTGTCCAGGATGGCGGTCTCCGTCCATACGCTCACAGAGACATCAAGCCAGGTAAGCTACCTACATGCTGCAATAGGTTGGATGCTCAGGTATGGGAATCAACTCACGCATTCCCGTGTCATTAGGGAACATTATGATCGACGATGATGGTCAAACCCCCATTCTCATGGACCTTGGTTCGCTGGCCCCGAGCCCCATCGCTATCACCTCGCGTTCGCTCGCCTTAGCGGTGCAAGATACTGCTGCCGAACACAGCACGATGCCCTACCGAGCACCCGAATTGTTTGATGTGAAAACAGGATCTATAATTGATACCAAGGTTGACATTTGGTCGTTTGGGTGTTCATTATACGCCTGCCTGGTCGGAAAGAGCCCGTTCGAGGCGCGTAGCGAGGAAACCGGAGGCAGTTTAAGCATGTGCATCCTCGGTGGGGATTGGCGGTTCCCAGACGAAAAATCTGGTGCAGCAAAGGGGAAAGGCAAGGCTGCGGGTCAGCAAACTGCCAAAGATGCAGAATCTTTGATTAGCGAGCCCGTCAAAGATATAGTCCGGAAATGCCTCCAAGTTGAACCGGCAGAGCGGCCTGACATTGACGAGCTCATACAACTCATCAAGGATGCGATTCGTACTCTTCCAGATGACGATGCTATTCCTAGTTCATCAGCCTGAGAGGCTTTAATCTAGATTCTTCTCGCGCCTTTTTATGTTTTTAATCACCTCGTTGCCGGTTCCCGACCTTGGATGGCTGTCGGACTTTGCTCGACAGGGATTACACAGGTACACACTTTCGATGGCATAGTCTTCTGGTGCACGCTTGATCTGTTGGATTGCATTGATTGCAAGGTTTACGAGATTGTACATTATTTTGGACTGGGCAAAACAATTCATTACCTTTCCACACTTTGCCTTCTTTGGTGACTCGATACAGCAACCTTGAACAAATACCATTATCCTGTCAATAACAGCCGGCGCAGGTCCTTTTCTCCAATGTCCAGTCTTCTACTGGCAGTCAGTAAATAACATATATTAGATCTGATAAAGTGAACCAGGGAATAAGACACTGTGAAAATACGTAATGGCGTGCGGCCTCACGATGACGAAAACCAATCCCATAACGCTCGATATATGCTAAATTCCACAGAAAGACCGAAATTGAACCTTCAGATTTCTCCAACCGTTTGGTTTTCTTTGACTGCCATTGAATCTGTCCCGAGATGGGTTTCGACAAGGGGATTGACGTCGTCAACGCGTTCCCAAATGAAGTGAAGAACAAAATATGTATGACCTCCCTGTTGCTCTAAACTTTACCAAACCTATCAATTAAAGCGTTTTTCATCATCTCTTTCAAACTAACGATTATCATAAACAGTCCTCCTAACCGGACCAAACCCCGGCGAACTAGCTGCAACAACAGCCGAAGCTCTGGCCCACGGCGACGCAGGCGCACTCATCCTCGTGGGCAAATCGCAAGATGTCGCGAAACCAGTCATGGAAGGGATCAACCGCAAGTTCCCCAAGGTGAAGCTGATATTCATCACAGCCGATTTCACCCGGCTTGACAGCGTGCGCAGCGCGGCAGAGACGATCCGACGACTCGATACCCCCATCGACGGGATCGTTGTGACCCCAAGCCTGATGGCTGTGCCGTGGGAGCAGACCGTGGATGCGATAGAATCGCATTTCCAGGTTAATTATCTGGCGCATTTCCTTTTGGTGAACTTGTTGGTTCCTTGCATGTCCCCGGGGGGGACTGTTGTCATGGTTAGTACCAGTATTCGACCGGAAACTGGGGCCCCGGGGTATGAGGATATTAATTTCTCGGTGGGTTAAACGTTCAGTCTGATGAGTAGAGAAAGACCATGGAGCTGACTGCTGGCTATAACCTCTTTTTGTTTCTAGAATGGCCGTGTCTATGATCCACTCGATGCATACGCACAGTCTATGTTCGCCAATATCCAGTTCGCCAAATCCCTGGCGAAATCCTGTGCCGGGCGTTCGCTCACAGCATTTTCTATTAACCCAGGGAGTGGGTGTTATTCAGTATCCAGAGACATGAATAAACTGGAATGCGCTGATGGGATAACTCTCAGATATCAGGACCAACCTGCTGACATGCGTCTCGCCAGACCAAGTCTCAACATGGCTCCGGAAGAAGAGAGATGGTCTGTATACAGCAGAATGAGCACGAGTCCAAATGATTCAAAGAAATGGTTCTAACCTTGCATCTATTGGGTGGTGAAGCCGGACAGGAACAACCGTTGCTTCTACAACAAGTGCCCAAATCCTTACCGCAGGCTAGCGCGACTGTTCTCCGAGCGCTTCTGGATCCGATTCTTGAAGGTCAGACATAACTGGTGGTTCCATTTGCTTTGATTCCCTCCGCACTTCCAGTTCAGGAAAAAGAACCCAGGAGACTAATGAAGGTTACAATCTCCAACAGGCCAGTCGGGCGCATTCCTCGATAACTGCCAGGTTCTCGCATTGCCAAATATGGATCTTCCTGCGGGGGAATCGAGTGCAAAGAGACTGTGGGAGTTGAGTGAGGAGCTGGTCGGGGAGGTGTTCAAATGGTCCTAGCTGTTACTACTATCTATCATACTATACAATGCGGTAGTCCATCTTCCCATCACATAAACATGAACTGTCTACTGTTCTCGGAACTCTCTCGGAACTCTCTCAGAAAGCTGGTAAGCGTGCTATCATGCAGCTGTAAGTACAATGTCGACGCGATCTGCACGTCCATCGGCTATGGTTACTGCAAGTGTTATGCGTCGATAACAAGCGCCCAATTGAAACTCAACCCCCCTTCGGCCAGTCCGTCGTTGATAGCATGGGGATCAATATACTTTGCATTATCGGAATCTGTGATATAGCGTATCATGATCGACATTGATAGTGACGCTGGGCTGCAGGGTACTTTATGTAGCATCGTCTGCTCTCCCGGAGGAAGAGGAGGAGGAGGAGAAGAAGTTGCTTGAGGGACCTGGAAAACTCGTCTATCTCCCACTTTCCAGTCAAGTCATTGATACTGGTGGCATTCATGGCTCCTAACGTGGACACCAATGCCATCCCCGGCACCGTCACATTGCTGGACCTACAGCATGTTATGAGAACGCGCCATCTCGACAAGGGCAACCATGACATCGTGCTGATTCCCCAGCCTTCAGATGATCCAGATGATCCTTTGAACTGGTCCCCGCGGCGGAAGCTGTTGTCTACTATCTGCGTGAATGTGTGAGTGAGCACCCCTCGTCGATGTCGGTGCTCTGCTTACTCTGGATTGCTCTACGGATTCAGCTACACCTGGTTTGCTGGAATCGCTACTTCGGTCGTGTATTCCGTGACTGTGCAACTCTCAGAAGAAACGAACATGACGGTTACCGATATCACGCGGGGAACAGGCTACATGTTTCTTCTCGCGGGATGGGGTCTGTTGTTCTGGCAGCCTTTTGCGCAGCAGTATGGCAAGCGATTGACTTACATGCTGTCTCTGCTTGGGTCACTGGCTATGACAGTTTGGGGGTGAGTCCGTTCTATTCGACTCTGAATTGAATCTATGCGTGGAGAAAGACGTTCTAAACGTGACAGACCGTACAACAAGAACAACGGACAGTGGATTGCCAGGAACATTATTCTCGGTTTCTTCGAGGCTCCTATTGAAGCTCTCCCCGAGACATCTGTCACGGACGTGGTGAGTTACTTGCTTCCATCAATCGGGATCCATGCTTATATACATTGCATAGTACTTCACGCACGAACGCGGAATGTACATGGGCATGTACGCATTCTTCCTGGCAGGAAGCAACTTCTTCGCACCGATTATTTGCGGGTTCATAGCCGAGTATCAGGGCTGGAAATGGGTGTTTTACTGGCCGAGTATCTTCCTCGCTGGCGCATTTGTCTTCCTCTTCTTTTTCATGGAGGAGACCAACTACGTCCGGGACAAGCAGCCAACAGCATCAACATCAATAAGGTTGGATACCGCTGTCAAAGCTTCTTCCGCCGACAGCTCTAATGCCGGCGAGCGTGAAAAAGAACCAAGCTTGGACGCCGATCCAGATCCGGAAAAGACAGAGAAGCTCCCACAGAACATCTCTGCGGAAGAACAGGGAGTTGGGTTGGCAACGGTGTACCGCAAGAAGTCATATATCCAGAAACTGGCATTGCTGGGCCCGAGACAGCCCCGGAACAACATGTTTCGAAGAATGTGGCAGACTGTGTATTATCTGAGTTGGCCGGTGATCTTCTACGCTGGGTATCCCTTCTTTCGAACCGTAATCCGATATGTTCTCGCTGACCGTCTATAGATTCTCATATGGGTCATATCTGATCTGGTTCAATGTCCTAAACGGGACATCGTCTGTGATCCTGGGCTCTCACCCGTATAACTTTGGGTAAGATGAATATTCAAACCCCTAAACGGGACAAGCAAGTCGTGAATCTAACCTCTACTTCCAGCTCTTCAATGGTCGGTGTAAGCTACGTCGCATGCCTCTTGGGTGCGTTCATAGCGTAAGTACATGACATGAACATCTACATCTACCCATCATACTCATGCATATATGCAGATCCATCTTCACCGGCCGCTTTAGCGACTGGCTAACCATCAAACTCGCCCGACACAACAACGGAGTCATGGAAGCCGAGCACCGACTATGGCCATTCGCTCTGTGCGTGTTCGTCCTGCCTGCCTCTCTGATCCTCTGGGGTGTCGGCGCAGCACATCACGTCCACTGGTTCGGCCTGATAGTAGCCATGTTCTTCACGGCGTTGTGCAATACGACCGGTATCACGCTGAGCGTCAATTACCTCGTTGACAGTTACCGGGAGTTGAGCGGGGATGCGATGGCCACGGTGATTCTGGTGCGGAATACTATGTCTTTTGCTATCGGTTACGGGTGAGTTGCTGCAGTCTTGTGTTGGACGTTTTCCTGGATACTTGCTGACTCTGGTTTGTTCTAGTATAACCCCCTGGGTCGATAACATGGGGTACCAGAACTGTTTCATTTCGGCTGCGTTCATCGGCATGGCATGCTCAGCCGTGTTCCTCGTCATGATTAAATGGGGCAAGACATTCCGCATGCGAAGCCGGGAGATGTACTGGAAGATTGTCCTAGAGAACTGGGAGAAGGGCATGGGGCATTAGCTGGCCGTTTTCCATCAATATGGACAATCTACTAATTATAAGTATGAATACATCCAGAAAATAACACAAAGGGGGGGAGGAAGCATCTAATAATAAAACCCCCATTTCATTCCCCTATTCCCATCCTCCTCTCTCGCCCGTCCCAACGCCCTGTTCCATTCCTTCTCCATTTGCTCCAGAACCCGCTGCCCATCTTCTTCCGTTCGATCATGTCCATCAGCACGTATATCAAGATGGCTATAACCATCGCTATCATTGTAGGAACCAACATCCATCTCCTCCTCCTCCTCCTCCTCCTTCTCCTCATCGTAACTCGAAGAAACAGGCGACTCACACCCCCTCAACCCAATAAACCTCCCAAACCGCCTCCTCTTCACACTAAGATCGACAGTTGAATCGATCCCGACCCACGGCTTGATGAGCATCGGATACCGGTATGTCTCCGGAATAGGCGGGTAGAACTGATGGTAATGTCTCGCGAGGGCATCCAATTGTTCATCTGTGAGTAAATGGTACTGGAGCAGGGACGTGGGAAACTCCGGATGCGGGAGACCCGTTGTCGTCGAGACGAGGGGGTGTAGAGGCGTAGAGAGATAGGAGAGTGTTGAGGTGAAGGCGTGGCTGAGACGGTGTTTCTTGGGGATTATAGCTGTAGCTATAGTTGAGGTTGTATCACCACCCTTTCTGACCCTCGTATTTCCAGTTCCGGTCCTGGTTTGGTTCTTCGAAGTCGACATTCTTCTGGCTCTTTTATTGGAATAAGACTTCCCTTGCGATGTCTGCTGTCGTTGGGATATCGATATTGATATCGATCTCGGCCTCTTAGCGCTAGAGGAAACTGATGAACAGGATGTCCGTCTCTGTGCAAAAACTGGTGTCTGGGGAGTTGATGGCGAGGAGGATGTATACTCTCCGTCGGACATTGCGTTCCAGGTATCAGAGGGAGAATAGGTTGGTTCCTTGAGGGATATTATTATGTTGTGAATGATGGTGGATTGAATGAGCTGTGGAGCCGGAACTGTTGAGATAGTCACATCTTTATATATGCCTGTCTGTGGAGAATAGACAATGGTGATTGTTTCAAGGTTCCAGAACAATGATGGTGAAGGAGAGATCATTCACAAAGACGTTCTTTATATTCCAGTTCATCCTGTCAGTGTATAAAAATGGAAGGTCAAGTCTGAGACCAGGTCCGTTCATTGTCCAAATATCAACCAACAATGAATATTTTGACTATGAAAGATCCCAGACAGGTAGATGGAGAAATGAAAGAAAGAGCACTATCAAGGCATTGTCGTCGAGCGACCGAAGACTTCGTATCCTTTGAGTTTACCAGAATCTCGGACCCCATGGTTTAATCTTGCATAGGAAAAGAAAGGTTAAGGGCGAATAATGACTACTAACCGTTTTCTCGCTATTTTTTGTCGGACCTGCTCATACTGTTTTTGCTTATGCTACATACGAAAACTAGACACAATAGAGTGAGAAGAAATGGTATGAGAGTAAGAAGAAGCCTCATATATGAAGAACCTGTCTTCGATTCGAATGCCTTTTGAAACGGGGATTTAGTAGACGATTCTGGAAGTGAGAATGCAAGATGAAGAGTAGTTATATGAATGCAGTAAGTGACCTTAAGATGTGGCCTGGCCCCATACTCGTCAATGCCAGAGAAAAGAGAACATGGCTATGTACTAGGAACCTATGACAGTGACAGACTGGCTACACTCCTCTCCAAGCCAGCATCATTGGCTGAAGACATCCCAGAGTATTTGTTGATAAAGTCGAACACAGTCCGATGCCACACGAGTGAGTTTTCTGGCTTCAACACCCAATGATTCTCATCCGGGAACGTGAGGAATGCACTGTCGATCCCCTTGATCTGCAGAACGTTGAACGCAGCCAACCCTTCAGCGATTGTCAACCGATAGTCTAGCTCGTTGTGAATAACCAACTGGGGTGTGCTCCAGTTTTCTGTAAACCGGGAAGGGTCCCATCTCGCCCAGTTCTCGGGGACCTTCCAGATTGGTCCCGCAAGGTCGTGGAGAGGGAAGTACTGTTCTTCACTCGCAAGCTGGGAGGTCATGCTGAACACGCCATCATGCGTCACTAGAGCTTTGAATTTGCGGCCGAGAGGGTGGCCTTGAATCCAATTTACCATATAACCGCCGTATGAGGCTCCAAGAGCCACAGCCCGAGTCGTGTCAACGTATTCCAGGTTCTTCTCAATGTACTCGAAGCCATTTTCGAGATCGATGTAGGGGCGGCCGCCCCAGGAGTTGCGGATAGCATCTGTAAAAGGCTGTCCATAACCCGTGCTGCCAGTGGGATTAGGCGTAATGACCACGTAGCCTTGGTTCGTTAGTGTAATCTGTTCTTCAATTTGAGGATCAACCTAGCTTACCCTGCTCTGCGAATACTGCCGGGTTCCAACGCGTGCTCCACTGGTCATTCCATGCTCCCTGTGGGCCTCCGTGAATCAAGTATGCCAATGGATACTTGTTGCTGGGATCAAAGTTGGATGGTTTCACTACCCACGCGTGGACTGGATAGTCTTCTGCACCCCTGAACCAGATTTCATCCACTTGTGAAGGTGAGAGGCCAAATGAAGTCCCACCACGACTATTGGACGAGACAATATGTACATCAGTCGGATCAGAAGGGTCGACAATAGACCACAAGCTGTTGTCGATCAAGCTGGTGCTCGAAACGAACAATTTCGAAGAATTCTTCGCCGCAGGAACCACGTCACTCACGGATCCCGAATAAGTCAACTTCTTCAGCACATCAGGAGTGGCATTCCGGATGTTGTCCAGAGGAAGTTGGTAGAGAACTACGCGGCCCTTTTCCTCGACTTGGATCAGCAGCGACCGGTCATCATTGGCAAATGACACAGCCGCTGGACTGAGATCCCATTGCCCTTGCCCATCAGGGGATGCGAAAACCTCAATTGTCTCCCCACTCCACGGATTAGGGATGTACAGAATTCTGTTCTTGTCCGACTCGTACCCGTCTTGTCTCATGGCCAACACCGCAACTGAGCTGCCATCAGAGGACAAAACCGGAGACGACATAGCACCCTCAATGTTCGTCATCTTTTTCACCTGGACAGCCTCCAAGCTCGTCGCGGTGGCTGTCCAGTCAAAAATGGGGCAATAATAGCAAATGCAAGAGGTGTGAGTAGCGGGATTGAGTTTAGGGTCCTTAGCCACGAATGCGATAGCAGCAGGACTAATCGCAAAATCTCCAGCTCCTCCAAATGGAGGAATAGGCGACTCAACTCCAGTCAACCCACAAACCGCGATGAGATTTGTCAACCCAGAAATCGAGTACTTCCCCGCTTGTCGCGACGCAGCAGAAAGAGGAGTCTGCTGAAGCACACCGTACCAAATAGCATTCTTCTGTGGCACAACATACGAATCCCAATGCCTCACGAAAAGCGACGTGTACAATTTCCCTGAACTCAGCGGCTCCTTGGCATCATGAGGATTAAATAACGTTCCATCCGGATTGGCCTTGCCCGTGACCGCGAATCCAATCCTGCCTGGCTCAATTGTAGTTACTTTGAGGTCAGAGACGGGTCCCGGGACTGTGCCCGCCGTGTAGGTTTTGCCTGCTTCATGTGCATCCCCGATGATGAAGCTGGTGTTGCCATTGGACTTTGCCTTCAGCCAGATCAACCGGTCGCTATTATCGAGCCAAGTAGGATCGCTCGCGCCAGGATCATTAGTAATGAGGGTAGACCGGCCAGTCGATATATCCAAGACACGGATCTCGTTCGTCTTGGAATGGGACTCGAAGGAATAGGACGTTTGGGTGTAGATGGCGAGGGTACCACTCGCGTTGGGGATGGCGGAGGACCGTCGTGGAGTTCCGAGAAGGGACCTGGAAGTATTAGTAAGTAGTGAGCAAGGATAAATGAGAAAGAGATTTGAGTCTTAGGCTCTGGTTCTGCTTACTCGGGCGTGAACTTGACAGCGCGGATGGCCATGGCGGTTGAGAGGTTCCAGAAGCGGAGTGGATTAGGTGTACGATTAAGAGAGCACCGATAATCCAGCACAGGAGGAAGAGAGGACTGATAAATGGCTCTACGAATACTCAGATGGATAAATTTAAAGGAAAGACAGACGAGGAGGAAGATGTAGGGGAATGCGAAGAGGAGAGCTGCTTGCCAGCAAGGTAGTATTGTAGATACATCGATTTAGATAGACCATCTCCGCACGGTGGCCTCATCTGAGACATCACATCAACACCATCGGACTCCGATTACTTTCAACTCTCCTATTCCTGAAATTCAAATGCGTATAATTACTGTACAACTCACAGATCTCGAAGATATATGGTATACAAACAGAAAGAGACAGCACAATTTTCACCCTTCACGCCTCTTCTTCCTCGCTCTCATCCTCTTCCATCCCCTCAGCAGCAGTCACCGTGAAGGCCGGAGCTTGGTCAACGCCCACGTAGCTATCGCTCATCAAGTATAATGTCAACTCATGCTCTCCAGGTGTCGGTACCACGTATTCCAGCCGCAGCTCCAGTTTACGACCGATGGCGACACGCTTGATGGCAAGCAAATTCTTGCTCTTCTCTTCTCCGACAACCAGCCACCAATTCTCCACTTTCTGGCCGGGATAGAACGGCGCATGAACCGTAGTGTCCGGTTCCTGATCTTCTTCGATGTCCCGCTCAATCTTAATCTTGAGGTACGCAGGCTCACCAGACGTGATGTTGTCTGGGTCTTCGACCTGAAAATCGAGATCGAGATTCGGGTACTTATCATTAGTAAAGGCCGCGGCTTGCGCGAGCTGCTTATTATCAAGCCCCAGGCGTTTTACTAGAGTCGCATAGTCTTTATTCTCAGATGGATCCATCGCCTCCATGAACTCGAAAATGTCGCTGATGCCGAACTCGTTCGCCACTTTAATGACTTCGGGCGTAAAGTGTGGGATCTGTTTCAATGGGCTGTCACGATCCCACATAGCCTGCACAGCCATTTGTGACATCTCCATGGCATTCATCGCATTAAGGTGACCATCCGATGAAAGGACATCGACACATGCACTGAGAAGATTCAGGACTTTGCTGACGATGACTTCTTGATCCTTGCCAAGATCAATCGGTAGTTGCATGCGTGAGAAGTGTGCCTGGAGCAAAACGAAGGCTTTAAAGTGAGGAGAGTCGTAGATGGGCTCCGACATCTTCACTGGTACACGGTCGTACACCCTGCGTAAGATGTGGTCCTCATGGCGACGAATTTGGATAGATTCAAACTCCGTAGCCGATGTAACGATCTCTAGCATGCCCTTAAGCTTCGTACGCGCAGAAAGAGACAATAGGAAAGTTTGCATTGTGATGAACGATATGTTGTAGTAGGCGCCGATCATCGCTGCATTCAGAGGAGTAATACTGTCGTCTTCTTCGTCCAGGTCAATGATCTTGGCTTCAGCGAGCTCTTTCAATGTGTTTTCAACAAGTTCAGACAAGAATGCACTGAGTCCCTCGTGGCTTATGTCGCCTAGACCATAAAAGCTGGGGTTGGCAAGAAGGCGACGGTAGAAGTACGTGTATGCGGCAATCCAGTCGACTGCATCCTGAGTTGAGGCGATGATCCTGGTGCTAATCTCGGTCACGAAAGCATCATGCAAGTAGATCGGCAGATGGCTCTCCACCGGAAGGGCCTCATTCAAGAACTTTTTATAGTATTCGCGCTTCACTGAAGGAACCATGAGAACTCCCCTACCGAACTTATCCACCCTCGGTCGTGTTGCCTTGCCAAACATCTGCAGAATCTCGCTGATAGGATAGTCGATGTATCTGTGTTCGCGGCCCTCAAAGAACTGAGTTCCCATGACAATAACAAGATGAGCGGTGAAGTCAATTTCCCAGCAGACATCACGCGAGGCAAGAAGGACCTGGATCGCCCCGATAGTAAAAAGATGAGAGACGATACGCTTGTCTGTTGGGCTCAGCGCTTCATGGTAATAACCAATACCATGGGTGAGAGACTCAGCGAGCGTTCGTTCTTGGATCCGGTTGAACAACGGTGCTAGCTCATTAACATCAGCGTGCAAGAAGCGATCTTCATTGTCATCCGCAGTGCAAGCAGCTAATAAGTCTATGGCACTTGAGCGTGTCTGCTTCCGGCTGGGTACAAAGATAAGCGCCGGTTTGTCTGGGGACAACTGAAGGATCGAATGGTAGGCCGGCTTCGCCATCGCGAGCATTAAAGAAGGGAAGTGAGGGATGTTGTAAGACTGAATGTGCAGTTCCAGGGGCACTGGACGAGCATGGGGGCTGAAGTTATAGATCGTATGTTTGCTCGCACCAATCCATTCTCCAATGTCTCGGGCATTGGAAAGAGGCACACTCAACCCAACAATGCGTAGGCCGTTCTCCAGCTGAAGCGCAATGTGGCGCATACGCGAGACGACCACCTCATACACGTATCCGCCGTAACCGCCAAGCATATGAAGCTCATCAGCAATGAATAATTGCACTGACTGAACATTCTTCCGTCTCTGCCATTGACGAGATAGAACATCCCACTGGGCAGGTGTGGCAAGGACAAGATCCGCTTGGTCCAAGACCTTTAAGTCCGCCGTCCTCTCACCAGTAAGTTTGGAAACCACCTTTCCCCCAGCGACCTTACTGAGTCGCTTTTCCCAATCTGCTAGTCGTTGATCAACCAACTCTTGGAAAGGAGTAACGTAGACTGCACGGCCGCTATTTGATTTGGACCAGTGGCGAAGCAGTGCCAATTCAGCGCAGACTGTTTTTCCACTTCCAGCAGGAGCCCCAAGGAAGACGTCGTCGTCCGTATCGAAAAGCGACTTGAATACCTGAGTCTGGATCTTATTGAAATACTCCCATTCAGGGTATAGTTGTTGGTAGTCCTCACGCTTTAGTGCTTTCACTGGTGCCCGCTGCATATCCAAAAGAGGTGTATGAGGGGGAAATTTCTCCGGTAGGATAAGTTTTTGGAACGACACGGCAATCTTGGTCTCTGAGTGCATCCAACGGTCAGAGACAAGTGTGATGAAATAGTTCGGAGGCATGGGCTCAGTGATGGGCACCGTGAAATCGACAAGGTGCTCGTTCACTTCAGCCTGCGCATATTCTTTACGGAGAACGAACTGGTCATGGAACAGGATATCTTCGCCATCACAGTCCTCGACCAAAATCCAAAAGTCCTGAGCGTTACCATGCAGCGCCTCATCCCATACAAAGTTGGGAGTAATTGTTAGTTCTACGCGGAGCATCGACCGAGTGATGGGCTGAACTTGAGCCTGAACCTCTAAACGGGGGAACTTGGATACAAGATCGCAGACAATCCGACCAGCTTTAGGCATGCCCAATAGCTCTCCCATACGTGGAGGATCTAGGTCGAAGTAACTGGACCAAGGCACATCTATTCTCTCGGACTTCTGTAAGATGTCCCTGGGACAGAACGGAAATTGGCGCAGAGGGCTCATTGTTGGCCACATCCTCTTCTCGGCCATCTTGCAGAGATCGAGTGCAGTTTTAGCAACAGAGGACCAGCCCTTTTTCAAACAGATCTCGAACAAAGCGCGAAGGATACGACCAGCAGACTGAGTAACGTAAACCATATCCGCCATGAGCGCGAGGCCCTCCAGCTTAAGCCGAGAGATATAAGCCTGCAGCAGGACGTTAATCTTTGCATGAGGTTCATCCATGCTTTCCTTCACAGGAACCGGCACACGACCGAGCAACTTTGCCAATTCGAGTTTTTCATCTTGGCGAACCGGAATGTATTTGAACTCGTCGCTCAAAGCGAATATCCGGAAGAGTTCAATGTTGCCAATCATCGGCTGCAGATGCTGAGAGTATATAAGCATGGAATGGTGGGTGATGTAGTAATGGGAAGCGATTCTTCCAAGCTCAGTTGACTGCAGTCGGCCAGTTTTCTTCTCGTACTTGACAAGCCCCGCTTTCTCCAAAACAACGGAAGCAGAGTGAACGAGGTCGACTCGTTTCTGTTCCAGTGCATCATCATTCTCGTAATCGGCACCGACACTATAAAGACCCGGAGATCGAAGCATACGGACAAACAAATATGTGTAACCAAGCCACTCAACTGCATCATCACGACTGCGAACATTGCCAAGAACAATTTCAGCATTCAGGTTATCAGCAAGTTTGCTCATAAACTGGCTTTCAATAGGTAGCTGTTGGTTCATCAAGGAAAGATAGTATTGGATTTCTGACTGTGCAGTGATGATGATGCCCTCGCCGAAAGTATCATATTGCGGCCGTCCAGCTCGTCCGAGCATTTGAAGGACATCCTGGGGGCTGAGTTCAACCCAGCTACCTTTCTCAGGAGAGTAGATCTGAGTTCCCTTGATGATGACCGTATGCGCGGGAAGGTTAATACCCCAGGCAAGAGTTGCAGTGCAAACGAGCACCTGGATATTGCCATCGGCGAAGAGTGCCTGAACGGAATCACGATCCGCAAGACTCATCCCAGCGTGGTGGATGCCAAATCCATAGGGAAGGAGATCTTTGAGAGATTGGTCATCGACAGACTCTGCTTCCTCACTCAAAATAGCCCTGCTGGCAGCATCACTGCGTAGTATTTGACCAATAGTCTCCATCTCCAAAGCTTTATCTCGGATGTACTTGGCTGTCTTGGCCGTTTCCTTTCGAGAGTGTACAAAGATGAGCATCTGGTTACCACGCTGTCCGACTTGTTCCAGAACCTTGTTGTAGCAGATGTCATTCATAGTTTTCAACTGCTTGATAGCTTTCTTGTCGGTAACACCGATGAACTCCTGCTTCAGCGGGCAGGGTCTGTAAGTCCCGTCGAAGTGGAACAGGTCCTTAGGATCGACGCGTAGGAAACTTCCCACATCACGGTAGTTAGGAAGGGTGGCACTCAAGCCAACAATCCGCACAGGCTCCCCGGTCTGCTCCCCCCTACGGATAGTCCTGGCTACGATGCTTTCCAAGACAGGACCTCTGTCGTCGTGAAGAAGATGTATCTCGTCGATGACGATGAGACGGACGAGCCTAGTATAGCTAGTTTCCGACGCCTTTCGAGTAATCACGTCGTACTTTTCGGGGGTTGTTACAATAATTTGAGTATCAGCAATCTGCTGTTTGGTGAGTTGACGGTCACCAGTAAGTTCCGATACTTTTATACCGTAAGGCTCGAGTCGCTTGCCGAGATTGCCGACCTGTTCTTGAACTAGAGCTTTCAGAGGAGACACAAAGATGATCTTGAAGTCATCCAACATGATTTCTCCTGTTTTGGGATTGCGGTTCTTGCCAATTTCACGGAGAATCGCAAGCATGGCAACATTGGTCTTCCCCGACCCAGTCGGAGCGCAGATCAACATATTTCCATCATCATGGAAAGCCGAAGCAAAGCACTTTGTCTGGACACGGTTAAGTTCCTTCGAAGCGCCCCAACCAATACGAGCCCACTCTGGAAGTTCTGTGGTGGGGATATTCTTCTCACCAGGGTCCCTCTTCGCCTTCGGCGGGGGAACATGGATTTCTTCATATCCTTTGAACGTCCGTTTCGTTGAACCTTGGGGTAGTTTGACATTCGGATTAGTCATAAGGTGGTTTCCTTGATGAAAAACGAGATTTTCCAAGTTAATCAGCCTCTTGGGTTGCAAGCCTCCAGCAAGACCACCTTCCTTCGGCTTCTCCTCGACAGCGGGGGCTGCGGGAACATCAATATCCATCAGGTCAAGCTTGATCTTTTTCTCAGGTCGTCTTTCCACTTCACCACGTGTTGCTTTGCCGCGAAGCTCGTCCAATATGGCTCGGTGGCCGGATTCGACCATCTCGTTTTCGACCAGGTGGCGGGCATCTGCATCTTCAGCCACTCGTCTCCAGCGTGTCACCCAAACGATTTTGTGTCTATTCGTTACAAGCTTCGCCACAAGCTCTGGGTAATCATAATCAAAGAGCTCCATCAGGTCATTTTCCACATCTCGAAGTGGCCTTTCCGTGCCATCATCAGCCTTGCCTTCCAGGATTTGAAGCGCATCCCTTGCCTTCTCGTGCTGAATATGCGCGTCTGTGTAGAAGGAGCCGACCTGACGCTGGAGCCAATAAGCATCTATTTCACGCGCTGGAACGTTTATTGCGGCTTTATCCCGTTGTGCCTCATCTCGAGTGATCCCTCCGTCGATTATCATTTCCTCGGCAGCTGGAAGATCCTCTTTATCTGCATGGGCTTCTGCCGCTTCTAGGGTTTCTTGTTCGTCTGCCTCTTCATCTTCAGTCAACTCATCTTCGTCCCGTACCTCGTCCAAGGTTCCCATGCGGTCTTCATCTTCATCTTCCTCATCGAAGACGACGGCTACGCCTTGTCGCTCATCTATTTCGGCGCCCGCTTCACCGTCTAGGCCCTGCTCCATCTCTTCATCTTCATCTTGCGCGTCGTAGTCCGTAATTTTCTTGCCAAGGTTCACAAGCTCGTTGAATTCCTTTGGGCTCATGGAGCTACCCAACAGGTCGTCAATTTCCTTCTTTTTATCAAAGTCCTTCATTTCCTCATCCTTCAGCGTTTCCAGAACAGCATCAGCAGCACTGCGAACAACTTCGTGGGGGACATCACCAAGATGGCTAGCGGTCAGTGTGAGGATAAGATCGTAGGTAGCTCTGGTGGCAGGCGTTCGGGGACGGTATCTAAGGCCCTCGATGAGTGCATCCGCAGCAGACAGAATATCCTGCCCTCGTTGTGCTGGTTGGCCGCGTTGAACCTTCCTTTGTTCTCTAGCGAGTACGTCCTCGCCCTCCCGTATCGCGCCTCGTTCCACCTCGACGGCCTTTCTCTTCGTCTTTGGCGCGTCGTCACGAGATACCCTGGATCCCATATCCCGAACACCAATACGGCCTGCGAGAGACTCGGGGTCTCCAGTTGGCTCATCGCCGATGCGAGAAATGAAACGACGGTCCGCCTGGAGAACCAGGTTGGACATCGCAGAATACTTGTACTGCGAGATGTTGTTTTGGTCCGCCATTTTGAATAACGAGCAGCGGATTACAGGATAAATCCAACAGTAGCAAAGTCAATAACGAAGCGAATGCCTAGCGACTAAAGGAAGTCGACTGGGCTCGGTAGGAGCTCAGTTTTAACCGGCGCGTCCTGACACCTGCTACTCGGGACGAATTCAGTGAAGAACGGGGGATCTTTAAGCGGTGTCACAAACCTGAATCATTCTCCTGCCACAGAGCAAGAGATAGTGACACTGATAGGGATGAAATGGTTGTTTTCAGAAGGGGAGGTGGAGCTTGAAGTGTTTGGAGAGGCTCTTTTAGCAGCGCGAAGAATTCGGTGGCGACGGCGGCACGTGTTTGATTAGTTTGCAGCGGCTCGGTGCCTGGATGCTCTCTGGAGATGTTACTGCTACTTACTATTCTGAAATGTATGATATTGAAGAAGCGACTGGGTCTAATCTCCAGGACAATGCGCGCTCATGAATTGCGTATTTCTCGGTTTATTCGATCCCATTCCCTTCGCTACTGTGACATTTCCTCTCAGCATCGCAAGGGATGCCGAACTCTATCTCATTATGTGGGCGGCCCTGTCTTGCGGTCGAACTTCACAGCGTCAGTTATGACCTTGGAGTCTAAAAGGAGCGCGAAGACCAAATCTACAGTGAAGTTGAAGGATCTTCCGCAGGGAGCCTTGAAGCTAGCACCATATGACGATGGTAGTGTCGATGATGCACCTCGTTATCCTGCTGTTTTGCAGGGGCATTTGAACAACATGCAAAAGTTCAAGAACTGTATTGTTTTAACACGGGTCGGAGGATTCTATGAGGTAGGATTCCTATTTTGTATCTGCACTGGGTGAGTTGTTCTGAACAGCGCCACTGAGTCGGACTCTTTAGCTATACTTTGAACAAGCCGAAGAGTTGGCGCCGCTGCTCCATTTAAAGCTTGCGTCTAGGAAGACCAGTGCCGGTCCGGTTCCTATGGCAGGATTCCCGTTTTTCCAACTGGATCGATTTTTGAAAGTCCTTGTCCAAGACCTCAACAAATACGTGGCAATCAGTGAAGAGTTTGCCGTCGAGGCCGAGGATAAAGAGCGGACTGGAGGACTCCTCTTTGACCGTCGGGTAGCCAGGATTATCACTCCAGGGACTTTAATTGATGAAAAGTTTATGGATCCGTCTGAAAACAATTTCATTCTGGCTATATACATAGATGTGCAATCTTCAAGGTCTCAATTAGAACGCCTAGACGACACCTCCTCGCCCTTGTATCAGCATCTATTTTCATCCGCATCACAGAGAGTAGGTTTGGCATGGATAGACCTTTCAACAGGCGACTTCTTTACACAATTCACCACGCCCCAAATGCTTCCGTCTGCTGTCGCGAGGATCGGTGCCCGTGAAGTGCTAGTCGATCAGAACATCCGGGATTTGGTCGGTGCAGATTTCCAAGCTCTAACTGGGCAAGATCATCATCTTGTTACGTTTTATGACTTCCCTCATAATATCGCACCGATTTCAGAATGGGAATCCATGCTTGAGGCACCGATATCCTCGGAAGCCGCCGCTTCATTTACTCCGGAAGAGATCGCAGCTGGCTACAGCTTACTACAGTATATTCGAGTCCAGTTACAGGGATTAAATATGCAACTTCAGCCTCCTTGTCGTCGCCATCTTGATCAGTCAATGGGCATTGACCGCAATAGTTTGAGAGGACTAGAAATTTTGGAAACATCGCGAGACGGGTTTGGGAAAGGGAGCCTTCTTCATGCGGTCCGACGAACCACGACGAGGAGCGGAGCTCGTCTTCTGAGAGATCGCCTTAGTATGCTTCTCCTCATATCCTGTGATTTACTACTAACAATGTTCACAGCATCCCCATCTACGTCGTTGCAGGTGATAAATGAACGCCTTGACTTGGTCGCGGCCTTTCTAGAGGATGAGGAGCTGCGCAGCGACATAGTACAGTTACTAAAGTGCAGCTATGATGCACAACGCATAGTTCAGAAGTTCACACTCGGAAGAGGAGACGCGGACGAATTGATCTGTCTTTCCAGATCCATAGAAGCCTCGAAAGAAATTAGACGAGTTCTAACTGACAAGTGCAACGTCAATATCCATGACTCAGCTGTCGGTGAGTCTTGCAGTATCCAGTGCAGTCTTGCTTCTATGGTTGATCGGCTGCATCTCGATGGACCTGCCGAATTGGCAGATAAAATCTTAGCCGCTATTGACGAAGAGGGTCTTTTACAAAAGCAGCGGATTGAAGATAGCACGGCCGCACAAACAGCAGCTTTGGCTCAAGAAGTGGTTACCAGCGAAGGTCTACAAGAAGACATTGATTCACTTCCCAGGAGAGTGAGATCGAAATCCGGGACTCAACCTGGTACAGCGACGGATTCTGAATCTGATTCTACGGAGACGTGGATTATGCGACGTGATGCCAGCTCATTCCTACGAGGACTACATGACAAACTGGATCGCTTGATAAATGAAAAGTCTGCATTGACTCAGCGACTTCGAGAATCCGTGGGTTCGTCTGCTTTGTCTCTCAAATGGACGCCAGGTTTGGGATACATCTGTCATGTCAAGGGAGCAAAGATCAGTCAGGAATCTTTGGAGGAGCTGGGTGTCACGCGAAATGTCTCTTCAACCAAGTCGACGCGCTCATTTTACCTCCCAGCATGGTCTGAACTCGGCGGTCAAATGGATCAGGTAAAACTCCAAATCCGTCAAGAGGAGCAGCGTATCTTCGAAAGTCTGCGTCGTAATGTTATTTTGAACCTAGTAAAAATACGACGCAATGCAGCCGTCATGGATGAATTAGACGTTGCATGCTCATTTGCCGCTTTGGCACAAGAACAACAAATGGTCCGGCCCATTCTGAACGAGGGCATAGCCCATAAGATTGTGGCCGGGAGACATCCGACTGTGAAACTAGGACTGGAAGAACAAGGCCGACGGTTCGTCAGCAATGACTGTTTCCTGGGGGATGGAGGCCGGGAAAGGATCTGGCTCATCACCGGCCCGAACATGGCTGGGAAGAGCACATTCCTACGGCAGAACGCCTTAATCACAATTCTTGCGCAGGTCGGCTCTTTTGTCCCAGCAGCATATGTAGAACTTGGTATCGTGGACCAGATCTTCAGCCGCGTAGGGGCTGCGGATGACCTGTTTCGAGATCAGTCAACCTTCATGGTGGAGATGCTAGAAACTGCGGCGATTTTGAAGCACGCTACGCCGCGCTCGTTTGTGATCATGGACGAAGTCGGCCGAGGTACGACACCTGAAGATGGGACGGCAGTCAGCTTCGCATGCCTGCATCATCTCCATTATCGTAATCGATGCCGGACACTGTTTGCGACGCACTTCCACGCTCTGGCGGATATGACACGGGACTTTGACAAACTGGAGCGGTATTGCACTGATGTGAAGGAGATGTCGTCTGGATCATTTTCGTTCGTCCATCGGCTGCGAAAGGGGGTGAATCGTGAATCACATGCCCTGAAAGTTGCGCGGCTAGCTGGATTGCCTGTAGAGGCACTTGAAATGGCTGAGCAGATTCGGCGGAAAATGAGAGGTCATGGAGATGCGTTGCCAGAGTTGAAGGTGCAGGACAAAGTTGCTGGTAGCGCAGCCTGACTATCTGCACGCAGCACGGCGGCTGGCCGTCGATGTACATGGCATTTCAAATTGTCTCATACTACATGTCATAAGTCACTGTCTCTATTCTATGTACAATATGCCTTTTATACCCCTTATGCTTCCAGTATCAGATAGGAAGCACATATATGTAGCTAGATAAAATGGAATTTCTAGAATCACATTTGCTTTCCCCTTCAAAATAAAATCCACCTAAGACATTATTATTACTTTATATTACCTCATCCGTGAGATATCTGAACAAAGGGCTATACTGTTGACAGGGTTTGTGCCACCACCGAATATGCTGCCACTCAAGCACTCCTCGATTAAGTGCTCGACAACTCGAATATTTACCGCCTCACAATCAAAACAACCAAAAAAATCAAAACAACGCGTTGGGCAGAACGGGGAAGCACAATGTGGTGATTGCAGTTTTGCCATGGGAAGAGTATGGCACTTCCTCAGCAGCGCAGGTGGCTGAGGATATGATGTATAACTTCCCAAATATCCGCTTTAGTCTAATGGTCGGCATCGGTGGCGGCGCACCAAGTCCAAAACATGATATCCGCCTTGGTGATATTGTGGTTGGTCTTCCCTGCAATGATAAAGCTGGCGTACTTCAGTATGACTTTGACAAAACTATACAGTGTCGAAGCTTTCAGGCCACAGGTTTTCTGGATCAGCCACCCATGATATTACACAAAGCCGTAAATCAGCTTCAGGCCAGGTGTAAGGAGGCCCGGGACATTGATAGAAAAAAGAGTACATATGCACCTGTATCAAACGAGACGCATCTCACCTCCTACCTACAACTTCGCTGTAACCCTCCCAACACCCAAATCAATAACAATACCCTCCCCAAAACTCGCCTCCTGACAATCCTCCTCCCCAACTCCATTCGCAAACTGCACGACTACAAAGTCAACCCGTCTATCCCCCAAAACAACCATAGGCGCATGCCAAGTCCCAGGCGCATACGTAACCGCCTGGCCACCCCTCGCAACGAAAGCTCTAAGATTTCTCAAATCCGGTGGATCCCTCACGGTAGTCTTCACTGTCTTCCCATTCTCATCGGTAACGGTAGCCGTGGCAGTTTCTCCCTTCAACGTCGGCGCAACGATGACCAGAAAGACGGGTTCCTCTTCCCGGGATAGATCAACGGGTATGAACGTCTGCGAAGTGAAAGGGTGTCGTTCGAGGATTTTAACATCGAAGACTTTCCTTCCGTCTTCCCTTTTGCGCAGGTCTCGGGGAAAACAGCAGAACATGCTCATTCTCGCCTCGGAGGGTTGTCCGCTGGGACATTTTCCGGTGTATTGGTCGACGAAGGGTGAGATGGGATTGTATTTTAGTGCGGTGGATTGGTTTGCGATTACCGGGGCCGGGACATAGGGCGATGGTTTAAGGGATGATAGGGGAGGCGTTTTGGAGAGGTTCCTGGGGAGGGGAGTGGTTATTGCTGTGCCAAAGGGAGAGAATGAGGTCGGGTTGAAGGGTTCCGGGGTGATGGTGAGGTTTTTTGGGTGGGATTCCATGATCGGAGGCATTGTGAATATCCAGGATAAGTGAATGAATCAGGTCAATTGATCATGCGTCTGTTGCTTTTCTTTAGCAAGGAAGCGAGATTGATGCCGATGTGATGTCGAAAGCCTATCGTCGGCGATCTCCGTCTTATCAGTTATCGCCGATTTCTCGGGGATACTTATTTTGAACCTGGGTTTCCTTGCCTTCATGATTGCCGGTAACAACTTTTCTGTATCTGCCTACGTAGGGAGTTGTCTCCCTAACCCAGAATAAATCCTTTGGTAGAGGTCTCCCCATGGTATCAGTGAGAGGTGGAAGGGATCTATTCTGATGTTCAGTTCAAAAAGGACTTCTTTTAATAAGAGTACTAGGATAGTTACTGAGTGTTAGGCCAACGAATAAGAACCCCCTGAAATATATACATAGCAATGATACGGAGCAGGTAGTTATCAAGTACTGCTCGAAAATAATAGCAGCATTATGCGCTGTTACACTGCATTGGATGCCTTCTGGCTGTACAGACTTTATCGACCATGCTCGGATCTATATCGAAATTGTCATTACTGAACACAAGGAAGGATTTTGTCACCCTCACACACCAATGGCAGTGCATCAACATAAGCAGTGGATGGCTCTGCGTTAAGCATTGTGTCGGCTTGTTTGAAGTCACTGAGATCGAAGAAGGCATGGGAAGAATCCCAGAATCGAGTCTAGATGGCACTCCGAGTCTTGAACCTTCTCTATCCCAGACAGTGGAAAGATATGTCTTCTTATATTCTGCCGGGATATTCTACTTTTGGAAATCCGTTGCAATATGAACCGTGCGTATGTCTTGCAGCTTGCCTTCAGCCTGTGCTTAGATACAGAAGCTGATATGCAAGCCGATATCACGCCGAATGTCTTTAGCGTTGTCTTGTTGTACCAGGCTACGCTGCCGTTGAAGACGTCCGAACAACCCTAAGTGGGTTACTATGCATTCTTACGGGTGTATGGATTATATATAATCCAATACAATTCGAGAAAGTCGCAGTATACAGCCAGGGAGTACTAAGTTACCTCGATGCAGCAAGGAGAGGACATGACGGAACACAGCGAGCTTGGTAGGGCTGAGATTTCGAGTGGGAACGAGTGGGTTGTTGAGGTCTCCCAGGATAGCAGGCGAACCATAATGAAAATATAGGAAATAATCACAGGAGTTCAACGAGACTACCTCAAGCCTGTTTCTGTAGCACACAGCTGAGTGGGTTCTCCCTAGAAAAAAAAAAAAAAAAAAAAAAGGGCGTAATGATTTAGAATAATAATCATCTACCCCATACATAAGCATGATAAGAGTCCTCGAAGGGCAAAATAAAAAAATATATAATAAAAAAAAGTTAGAATAAAAAAAAATAATAAAACAAAAGCCCTCTTCCAGGGTGTCTTTACCGGAAGACAGACATGCACCGGGTCGTGCAAATTACGGTATGGTATGGGATTGTTTTCTATTATTCCCATTTCCAATTTTGCCAATTTTAAATTACATATAGAAATATGAGGACCTGTGAAAATGACGCCGAAAATGACCGCTTCTGAGGCCAGAAACGGCCGTCTTTCCATCCGTAACTTCAAGCGGCAGCTTGCCGCTTGACCACCCAGCACCTGTGCAGCACCACTATTCTACACCTGCCAAGAATTTCTTAGTCACTACAACTGCTTCAACCATCAACCCCTCCCTATTTATGTGGAGCATAAGAGCCTACTCCTGTTGAATGGAGCAGCTGACAAGCACTGCCCTCATATAATATTTTAAACACTACTTTAGATAAGAAAACAGGATTAGAGTGTTATATTAAATAGATTTAAATATAAGTATTTAATATCTGCACAGCTTTTTTAATTTTAGAAAAATTTACAACACTACCATATGGCCCTTGTTATCATTCTTCTGGGCCTGTTAGCTATTCTCCCCTTGCAGACTCTGTATAACAGGCTAACATGACGCATCAGATATTAGGCTCCTCGGCAGCATTTGTTGCCTCAAGGGGATGGCGCTGAGCCCTATGAGTGATGACCATGCCTCTATCACGGTGCTGGACCAACGTACACCGTATGACGGTCCGGAGGCCGGTTCTGCCTGTACTGACCGCCCCTGCACGTGCCTGCGAGGAAATATCTTGAACCTCTGTCTCGATCTTGTTGTAGCTCTTCGAGCTACGTTCTGTCTACCTGCCTGTACAATAGCTTGCCTGCCTGTCTGCCTGTGTGTTCTTTCCAATCTATTTCAGTTTCCTGATCACCCGAATCCGCACCTTGACACACCGCTTGAGAAGATATTCTGCCATATCTCTGCATATTCTGGACCCAATCCCATCAAGAAAATGCACATCAAGGATTCCTTGTCAATCTGGCTGTTTGTAATATCCTGCTGTTCATGACCAACCCTTTCAAAATCCTCTAATGCCTGTACAATCCTCATTGATGGATCCTTCTTCCAGTTTATCACAGACAGAATTTATTGTACTTGGTCTGCCATTGTAACCTTCCCATAATCATCCTTTATCTGCTTCCATAGCTCCCCTGCCATTGGGATTGACTTATAACTCAACTGTGCATTTTCAGACATAGTGCTCTTCATTATGGATCTAGCTTTCAAATCCAGCTTCTGCCATCCTTTCTTGCGCTCCAATAGAACCCTGTAGGTGTCTTGTCCAATCTCAGTGTACTTCTCAACTGCTTTCCAAGCATCTTGCAGCTCCAGCTGCTCCTCCATGGCGTCCATCCAATATCGCACATTCTCCCGTCTCAACTCCTTTATGTGAGAAAACTGGTAAATCTTCTTTACCTCTCAAACATCTGGAGTTCAGGTGACCACTTGGCTTATCTTGATCTCATTCCCATACTCATTACCCTCTGCTCCAGCAGGGGTGGTGGTTTCAGTATCACTCATCTCTGAGGGTGTCACAACTTGTTGTCTGATTCACAATGATTGGCCGGTCAATTGGTTCGCAGGATAATCAAGGGTATACACAATCTGTTATCAATACGTTGTCACGCTCTGGGTTAGGCGGTTAGTCCTTAGTCCAGACTTCTAGGTACTATTGTCGATGCTGGTTAGGCGGGATAGCAGCTAGAACACCCCGAAGACATGCTACCATGAAATGATCTCACACAGATCGGAGGGGAAGAGGCGGATCTTCGTACGCGACCGTATTAAATAAGAGAAACAACAGATAGAGCTTAACTGAATTGAGAGAGACACTATATTGGATCCATGGTTGCTTGTTTCTTTGTAGCTATGCCTACAATACTCAGGGGTAATAGGCACTCGGCCGGAATATCTAATATCCGCTCCACATGCATGATCCATTTCAGGTGATCCAGGAAGCTTATGTCAGCAATACCCAGATCCGGCTGATAACTATATGCGAGCGAGTACTTATGTTCGCTCGAATTGCCATTTGCTCTTGATTACGTGGCTTGGAGGTGTGTCGAAACAAGAGCTGAGGAGTGTCAGCGGCTACACAAGCCAGTTGATTTCTTATCGGCCACTTCAAGGATAGCCGGAGTGGTTGTTGTCTCTATAAACAGTAATATAGTCTGGCCAGCGTCTATATTATTGGGGTGGTTCGCAGATTGGAGTTACAGGCAACGTCACATACCAGGGCCAACCAAGAGGTTGTAAGCTAGGGGCTCATGAAACACATATGAATACTGGAGCCTAAAACCTGGAGTCATCTGAAGGGGATGCCAGCAGGATCCTGATAACTCTCATGACTGAGATGAGATGTGGTGTCTAGGCAACGGGATACACCTAATGCTCTACGTCCCATACCTCTATATTTAGAACACGCAGAGTTGACAACTCAAACTTAAAAAAGGGAGATGGGTGTTGTTGTCCCATGATGTGATCCAGTGACGCAATGATTATATTTAGAAAACCAAAGGTGCGGGGTAAACATCCCTAGAATGAGCACATCAATCCGCCCTCCATCCACGATTCCCAATCTATCTAATTTCTACATCAACTTCTCTGTCTGGTCTTCACCTTTTACTCTACGGGCGACTTTTGGGACACTCTCTAGCATGGATTTTGTTCCGCTACGCCAGTCGCGTAGATATTGAATACAACCCCTGGTCAATTTCCATTGGAATCTCTACTTCATAAACTTCAGACTGCGTCGCGACTCATCAATGAAGCTATTCTTTCTCATTCCTCTTATGTTCATTGTTAACGCATTGGCGGGCCCAGCTGCTTATGGGGTTTGCCAAGGAGGTTGTGCCACCATTGTTATGGCCTGCTACTCTGCTGCAGGCTTCACTTGGGGAGCAACAGTAGGAGCTTCTGCCCCTGGAACAATAATTGCTTGTAACTTGGCATTTGGGAAGTGTCAAGCTGAATGTGCTGCTACATTACTGGCACCAACACCTTAAGTGCAGAATAAGGTAAAAGGCGAGAATAGAGGTCAGTATAAGGATAACCTGCCTGCTATATGAAATACTAATAATTCCATGCTTGAAGGCACGCCAATTTAATCAATTTTCAAAACAGCAGTTTGAAAGCTGGAGAGTTGTCACTCTGTTCAACAGCGGAAAATATTGCTAAACAGCCTCATCCACAAGCAGGGACATTTATACAGCAGCACAGTCTCAAAGAATGCAGGTTGCCAAGCTTCAGGTTGTATATAATTATATGGATGTCAGTCTCAATTCAGTTGTATTTGACGCTGGGCGGTGTTTCAGAGTGCAGGCGGGCGCCTCGGGAGGAGTTTCATTTTATGTTGGCGACCAAAAGGAAATGTCATGACAGAAGCCTCCAGCCTCCATCATTCTAAGGACCTGTCTCAACATTTTATCCTCTGCAGCATAACAAGCGCCACTCCAACATGGTCTTCTGAATTGTAGGCCAGTAACATCATTTGAGAGCTGTAATCAATGGTTCATTTATATTCCAGTTACTACTGAGTATCGACCTAGTAAAAACGTCCCCTTTTGACTTCACGTGGTTCAAAGCCACTCGGATTGCGCCAGTAATACGACACTGCCTGCCAAGTAGCCTGGACGCTGCCACTAGCCAAGATGCCTGCAGACTCCAAATCAGAGATGAACGTATACATCCAGTATCGACATCCTTCCCACTCAGCCGTGAACTGATACCTGTCTCTTCCCCGAGAATTAATTGTGTCGATGATCGTTTGTACCGTTATAGGAGCCTTCGGTCTGAACGACAGCGATTTGACAGCATTGTTCGTAATCATATAAGGCTTCAACGCAAGATCTATCTTGCCTCTCAAGCCGTCGGATCCATAGCCAGGAGCCATGTTGAGTCTAACAGAGCCGCCACTGGAGAGTTGCAAAAAAGCGGCCCAGTGGTTGGTTGGAGGGTTTCCATCTTCATCACCCTCATTCTTCTCGTTTCAGTAACCGCATAGATGTATATTAACGACTGCAGATCAGAATTGCGCAGTATTGAATCTGTCTGTGTTGTAATTCTCCATTCTAAGTCTCCAAGTCAGCTTTCTGTACGTATAAACCTATGTGATGATACCATCAACGTTACCTGTTTGTGGCTCTGGTGAAGACTAGTTCTGTAAAAGGAACTCAAAAATAGAGAATTTCAGTAGACTGGAGAATGAGAAAGTGATCAAGCCTGATCGAATGTCTTACAATGTCATGTTTATATAGATTTACTGCTCCCTCTCCATTTACAAGTCCCCAAGCGCTTTTCTATCAATGCTACAAGTGACTGGCGCTTGTTCTCTTCATCTTTTTGTTATGGGCGCTACGTAAAACACAAATTTTGGGAAAAATTGAAAGGATGCAATTTGATTCGATAGGCATTATCATGGATAAATTTAGCCCAACTAATACATAAAAATTGATGTTATTTTTGATGTGCTCTATAATCCAAAAACCATCGCGGGAAAGAGACGGGTGGCATAATTGGTGTATGAGACACTTCTCAGTCGTTTCAGAAACTGCCAGGCCTAGCCACTGACTTGTTACATTTGATATAGGCCTAGCACGCCTTTCGGGTCAACCAAATACCATGTCTTAATGAGACACAAGTATGATGAAGCCCAGGGCGTAACATCACCACTACGATGAACATCTTGGACACATATAAATCTTCACAGGCAAAATTATGTACATCTCATTTATGATACAGGATATCTACTCGGACCTCCTGTTTTCAAAAGTTCGAAACGCCTTCCGACTGGGAATTGAGTGAACTTCGACCTCACATGCCGAAGTATGCGCGCGGTCTTTTCGTAGTGTCCAACCGCAATCCAAGTAAACAGATACCATCGTAATTGCGCCCATATATCCCACTCTCTGGGTATATCAAAATTCTGCATGGAGGCATACTCGAAGTATATTGGATAGAAACCAGCAAAATCCCAATCTAGTATCCAAATATCACCTGAAGGAGCCACAAGAATATTCCGAGGTGCCAGGTCGTGATGCGTGAATACGAAACTCTCTGATTCTAGGCAGGATCGCTCCACAGAGACTGCAAACCTGCTATGAGCTGCAGCCTTCATTGCATTACGCATGGTCATAAAATTAGTCCAAAATTGAAAGAAACAAGCAACATCTGCAGATCTGGACCTTGGTGGAAGACCATAACGATCGTCAAGCCAGAATGACCTGCACTCGCCAGACACCAGCGATCCAGCGGTAAATGATGTCACTGATCGGAGACGTTTGATAATGCGACGAAGCTGAAGAGCCATCTTGATTGTCAAGAACCACCCGAGATTTGACCATATATGCTCTAAGGTAGTCCCTTCAATGCGGTCCATAATGCAATACGCATTTTGTTGATCAGCAATGACTCTTTTCACATGAGGCGTGGGGATACCAAGTTGTTGAGCAAGAGCTATAGCCTGGACCGCATCTTCTACCTCATTTGGCTCGTACTGTTTGACAATAAGGTTCGCAGAGAGCAACGACAATCTGGACGAAAGTATCGATTGACGCGATTCAGCAACATATTGGAATAACTCAGTATCAGAGTAGCCCTGGAGTAGATCATCACCTGAAACAGATGCCATCTGAGCGGCGGACTCGTCTCTAGTTTTCGCTTAGGGTACGAAAGAACGACAAACGATACTTTATGAATTCCTATCGTGGAGACAGTTAGTTAGTTATTATTATTTAACGTCGCTTGGCGGTCACGTGGCGGGTGACCGCGGCCTCCCGAAGGGCAACCGGACGTGCCTCCCAAGCGTGTACTATCTAAAAGGATCTAAATACGTGCGCAACGATCTAAATACATGCTTAAAGGAGACAAATTTGAGCACTATGTGCCGTAGAGTTGGGGAAGTTCCCAGCACTGCCCTGGCTGGGATATCGTGGAGACAGTCTCCGGGTGAGGAGATTTGCGACGTCTCCTGCCCGAAAGGAAATCACGTGGTATATTTTTAACCGCTTACAACCAGATTGCTCTCGCTTGGTTCGTTTTCCCAGCACGCATGACTTGGGCCTGAGACCCTGCGCGTTTGCAGCTACATGGGCTCTTTGGTTCTTGCCTAGAACCTTGTTCAGATAGCCTAGTTCAATAGTGATAACAGGCTTACAACATGAGAAGACGCGAAGCATGGCTGGAGTGTGTTACCCCAGTTAATCTAGAGACTGTTGGGGGCTGCTCCATGTTTGCAATATGTCTGCAGGCAGGCTGCTGCATGATTAGATTTCAGGTACAAATATGTGATAGAGAATTGATGCCCAATGTCTAGAGTGAAATGAACCTGGCCTCATAAAAGGTGAAAAGACCACCTATCAATTATATGCCAGCAGGTTTATAAGAAGAGAGACTATGCAGGGCTAATAAGAAGCACAGAAATTGATTTTAGATGCTGTACTTGCTTTGAAATATCATAATTAAATTTAATCCAAGTTGAAAGCTGTTAGCAGCCTCCAATGGCTTGCCACAGCCATGAATTCATATGTTAATGTTTCAGTTTAACAGAGACAGGACCAGGCGACTTGAGAACATTGAATCTTTGAGGGAACAAGAAAGACAGCCAACTCTCGTCAAGCAACATGCCTAGTTCAGAAAAAGTACCGTGAACATCTTACTGGTTTTTCTGCAGGAACAGGAACATTGATTGTTTCTGCTGACTGAGCTGTACCCTCTGTATAAAGGTCATCAGCTGTAGATGGATGGTGCTTGGAGTGCTGGTGGGTCTTGGCCATTGGGTTGCTGGAATTTTTTAGCTGGGTGTAATAGATCCGCTGCAAGGTACCTTTCTTTTTCCCAGGAAATCAGCTAGCAATATCATTCCAGGTGCGTCCTTCTTCTCTCAGTCTTGAGAGACGCCGTTTCTCTTTTAGCAAAAGGGGCTGACAACAAGGAGGGCCAGGACTAGTAGCAACATTGTCACACTTTCTTGCTTTCCTCATCCTGTGACCATGCCATTTCCCTGCTGAGTGCGTCTCCTCACGTATGACTGGAAAGCCAATAGGACCCTGACCTAGTGTAAAGGTTTGGAAAAGATGACCATCAACCACTTGATAAGTAGAAAATCCCGCCATCACTGGGATCCAACCAATGTCGCGGATATCAATTGACAATGTAGTCCCATTCAATCGCCATGGTCCATAATTATGAGAGCTACAGTGGATGTTTCCCGTTTCAGTGCCCGTGCTTTCCCCATCAGGTTCTGTTGGAACACTGGCTGCCTTCGGAGGCTGTATATTTCTGATCTCCACGTGCGAAAACCGTTGCCATTTAGGTTCCTGAGGATGAATCGCATCAGCTGGTGAGGATTGTCTTGGCTGTTCACAGGTTGCGGGTATGCTGTGACTGGCAGCTTGTGTTGAGCCAGCATCGCCTGCCTTGCCAGAGGAAAATAGATCAGACCCAGCTTCAGCATCCTGTCTTATCCTGCCATTAATATCTCCTGGCTCATGGCTCTGGGACCCTATTCCCATGCAGATCTGGCTGATGTCATGTATCAGCGTTTTCACAACTGGTTGAGGTAAGACGGGCGGGCGCAATGGTTCAGAGTTTGGAGGGTCGTTTACTATATCACAGATGGCCTCATCTGACTGAGATCCATAGCCAATATCTCCGCCGGAAGAAGCACGTTCAGGATGAGAAGTGTTGGACAAAAAAGGGGACTCTGGCGATTCACCACTTTCCTCTGGCTGTACATCATCTGCTCCAAGTCCTGAGCCAATAACCCTTGCTGGGCGCTCTGCAGGGTCTTCGAGAAGATTGGTGTCAATTACCGCACCTGAGTTGTATAATTCAGTGCCATTCTGTAGCTGGTGTCAAGTGCACAGAGGAAAAAGTGCATTGGTATTATCTCAAGCTTACCTTCAATCGTGTGATCTTCAAACCCAAGATCACCCACACCATCCTGTGTCGAGCAGTCATTGCTAGAGGCACGATGTATGTCCTCCACACCAACCTGTGTAGCAATGTCGGGCTCAATGATGCTTGATCAACTTTGCTTTAGGAAACAGGGGTCGACTCCACCACTTGACACACAGGAAGTTGGATGAGCATCTGGAGCGTTTGGGACATCACAAGAAACTGGGAAGTCAAAAACATCTCCTGCAGAGCCTGTGACAGGTTGAACAACAGTAGAGTCAAGTTCACAGCTGCTGATTTGCTCCTGCTCATCGATTTGCTCCTCATCTTGAGCCTGATTAGAACTGAGCCAGTTCAGAGTCTCTTCCCAACAAGGAGTGGTATGTCCAGACTTAGCTCCCTGTTCCATCAAACCCAGAGTGCCATAATCAAGATCTGTTTCTGATCCAAAGAATAGGCTGTGCAATGTATCTGAGTCGTCCTAGTCATTCTGGTCATTCTCTGGCAGGTTGCTGGCATGGCCTGCGTACAGCGCACTCTGCACCTTTTGAGTGGATGTGGTTGGCAAGGGAGCTACATTCGAGCGTCACAGAATCAGTTCGCGAAATTTCATAGTCCGCAACAACAGGAACATACAAAGTGGCTTTTCACACAACTGCGTACAATAATCACTGAGGTCTCTAGGTGAAGGACTCTTGGGCAGGCACTTCGGCAATGAGAGGGAGGCAGGTTGCCGGCTGAAACGCTCTTTCCTCGAGAAGCGAGCAGTATTTGAGTTTGGTTGGTAAAAGAGAAAGTCACTCATGTTAGGATTTTGGACACACAGCCGCAAGGAAAGAAAGGTGAATGAGAGTTAGCCAGGCGTAGAGGACTGGCAGCGCTTATAATGAATCTACTACTCCTATGTCTGACCCCTTTCACATGCGACGCATCTTGGAACTTGGGAATAAGCGTATAATCCACAACCCGAGCTTTCGAGCATGCCACTTGGGAAACCGCATGCGGCACCTAGTCGCGAGTGTGGGCCTTCCTTTGCTTGCTTACTGTATGGTGTTGCCGGATCAAGATCCTTTCCCTTGGCCAGCTAAAATCGCTGTCTTGGGAAAGAGCCTGGCTGGGCGGTCTATGCCAGGAGATCCAAGTCTTGCATACCTCAAAAATCCACTGCATTGCTGGATTTGGCAGAGTGAGGCATCAACAATCGTCGATAATATCACGACCTCGATCTCCACTATGATGGCGCAGTCCGGAACAACCATAAACGGAAACCCGCGCCCCATGCTACTGGAATAGACAAAAGGAGAGCAGGACGTGCCCTGCTAACCAACAAGCATTCAGCTGGAATTCGCACAAGTGGGCGCACACCGCCTCATCATCGTCGTCACCATCATGGAATCCACTGCAACGTCGATTAACAATTGTTAAATCTGCAGGCTGGAGAATACCAGAGATTGGCACTGGGGCAGTCTCGCCTGCTTCAGTCCAGTAGCATCACCATTCCATCAATGGTGTCGCCGATCCACCAGCAGCCACCACTCAGCCTAGCCAAGTTTCCCGCCTCTTTGAGCGCCGCCCCCCGTCACAAGGTCATGGAAGCAGTCACATCCAGCCCTCGCATACAAGACGTGAAATTATCCGCATTGCCGGATCGAATCAGTGTCTCAGAGCGCCTGCGAACCGTGTCGGCTGACCCATCGGCTGCATTCATTTCCCATTATAGGAATTCCTAAAATCCCGGATTCTGACTGAAATCAGGTCGATCATAGCCCACCAGAGAAAGCGTCGTAATCAGGCATTCCCACCACGGATCAGGATCCCGTTTCGATGTCACTGTCCTTGCATTGTAGAATCAAACCCGAGCTTGAAGGTGAGTGGCAGATAGTAACGGAAAGTGAGCGCGACCGCTAGTGATGCCAGTGGATGCAAGGCCTGTTCCCAGAATCGGTCGAAGAAGTGAGCAAGGACCATTCAAGACTGGAGCTTCCACACATATCACAACATGAGTGTTTTATATGGAACCGTAGCATCGTCCCGGGTCGCATCAGGCCGCAGTCAACAGGTAGGACGGAACGCAGGAGCTCCCAATGGAACCAATGGAATGGCATCAAACGGGGCGCAGTGCGACGACAGCACCGCAGAGGCACCGCAGACTGCCGCAGAGGGAGGGGGCAGGAGGGTGCGGGCCCAGTGAGGACTGGATGAGGATTAGCCGCAGCGGGTTGTAAAAAAAACGAGGGACGCTGGTTACGGCGCCTGGACAGACGCGAGTATTTATATAAAGCCGGCAGAAACGGAAGCGGGCGGTGGGAGACGGGATCGCCAGATTTGGCGGTTAGAGGGGCGCCGTTTCCGGATGTAGCGGCCCCCAAAGGTAAATAACATAAATACACTACAGAACAATGTCATTGTATGCAATCAGATTGGAATGCCAATTACATGGTACCAAGCAGCCTTGCTACTGCTCTACTAAACAGCTGGAGAACTCCCAAACTGGACCACAGCCAGTGAACTACAATTACCAAAAGGAAGCACTGACAAATATACCCAAAAGGAATTCTTCCAATTGTGTAATGATGCTATTGAAAGAGCCTATGATACAGAACCTCAATATGCTGTCATCAAACCATCCAATACAGACTCAAAGAAACAAGGAGAATTTAAACAATGAGGATTTCCACCAAAAGGCAAAGACCATACAGAATGGGCTGAAGAGATAAGTGTCAAGGTGCGGATTCGGGTGATCAGGAAACTGAAATAGATTGGAAAGAACACACAGGCAGACAGGCAGGCAAGCTATTGTACAGGCAGGTAGACAGAACGTAGCTCGAAGAGCTACAACAAGATCGAGACAGAGCTTCGAGATATTTCCCTCGCAGGCACGTGCAGGGGCGGTCAGTACAGGCAGAACCGGCCTCCGGACCGTCATACGGTGTACGTTGGTCCAGCACCGTGATATCCTTGGCCAAGCTATACAACAATCCTCAAAGCTAAAACAAAACAACATATCAAAACCATGGCTTGCAGATACCAGATCAGGCAATCATCTATGTGCTGATATCAATGACTTCACCACCTACATGCTATATAAGGATTATGAACAATGCTATACGTATGAAGCAGCCAGTGGCACCATTTCACAAGCTAAAGGATATGGTAAAGCTCAAATTGATCTGAAGTTAGACAATGGCCAGATTAATTCAATCCATGTAGATACCTATTACACACCAGAGTGCTGATACAGCTTATTTAACATCCTCTGAGCTAAACAAGAACTGAAGCTTTACTATAGTGTAAGATCAAACACTCTAGAGGATATTATTATTATTATTATTATTATTCTTCCATTTTTGAGAGCATTTTCCAGTCTAAGACTATGCATGCTCTACCTGTGAAGGGCTAAAGCAAGATTTGATTCAATCTAACGATGCCAGATGCTATCTACCAAAAGCTTCAAAGAGAGGAAGAGCTCGTGCTGCTCGACAACTCGTGTAGATTGATGTGGATATACTATTTCGGACAGGTGGATTATCTGATAATCCGGTCCCGGATAAGGAGTATGTATGTTCCGGAGGAAGGACCAACATACGGATGTTGGGACAACACAAGGTGTAATAGACAAGCAAGCAAGCAAGCAAAAGGAAGCACATCGTTTTAGAGCTTCAAGATGTACTAGAGACAGCAGTATATCGATATAGAGCGTTCACCACGATCCCTATGAATCCTACGGTATCCTTTTAGTATCTGATATCCAGACGCCGCACCCCTGATCCACATCATTGGTTATGAGCCCGGACCTGCCATAACATCGTCCTAACCGACCTTTGGCACTTCGGCGGATCTATACGAGCTTAACCGCTATATAGAGCCATCTGGAAGATCATATATAAAAAGCCTTGCCCTCGATAACCTACCCTACATATCGCAGGCCAACGATATCGTCAGCGGACTTTACTGAGTTGCGAGTACGTTACCGTGGAGGATTTAATAAAGGATCTGGGAAGCCTAAGTATGGCGGGTGAACCAATAATTGGAGATACTGGATCTCCTGCAGGGGCTAGCACGCCCAGAATGAGTGCAGAGGCTAGTATGCCTAGATCAGAGGCAGGGATGCCTAAGGAACAATCTGCAGAGGCAGGGATGCCTAGAGAATATCCAAAGAAGAGAAGGAGTCCTACGGAAGAGAAGTCAATCAAGATATACCCCTTTTCCATTGAGAAATTGACTGAAGAGAATGCCCGATATTGGTTTAATGCAATTGAATGGCAAATGAAGGCTCAATTCTGCTGGGAAGCAATAGAATATTGCAAAGAGGCTGGGCAAGCAGCATACAGTCAAAGTGTGAAGGAAGATAAGGGATGGTATAGGCTAGATTTGAAGGCCAGAATGATTGTTCAACAAGGACTCAAACCAACAACCATGCTTGAGGTTAAAACATTTGAGAATGTCAATTTAATTTGGGACTACCTGAAGAAGACCTTCTTGAAATCCACAAACACACGGAAGGCTATGAAATTGATGAAGATGGCCAATTGGATGTGGGATTCAGAGAAGATGAATGAGAAAGAAGCCCTGCGAGAGATTAAGACACTGGCAGATGAATTCGTGGATATGAACAACAGCCGGAATGTTGATATTGAGGAATTGGTCGTGATATGGTATTTGCGTGGGCTAGGAAGCAAATATGCTACCCTAAAGGATACAATCATGAGCTCAAATGCCACTCTCAGCGTTGATTATGTGGCTAGCCGAGTTGAAGACCTCATGATAATGAGACAGGGTGAAGAAAAGCATGAGAAAGGCTCCCGAGCCGGTGAGAAAGGAATCAAATGTTTCAACTGCAGGAAGTATGGGCATAAAGCATTTAATTGTCCAGACAAGGTGGAACACTCTGATTCAGACCAACCGCGAGAAAGACCAAAGACCTCAAATTCACGAAGATCTGGAAGCCGAATTCAGAAGTATGGCAAGGGCCATAGGAAAAAGAAGTCCACTAAGCAGAAGGGCCGAGTGGCAGAAGAAACTGAAGATATGGTCAGTGAATTAGATTCAGTTGAAGAATCTGCTGGGTATGCTAAGGAGCATGCATCTCGTACAACAGACAAGTGGTCTGATAATAGATCCCAATGGTGTTTTGATAGTGGAGCAACATCTATGTCCACTGGGAACCGAGAGCTATTTGAATTCCTGGATAATCGGCATCGTGGGAAATTAGGCATCGCGAGTGGAACCTCAATGCCAATCAAAGGCCGAGGAATAGTTCGTTTTAAACTGCCGAACGGTATGGTAGTTAGATTGGGGAATGTGATATATGTCCCTGGTCTTGCGGAGAACTTATTATCCTTGGAAGCGCTGCATTTAGCTGGTTATGAAACACAAGGATCTAAGAGAGGATATGAAATCAGAAAGGATGGCAAAATAGTTGCTCGAGGCAAACGTGAAGGGAAAACAACTTACCTGGATTCAGTTGTGAGCCGTGATGCTTTAAAGCTAGGGCCTAGCATAGGGAAGATGCGTCATTATGCAAGCATGGCCATGGAGACTCACAGTACGCTGGATAGGAAGAGAGAGTTGATCCATAGACGCCTTGGACATCCTGGAAGAAAGAGATTTAATGATTGCGTCCATGATATGGGTCTGGATGAGCTGAAACTCCCAAAGGCAGATCCTGAACTAGAGGATAAGTGTGAGATCTGCGTGAAATCCAGACAAGTGAAGGGACAGAGCCATAAGAAGGTCCCAAGAGCAAAGAAACCATTGGCACGGGTCTATATGGATTTTTGGGGACCCAACCGTGACAGCGTGGGAGATGAGAGATATTATATATCCTTGATTGATGATTACTCAAGGTTCTCATGGCTGTATGTTATGATTGATCGGAAAGCTGAGACTGTGATGAGAACCCTAGATTTATGGATTAGGAGGGTCGAGCGACAGTCTGGAAGAACGTTATTAGTGATCAGGACTGATAATGCCAGGGAATTCAGAGCTTTAATCCCTGAGATGGATAAAAGAGGGATTGAAATGGAATTCATTGAGGCAGAGACACCACCACAAAATGGTGTGGCAGAGAGGTTCAACCGATATGTCCTTGAGATCACACGAGCATTATTGATTGATTCTCAGATCAATAAGAGATATTGGAAATATGCTGTGGTGACAGCTAATTACCTGAGAAACAAGACAACCTTGGTGAAGGGCTCCGCGGATATAAATGATGATGAGGATGGTGCTAGGGATAAGACCCCATATGAGCTGTGGTACGGACATCAGCCAGATTTATCATGTTTGCGGACATGGGATGTCGTGTGTTATATTATCACAAACCAGACAGCAAGCTGGAACCTCGAGTGGAAGAGGGAACCTTTTTGATGTATGGGAAAAGCACCAAGCAGTATTATGTGTTGCCAAAAGGAGGATCTGAATTGAAGCTTGTCACAAGCCCAGTATTTTGGGAAAGGCATAGGGGACATGTGGCAGATATGGGAAAGCTGCGGCAAGCACCTATTGAAGAGATTAGCCAAACCCTGCCTACATCTGTATGGGGCTATACTGGAGGAGGTATACGCACAAGAGATGCAGATGGGAATGTGATTGTGACTGGAGCTGGAGGTCCAACAGCAACTGCAGATATCACGCGTGAGAATGCTAGCAAGAGGTTTAGCAACCAAGGGGAGATAGGGGGTGGTGCCCAGGATAAACACCAGGGAGGAGCGCCTCCCAGAGATACACATCTAGGAAGAGAGCTTCCTAAAGATGGAAACCTAGGAGAAATGTCTCCTGAGACAAATCATCGAGGAGAAGAGTCTCCTAATGATAAACCCCAGGGAGAAGAGTCTCCCACACCGCGAGTTTACCCTGTGGAGGTGAATATTGAAGACCAACAACCTGCTAAACCAGCAGAGGCTATGGAGCCTACTGGCCAATCAGCAGAACCCCAACCAGAACCTGAACCTGTACGACGATCGGAACGCCAACGGCAGGTATCACAAGCTTTCACTGAACACCAAGCCACCGAACGAATATATGGCCGCAAACGTAAAGCTGAAGGGGAGCAAGATATGGATGTGGAGCGTCCAGCTCAACGTCTGCGAGCACATTTAGCTAGGTTAGCAGTTGCCAGTGAGCTAATGTTATCTGATTGGGAACACGAACTTGCAAATAAGGCAGCAGAGAAGGCTGGAATCCAAATACCAAAGACATATGCTCAAGCTATCAATGACCCAATATATGGCACGAAATGGAAGGAGGCAATTCATCAAGAACTCACGAATCTGATCCAATTCAACACCTGGAAATTAATCCCAAGGAAACAAGCAAATGGGACGATATCATCATGCAGATGGGTGTTTGACGTGAAGATAGGCATAGATGGCAGAGTTGAACGTTTCAAGGCTCGCCTAGTTGCCCGTGGAAATGAACAATCAGAGGATGATTTTGATGACACCTTTGCCCCTGTTTTCCGCTTGGACAGTCTACGAATATTGGTAGCCATTATGGTTAAGCATAGGATGAAAGCTCACCTGCTGGATGCCATAAATGCTTTTGCAGGATCTGATTTGGACAAGCCTAATTGTATGACAATACCAGAAGGCTTACAGGACTTTGACCCTGAGATAAATAAGGATTTAGTCCTAGAACTTCAGAAGTCAATCTATGGTCTAAGACAGTCAGCAAATCTATGGAATAGGAAGATCACCGAATTCCTAGTCAAGATAGGTTTCATGGCTTCAACGGCAGACCCCAGCATCTTTACCAACAGCCGCGGAATCATCATTGCACTATATGTGGATGATATCCTAGTAATTGGGAAAGAGTTAGCTGAGATTGAGGCAATTAAGGAGAAGCTAAAGAAGTTCCATCCAATGCGTGATATGGGACAAGTTGAAAAGCTTCTGGGAATCAGATTTACCTGGAAAAAGGACTCCATCCAATTAGATCAAGGAACCTACGCGAAGCAGATCCTTGAGGAGTTTGGCATGGCAGATTGCAAACCTGTGATGATGCCAATTAGTCCAAGCATGCAACTTGATGATCTGGACAACAAACACCGTCTTAAATATAAGGACCACAAATTGTTTCGACGAATTATTGGGAGGTTGATGTTTTTAACAATAGGCACACGCGCTGATATAGCCTTTGCCGTCAACCGTTTATCTCAATATCTGGCAGAACCATATGATGTTCATCTTACAGCAGCCAAGCATATCCTACGCTATATTAAGGGAACGTTAGGATATACGATAAGGTCTAGTGCAAAGGGGAGAGACAGACTTACTGGGTACGCAGATTCAGCATACGCGAATTCAACACAGAAACGCTCAACTAGCGGGTTGATATTTATGTTGAATGGCATGCCAATCAGCTGGTCCAGTCGCAAGCAGTCTATAACCGCCCAAAGCACAACTGAAGCTGAATATATGGCTTTAGCTGAAGCCACGAAGCAAGCTGTGTGGATACGCCATTTCCTTCATTCTATTGGCAAGAGTCAGTACAATGCTGGTCCAACAATGATTTGTGAAGATAACATGGGAGCTTTGAAACTCGCAGACAATCCTGTCTATCACCCCAAGACCAAGCATATAGCTGTACGATTCCATGTTATACGGGATCATATTGCTAGTGGGGAGATTAAGCTCCAATATACTCCAACAGACCAGATGATTGCTGATGGACTGACCAAGGCCACCAGCAAGGAAATCCACAGACGGTTTGTTGAAGCCATTGGGATGGTAAGGTAGAGTTGGACAAGTGGATTCAACATCTAGACATTCAAACATTCATATGTCAGTTCAACATGACGTTTTGGGACCCATTTAAATTGGTACTTGATGGGGTCCATTTGCAGTTTGATATCTCGTTCTGTTTTTGATGTTTTGCATGTTTTATTCATTGATATATGTTTTGCTTTGAAATGCTAGGTTGGAGATCGTGTCGAACGAAGGGGAGTGATGTGGATATACTATTTCGGACAGGTGGATTATCTGATAATCCGGTCCCGGATAAGGAGTATGTATGTTCCGGAGGAAGGACCAACATACGGATGTTGGGACAACACAAGGTGTAATAGACAAGCAAGCAAGCAAGCAAAAGGAAGCACATCGTTTTAGAGCTTCAAGATGTACTAGAGACAGCAGTATATCGATATAGAGCGTTCACCACGATCCCTATGAATCCTACGGTATCCTTTTAGTATCTGATATCCAGACGCCGCACCCCTGATCCACATCATAGATAGACTGCTGGGCACGTGGTTGCACGTGATCCAGGATGGGCTCTGGCCCGTTACAGTACCCCCCTTTTCTTATGCGTAGGCCACCACACCTGGGCATGCTGATGCAGTATCGTAACAGCTTTAATTTGTAATATCACCCGTCCGTCTGGGTTGGAAATATGAAGCCCGGCCGGTTCTAACAGATGGCGGGCGGGTCCCATGCAGGCTAGGGATCTGCCCAAAGTGCTGCTCATAAGTATCTAGGGCAGCACATTCGCGCAGGTTATCCAGTTTCTCCCATGTTGTTTCAGCGTAGCCTGCCCATTTGACTAGGGCTTCTTGATAAGCTCTGCGCCCCTGGCACTTGGTGTGAATATCCAAGACCTTTTCAACCTCATATTCCTCTTCGTTGTCCACCAGTACTGGCAGTGGTTGGGAGTTATTCATAATCTGTGATGGAAGTGGATCTGTAGCAGCAGGTCGAATCAAATTAACATAAAATACTGGGTGTACATCTGTTGGTATGTTCAATTGAACTGTATGTGATGAGGGCACTTTAATGACATAGTAGTGGGCATAGAGCTAGTCAAGCTTCTTAGAGGCACATTGGGTTAGGACATTCTGTAGGTTCAGCCAGACCATATCACCCACATGGTATATTAGGGTGGCTTATCTTGTTTTATTTGCTTGTTCTTGTTGATGGTCCTGTGCCAAAGCAATAGCAGCCATAGCCCAGTCAATAATATCTTGTAAGTGGCTTATAAATGTGTCACCTGCCTTCTGTGGTGCCTTTGTGTGTGGTCCTAATTCTATAGCCTTATCCAGTCTGATTGGGTCAACATGGTATTCATGGGTGAAGAAGAATAGAGATATTCCTGTAGCCAAAGTATCACAGTTGTTAATTGCAACTGCAACAATAGGTAAAAGCCTTACCCAATTATTTTGTGCATAGATTGTAAATATATGTAATGTATGTTCAATTTCTTGATTTGTTTTCTTTGTAGAGCCATCACTCTGTGGGTGGAATGCTATGGATAAATGGCATTGGATGGATAGCCTTTCACACACTTGGCCCTAGAATCCACTCACAAACTGGGGACCTCAATCGCTGGTAATGGCTAGTGGTAAACCATGGTGCATATAGAAGTGTTCCAGAAATGTTTCAGCCAGGGAATCTGAAGTAGTTGAGTGCATAGCAACTAGTATAACACTTTTTGTTAGGCAGTATCACGGTGCTGGACCAACGTACACCGTATGACGGTCCGGAGGCCGGTTCTGCCTGTACTGACCGCCCCTGCACGTGCCTGCGAGGAAATATCTTGAACCTCTGTCTCGATCTTGTTGTAGCTCTTCGAGCTACGTCCTGTCTACCTGCCTGTACGATAGCTTGCCTGCCTGCCTGCCTGCGTGTTCTTTCCAATCTATTTCTGTTTCCTGATCGCCTGAATCCGCACCTTGACAGGCAGTCTGTAATTATCAGGCAGTTTGTTGCACCTATTCCACAAGCTGGTGGAAGATCTATGATAAAGTCCATTGATATTTCTGCCTAGATCCTTTGGGGAATTGGCAGCAGCTTTAGGAGTCCATATTTTGTATCTTGCCAGATGGTGCTTCTCCCACAGATAATACAGTTCCAAAGGAATCTGCGTACATCTTTTGCCACGCCTAGCCAGAAGAAACATTGTGAGAGTATTGCATAGGTGGTATCTTGTCTTGGATATCCTGTAATATGGGAGTCATGAATCTTTTGAATGATCCTAGTCTGCAGGGGTTCATTCTCTGGTATCCATATCCTCTTCTGGAAACACAGGAGGCCATGTTCATCTAAACAGCATTCTGATAAACTTGTTTTCACATGTGTGTCTGCTGCAACCTGCTTCTCCTCTTTCTGTAAAGCTTCTGAAATCTTGTGATATGTAGTTTCTCTTTGCTGTGCTTCCTGCCAGAGTTCCTGCAGCTCATGCTCATCAAAAAGTGGGATAGGGGTTTGGAAATTGAGGAGAATATCATTTTCTCCAATTTTGCCTATATTGATCTTCACTAAGGGGAATAAGGTCCAGAAGCAGTTCAATAGTCTTTCATCAGCTAAGCTATGAGGCATGTCCTGGCTTTGTCAAGACAACGCATCTGGACGAAGAGCTAGCTTCCCTGGCTGGTATTGGAGATCAAAATCAAATTCAGCAAGGATCCCTACCCATCATATCTGCCATTCATTGAGCTGTTGTGCCTTGTTAAAGTAGCAGAGGTTCTTGTGGTCAGTAAGTATCTGGAACTTTAGGACCATTTTCAGCTCTGCTTGCCATTCTTGAAGTGCTCTAATAATTACTAATAATTCCTTATCATAAATTTTATAATTTGCTTCAGCTGGGGAGAGCTTTTAGGATAGGTAGGCATAGGGTTTTAGAGAGCCATCATCTTGTCTTTGTGAGAGCATGGCGCCAGTGACCCATCTTGATGAGTCTGTCTCTACCACAGTCTCACAGTCTTCCTCAAAATTAGCCAGAATTGGGGCAGTAATGAAGAGCTCCTTTAGGTCTATGAATGCTTGTTGACAGGATTAATTCTATTAAAATATTACATTCTTTTTAATGAGTGCTACCAATGGGGCTGTAATGTTGGCAAACTTAGGTATAAAGATTTGGTAGAAGTTAGCAAATCTAATAAAGCTGTGGACATCTCTTACTGTCTTAGGTACTTTCCATGCCTAAATAGCTTCCACCTTCTTCAGGTTAACGCAGAGCCCTTTCCCAGCTTAGAGAATAAATCTTAGATATTTCACAGTGTCCTGTTCAAACTCTAACTTTGTAATATCACACTGAAGGCCAGCCTCCAGGAGTTTCTGAAGGACCAATTTAACCTTCTAGCAATGATCACTGAGTGTCTTACTTGAGTAAATGATAATATCATCCACATAGGCTGAAACAAAGTCATCAAGGTATTCTTGTAGGACTTAATTAATGTAATGTTGGAATATTGCTGGGGCGCCAGTCAGGCCAAAAAGGGTGACCAGCCATTCAAAAAGACCATAATGGGTCCAGAAGGCTGTCTTCCATTCTTCACCAAGACTAACTTAAATCTTATGGAATGCAGCAATGATGTCTAGTTTGGTGAACCATTGGGCTTTAGACATGTTCCATAAGGTCTCTCTAATCAGGGGTAGAAGGTAGCAGTCTTTGATTGTGATATCATTTAATGCACAGTAATCCACACAGAAACAAATTCCTCCCCTTGGCTTCTATACTAGTAGTACTGGGGCTGCAGCAGGGGACTAGCTCACACAGATAAAGCTCTTGTCTAGGAGGTCTATCAACATCTTCCACAATACTAATAGTTCCTCCTAATTTATGCTGTATAAGGGCTCATATAGTGGTACTGCCTCATTCCTAGCTGCGTCCTTCTTCATTGATATAGAATGGTCAACTCTAGGACAGTGTTTTGGCAGTGTATCAGCCAGCTTCTGGCTAAAGACCTTGAGCCATGGCTGATACTGCTTAAGGAGTTTTATCTTTGAGTCAATGGGCTTCTTCTTCTGGAGTGCTTTATCAATATCTGCCATGGTGACTTTACTAATTTGAAGATGTCTTGGTGCTAGGGTTCCTTCAATTATGGCTGAGAACCTTTTAACGCTCACTCTAGCCACTTGTAGATGCTTCACTCCAATAGGGCCAACTGATGGGTCTCTGTGGTTCCAGCAGCATGTTATTCTGCCTAGTTCATCCACAATATCCATATATCCATGTCAGGAAGAGAAGATGGCGTCCACATCTGTCATCCAGGGTTTTCCTAGGATCATTTTGTCTATCTGACCCAGTACAATATAAGTGTAAACTGCTGATTGCCTGTGACTGTGTACATCTAGGTCAAAGCAAGTCATGAAATGAATAGTCCCTGCCACCTCTGTGACAGCCTCCAAGCTTCTAGAGGAAACACAGATACACAGGAGATCAAAGGACTTCACAAGGGAATCACTAACAGTTATATAGCTCTGGCAGCCACAATCAATAAGAGCTTGGGTAAACTGTGTCTCATTCACCAGGGTGTTAACATAAAAAAGAGGTTCCTCCTGTTGTAGTAGCTTTTTAACTCCCTTCTGCTCCTGTCTGTGGTTTTAGACAGGAGCTACTTTTTTTCTAAATTGGTTTCTTCAGTGGAGGAGATATCTTCACTGTTCAGGTCTCAGCCTCCTGTGGTCTTTGCTTTCCGTATGGGAGTAGGGGGATTTTGGTTCCTTGTGTGGTTGCCTTGAGTGTTTTGCTCAATTGCAGCAATAGTGACACAGGTTTATCTTGGCTGGCTATTAGGAGATCTAGCAGGTTCCAATGGGCATTTAGAAAGCCAACAGCCATCTCTTCCACAATGAAGACATCTCCCTTCCTGTCATCAATAGTCCAATTCTTCTTTATCAACCCATTTGGCCCTCTTTCCTACCAGGTGTTCATCTTCGTCCGCTTGCATGGTGTAGATAGGGCGAGTTCTCCATTGAGAGGATAGGGTGTTTATCCTTATGGGCGGAGGTGATGTGGGCATCCAATCCATCTGGTCCTCAGGTTTTGGTGAGTGGACGCGTCATGGGTGGTTAATGTTTAGAGCATCCATATCAGTGCTGATTTCATGTAGTTGAGATACTAGACCTAAGAAAGTGGGAGGGATGCCTCTATTCATTAATGCTTTGATCATTGTTTGATTGAGGGCCCCTAGAAGGATCTGTCTTTTTGCTTCATCATGCCATTCTAGTGCACCAGCATCAGCAAATTTCCTCTCCAACAGTGGTAAGAATTTAGAAAATGGTTAATCTTCTCATTATTGCATCTGGTGCAGGCGTCAGGCAGCGCGTGCCTTTGCATTTAGGTCCCTATATATACTCTCTAAGTGTTCCAGGAGCTCTTGTGGGGTAGCGTCATTCCTTCAAAGCTTTACATAGGTTCTGGTGTTCTTCCATGCCAATTTCTCTAATCTTGAGAAGATGTATAGGAACTGGTCCTGGGGTGTCCCAATTGCCTCTCCATCCACGCTTAACTTGTTCACCATGGTGATCCGCCATGCTGGCCAGTCTGCTGCATTTCCAGCAAACAGGGTTGGGTCAGGCAGGCATGCTCAGGGTTGTTTCACATCTGATTGCTTCTGTTCTTGCATTGGTTTAGCCTCAGCTGGAGGTGTGGTGACCTCTGCTGGGGTAGTCATAGAGTCTGCTCACTGCGCTAGCATCTCTTCCAATCAACAAATTCACTCTTCTTGGGCAGTTCTATTCACAGTGAACTGCTGGATTGCTCCTTCTATCTGTGCAACATTCTGCAACAAACTCTGCGCCCAGATTGGGGGAGTAGAGTCAACCAACACGTCCTGTCCTGCCATTGTGCTGGGGAAGGGGACAGATCACTGTTGCTTGGGTAAGGTGTCGTGCGCTTTTCAACTGATACTTCTTCTGCAGGGAAGCTTTTGGTATGTGAAGGGCTAAAGCAAGATTTGATTCAATCTAACGATGCCAGATGCTATCTACCAAAAGCTTCAAAGAGAGGAAGAGCTCGTGCTGCTCGACAACTCGTGTAGATAGACTGCTGGGCACGTGGTTGCACGTGATCCAGGACGGGCTCTGGCCCGTTACACTACCCTGCCCCAATGAGGCAAGGATTTAGTTCTGATGCTTAAATACATGATTGGGTTGGCCATGGTACAGGTAAAATATAAAAACTCACAAAGAGGGGAGAGATGTACAGAAATATTGCAAGTGGTTATAACTGACAGATGATTGACAAAGTATGATGCAGGAAACATGATAATATGATAGGATACATGACAAATATATGGCAAACATATGAAATTCAATAATTGGCAGATAAACAGGGGATATAAGTAAGAGATATATTTTTCTTTTCTTTTTTTTTTTTTTTTCTTATCCATCTCTATTTCTAAAGGGAAGCCTTAGAGGTTTGATCAAGCAATGGATCATCATTACCATCTAAGCCCCTTAGCTCATAGGATAGAAAGAAGAGTAATTAGAAACCTCTGCTTTAAGGATTGGAGGGGAGACAAAGGGCCAACTTCTAATCCCTATGCCCTTCAACTCCTAGAGGAGAGGTGGAGGGGTAAGGTTGTCAGTCAGCTCCTTCAGGCCAGGGCTAAGCTAGGACTAGCCCTCCACTAGCCCTAGCTCTGCCTAAGCCAGGAAGTTGGTGACTAAGCACCCGCACACACCCCAAAATGTTGAATTCAGGGGGAGCGCAGCAAAGAGAAGGGAAGCGAAAAGAAAAGGGAAGCGGGGATTTGAGCTTCAAAACACACCAGATCAAGGCACCTTCTTTAGAAAAGGGATGATCAATACTTTTATAATTGATCTAGTCTTTGCTACTAGCAGCCTGAACAAACACCAGATATATTGGGAGATAGATCCACAAATTACTTCAGGATCTGATCATGAAATTCTCTTATTCTCTATCAGTCTAGAGAAAGGGGTGGAAAACCCACTTACCACACCCCCCTATAATATAGAGAAGGCAGACTGGGAACAATTTAGTCAGGAACTTCTAAAGCTAGATCAATCAGATCAATATAGATCTAAGCTCTCAAAAGCTCCCAACATCCCTATTCAAGAGATTTCAGAAAAAGACCTAGATATCGAAGCTCTATCTCTCCAATATATTATCCAACAGGCTGCTAACAAAGCTATCCCTAAAAGAAAGCCCTCTTCAAGATCTAAAGCATGGTGGACCCAGGAGCTAACCCAGCTTCGAAGAACTCTTGGAGCAGCTAAGAAAATATGGAAGGCCTCCCAGACCTCTGAAGCCTATGAGAACTACCTATCTCAAAGAAACTGTAAGGCCGAAAGGACGGAGGCCTCAGGCCACTAAAGATCACGTGTATTTAGCACTTAGGGAGCTGAACTCCGCAAACACCACAGAGTAGTGTACAGTCAACACATATCTTCCTGGGAAAGAGGGACTGGCTCCCCCTCTCACCTATAGGGAGGCAAAACAGGTTTTCTACCGCTTGAAGCCCCAGCCAGGGCAGTGCTGGGAACTTCCCCAACTCTACAGCACATAGTGCTCAAATTTGTCTCCTTTAAGCATGTATTTAGATCGTTGCGCACGTATTTAGATCCTTTTAGATAGTGTACGCTTGGGAGGCACGTCCGGTTGCCCTTCGGGAGGCCGCGGTCACCCGCCACGTGACCGCCAAGCGACGTTAAATAATAATAACTAACTAACTAACTAACTAACTAAAATAACAGCGAAGTCAGCGATTAGTTCCTGTACAATAGGGACCCTACGTTCTCCTCCCTGCTATCGTATTTAGCATTCTCCGTATATTGATTACCTCTTCACGCCGTCACCGCCATCCAGCCCTTACACAAATACAGTAGATGTAAATTTAATTCATTTCAATAAAAGACATTAAAAATGGGCTGTGGTAACAGCTAATTACTTAAGAAATAAGACAACCTTGGTAAAGGGTTCTGTGGATATAAATTATGAAGATAGTTTTAAGGATAAGACCCTATATAAGCTGTGGTATAGATATTAACCTAATTTATCTTGTCTGCACATATGGGGATGTTGTGTATTATATTATCACAAACTAGATAGCAAGTTAGACCCTTAAGTGGAAGAAAGAACCTTCTTGATATATGGGAAGAGCACTAAGCAGTATTATATGCTGCAAAAAAAAGGATCTGAATTAAAGCTAGTCACAAGCCCAGTATTTTGGGAGAGGCATAGGGAACATATGGCAGATATGGGAAAGATGCAGCAAGCACCTATCTAAGATATCAGCTAAACCCTACCAATATCTGTATGGGGCTTTACTGGAGGAGGTATACGCATGAGAAATGCAGATGGGAGCATGAAAGTGACTAGAGCTGGAGCAGATAAAGTTGATAAGAGTCCACAACCATATAAGGAATCCCCAGGGGCAGCTGCAGATATCACGCGTGAGGATGCTAGTAAGAGGTTTAGCAACCAAGGGGAGATAGGGGGTGGTGCCCAGGATATACACCAGGGAGGAGTGCCTCCCAGAGGTGATCATTGAGGAGAAGAGTCTCCTAATAATGATGAATCCCAGGGAGAAGAGTCTCCCACACCATAAGCTCACCTAGCAGAGGCTATGGAGCCTATTGGCCAATCAGCAGAACCCCAACCTAAACCTGAACCTGTACAACAATCAGGATGGCAACAGCAGGCATCACAAGCTTTTACTGAACACCAAGCCACTGAACAGATATATGGTTGCAAATGTAAAGCTGAAGGGGAGTGTGATATAGATATAGAGTGTCCAGCTCAATGTCTGCAAGCAGATTTGGCTAGGTTAGCAGTTGCCAGTGAGCTAATGCTATCTAATTGGGAACATGAACTTACAAATAAGGCAGCAGAGAAGGCTGGAATCCAAATACCAAAAATATATGCCTAAGCCATCAACAACCCAATATATGACACGAAATGGAAGGAGGCAATCTATCAAGAACTCACAAATCTGATTCAATTCAACACCTGGAGATTGATCCCAAAGAAATAGGCAAATGGGACAATTTTATCATGCAGATGGGTGTGTAATGGTGTCTGTTGTCCAGCACCACAGAGAACTCCAAGATACTGACCTACATATTCCACACTGTATAATCATCCTCTTAGGGCACATCATCTTACAGGGTTCATTATAGAGCAGTTGGCAAACAGAATTGTTTTTGCATAGATTGTAGAGGGTGGAAGTTGGGAGAAGGAGTGTCACGGTGCGGATTCAGGTGATCAGGAAACTGAAATAGATTGGAAAGAACACGCAGGCAGGCAGGCAGGCAAGCTATCGTACAGGCAGGTAGACAGAACGTAGCTCGAAGAGCTACAACAAGATCGAGACAGAAGTTCGTGATGTGGATCAGGGGTGCGGCGTCTGGATACCAGATACTAAAAGGATACCGTAGGATTCATAGGGATCGTGGTGAACGCTCTATATCGATATACTGCTGTCTCTAGTACATCTTGAAGCTCTAAAACGATGCGCTTCTTCTTGCTTGCTTCTTACACCTTGTGTTGTCCCAACATCCGTATGTTGGTCCTTCCTCCGGAACATACATACTCCGTATCCGGGACCGGATTATCAGATAATCCACCTGTCCGAAATAGTATATCCTCATCAGTTCGAGATATTTCCTCGCAGGCACGTGCAGGGGCGGTCAGTACAGGCAGAACCGGCCTCCGGACCGTCATACGGTGTACGTTGGTCCAGCACCGTGATAAGGAGCTAGAATTTATGGATATAGTTAAACACTTTAGTGCAGGGGAGGAATACACAGCATGACAAGGTGCTAAAAATTATCTTAAGGAGGGATTGAGGGGAAAGAAGGAGTCAAGGTCAGAAAAGCAAGGATGGTTCTTATATACTCAGAGGGGCCAAGCAGGCGGCAATGACCATACGGCGTGTCGGGCGGCTAAGCCACAAGGGGCAAAACTAACTAGATACAGTAATTCACAGGTCCTTGTTTTACAGAATCAATTAGCTTTGGTTCGCATTGCTGCAGTGTACTGCCTGTCTGCACGTGCATTAGCTGTCTTGATGATGGTGGAGGTACTGGTGCTGCAACTCCATCCGTTGGGAGCTCTGCAATTTTATATTAGTATTATTTTCTTCCTTGAGGAATCTTGCCATCTCTGAAACATCCTCTTTGGAATTTTCCTGTCTGTGGTTCTACACTGTATGACTGGTATGTAGGGACGTGCTGATTCTGAACAGCACATACTGCGTGAATCTAGCGGCTTTATGTCAACGTTTGAGTACAGGTCCAATACCGGGTGAATTCCCCGGTTTCATGTTTTCCCTACCCAATGGCGCTCCCAGGCTCTTCTTCTATGACATTTTTTATACGTTCGGGAGTACCAGTTCTATTTGGGCAGCTATTCAACGGCAAGATCAAACATGGGGAAGAAAGGAAGATCAGTCCAACGGGAACCAGGTCGTGACATCAGGAACAACACGCCCATTTCATCCATGCTGGTAGGTTCTGTTACTGCCTATTAAATTCAGAAGTGCTGATAATCCAAAGCATGTGTCATAGCACAGATATGGAGTCATATTACAGTGTAAGGCTCGTATAAGGCAGGGAAATTAGCACGCATGTTCTCTCCGGAAAAATGAGGCCCCAGAGTAATCCCTTTAACTCGGACCCCCTGCAGATCAAGTACCAGCCATAAATTACCAGTGGACGTTCCAAAGCTTTTTGGGGCCTGACTATGCTTCCTTGACGGGATCACTTCGGTGCATAGACGTCCCAACACGCCAGGCCACGCGATTTACAGGACATCTCTCCACACTTTCCGCCGTTCCTTCCATATTTTATTTTTAAGTTTTATGTTAAAATACGGCCTCTATGCTGGGGTATCATTTTCTGGCCAATGGTATCGGGACGCACGAAAATTCAGTCCAAGGGCGTGTTGTTGATGCCCATGGGAAGCATATAAATATGGCCATTCCAGCTCTCTTTTTGCCCTGTCTTTCTATTTATTTCTTGATCACCTTACTAAAGGACTAAGTGGCCAAGTCTACTGTGATATCTTTTCAATAGCCTCGAATTATGCCGGCGTCGACATCCACCGACAGCAAGGAATCAAATACACGTGAATCTTCTAGCACAGATCCAACAACAGAATCCGGACAGGGGAGTTCTGTTCCTGATAGTTTGGACCATATTCAATGGGACTTGTATACTGCCCCTTTCCCTTCTCTTCTTGAGCAAGCGTTCCGTAGCTAACACTACTCCCTGGTCGCAGACCCCCAGAGACTCATCCCAATAGCCCCGGGCCTTGGATGCAATCAGGCCTATTGACTCAGATGGATCAATCAGAGGATGATATGCAGTATGTAGAACACCTATAGACTGCCTTCAGATTCAGCCCTTGTCCTGTACACTCTCTTTCTCTTGAGAGACCCCTTTCTTCCCCTAGCCCATCATCTCATGTGCTATGAAGCTAATAGAAATACTGTCAATTGCAGATTTCCTTCCAATCCTGAGGATGATTATTTTTCGCCAGAATGTAGCGGACACAACAGCATCGAGGACCGTGTACATGGCACTGAACTTAACGGCCATGGACTGGTGCATCTTGGAGACTTGACAGAAGAGAGGTTACGTGAACACGATGATACAGAAGGTTTCACTCCGATGCTTAGTTACTCTCTCAGGAACATGTTCATGGAGGGGCAAGAGGAAGAAGAGGAACCGGATGAAAGGCTCGAATTGCTCGAATTGCTCGAAGACTGTTCAAGAGACCTCTGACTTGGATAAGAGCGGAGAGGTACAATATCTACTATTGCATAATGCTTTGAGGAGTTGTATTATGTTCCAGCTGCATCGAGCGAAGCGGTGTATCTACAGGTGTATAATAGTAATAGCATGAACTGGAATAGTGATGATAGACATTGGCTATGAACGGCAAGGCTGTTGCTTCCATTCCCCAGAAAAAGGCACCCACAACAAGGATATGAATAAGCGGCAAGGTTCAGGCTCCACTTCCAAGTTCGAACACTTGTTGTCGGACAATTGACGAGTTGTAATTAATGGCCGCCCCGGTTCCCATTCAGATGGGCTGGCCAGGAAAATTTGCAGCAAGCCAAACCAATCATTTCTCAGGTCAACTGATAACACAAATTACTCGACCGACTGCTACCTACTGTTAGCGTCTGTAGTGGGGAAAAAGAATTATTTCCTGTCGACGAAGTCTTAAAATTCCGTATGACGGAGGCGGGAACGCGGGGTTAGAGAAGGATTGAAACCCAATATGCGGCTAGCTTCGCAGATCATTGTAGCCTAGATATTGAAAGAAGCTCACCGTTCCACATGATGGTTGGACGGGGAAGCGGGACGTACTTTTTTCTGCCACAGAAGCAAATTAATTAACTGTCTTTAAGCTAATTTAATTTTTATTTTCTCTGAATAATTCCTCGGAGAATGATTAAATGGTTGTCTTGTGTGGTTTCAGTTGATACTGTACTTCAGGTCCAGCCTTATACTGTAGTGTGGAGTGATTAGTGATTATAATAAATAGGTGTGGATTAATTGATTTTCAAATACTCTTAACGCGCTGTATATCCCAACTATTCCGCTCTTGGAATAATTATGAATAATAGTAACCACAGCAGCAGCAGTAGTAATGGTAATAATAGGGTAAAAAAGCAAAGAAGGAGGCCCGGGCCGGACGTCAGTGCTGACCATGGAGGTCTGTCATTATCATGTTTTCTTTTAGCGCGCATGCCATGTCATTCGACACCCCGTATTCCTTCTCCGTGATGCCTATTCTAGTTTAGCGAGTGGCCATGATGCAGAGGGGACATTGTCCTGCAGGACGAGGCAAATATCCCGCCAAGCTGCAATTTAATAACGAAATAAAATCCATGATCCCTGCCGGCCACGTCTGTCCTGGCTCCTTGGGGACAGTCCGTCTACCGAAAGGCGCAGAGTGGATATCTAGGTTACGCTCCGATGTTCCGGGAATGCGGACTACCTAGTGCCTACCTGGGATGCATCCCGTACGGTGGCCTCTTCTGTGCCCCGGATTACGCCAGCCCGGTACATGACTTATGTCAGGGGATCGACTACGTTACAATTGAATGTGAGGCACGAAGACATATCTGCCTTCTAACGAACTGAAGAAAACCCTTTACTAGCGCCGGATGGAGACGTAGCCTTGACGACTGTTCCTCGGATGCAATTACCGACTAAGACCGGTCAGTTAGCAATGTAGAAGTATTTGTCAGAGGCTTACATCTTAGTTAAACCCGGAATAGCCATTATGAATGGATCCATATCATAACAGTTATACTCCGCTCCGCACCTCGGCAGATGGCCAACACTTATGCCGGCCGAAGACATAAGAATGAAGCAACAGCAGAGGAACTTCCCCGAGTTTTATGATTTGCCATGCCATCCCGGTCTCCGCGCATTCGCGGGTTTCCATAACCAATCAATCGATAATAAAAATTGTGAAAATAGCAATATAAGCTAAGAGGAGCACCTTGAAACACACATGGATTGTGTTTTTCGTGTACCTTCTTATCCAATTTGCAAGGCCTGAGCACACTGTAATTACGATGGATCCATACCAAAAAAATATTCATGCAGGCGCAGTTCAGTCACACTTTTTTCATAAGCTGTGTGCATAAACAAAATGAAACGATGGACAGGCATCTGTGCGTGTCCTTAGACTTGAATATTTACTCCCTGGTCGTCTCTGGTGAAGGAAACCATGGTTAGGGTTAGGGTTAGCACCAGCCTATCAGATACTTCAGTTATGCGCTGAGGGGATCATGAGGCTGAATGTCACCTTCCAGGGAAATCCCCTTTTTCAAAAACCAGTTTTGATGGATAGGATATATCTCTGATATTTTGAAATGCCTCGAATGAGATAGTGAGTGAAAATTTCGATATTTTTTCATATTGTCTTGCTCAGCTAACTTTTTACATTCAAGGCTACTTCAGATGCCTTGATTCTGCCTTGGACTTGACCAAATCTACCAGATACTGATCTCGCTCCTTCTCGACAGACTTCATGTCAACAGTTTTGATCCAGCCATCGACGTTCTCGGCAAGCTGACCCATGTTTTCCGTCGTGAATTCGAACCGATGCTCGTTCATATCGTCCAGCCACCCGCTAGCCGCGGGTCCGATGTGATCGAGGAAATGCTTGAAATCGCCCCCTCCACCGAGAGCATTATTCATAAATGGTCCTATCAGAGCCCATCGGAGCCCCGGGCCAGAGGACATGGCCATGTCTGTCGATAGAAAAACTTAGCATCTTTCATGAAGGCTAGAACAAACGGATAACATACCCAAGTCTTCGGCTGAGACTATGCCCCGATTTACCAGACTGTAGGCTTCACTCATCACAGCTGCTTGCAGTCTGTTGGCGATGAAACCAGGTGTTTCCTGCTTTACTAGGATCGGACTCTTGCCTAACCATCGGTAGAATTCTACGGCCTGCTTGGTGTATGACTCAGTCGTTCCCGGATGAGGGACTACTTCAACCAGTGGAATTAAATGCGGAGGATTGAAAGGGTGGCCGATCAGGATGCGAGCTGGATTGTGCTTGCACTCCGTCACAAATTGTGACGAGGGAATGCCTGATGATGAAGAGGCGATGATCGCATCTTTGCGGGTGTGCGCATCTAAATGGGCAAAAAGTTTGCGCTTGATGTCTAGCCGTTCTGGTGCGTTCTGGAAGAGGTAAGTCAACAAAGTCAACAATTCCTCGGGTTCTGAATTAAATCCGTATTATTTTCCTTTTTTGACATTACTGGTTACTGACCTCTTGCACAAAGTCAAAGTCCCCCAGATAATTGTCAATAGAATCGACAAATTTGTAGTTCGCAAGCGACGCGCCTTGACTGAGTCCAATCTGAATCAATGAGGGCCATTCCTTTTCCAAATATGCTGCTAATTTCTCGCGTGCGCCTGGAGCGGGATCTGTAACGGTAACACTGAGACCCCTGGCGAGGAAGAGGGCAATCCAGCTGGAGCCGATAACGCCAGTGCCGATCACACCAATATTCTTAATGGAAGGACTCTGAGACATGCTCGTTGTATTGATTCTGTGTGAGAGCGTTGAGGAGCTATACAGGTATGCGTGCGGAATGAATGAGAGAGTTATGTATTCAGGGAGAAACGAGAGTGAGTAGAAAGATTGGAAGCAAGAAGTACGGCCCACGATTGGGGGCAACCCACCAAAATTACTTCTTTACCATCAATACGAAATGCCACTTAACTTGTTGGTTAAACACACAGCATGCTTACTCAGTCATCACGTATTATATAGTAGATAGACAGATGAGTTTTCGAATGAAGTTTATTTACCGGACGTGCGTATAAAAGAACCCGGCTGTTGTTCTAATTATTACTAGTGTAATACTTGAATAATAATAATAATTTTGGCGGATTGTTCCCTATCGCCCGCCGTATCAAGACCTCGGTAAGAACCACGGTTGGGTCAAGAGTACCTTGGGATAAGCTATGTGTCCAAGCCTTCCGAAGTCACACCAAGTGGAGATGAACCTCGGAACTGGCGCACCCCAGATTCAGGGACCGAGCCTAACTAGTAATGGCATGGCAAGTTGAATCATTCATAGTCGGACAAGACAACGGGAAAGCAAGGGGCAACGCATATGCTGTGGTCATGTGATCGATTCAGTATAGTGAGCTATGCGAGATAATATTTTGAGCCGAGCCCATCTCTATTACCTTGCCTAGCGCTCTGAAGCTGCTGCTGCTGCTGCACCAGACCGCAGCAAGTATAGACTAAGTTCTAGATTGGGGGAGATCAGAAATGCTGCTAGTGCTTAGGGCCCTTGGTTTGTTCCTTGCAGAATGGGTCTTGGACCCTTCATGATTGTACGAGATAATCCATCTGCGACGGGTGGAGTACTGCAAAGGAGGGAGGGTGAATACGGGGTAATACGGGTGACGTAGGCTAGACACAGTACCGTTGAATTTCACTTGAAACATACTGGTATTATACTGTATCTGGATTTGGGAGAATCCTCATTGTACGTCATACGAGACCCATATGAGACCAGGGTTGTGAGGTGGCAAACTACTTTAGGATTCTTTAGAATTCTTTCTCAACAAAAGACAGTGGTTAACATGGAGTGCCCTTATACAAGACACTGGCAAGAGTAGGATAGCTGCGCCTCCTGTCCAAGTGTCTATATCTTTACTCTTTACTGCTGTTCCCTCGGTCGATGGATGCTCGCCACTCTTCCAGTCGCAAGCTTCAACCAGCTACCACCGTATTCTCGCACCGCCAGACTTCAACAGACCTCCTTGAAGACCTCCTTAAAGAGCTTATATATATATAATTGTAATAATATTTTTCGGCCCTTCTCTTCTTCTCTTCCTTGTCATCATCGTCACAGACACTGCACCGTGCATCCTCCTTTATCCTTCGTGATATCATAGGGGCACCAAGACGGCCAGCTTCCAAAATGGCTAATGAAGCCTCTGATCTCCAATTTATCGGCTCCTGGTGCTCCAAAGAGCCATCCACCAACTATCAGATTCAAGGGGAATGCCATGGTCAACCCAGCGAAACATCATCCCCCGTGAAACGAAATCGTCCCGATAATCTGTCACCGATGGAGCTCTTTCTCGACCAAGGACCACTGGCAGATCCGTGGAATCCCGTGGCCCGGATCCAAGGCGATCAAGCACGGCAAGGCCCATGAATCTGCATAGATGGGCCGATCTGCCTCGAGCCTTGGGCCGTTATCCTATCCTCACTGCAGCCAATGAAAGCCCTCTTTCTTTTCTTTCTTTTCCCTGCTGCCGAGTGCTCCGTCAAGCCGGGATAGGTACAACGTCACTTTATTAATAGAAATTTGTTCATTATGCATTCCGGTTGTGCGAGCGATACAGCGTGTGGTCTTTGATTGTCGCATTTTCATTATTTCTATTGGATTAGGTCTGGATAATGTCGTAATGTGGGGTTGTACCAGTTGTACGGTTATGCGCACTCCATGATAATACCTCTTTAAGGTTACAGATCTGCAGTAATGGGCATAATGGCCCTCGGTAAGAGGCGGCAGCGGCTCTGCTCTCACATGGCAATCGGCAAGGATCGGAAGAACAGCGATTCGTTGTCTTTTGTAAATCTGTCTCTTTTAAACGAACTGTCTAACAGAGACGTAGCTACTGCCTCTATGTTATAGATAGAACTATCTAATGTAGAATAATGACAGCGTTGCCCTGATTATTGACAGTCAGGCCCATTCTGCCTAGTTACAGAGTGCGGAGTGCTCTTCGGTATGATATCATAGACAAGTAGTACAGTATATAACCGTAGATAAAAATAACTCCGTACACCGCGGCAATCCATAGATCCATTACCATCCATCGACACCTCGTTCTCTCAAACAGCGGCCCTCCAAAGCTTCCTGTCTACCCCTGAGGATCAATAGCTAGCTTATCCCGGCTGTGCACTTTTCTCCTGTATTTATTGGTATAGCGACCCTGGAATTCGGGAAGAACTCCTCTATTGGCCGTTATCCAGGATTGGTCCCAGTTCCATCTGTCAACCAGAGATTACCGTCTTGCTTGACACAGCCCCAACCCACCGACTATATCCTATTAAATATAAACGCTAAGAGATGCCTCACTTTGATACCACATCACCTGTACCGCTGAACCTTACTTTCTCTCCTCCTCGTACGGAATTACCGCGCGTACAGACGAAAGTTACGCCTACGGTCAAGTCATTCGTACCGACAGCTCGCGAGTTGTCGGTATTTGGTAAACTTCGTATCTTCCATACAAACTACCCCTAGACAAATAGTACGTTGCCTGTAACCAGGTAGCCCTATCTTTACGGGTGGTGCGTGAAGCAGGAAGCATATGGATTTGATAAATAGAGTTCTTAGCTTCGCTTGAGAAGCCTTGCCGTCTGATTCTGGTGCCTATCCTGATACCCCGAGCGAGTAATAATAACCTGGCTCGTGTCTTCTGGTGGTGAAAGATCCCCTTTTCATAATGTTCAGCCCTAAAGTAGGTAATATTGATCTCCATATTATCATATTATCAGTTATATTTCTTGTAACTGATATTCATTTCTAGTTAACTTTCCCTTTCAGTACCGATCGTACGGAATACAAACTCATCGGCAACCCCGAAGGGTTCCTTATCTAACTCCTCGGCAGCGGTCTCCCTTCAACGAAGCCGTACCGTATTGGGTCAACGCAGTGATCCCACTAGTCTACACGGTTGGAGACGACCGTTTAAAAAGTGATGTCCACTATGTTGTGGACACGGTCCTTAATCGAGTCCAACCGGACGGGCGGACCAGTCCCGAGACGCTGTCTGGAGGAAACGCTTAATCTGGGCCCGGACATTGCTGTCCCTGAGACTGATGAATCTGGTCGAGGCTAACGCGATGTATGAACAGCCCCATCGTCGATGCGTTACATTGTTTCCATGGGCTTATGAATTCCATGCTTAAGGATAATGGAACCGGGATGGTTTATCACGAGGGCGATGCTTTGAGTGAGGACAACTATGTCTGGTTCCGCTGGCATTGTTGCGATACGATTGTTAGCTTGCAGTGAATTTTGGAGCATCATCCTGGGAGCCAGAGGCAGGTCGATACGCTCAAGGAGAATATTGATATGCTTCATCAATTGCTTATAAGTGGGAAGGATGGTATACGGAGAATAACTATGTTAAGCAGGTTCTTTATGATGTTCCCGCTTCGGTTACCATTGATCAATGGCCGTTTCTGCATGGTGTTATCGTTGCTGAAGGTGCCCCTAGTAATTTGTGTCGGAGAAAGGAGTTGTTTTTGCTAATGCGACGCTCTACCTTCAATGATAGTCTCTGCACGGATGTCAAGACCATCTACTCACTGGCATACAATTACTTCACAATCGGCAATCCGTACTACGCAGGTCGAGCCGAACTGGCTGCCTTCAATGCCCTGCCTGCTGCCGTCGCAGGCGACTCGTGGAGCCATCAATACATGGCAGAGCCTAATCAGCCATACTGGAAGAGCCTTTCCACCACGCCATTCTGGAACGTCAACACACGAGGACATATGGCTGGAGCCGAATTATCCCTGGTGCACCGCCAACCACCTCAGGGATACTCTAAATTCACCATGTACAGCTACCTTAAGAAAGACAACACGTGACTCGTTCATGGACTGCTCAGTCCCGGGCAAGTCTAGACGCAGATCGGCCGCAGCAAAGTCTCTGTGAGCTAGGAGACAGACTATCCCTTCCGCGATATGTCTCATACACCATTATCAACGACAAAGTTCGACGTCTACCTCCGAGTGCCCCAGTGGCAATGGGCATCGCTATCCAACGCTCACGGGACAAGACCTAAACGCATCCTCAATCGACCCGGAGACAAGGCTATGCCACCTTGATGTCCCCTCGGGAATGACAAATATCACTTAGTCTCACTACAGACCTCCGCGCTAAACCCGCGCAAACGACAGTCGCCATCTATCGCGGCGCGATCCTCTACGGCTTCCACATCCCACCCATCGTGTCATCGGAACCGCCGAAATTCTGGCAAAACCAAGCCGATTACCCCATTGGCAGCTATCCGTCGCAGGCACACGACCACGTGCTCCTGAATAGCAGGCAGTGGAATATAGCCATCGATCCCCGGACGTTGGTCTATCATCCCGGACTTTCCAGGATGGGAAGCCGTTGTTTCTTGGGACGGTTGTTGATCTGCTTTTCCTGTTAACTTCTCTATTCAATAGTAGGTTAGATCAGTAAGAGGAAGTATGTTTTGGCTGGTGAAAGGGTTTCTTTCTTTGTCTTGTTCTGGTTTTCTTTCAATGTTCCTTTGAACAGAGAGAAGAGAGAAGAGAGAGGGAGAGAGGTAAGATGCTACAGTTACCAGTTCAAAGGGTAGGAAGTACCGATCGGCAATAATCGACCAGCTCCGAGATATGAATGAAAGAAAACAAAAAGTTTTTCGTTAGGGTGATTCCGCCATCTATATATAGTGGGACACACGGACAACCGTGGAACAAACACAGTGGACCTACAATTAAGCATATTATTAATAGAATGCACGCAGGATTCTCATCGACGATACGGAGGATTATTATTCTCCATAGTGCATAATTACCACTATACACGGAGCAATCTCAATCATAATCTCCAAACAAAATTAATCTCATGCACGAAATGCCGCATAGCCACTGCGTATACCCGCGTCGCCCGTGGCTGTGACCTTATTATTGGAAATGAAGCCCGAAGCGACTCGTCCTCGTATTTCTTCTGATCATTTATCTCCCACGGCGCTGACTTGCCCGGCTTGCTTTGCGCCTGCGCCTGCGCCTGCACATTGTTAGTTACCTAGTTACAAGGACTGCTGACTAAGTATCTGGCAGTTAGTGAGGTGCTTGCCATGAGCTGTTGCAGTTCGAGGGGATTCTACCTTCTTCCCCTCCCTTGCTCCCGTTCTCCATACCATGCCATGGAATGCGCTACATTGCTGTCAAATCTTCTTATTCTTAGCAGATCACTCGTTACGATATACCATCAGCTGCACTAATGGGCGATGACAATCTGACCTCGCTCTGCAGGGCCTTCATTACCAGGCTGAATGGTTGCGCTGCCGAGAACTACGACGGCCAGCCCTTCTTTCCCAACGGCACCGCCAACGACATCTTTAGAAGCAACCTGCAAGAGCTGCGGGATCTCCTTCGGTGCCTTCTTCGCATACACTCGGACGATCAGTTGTCCGGAATCGTCAAGCGGATTCTGAAGGATCACAGCAACGTTCTTGCCATTCTCCTATTAATTCGCCTGCCAAGCGACGAGCTCGAGCGATATGTGCGGAAAATCCCCAACGGAAACGCTTCTGGACAGACGAACTGTCTCACCGATGATCGCCTTCCAGTGAACCTGAATGATGCCCAGCGCTTATTTCCCGATCTGGCTGATAATTTCTATGGGATGCAGTTCCAGTTTTGCCCAGTGACGCTGAGGAAACATCGCGAGGCCTCCTATGACAACGACAAAAGAAGATGCCCGCTTCCTTATCTCTCCCAGGAAACGATCGGGGAAGGGTCGTTTGGCCGCGTTTACAAGGTCAAGGTTGCAAGTCGCCAATGGGAGTCAAAGGACGGACGAAATGACACGCCTCGTTTGCTGGCCAGAAAGGAATTTGAGATCAACCGCAGAAACGCCTTTTATGAAGAGAAACTCGTCCTGGACTGGATCCGGAAGCAACGAACAAAACACGGAAACGTTGCTGTTCATCTTGCCAGTCTGCAGCACGGGTCTACATTTAGCCTCTTCTTTGACTTGGCCTCCTGCAATCTATGGGAATATCTCAGCGGGGGTGAGGCTTGCAAGACGCTGCAATCCTACCCAGGCGAGTCTTACAAGCCTTCAAATTTGAAAGAGAAGGCTGCCATCTTTGGTCGTGGTCGTGATGTAGCCGGGGCCCTGGCATTTCTGCATACCCGGTTTGAAAGTGATGAATTCAAAAACGTCGCTTGCTACCATCTCGACCTCAAGCCTCACAATATTCTGGTCTTTGACGCATACCAAGAAGACAGAGAACGATGGAAGATCACTGATTTCGGTCTTTCGCGAGTAAAGAGCTGGAAAACCCCAGTTGGAGACATCAGACTTCCATTCACCAGACGCCCGGAGATTCCTGGCACAAGGAATAATCGAGGTGAGGGAACATATCTGGCACCTGAGGCCGACAAGGGCAAAATGAGAATGGAGAGCGACGTCTGGAGCTTTGGGTGCATTTTCAGCCTGGTCCTGTCTTATATCGATGGTGGACCAAACAGAGTGAAAGAATTTCAGCGACAACGTACTCAATTGCAGTCTCATAATGATTGCTTCTACATTACTGATTATAAGTATAGACACATACTGTCCCCGGTGGTTACTAACTGGTTCATCGGACTTGAGGAGAGCGCCAATGCTAGGGGAAATCCAGAAGCGCGTGTCTTCCAGGAAACATTGGAGTTTCTGAGAAAGAAAGCACTGAATCCCGAATGGTCCAAGCGGGCCGCCACCGAAAAGCTCTACAATGAGCTACGCCGTATAAGCTCCATTTTCAATAGTCAGCAGAGCATGCCGTCGCCAAATCCACACAGAAACTCTTCCGGTCGTTCGTTCCGCCGGGCGCTATCTAGCAGACCTCAGAAACTCGGGGTTTCTAACATGACTGGTAGTACTTTCTCCCCTGGCGGCAAATTGTTGGCATTCTACTCGTCTCGGACAATCGTAGTGTTCGATATAGAACGTATCCAACAAGCTCCCGCCCTCCACAATCCTCAACCGACCTTTTCTTTCCCTGCTGAAAATGGACCCTGGCAGTGTTGCGCGATTAGTTCAACTTATCTATGTGCTTGGCGGCAAGCAAGCAGTTTTGAGGTATGCCATGTGGCTTGTTCTAAACTGTTGTTCTAGCTAACAAAACCCAAGTGTTACATATATCCCATACCAGCCTTTCTATCAGCCGGGAATTCCAATGTGATTGAGGGGAGAAGGGTGTCTTTTCCCAATATTGGACAAATCCGGGAAACGGCTCTGTCACCAGACGGCATGTTCATCGCATTCGCCGCATACTCTTCCCCCAGCTTCACAGATCCTGCCCGCACTATCCTTTTTATATTCGAAACACAACGCCTGATTAATGGGTCAACTGAAGGGTGAGCTGCAATGAGCGATACAATAGCAACAATTGCATCTTGTGTGTAATGTACTAACGGACCGTGCTAGCAACCCATCTCCGCCTACCAGCAGATCCAGTTCATTGGCCTCAGACGCGTCCTCGAACCAGAGTCTTGGGGGGAATAGTTACACCGTTCCACGGTTGCATAGCGTCGGCCACATTAAGCATATATCTTCCTTGGCTTTCTCTAGCAATAGCCGATACCTTATTATGTGTGCCCAAGATGAATTGCGTTCGCTATTTATCCAGGCATGGGAGACAACTCGCGATGCATTTCCAGTCAAATTCTTCATTCCTTACCAGGTAAAGAGCACCCCAAGAGTCTGAACTTGCCACGAAGACGACGACAACATTAGGGAATTACCCGCTGACTGTCCCTTGCAGGGCTCGGATCATCTATCGGGGACAAACTTTACCGCATGCGCCCTGTTCAATGGCTTGCCCACGCTGGTTATGCTACTCCAACAACGGCAGATGGTTATAATCCCAAATTTGGGTTCTGGACCCCCCACGTTGAAAACCCTGGAAATTCGTGCGCATAATATCTTTGTACAGGATGATGATAATTCGATAATTCTCGTTGGAGATAAGGGCAGTGGACTCAACCGTGCCCTGCGAGTCTACACAATGCCAGCCTCTGGCAACAGCCAGTCGATGAAACCAGAAGAGGTTGCCCAAACCGAGATCTGGTCGTATGAAAGGAGCACAGATAGCATTGCTCTCACTGGCATTAATGAAAATGGCGAGAGAGCGTTACTGATAGCCACTCTGAAAGGATCATTCGTCCAGGTCTTTCTCCCTAGGGAAGGCTGATCGTCTATTGGAGTTCTCTTTGAGCGGTCATATCATGTCATATCATTCTTGAGCTCTAAAAGACGAACGATCAAACTAGACTGTCATTGCACATGCACAAAACCCAGTGCTAGCACTTTTACACCCAAAATGCCACCATACCGAAAATCATTCACCCCAACTCCTGATGCTTATTTCTACTTCAAACAGAATAAGGAAGCCCGTGGTGTCTCCTAGCAAGGCTTCTCCGGGTCTTGATCCACCAGTAAAACACGGTTATGGCTGTGAGAGGTACGGCGACAACAACCCAAATCCAGAACTGGCGGGACATGACGATTTTTGATTTGCCTTCCATTTCAAAGAAAGTGTTCATGCCAAGGACAGTCTGGAGATAGTCAGTGTCCTTGCTTTGTTTTTCTTTGCTTTGGGGTTCCCGTTCCGGGAATGGAATGGAGTGACTTACTGCCGCGAAGGTGGGCGGGAGATAAATCATAGTCATCACTGTGATCACTCGTACAGTGGAAGAATCATCCAGACTTGACATTGTCAGATCTAGCGTGTACCGGGAATTTTTGAAGGAGAGGGTATCTGTCAAAGTCTGGGCTGTTCTAGCGGCTCGGCTTTGGAGGAATAACGTATGCTGTACATATGCTTCCAGTTGTCTTGTATAGTTCTTCAAAAGATATCCCATGTTGGATGATTGATCTTCTTGCAGGACTTGTGCTTTGGCCAAACAGTTGTTTGCGTGGCGTATGGTTTCAAAAATTTGATTTGATGAGGGAAATATTGACCGTAAGGGTAAGAAACGGTTCTCGATGTAACGAGCAGTCATTAAAGTCCGGTGATTGACAGCTAGTGGCTCCTCGATGTGTTGAGCCATTGCGGTATTGGACTATATCGAATCCGCTGTCAACAATAGATACTATGAATGGATCTCCCTCCGTCGCAAATGAACGTTTTTTTTTTAAAAAAAAGGTTCTATAGGTCTTCCTTACCAGAGTCAGAATCCTATTTTCATAATAAGCCATGTAATCCCTCCAGATGGGGAAATAGCTCGCAAAGAGAATATTATGCAGCAACAGCGGATGTGCCCTGATCCTGGAACACTCGTCCGGAGAAGTTAGATGTTGTCGCAGCCGGGACTGAAAGGGCGGTTCTTTGGTCGGATGCAAGCAGATGAAGGTGGACTGTTTCGTCCTGAGATTGTATGACTGATAGATGCCTGTTTGACGGAGGGACCAGGGGTCTCTCTCGTCATCCACATTTTTCTGGGCGGCATATTTGAATGTGTATGCCAATTCTAGTGATTTGAAGTCAGTTAATCGCTTTATCAATTTATCAAGGAAATAGTTTAGATATATAATTAGCTCATCAGTTTCTTACCGATTGTCTCGGCACCGCGTTTGAAGAACGGCGCACTGCTGAATGCTTCCTCGACCGGCTTATTCCTCTGGAAGAAGCATAGTATGATCTCGAACAATTCCGGAGATGCAGACGTGGATTCGAGGATAGTGTGGAGAAATGCTCTTGTGATGTTTAGCGGTCTCCACGAGTTCGCTTGGTGGATGGATCTAGACAGATGTGGATTCCAACGATTAGACCAGCCACTGTTACTATATTTGAACCTAGGATTAAAAGGTTACTTACATGACACGAAGATCGGACGAGCCGGAATTAGCAGAATTCGCATGAATGTATCCCCGGAACTCGGATGGAGATGTGAAGCTTTTCGTGGTTGCTTTTCTCCCTCCAGTCAGTTTCTCGCGGTCCTTCCCGTATCACTTTCACGACGGACCCTTTCATCGCGAGAGGGAAAAAACTTGCCATTATTGAAGGCATCGACATCAATCAGATCAATGCTCGTCGACTCGTCGTCATCTTCACAGCATCTTTTTGACTCTAGTCGCGTCCAGAAGTCGCTGGGGTAAGCGGCTAGAGAGCATGGGTCAAAGTCGAACTGAGGGATCGCGAAGTCACCTTCCCCCACGTCTATCGTGATACTCTCTTGTGTGAACAACTTCTTTAATTCCATCGTGGTTTCTTTTTAATTCATAAAAAGGAAGAATGAGGAAGGGTGAAGTTATGATGGGATTAAGATGTAAGTTCGGTTGAATCGATGGAATATCTAATAATTGAAACATGCGTATGATCCTGATCAACTGACGAATCTGCATTTATAGCCGAAAAAAGCGAAAAGAAGGGATCGAGGGGAAAGGTTTAAAATAAAAAAACAAAAAGACCAAAAAACGCCCTTGCAAATACTAAATTATCATCAGCCATGCTTTACAAAATAAAAAAACCACCGAGCCTCCCCAGGGGCGTCGATTGGCCATTTCCGCACAGACATGGCTTCGACAAATTCATGAACGTGCCGCAATCGCTCTGGAAAAGGGCTGAGTGTCAGCACAGCCTCACACAGTCGGCATATTCTGGAAGACAAGGGGAAGCACGCCTAGACACACAGCCCGGCGGCAAAGTAGGTAGGCGTGTTCTGCTCACTCAAATTCGCTCTCCGGGACAATCTGTGGAGCGACAAAGGACCAGACATCGTCATCGAGCTGACACATCTAAATTAGACTATGCCATCCCTAATAATACCGACTGGGCTTCAGTAAAGCCTAGCCTGGCTTGCCGTACATACTCGAATTTGGAAGTTCCTCCCTGGTTGATCTGGAAACAGCCTTTCCAGGAGACCTTGGAGTTTTGATCGGTCTATGTATTTATTGGGTACACCTTGTCGGGGTGTCGGCGGAGCTGGGCTTTCCCTGGTCATGGATGTAGAGAAACCACTGAATGAACGCCGAAGAAGTGAACTCATTTTCTATGGTGGCGGCTGGGCAGCATAGGATGGGCGAATCCTTTCTATCAAGCCAGTGTTTGCACTTACCAAGTACAGGCTGATTGTCCAAGAATAATATGTCGTGTGAATCTCCCTCCGTCTCTAGGGAAATATCTTTCAACGCTGACCTCGGAAAACAACGGCGGAAGCACCGTGCGCCGAGCAGGAATATTGCTTATCGACAGCCAATATTACGGCTTTTCGCAATCAAATGCATGCCTAGTCGGTATTATGTTGCATTCTAACTGGTAGGAATATACGAGGGCTCGCAGCCTGCGGTGCACTCGAACCGAGATTCCGTCCTGCGGCTCTGCTAGCTACTGTCACAATGACTCCAGCCTCAATTCCTTTACCCCCATCCCGTCGTCGTCCCGTTTCAATGGATCTGTGGCTTTCTCTTATGAATTGTGCATTGCGTCCGCTGGTCTCCAGGATAACATGCACCTCACCGGGCCCAGTCCGTCAACCTTTATGACCTTCTCTAGGCTGTCAGGCCCCGCGACACCATGGCTGAGACTCCATACTCTGGGGCCGATTCCGACTCTCCCTTAAATATATTGGACATTGATTGGATTCGTGATGGTGGAATCTTTACGCCAGTGTCGACCACTGAACCGGCTTCTACGTCGAAACAATCAGCTTACAGGACGGAAGAACCGCTAACTATTCGAGACGTGGAGAACCATTCCGTGAAATCCTCAAACTCAATCCATATTTTGGAGCAAAGCAGGACTCATATTGGGACGCTGCCAGTGGATGCAAGTGGACGCACAGTCAGGCAAGTCAGCCTAGAAGCATTTGATGTTTTCCTAGTTCCTACTAACGTAACATCTTCATGTATATAGCCGCAAGTTACGTGGAATTCATATCTTCGTAAGGAACCGACCCCTAGGACCTCATTTTCTCATTTGTGCATGTATTTCTGACCATGCCTTGCCGATGCTACCACAGATGATAACAGTTGGCGGTGTTCTTGGGGTTGGACTGTATGTCAAAAGTGGCACAATTCTTCAAATAGGAGGACCTGGAGCAGTTCTCATCTCCTTCACCGTGATGGGACTGTTGTCATGGACGGTGATGCAATGTCTAGGAGAAATGCTTGCGTTGTGGCCAATATCCGGCGCTCTGATTGAATTCGTTGGCACCTTTGTTGACCGCGAACTGGGTACAACGGTTGGAATCGCATACTGGTGAGTATACTTTTCAAATCTGTCTCCTCTATGTATAAGCCTCATGTCAGCCTGGATGAGCCTTGCATCCAGGGCCTATCGGTCTCGCCCTTGGGGCGTATCAAATGGGGTTGCTTTACAAGCTTTTGGTTTTTTCCTAGAGGTTTACAGCTGAGACTCAGTGGCTAGGTTCACTTACGCTATCAACACTGCGGCTATCATGTTTGCTGCAGCCGGTGAGATGCACTTTTGGAAGCCCAACAATGCAGTGATGGGCACAACTATGTTTTTGATAGTCCCAATCTGCCTTATATTTTTCAATAGCTTTGGGGTCGAGGTACTGCATTCCCATGGTCAATGTATTGGCACACTGGATACTGATATCTGTAGATATACGGTTGGATCGAAGTCGTCGGTGGAGTACTCAAGATTCTGGGTCTACTTGCAATCATCTGCTCTATGATTGCTATTAACACGGGAGGTCTGTGTTCTAGACATCCAAGGCATCGACGACAACTCTTTTTTCAACTGACATCAAGAATAGCTGGATCTCAGAATGAAGCAATCGGTGCCAAGTGTGAGTGAACTTGAAAGTCCTCAGGCAAGAAAGCCCTTGAAAGTTTCTCATACCTTCATTAGACTATGGTGATAGCGGCTATCCCATATTCAGCGTTTCCAAGACAGTTGCGGACGATTGGGCTGCAGTACTATTGTAAGTGAGGGATAACAAGACATCATATCTTCAACGGACTAATTCACAGTAGCATATCGTTCTCGATCGCGATTTTTGCGTTCATCGGCGTCGAGATGGCTGCCGCTGCTGCTCTTGAAGTTCGACCCGAGAACCACTCACGGCCCAGGCAAAAGAGCGATTGGGCGTGGCCGTGGCCGCGCATCACTGTGCGGTTCTGCGTTACATGGGCGCCATTCGTTGCATACGTCGTATACTTTGTGGCAGGACTAATGATGACTATGAACATCCCTTCCTGTAATCCCTTGTTGCCTGACGCCACCTGGTTGAATCCTCATTCAAACAAGACAATTAACGCTGACACAATTAACGCAACCTGTTGGCCCAATTCGGACAATTTGAAAAGGATAAATGCGACTAGTTTAAACCACCCTACCCTTTCTGGATTCGTGCTCAGCGCCATGTTCTCTCGTATTCCAGGACTTGCACACTTCTTCAATGCTATCTTGCTCATGACGGCAATCTCAGCGGCCAATACCAACCTTTATATCTCCTCCCGCACTTTATTTGGACTATTTCGCAAACTAGATGGAAACAGATGGAAATGGCTTGCCTTCTTCGGGAAAACCAATAACTATCAAGTGCCGGTGCGAGCCATGGTTTTATCCTGCATATTCATCTGGATCCCATGTCTTTATCTTATTCAGGATGGACAGTCGCCTACGGATGCTATCTCGATGGTATGGATCTACCACCCTAAAATGGACTATCACAATATGCAACAGACTCTGATAATCTAATCCAGCTGCTGGATGTTTTATCTCAGACCGGTTCCGTCGGATGCCTCATAGTATGGGCCTGCGAAAGCTGGGCCTTCATCCGGTTCTACAACTGGTGAGTGATACCCTTTCCCTTCGCAAATAGCACCGTATATTTGTATCTGTCGTCTGACAACATCTTTTCCGTGATGCATACAGCATGAAAGCCCACCGAGAGGAATTGAACAATTTGCCCGAGTTCGCGCACGTGTGCCGATTTCCCGACCACCAGACCCAAAGCAAGTATCCATGGCGCTCACATGGACAGCCCTTAACGATGTATTCGGCAGTTCTGGGGTGTCTGTTTGTTCTCATTGTGGCAGATGGAGCGGCATTATGGAAAGCCTTCCATGCGCAGTCGTTCCTAACTGCCTATCTTGCTGTGAGTCACACATCAACCCTTTCTTTCGTCGTGCCCAGGACACACATTTGCATCTACATGACCAAGTGAGAAACAAGCTGACATGACTACTCTCAATAATAGCCAATGTGTTTCATCGCCTTATTCCTAACAATGAAGTTCTACAAATACGGATTCCGGCATATCAATTGGCACCTCGAAGATCTATCGAATGTGAACGTGGTCAAAAGGAAAATCCAAGAACTGGATGATATCAAGGACCGGGCTACTGCGAAGGATACTGAGGAGCCGATCGGATGGCCGAATCTGTGGGGACGTGTGTGAATGAGATTTTATTACCTATCATGGATACTGTTTTGGGTCCTATTGTAATAATTGTACGCTTTTGATATATGATATTGAAAAGGACATTATGGATAATATATGATCAAGATATATTTATTTCCAGTTGGATTCAATTCAGTTCAGTTCAGTTCAGCACTCCCTGGACGTGGACTAGCAGAACTCGATGATGGTATCCAACGACTCTATTGAAACTCTCAAAAAAAAAAAAAAAAAAAGAAGCACCATAACACAGACAGAGAAACAAAAGCCGAACAAGAACATGCGGCCTTATCACGGGCATGACATAACAGAAGCAACCCTATCAAAACGCCTAGAAGTAAAAGATGAGGACTCGCGTCCACTCCCAAAGAAAAGAGGGTAAGAAAGAGGGTTCCATTCCCGTTTGAATTGGTAATAATATAATTCACTTATTATGTATTAATAAATTCCGGAATGAATCCCAGTGATCCGAGTCAGAGTAACTATTACAGAACTGTCAGCGAAGCGGTAAACCGGAATGAAAGGGAGAGGGGACAACATACATATAAACCATGCTGGACCTTAAACTGGAAACAAGACTCTCCGGATGCCAGCGGTAGATGTACATGACGAAAGCCCATGTAAGACTGGCAAACACCGGCCAGGCATTGTGCTTGATACGGGATCGTGCTTCTGGTGTAATAAGACCCGATAACGGATGCATATTCGGCTGGACTGCGAGTTGAGCCAGGGCAAGCATCACACGGGCAAAAACGTAGATGACGATCTGGCTAACTCGTCAATAACTGTCCTCTTCCTGGGCACCCTTTATAGAGATGAGACGCACCTGTTGACTGAGACTTCCTCGATTTCGACCAAAAACGACATACCCTCCCAGCAACCCTGCCATAAAGCTATCATAGCGACCCTCTTTTTCGATCCCGGACACGCTGAGATTCCTTAGTAAGATCATGGTGCTCTTATATACGACGCAAAAGGCAGCGAGGTTCCGCGCATGTTGGCGCGTAGCCCTGAGGACAAGTCTGAGTTTTTCCCGGAAACTGTAGTATGGTAATAATGACAATCAGCATGTATTGAACTGCGATTGAAAAGAAAAGGATGGATCGCCTTACGTTCCCGAGCGAAAAAGGAATATCATCCTAAGAACATGAAGATACGTCAACAACCAGCCTTCTTCCAAGAGTTTCATTCTTCCAATGTACATACACAAGAGCATGCGGAAACCGCACTTTAGAACCATAAACGATGCCATTTCTTGCGCCCTTCACCAGGCTCAGGAGCGGCGCAAGATCGGGATTGACGACGAGGGCGTCCAGACGGGTCTGTAACGGCGACAACCCAGGCATTATTATATTATATTAGCCTCGCGCAATATTATAAGTGAACAGAGCAACCACAGAAAAAGAAAAACATGCGGGCTTTGGTTCCTATTACCATGAAGGCATCCATGGCGTCGATGCCAATGTCGATCGATACACTTCCGCGGCCGGACCTCGGGAGGTACGTCACGTCGTCAACTTGTTTGGTTTCAAAGGGTGCAGGTTATTATCGGATTCTGTGCAGGATCATGGGTGGGAGATACGTCCGGTTCGATCTGGGGAATGAGAAGACTGAATATAAATTAAATCCCCGGAAGGAAATGGAGGCGACGGTTAAGAGCGTCGAGGGGATCTGCCGTCTTCCCCAGGACCGAGGCATGTGGGCCGACGTCATGTCACGTGGTAGTTATCCCTAAGTTCTACTTTTACCCTGCACAGAGATCTCGTCCAGCATTTAGAAGTAGATGAATACTAGAGTAGATAGACTAATCGTACCGTAACAGCTAGCATGCTCGGAGAACGACGACAACAGGAGTAAATGAACCAACAACCAGCCTGAACGCCTCATGCGGATGGGAAAGCTTGTCCAAAGAAAGTCACAAACTGGAACCTATACGGAGTATATTTCAATTCTTCCTCCTCTTCGGACCCTCATTCTCAGAAATTTCATCCACATCCATCATATCCATGTCTCCCTCGTCATCGGAATCCACCCCGGCACGCCTCTTCAACCCCTTCATCTTCCTTGTCTGGAGACCGCTCAGGTCCTGCTTACCCAGATGCACACGACCGATTTTATCACCGATAGAATCCATACCAATATTCTTCTTCGTCTTCATGTTCTCGTTGGGCCTCTTGCCCTGCTTCATGGCCTCCTTCATAGATTCCCTAGGCGCCTCGCGCTGACGACCAACCTTGAAGTCGAACTTGGGACCAACCTCATCCAACTCAATTCGGGGAAGCTTGTGACCGCTGCGCTTCGTCTTGATCTTGTACCAGCGCAGATGGACAACGGGCGCCAAGCCCTCCATCGGTTCATCCGCGGCGATCATCATGATATACTGCAATCCCTCGACGTCAATCTTATCCGTCTCCTCACCCTTAAAGAGATCCAACAACATGCTCTTCAGCATAACATGTGCCGTGGATGTAGGATCATCCCACACGCTACCCGCAAAGAGCATCATAGGCCGCAATGCAACCCCAATGTTCATGGTGAGATTGTTCATAGCCGGAATCTCCTCCCCATGCGCCGGATGCAGGAGAAGCAACTCGCACATATCCAGCATCTTGGAATCAAAGACCCGCATCAGAGTCACGCAGTTCGGCCGCTTCTTATTGCTGCTCCCGAACACCACAATGCCACAGTCATTCTTGTTGGCCAGGAACTCAAGGCTCTCGACGTTCTCGAACGGGTGGATGTTTTCGTTCTTCTTGTGGAAGAGGAGCGATTGCGGTTTTGTCAGTGCGTGGAAGACCTTAAGAACTGTGTTCAGCGCTGTTGGACATTTCGTGCCGTGCAGCAGAAGCGTGCGCTTCGGGGGCTCGATGAGCTGTGGTTCTCGCGCTTTCAGGATGCGCGCGGTGCGCGGATTTTTGGGTTTTCTGGTGTATATTAGTATTCGCATTATACAAATTCGAACATGGCTGTAGTTTTACATACACTTGTCTGAGCATCCTGATGGTGGTGGATGGGTGTGTTCTGTGTCTTTTTCTTCGCTGGGAGAAAAAAGTTTTGGAATCGAAAATCTTGGCGCCATTGACCTTATCGATAAGATTATAGCTGATAAGATACAATCACGTGAATAGCTCCGTTCTTCTGGTTACGCATACTAACTATCACTATGGATTGGAAAAAGATTAACACTATCCTCTCTATTGTCTTTTTAATTCCAACTAGAAAAGATAATATAAGACTCGAACAACCATGAAGCAGTAAGTCTGATATTTCATACTCCAATATCCTTCTCGTCTACTCCAATCGCAGCTTCTCGAATTCGCGAATCTGCTCCTCAAATCTCGCTGCTTCACTCTCTGCATCCCGCAGCTTCCTCTCCTCCGCCTGGCGTACTTCAAGCTTCACTTTCTCCTTCCATCCAGCGGCATTTATAAGTGCGTTTTGACGACGGACAGTCTCCCGGGCCTTCTCGAGGTTGGCCTTGGCCTTTTCCTCCTGTTGGAGTGCCACCTCCTTGGACACGTGGAGATAGACGGCGGCGTCGGAGCCGACCGCAGCCACAACGCAGCCGGATGGGGGGGTCTTATTCTCGGGTCCAAGCTCGGTGGTGTTGCCGACGTGTTTACCACCCAGTGACTGGATGGAGGATAGCTGCTCGGAGACGGTCTTGTGGCTTGTCACGTTGTAGGTCTGGACGATGATGTCGCCCTTGGTCTTGACTTCGTATTGTGCGAGAATGGAGCGGATAGCCTTGGAGATGTTCAGGACGAGTTCGTAGGCGGTTTCTGCCTCCGGATCATTGAATTCGGGGTTGTACTCTGGGTACTTGGCTACCATGATGGAGGGTGTCTTGTCGCCAGGACGGCGAGGAAGACGTTGCCACAGGTGCTCAGTGACGAAGGGCATAATTGGGTGGATCAGCGTCAGAGCGCCCTCAAGAGCCGTATAGAGAGTCTGCTTGGCAGACTCCTGCACCTCGGCTGGTGCCTCGGCGGCCAAAAGGAACTTGGAATTCTCAATAAACACATCGCAAAGCTGGCTGTACCAGTACTGATATACAGTGTTCGCGGCGACGGAGAACTCCCGGTCTTCCAGTACCTGGTTCATTTCTTTGGCGGCTGTGTTGAATTTGTGCAAGATCCAACGCTCAGCAAGAGACTCATGACCAGTTTTCGCGGGAGTCGGCAGAGGTCTGAAGTCGTCACCCAGCTTACCAAGCACGAATTTCGTGGCCTGGTAGATCTTGTTACAGAACCTGCGGTATGCATGGATAACCTGGACATCGAAGGCAATGTCACCTCCTGAGGATACGTCAGCAACATAGTTCATTCGATATAATGTATGGAAATGAGAACTTACCACCAGTAGTATAAGACACGAGGGAAAAGCGCAAAGCATCAGCACCACACTCAGGGATACCCTTAGGGAATGCCTTCTTCTGGTACTTGGTGGCAGTGGCAACCTCCTTCTCCGCAAGGTTACCAGTGAGCAACTTAGCATGGAGTGCCTGGAGCTCAATACCCTCCATAACATCCAGTGGGTCAATCACGTTACCCAAAGACTTGGACATCTTTCTTCCTTCAGAATCT